>CM014086.1:31824573-32424573 GCA_004119915.2 Collichthys lucidus | reverse complement strand
TTTTGTGCTGGCAGTACTTTGTAGGGGAGCGAGAAGTGCCTCCTGACCAGTGCAAGATCCAGTTTTTAACACAGCCTGTGATCATATATGTGACAGCCATCGCTGCTTTCTATATTCCTGTCTCTGTTATGACAATCCTTTACTGTAGGATCTACAAGGAGACACAGAAACGGACCAAAGATCTGGCAGAGCTGCAAGGGCTCGCAACAGAAAATGTTCTAGAGGGGACTAAACCGCAGAAAACTATCATTCATTCTTGCTTTCATTTCACCAGAGAGAGGAGAGACCGGAGTCAGGCCTCCTGGTCCTCATCGAACCAAAGTAATGCCACTAAAACTACCATGAGATCAGATGACTCATGGGTGAAAGCAGATCAGATCACTTCCTTCAACAGCTACACTTCATCTGAAGAGGAAGAGCCTCATGTTTCAATAGATACCCCAGAAGGATCATTCAAAGAGCAAGGTAGTGGACAAAGTAATAAGAACGGGCAGGTGACTGATTACGTAGAAGATCAGTATTTTTCCACTCCTCCTCAGAAGAACAGTAAAAAGCACATCTCTTATAAGTTCAAACCTGGCTCAAAGGGCAAAAACGGCAATCCTAAAATTGCAACACCCTGCCTGCCTGAAGCAGAGCAGCCGACCAAAAACGCCTCACCTTCCTCCTCCACCACCTCCAAACCCATGGACCCTGTCCTGAAGAACCAGATCACCAAGAGGAAGAGGAACGTGCTGGTGAAGGAGAAGAAGGCGGCCCAGACTCTCAGCGCCATCCTCCTGGCCTTTATTCTCACATGGACACCGTACAACATCATGGTGCTCATCTCTACTTTCTGTGACGAGTGCATCCCCACGTCCCTGTGGCACCTGGGCTACTGGCTGTGCTACGTCAACAGCACCATCAACCCCATGTGCTACGCCCTGTGCAACAAGACCTTTCAGAAGACCTTCCGCATGCTCCTGCTCTGCCAGTGGAGGAGGAGGCGGAGAGGCGAGGACAAGCTGTACTGGTGCGGGCAAAACCAAAACGTCAACAATAAAATGACTTGATGCGGCTGTGCAGCATCAGAGCAGACTTACTGCTTTTGCTCACACGTGGATCTTCTTGATATATAAACAGTAGTCGAGGTCATGTGATGTTTGTGTTACAGTACAAAAAGTTGATGCAGCACATGAACTGCCACTCTAGATTATTGCAGAGAAGGAACCTCATGACCACACACTTGTATAAAAGGTAAAGATTAAAGGATGGGTTCAGGGCATTTGAATTTAAAAGTCTTAAAGGGGAACTCCACTGATTTTACAAGTCTGTTTACAGGATCTTTACTGCATATGAACAAAGTTGTATGAAACCTTTTGTGGCTCCAGAGAGAGCTGATGAAGCGACTCAAGCGATGTCACTTGAGTCAGTGTTGGTTGGGTCTAAAGACTGAGAAATCTGGAGGTGTGGCGTTAGAAATAAGTGAGTTTACAAGACCCTCTGTAGCACGCTCCTCGTTTCTGCTTAACGCACCCAAATCTCCTCCAACAATGTTACAGGTATGCGATGCTAAGTCAGTGGAGCACTCTTTTAATACAGTACTCACATGTTAATATCCTCCTCCCCATAGTGGTAGTAAAGTGAGATGGGGAATACAATCTAGGGTGCAGAAATACTTCTTATGATCCAATGCCATTAAGAAATGTGTTGTTGACCGATACTTCACTTAGATGTTGGCGCTCACCGTGCAGAATGATGTGCGTGCAGACTCCACAGGGATGTTTACTTTAACAGGATTTTACAACTAGTTTAGAGCCAATCGTGGTCCAACATGCAGCTTTCACAAGTGTGATGTGAAAACTCGAAGCTTCCACCACACGTGCACAGAAAATGACGTGGGTGACGTCTTCTGAAAAACATCTTTACATTCTGATTAAATGATGGAAAAGGAGTATATGTATATATATAATTTAATGTGGAAAAAACATATCTGACAGTACAATACGTGTCAAATTATAACAAGTAAAGGAGAAGAACAACATATATACACATTCAATACACAGTACAAGTACGGTGGATAGGGATCATCATCATAGTTCTATTTTTCCCATTACTGCAGTTCTTTATCGTTGCTATTAATGTACGTGTTTATATTTAATTCAGTCCAGTTTGATTTTGTTGCAGCTTCATTGCCAATAACTTTACACAGAATGCGGCGCTTTTGAAAAGTCCCTGCTGCCCTTGGAAGTTGAATCTAAATGGATTTCTTTGTGTTTTCTCTGACACTCCACATCAATAGAAATATATCCTTGAATGTCAAAGTGAGAACAGATCTCTACAAAGTGATCTTAATGAATCACAAGGGGAGTGAATGATTTTTATATAACCGTGTTCTTTGAGGCAATTATCAGTAGGATAACATTCCCTTCACTGTGTTTCTAGTATATATAACACTCTTCATGACATTCTGAAGATGTTATAATGAGGCTGGACTGTATAGGGCAATCTATATATTTAACACTGATGACAGATAATCAGTTACATCCTTCAAGAATATCTCAAGATGTGCATGAGCGTACCAACATCATCCCATCATGTTGAATTATCTATATATTTCATCCCTCTGTAACCATTTATTCTCATTGTGGCCTGCTTATCCCAGTTGGACTTTGGGCGAGAGGCGGGGTACACCCTCACACTCACATACGCACCTACGGGCAATTTAGAGTCACCTGTTAAGTGCGTGTCTTTGGACTGTGGGAGGATGCCAGAGTACCTGGAGAGAACCCACGCAGACAGTGCTAACCTGTGTTCATTTGAACTCTGCTGAAGCCTCAAATTGATTTTTCGAAGTACAGTAATGAGGAGTGTGGATTTTGTTCCTGATCTCTTACATTGGAGTCACGGTGTGAAGGAATCACTTTATAAAAAGATACCTTAATGTACACACAGTGAGTAAAATCTCTGAACCTGTCCTTTAAAGCTCATATAATCCTTCTTTATTCTACTGCTCACTTACACTGTATATAAAGGGAATATTGTAGGCTTACACATTTCATTTCCAGTAATTTATAGTATAAAGAACATATTTCACTGATTTTACACGTCCTCACCAATTGTAAATGTAAATTGCTTAGTGTACATCAGTGTTTAGGTGAATGTTATCTTTTGTTTTCTGTCACGGCTCTTGCAATCGATGTTTGATCTTGTGTTTCAAGGGCTAATCTGTAAATTATCATGCATTCACAGCCGCATTAGCTTCACAGTTGTAACAAGATATATGGGATCGTCTACACTCCTGTCAATATTCATATTACACATGATATTTGAAGCAACTTCTCTCTTGACGAGTGATGCCGTTGTAAATTATTGCACTTTTACGTGTTTTAATGATGTAAATGTCAAATGTTATCTCTCTCCCAAAACTCTGTGCCTTTTGTTTACGCTCAAAGGCAAAAGTGCTTCGTGAGTGAATCTGTGCTCTCTGTGCGTCTGTGCAGTTCTGTGAAAGCGAGTCTGTGTTTACTGATAGGAACAGCCAAATACAAACTCAGAGAGCAGAATTACGCTCATTCAAAGCATGAACATTTTCAGCATCAGATGTGTTGAATCTGATCTGATGTGGTTTGTACTTGTAAATTCTTTTTTTTATTTTTTAGAAATGACAAATCCTTACCCGCTCCAACAGTTAAGTTAAAAAACGTGCCATGGATGACGTGTACAAAAAGGACGACTGTTGTTAAGGAGCAGAACAGACTTTCCAACATTATTAAAGGGGCAGTGTGTAGGATTTAGTGGCATCTAGTTGCTGATTGCAACCCCCTCGCTTCACCTCCTCCTCCTTAGCATGTGGAAGTAAATACGTTGGCTACATGCAAAAAACACAAAAGAGTTGAGTTCATGCCTAAATCTTACACACTGGACGTTTAATGGTTAGTGATAATTTATATTTTTCTTTGAAACCGACAAAACATGAAAAGACCAAAACCAACAGTGAACTGATCTTACTAACAAAATTCGCCTGTGTAGCCAAAGTTTGATATGGTGTAACTCCTCTGTGTCATAAGCCTCCATTGTTGTCTAAAAACTCTAAAATAAACAACACTGTTGCACTAGCTGACATGTTCCTTTATTCACAATAAACATGGGTGCAGTAGTTTCTGTGTCAATCCCACATACACTCTCCTGCTGCTGGAAGTATTCTCAATGGTTTTCTCATGTTTGAGTAGGATTTGCATAAAGCTACAGTTTCCTGGTGTCTAGTAAATTACTGAGCTTTAAAGAAAACTTTATATATATATATATATATATTCATGAAGTTTTTTTCAACACAAATTGACTTGTTTGTGACTGAGAGCCAGAGATAAGTCAGATTTGTTCACCATAAGAAACCTGAAGATATCACTAACCTCATTCCTTAACTTCCCATAGGTTATAGACTCAGTTTGCCTGACACAGGTCTCTTAAATTCAGTCCAATGAGGTATAGTGTATAGTTATGCTATATATAGTATATAGTTATGCTACAGCAAAACGTAATTGTTGGATTCTTTTTTAGAGGCCTAAAGAAGTGAAATATTGTTTTTTAAAGATAATTTTTAACACTATCTGATAATTACAGGAAGGTAAGGAAAGAGTGGGAGGGGGATTACATGCTGCTGCCACACGGGCCACACGAACGCTGGACCACCGTAGCAAGGACCCAGCCTTTGTACACTGGGAGTTCACACTCTACCAGATGAGCTAACTGGGGGACCAACATGTGATTTCTTAACCCCTAAAAGCCTCTTTTAAATGGGGCGGTCGGTAGCGTAGTTGGTAAAGCAGCCGCCCCGTGTGTGGAGGCTATAGTCCTTGCTGCAGCTGGCCCCGGTTCGAATCCCGCATCAGACGGCCCTTTACTGCATCACTCCTCCTGTCTATCTTCAGCTGTCCTATCATAAAAAGGCCAAATAAATAATCAATAATAAAATAAATAAAAAAAGATATCACCTTTGAAACTAGACATTTCAGCTGCATTACACAGTCTCATCATCAGATGGGAGTTTACTCACTTGTCTCTGAGATTAATCTGTTGACTTGTGAGCTCAGTAACACACATATTAGATGATAAAGACCATGTGATACAACGAAAAGCTCTGGGAAAAATTTGAACCTGGACGCAGAGCTGGGATTATTTTGTCAAATTTAATCCAGCATTGTATCCATCCTATCAACAACGGTGATCGACTTATCAAGAACTGAGGATATTTATCACAGACACATTTTATCAGGACTTTAATATGGACTTTACAGTCCGCTTTATTAAAAGTAAAGCCAGTTACACTCTAGAGATCTTGAAAGCAAGCACACAGCTCTTTCACACTTTGAACATGCCATTGATAACCATTTTAATTTATACATCTTTAAGCACGTAACGTACAGTCTGTGAATCCTGGCTGTACACTACGCTGCGTAATAGTTCAAAAAATGAGAAGGCCATGTGTTCACTCTCAAAAACAAATTAGATGGTCTGATATTAAAAACAAGAAAACATAATGTTGTTATATACCATTGCAATTTATTTATCTAGGATTTTAAATAAGAATTTATCAGTCTTAAAATTCAATTAATCTTCATTCACAGTCGTGTTACTGAAATTGGAAAAGAAAAACAAACAAACACAAGAAACTCTCTGTATATATGTTCTCTTTCAGGTAGTGGGACTAGCAGCAGTGGAAAAATGCACAAGGGAGGGTTAGCACAGGAGACATGATGAATAGTAGAGCCGCATGTAGAAAGTATAGAGCAAATGAAGGGTTTAAGAAATTTCTATCAGTGCAGTATGAAAAAAAAATCTTATTTTTTTTTTTTCAGTTTCCAACAGCATATTAGAAATCAAGATGTGCTCAAAACATCCATCAATAAAGAAAACTGTACAATAGACCCAGAGGAAAAAAAAAAAAAAAGGCTTAAAAATTTTGCGTCCAATGGCGTAACTCAAGCTTCATTAGGCAGACTGAGCACATGCGTACAGTACTACCTCCTCTTGGCAGCTGGCCTTGTGCCCTTGCTGCTGCCGCCTGCTTTACTGGAGCCCTTGGAGCCGGAGAAGAACTTGGTCACGAGCTCAGAGACGTCTGGAAGCTCAGGGTTGGGGCTCAGCATGTTCATGGACTGCTCGATTTCCTGTGAAGTAAAAAAAACAGTTGGAGACGGAGAATTGAAGGGACATTTCTCACAGTTATGATGTGCTCACACGGTATAAGTTTGACGTAGACATACAAATTAGGTGATTCCGTACCTTTCTCATCTCTGGGTCATTGGTGTTGACCACCTTGGGCAGTAGAACAATGATCAGCAGGGGCAGAACCATCATCATAACCTGCAGGACCAACAAAGACAAGCCATTAAAAAAAAAAAAAAAGAGCTGGAAGCACTTGGACTATTTTTATTCCATAATCCCCCCTTTTCCACATGACCTCAATCTACATTACTTTGATGAGTTGGACATCTTTCTACCCCCGAGGGAATACACCATATATATTTAGCATGTTCAGTGCAGCAACATCTATTTTCTTTACCATTGGGTTCATGAGGAAATCTGTCCAGCCCCAGGTTTCTCTCTTCATGAAGTAGCTTTGAGGGCCACTAGCCCTGATTTGAAGAGGATATGGCTGGCGAATGACTTCTGAGGGCTTGATGTAGTTGACAAGACGCGCCCTGTAAAATGACACACAGGTTACTTCAGAATATATATGTTAGGATTGCATTATTGTTGCTCCTGCTTGTGGTAAGATCTCACCTCATTTTGCCCTTGGATGTGATATCAACACGTACTGGTTCAAATCTATAATTAGGGGTGATAATTTCTACAACGTAAGATCCTGAGGGGACGTCATTCACAGCAAAACTTCCATCGGTTCTGTAACAAGAGAAGGTAACGAGGATTCAGTCAACAATGTTAGGGTTAAAGAGGCTTTGTTGAGTTATTAGATAATGCGTCTTGAGGGTAGACCAATTATTAGAAACACCTCTTCTGCTTCAACCAGTCAATCGTAGACTAACTTATGTGTTTATGGTCAATATCTTACTGCATGATCAACCTTTTGTTGAGCTTCAGTTCACAAACAGATACCCTGACATTGTCTTGTAGAATTTACGGGTACAATCTAGAAGTCATAGTCAAAGTCATTGATTTTAAGTCACCCTGGTCGTGAGGTAGCAAAGCAATGTCAAACCATGGTACTGCCGACATGTTCCACAGTTTCACCCAGACTTATCCATCTTCCAACAACCTTCTGGTTCATCCATGTGGCCTTTAGCAAACTTGACGAGCAGCAATATTATTCTTGTAGAGTAGAAGCTTTCTCCTTTCTATCCTGCCCTACACAACACTTTAGTCCAGTGTTTGTCTGACAGTGCACTAATAAACATTAACATGAGAGGCCTGTAGATCCGTAGAGGTGCCCCTGGATTTCTTTGTAACCCTTGAACACTTTAGAAATGGATTTGTAACCCAAACCTGCTTGGCAAAGACCAGACTTTAGAAGACCCAGGTTAATATTCTTTCAATAGGGCAGGGTCAGCTTAACTCAAAACCTCATTGATCAACACACTGACTGCAATTACCCTCAAAATGAACTATCTCAGAGGTTCACAGGCTTTTCCCCACAATTTAATGTTAAATAGATTTGCTAAATAAATTCATAAGTATGTATTTTTTCTAGGAAGCTGAGCTGGAAGACAAACCTCCCAACTTTCTAGTCCATTCACACCCTCACCTATGGTCATGAGTTTTGGGTAGTGACCGAAAGAACGAGATTGCGGATACAAGCGGCCGAAATGAGCTTCCCCCGCAGGCTGACCAAGCTCAGCCTTTGGAGCTCGGAGCTTGGAGTAGAAAGTGTTGAAAGGAGCCAGCGGACGTCAGATTAGGATGCTTCCTTGGCAAGAAGAATTCCAGGGCAGACCCTAGAACCTGCTGGAGGGACTACATAGCCCATCTGGCCTGGGAACGCCTCAGGATCCCCAAAGGAGGAGCTGGGAGAAAGGGGAGGGATGCCTGGAAAGCCCTGCTAAACCGACACAGA
This sequence comes from Collichthys lucidus, assembly GCA_004119915.2. Taxonomy (NCBI): domain Eukaryota; kingdom Metazoa; phylum Chordata; class Actinopteri; family Sciaenidae; genus Collichthys; species Collichthys lucidus. Next base: position 32,416,520 of record CM014086.1, on the reverse strand, counting down.
CCCGACCCCGGAGAATGGAAGGAAATAGATGGATAGGATGGTTTTTTTTTATATATTTGTTTAACTGGGTCATTTTTAATCTAGTTTTAGGACTCGAATGAGGATCTGATCACATTTTAGGATAGCACTGCATATGGTTAGTGTCTACAGCAGGGATGTCCAAAGTATGGGGCCTGGGTGCCAATCATGGCCCGTGGTTAGATTTTAGATTTCAGGGACAGGAGCAGGCTCAACAGACTTATTTGAAGAGCGAGCTCCTTCAGCTGCAGACTGCTACACCCACAGTGTATGATGGAGAGGTTTAGCAGATCCTTCATCCCCTGCTGCAGTCGAGACTTTACAACACCTGATCATGTCATAGTCTCCTGTTCATGTCTCACTGCAATTCTTTTTTTAAATTTATTCATACCTTGCAGTTATTATTTATTATGGTCACTACTCTTGCAATAATATTTATTATTTGTATCACGGTCACTTTCTTTGCAATATTTCTCACACTATGGTCACTTTACATTACAATACTCTTTTTATATATCATGCCACTTTTATCCTCAGTACTTTTTCGTGTTTATTGTGTAGGATTATAGATATTTCTGTCTGTTTATTGTGTTTTTCTGCCTTTTAACAAGTACATTTCCCAGTGGTGGGATGAATAAAGTATATCTAATCTAATCTAATTTACAGTAACTCCATGTACAGAATAACCCAAAACAAATTCAAACCATACATCATATCTAGTTATATAACGCTAATATACAGTGTGTGGGGAGCCTTTGGTTTCAGTGCACTGCTACTTAAACATCACGCAGGTCTCTGGAGGTCTGGTTTGTTTTGGTTACAAGCTACAGGAAGGCCTGGTCGAGCTTATGATGAAATTAGCGTCAAAGCTAAGTGACAGCTTAGTCATAATGAAATAGTCTCAGCTGGCAAACACAGTTATTAAGCTGTGAACTAGTTAGAGAAGCAGTAGCAGCTGCCTCTTGTCCGGTGCTCACCAGGAAACAGCACGTCAGGCTGCTGTTAGCTCCCCATGCTAACGCCGCCTAGCCTCGCTGACACTAACCGACAGGTGGCTGCGTCTCACCTCAAAAAGCCCACGTACTCTTCACCTTCCACCAGGACTCTAGCGGCGGACACCCAGTCCTGTGTCTTTATCCCGGGTACTATCGCCCTTCCCTCGATTTTGAAGCGATCTCCGTTGGGCTGTGTGGATACACCTGCGCCAGGCCCCGTCTCCATGTCCGTGAAACACCAGGCCGCCGAGACGAGCGCGGCCTGTGCGAGGAGCCACAGCAGCGGAGCTCTGTCCGTGTTCGACATGACTGTCCGTCTGTGTTTGGTTCAATAAGTTAAAATGAAGTGTGAGCGCTCAGGAGCAGGAGGAGAAGGAGAAAGAGATGTAAGAAGGAGCTGCCGAGGGAGCTGAACGGTCGGCACCATCAGCCTGCTCTGCGGAAAATGACGTCACCAGAAAAACTTTATTGTACCAACCGACAATGACAGTGACAGTCCACTGAAGAGCGGAAGGTAACATTATAAACACATTTAGGAAAGAGCTTATAGAAATATATATAACATAAAATCAGCATTGAAGGAAAAAAACATTATTACTTATTTTGAATCAGAATCAGAAATACTTTTTTCTTTTCTCAAAAAAATATTTTTGTTACAATACTCCACTTTGTGTTAAACAAGTAATCACCAATTACGAATAAAATATAAATGTATATGTATATAAATATAAAAGGGTATATACAAGAACACATTAACATTAAATAAAGTGCAACAAATGCAAAAGTAATTGTCCGTGTTTGTGTCAGATTACAGGACACGAACACGAATACAAAGAAAAGAAACTATGTATTATTGTCCACCTTTATATTTTATTAGGGATCACATCCATAAATGTATATTTCAATTTTCATCACCATCATTTAAGCTATTTTTGATTGAAGTCTTTTAAGTTAATTAACCAGTAACCTGTCACAACAGTTATAACTAGAACTTTATTTATATGTAAGATTACAAAGTCTGTCACATCTAATTTTTATCTTTGCTTTTCTCTTTTTATGCTTTTCCCTTTTGATCCTTATTATACTATCATGTAACTATGCCGATGCTATGTTACTATTGTACAATGTGAACTCGTATGACTGAAGTGGTGGTACTATTGGTATGTGGACGATTATGAGCTGGGTTTGGTTACTTGTTTGTATGACTGTATATTTAATTCAATATATTAAATTTAGAGGGGACTTTTAGTATTTTTATTTTGTCTTATCAGCTTTCAACTATAATATGTACAATTGTTGTCCAGAGCTGGACAGAGGAAAAGAAATATGCTACAATGCTGCAGACGCTTACTTGTGGGAGCAGTCAAGCAGCAGTTTTGAAGCAACTGAAATGTCAGATGAGTTCAGAAAATGACAGGACTAACTTTGAAACACTCGGAGTGAGATAGATTAATCTCTGTCTCTCTACTAGGGGTGCAGGGGTATGTTCAGGGTGGCCTCAGCGTGTCATCGAGCCACCCTTTAAGGACCGCCCACAAAATCCTGGACTGAAAACTGTTTTAACCTCTTAACTCCACAAATTTTTTCAGTAACTATTTTTCAAAATATTTAATGTATTTTGAAAGAAATCCCAGAATTACCGTTACATGGACTTGTCTGAGCGCACAGCGGGGGTATTCGCTTGTCACAGCAACTCGTATACACAAGGTGGATAAGAGATTACTCATAAGTAATATACAGCCAAAAGTCATGAAGCCATGCTGGTGTTAAAGAGTCTGACAGCTGTTGGAATGAAGGACCCGTGGTAGAAGCACCAGAGTTGCCTCTGTTGTCTTTTCCCTTACTATTTTTGTCTTATTTTCTTGGTGACTCTGCTTTCCATTTACACTGTTAACACTTATTGATTTATAAAGTTTTATTAAGTATAACAAAAAATTACCTGAATAACTTGTTTGACCACTTTTGTTAAAGCACAAGATCAGTACGCAATGGCAGTTATGTACATTAGTGCATTTGCTATGAGAATATTTGACCTAATTCTGCCTGAGCCACCCTGTGACAGACGTTTTTCTCTCACAAAGAAACATCTCATTCTTACTGTAGCTTTTCTGTAGATACAAACAAAAAACAAAATACGATTTTTATCAAATTTATTTAAAAGAAGATTAAAAGAAATCACTTGTTTTTACATTATACAGTCAAACGTCAATAGAGAGAGAGGCACAATAAAAACAGGAGGAGCTCTAATAATTTAAGACTGTTGTAGATTCAAGTTCCTGATTCCGGTGGACCCAGGCGCAAAAACATGAAAACAGCGGAGCATTCATTACATCCACAAGTGCATTTGCATTCAATGGAAAATAGTGGTGTAGTGAGAGACAAAGAGCTTGGCACTTCATAGAGCGACGTTACACCCAGTCTCATGGAGGTCCACTAAATATGCCCCTTCACAAGACGGTCCACTTCAATGTGAAGCAGTCATTTGCTGTGTTTATTTGTTTGTATTTTGTTTTGTTTTTGTAGAAAGGCTCTCCCAGCCCTCCTTAAAGAGTCTCCAGCTCTAAGCGAGGGAGTTGTCTGAATTGTCAAGTTCAGTCCCAGTAAGAGGTTCGAGTAGCAGAATGAGCCAGTCCATTTTCTCTGGCATCCTTATCGGTCCAAAACACAGCCGTGATCCGGCAGTAGTGGTCACATCCTCAAGAGTGCTACATTGACGACTGTCAGGGCAGCTGTGCTAGATAAGCCTCGACGGCCTGCAACGTGAAGCAGAGATAACACATTAGTCGTCGTCACAGCCGGGGGAAACAATCGGCATGCGTTACAATAATCTTACATATTATCAACACGATAATTAAATAAGACTCAAACACACATTTCTGCTTTTAAATCTCCATGTTTTTCACATCATACTGGATTAGTTTGTAAAATAATGACTATAAAAAGAGGATGCTGTCTGCATTTCCCTTTAAAACATCTCCTTAAAGGTCTCTTTTATGGTTTTATACTTTCACCACGAAGCAGCATGTGAATATGGAAACAAATAAACCACAACCCGAACACAGACTGGCAGCAACTCATGTTACAAATGCTCATGGTGGACCTGGAGGCTTTTTTTAGGATGGGAGTGGCTGGCTGTGTCCACCCAAAATCAACAAGAGAAAGGAAAAACAGCAGAAGCAGCACCTGTGTGCATGTTTGTGACACAATGTTTCACTTCAAACATTCACAGGCAAATGTTGATTCAACTCGATTACAATTATTTAATTAAGTTTAGTCCAGATTAGGGGAAAAAAGTGTGCTTAGTAAAAAAAAAAAGAGGAAAAAAAGTGTTTTTCATTTTATGGAGTAAGTAACCAGACAAAACACTGAACATCTGAATAATGCACAGTTAAATGACATTAAAAAATCATTTTCTGTAACCTTCACAGTCCTGACAAATCTTTTACAGCCACTGCATCATGGATCATCTATAATTTTGCATCCTTCTCACCTTTGCCAGTTCTCCCGTAGATCCAGGAACCGAACATAACCGGGCTCCTTCTTTCCACAGGTCCTTCAGGCGCTGCTTCATGACTTCAATATTTCTGCAACAAACATACAAACATTTCAATATGTGGCGAGTGCAGACTACTTGCAGAAACCTACATGACCATTAAATTCAAGGACTTTTAAGAGAGGCGCCTTTCTCTAATTCATGAACCAACACAGCATAGTTTGAGGCCACGGATCAAGCGTGATTACTGTTGCAACACTAATAATTTTAACTAGCAGAATGTAGCCTATATATTGACTAATGTTAAGTAAAAAAGAGCCATGTCTGTTTGTATTACAAGCACCAGTGGGAACCATGGAAACATTTTGCTGGAAATGACTCCTCCAAGTGGATGTGGGTCATATTACTAAACAGCAAAACAAAAACAAATCATGGAGGATGTTAAAAAACTAAACACAGAAACATAGAAAACATATCCGGCCTGACCACATCAAGTCTTGGTTGTGTCCCTGGTTGGGTTATTAGGTTTTATTTAAACATGCACTGCCCACCTGTCTTCTGAACGACTGTCCCGCAGTCTTTTCTCATTCTTAGAAAGTTCTGGCCACCATTTCCTGATGACGGATTGAACCCAGTGTAAGCCCACCATTATGTGTCTGTGAAAAGCAAAACAACAGGTTTATCATATCACAATTTTACAGATTGAAAACTGCCACCCGCAGGTACACACCAGTCAAACATCTTAGCAGTTCATTAGTAAACTACTTGTTTATTCCTCAGTGACACTCACTCTTCGTATTTGCTGGAGAGAATCACTTTCACTTGGGGCATGAGGTCGACGCAGCATCCAAGTGACAAACATGGTGCTTCGGTTTGAAGGCTGAAACAAGAAGAAACGCACGACAAAATAAAGATATTGAGCCGATTATCAGAAATGTGGACACAGAAAAAACATCTAACTTGTTGACTTCAGTCACAGACACAAAAACAAAAGAAAAAGAAAAGGCTATCTAGGACTTTTCCTAGAAGTTTTACATCATGTTCAATTTGTCAAGTTGTGCTGGTCATGTATATTTTATATGACCTATAGATACAGGAGATGATGCCACAAAACATTAGATCATTAGATCACAATACCCAAAGAGAAGAATAATTAAATTTGGCAATTGATAAAGCTACTCAAAAGTGAGAACTCAGTTTCATACCGTTGTAAAATCGTCCAAAACAATAAATTTGGAAACGTCACCTCAGGCTCTGAAAAACCATGCTCTGCAGTTTTTATTACTTTCCGACATTTTACAGACTGCTCGGATGACTTTGTCAACATTAACAGAAACACGTTTAATACAGGTTTGGGTGTTGTACATCCCAGTCAGTACAGAAGGAACACCCAGGTGAGACTCACTCGTTTGTTAAGACAGGTAAGCAGTCAAGCAGCACCCCTGTGTCTTGAATTCTGGAAAAGCAAACAATGGTTCAAGATGAAGCACGTTATGTAACCTGACGAATGAAAATCCACTAATGTACAGTCTGTTGGCTGCCACTCTTTTACCTTATTAGATAGGCCACTAATTCACTGGCGTTTCTTCGCCATAGTGTTTGGGCTACTTTTAGTCGTAGATTCCTTCCGAAAAGGACGTGAGTCATCGCTTCGTGGTCCTTTGATAGCTGTGTGAGAAGGCAAACGATGCACAAAGGGAATTCAGTCTGCAGGTCCCAGAGTTTTTAACCATAACAGAGGGACACTTTGAAAACTGTGACTCTCACCTCAGTAAAGTCGCTGTACTTCGAGCTGGCCCCTGCCATCTTGGAGGCCTCTGCGGAGTTCACAGGGAGCCCGCAGTTGTCATTGTAGTGCATGCCCCGCACGTCATCGGAGCACGTCAGCTCATTTTCTTTGTTGGCCATGCCGCGGTCACAGACACGGCCTACATCTGATGTTTCGGCGGTGCAGCTTCGAGCCCACATTCACCACTGGACAACCCTTCCTCTTGAAAGACGACGATCGCTTCACTTTGCCCGGGCTGTGTACTCCGTAATGGACTTGAAATCTGCCAAGAAGAAAAAACATTTTTAAAAATCGACATGGGACAGGATGGAAAGCTTGACTTAGTTGTTCAGGGTAAAGAAATAAAATTCAAATAGCCACAGACACACGGGTGATAATGGTTATGGAAAGGTGCCTTAAAGATCCAGTGACTGATAGAGGGGGATGATCTGTGGGACACGGACAGTGATCATAATTACGTGGATCAGAGACTCACCTTTCTTTATCTAAATCTTCCTTATTTATAATATCCACCTAAAACAAAAGGATAAGGGATGAAGCCACTACTGCAATCTGCTACTCAAACTGTACTGCACTTCACCACGATTTGGACACAAAGTCATTGAACTCTCCTTACCTGCTTCATGTTCTTTTCAGCAGAAAGGTGCAGAAAGCCATTGGGGGATTTATTCTGGTGGACATGCAAACCTCTTCATGCCTTACCAGCTGCCATAATAAGGGAAACTGTTGGGACAAACAAATGTTGAGTGAGTCTATAGTCAGGTTTACAAGTTGCACAGCCTCTTCTCATGGCCTTAATAGCTTAAAAAAGGTTACACAGCATGTGTTACAGTATCTACGGTGCATTATGGATAGAGAAAGTCTAAAGAAACAAACATTCAAACGGGATAAACAACAAATAAAACGCTGCATTTACAGTTACAAAGGCGTTGGCTGCTGCTTTAGCTTTAGCTAGGGTGAGCTGCAACAAGTCACAAACGTCGCCGCACGTTGATTTAAAGTTAAAGTTTTACGTCTATGTACGTGTTTTAAAAAACAAAATGTGTTTTGAGGAGTTAGCTATCTGCCGTTAGCTTCGGCTGTTAGCATGTAGCTCGGCTATCAACACGTTCAAAGTAAACCCAGAGGGCCGCTAATGCTAAGCTAAGCTAAGCTAAGCTACCTCAGGGGAAGCATATGGTTTGATAAATGATGGTTTACTGTCACCAGGCTACACACGTTAAAGTTCAATACCCACCGGTTCATTGTGTGCAGTGTCATGAAGTCCTCGCAGAGTGAGTAGAAGAAACAAACAAACGTGAAAAACTGGTTAAACTCCGGTAGCGACTCCTGTCCCTGTTCCTCCCTGTGTGCAGCTTTCGCTAACACAGTTTTTAACCATTCAAATGAATACACCGCCGGTGTGTGTGTTTGGGGATTGTGGGATTGATCTTCGGCTAAAGGAAGAAAAAAAGAGTTTGGAGAGTTTTAGCGACGACTGCTGGACAGACACGAGAGGAGGAAGGTTCAAGACTGCAGGGCAGACACAGCGCCACCCAGTGCCACGAAGAGTGTACTGCAGGAGGACAGACAGACAGACAGACAGGTAGACAGACAAATGGATAGATGGATAGGTGGATGGATGGATGGATGGATGGATGGATAGACAGACAGATAGATAGACAAATGGATAGATAGATAGATAGATAGATAGATAGATAGATAGATAGATAGATAGATAGATAGATAGATAGATAGATAGATAGATAGATAGATAGATAGATAGATAGATAGATAGATAGATAGATAGATAGATAGATAGATGGGTGGACAGACAGACAGACAGACAGACAGACAGACAGACAGACAGACAGACAGACAGACAGATGAATAGATATATAGATGGATGGATGGCTAGACAGACAGACAGATAGATAGACAAATGGATAGATATATAGATGGACAGACAGACAGATGGATAGATATATAGATGGATGGATGGATGGACAGACAGACAGACAGACAGACAGACAGACAGACAGACAGACAGACAGACAGACAGACAGACAGACAGACAGACAGACAGACAGGTAGACAGGTAGACAGACAAGTACGCAGACAGATGGATAGATGGATGGACAGACAGACAGATGGTGTAGTTGGCACAAAATAGACATTAAGTAAAAAAATACAAAATATAGTTAAAAAAATAAAGATAAAAAACAAGTATTTAAAAATAAACAATATAAATATATACACAATATCTTCTAAAACAAAAGAGCTGATGTGCAAGTATATGACAGGTAATAGGACAGTGAGAGTTATATAGACATATACATGTACAACAGGATGAAGTGTTCCCAGATAAATAGAGACTGTGCGTTAATGTAATGCAGATGGTCTGAAGATGCTGCATTAATGTAGCATGTAGGTCTGAATGGAGAGAGGGAGAGAGTCTCTGTCACTGCTGATAAGTCTAGTAGCAGATGGAAAGAAACTGGTTTTGTGCAGTGGGGTTTTGTTTTGATTCTGTTTTGGCAGCAAATCAGCCTGAGTACTGTTTCTTAAAAATGATCTAATATTGTTTTGGAAATATCTAGTCAGATCTATTTGCAGCTTTCTGACTCCTGACAAGATGCACCTGCTCGGACACACTCTTTTTCAAAATGGATTACTCAGAGACTTTTCCACACGCCAATCTGCCCCATGTTGTTTGCCAAAACACGAGCGAGCGACGACACAGAGATACCAGAAGATTAGTCTTCTCAGTCACATGCTGTGCCTGGTGATCAATGGAAAGAAGAGCAAAAAATAAATAAAAAAATCCACAGTGTTAAAATGTCACATTAAAGTGGTGAATTAAAGTGTTAACAATCAGTGTGATTACATTCAAGATTACTTCTTTAAGGGGTAGTTTGACATTTGGGATATAAGCTGATTTTCTTACCAATCTCACATAGCTGCCAGGTAAACGTGTTGCTTGAGTCAGCAGCCAGGTAGCTTAGCACAAAGATTTGGAGGGAACAGCTATCCTGGTTTTGTCCAAAGGTAAAACAAGTTCACTAATCAACACTTCAGATCCTGTTTGTGCATCCTGTACAAAAACATAGGAAAGTGTAAATGATGTGCCAGACTCTCTCGTTTTTTTAGAAAAGATGAAATGTGTTAATTACTCACTAGCTGTCTCCATATGTTTCTAGTCTTTATGTTAGGGTAAGCTGGATCCAGCTGCATAATCACCGTACAGACTTGTGAGTGTCATCAATCTGCTCACATCATTCTCAGAAAGAAAGCATTTTTCATTTAAGTGTTGGAGGCTTGAATACAGTCTCGCTTTATAGCCCTCCCTCAGACACAGCTCATCTTATCTCATGTATGAATAAAAAGTTAGTGGATGTTGCTGCACACCCTTGATAATGCACTTGAAAATCTCTTTTACAATATCTTTGATTCCAGAAGTTTAGGGCTGCTCTGTTATGTTGCAAATTGGACAGGAGGAAAATTTCCTGGCACGTCTGAGGTCGACTGAAACTCCTCGCGGGCGATGTAAATGCCAAAAAATACAAAGAAACTCTGAGTGATTGGCTTCATCGCCTTTTGGTGACTCATTTCTATCCCGACGGAGGTGGAATCTCCTCAGCATGATAGTGTCTCTACTGAGTGATCATTGAAAGGTTGGATGAAAATGAAAACAATGTGAATCATTCGCCGTGGTTGGCGCTGTCACCACCTCTCTCGACTCAAATCAGCATCTTGGTAGTGGCAATGGAAACCGTATGCTCCTCAGTTACAAGTAAAACACTGAAAAATAGGATTAACTAATGAGTATATTGGTGTTAATGCATTTGTAGACCGCCAAGGCACAGAGACGAAACTCATTGTGGTTCAACACCATATTAAAAAACGTTGTTCCTTTATTTTGGCAGGTACCTGTGATTACCTTTGTTCAAAATCATGGCTGCCTCTTTCCCAGACAGCCACAGAAATTAAAATACCTGGCGGCTGTTTCTGTTCATCATGTCCAAGAATCAGAGTGCAGCTGCACGTACCAACCCAGTGAAAATAAACATAAGTAAGAGAAATTCAAATAGTCTTGCTGTTGGTGTACATGAACAACATTCAAACATAATTTTCCAGTCTTTCAATAGGAGGTTAATCCCATTTCGCCAAATCTTTGGTACATTTCGTCGTTGTGGCAGTCTGAAGAATTCATATCACATTTAAGCCAACGTCAACAACACTGCTTTGACAGGCATATTATAAAGTATTAATAAAGGTCAAACACAGATCAACAAGAAGAGAGTCTACAGCTCTCTGAGACCATAATGACAAGATGATGCTGAGCAGGTGTAACGGTGACCATGGACACCAGCTTAATTTATTGTGTTGCCATGCAAACTAATTATGATGGCAACGTCATATCATTAATCAATGGACTAATAATCTGCTTAATCACTGCGGATGATGACATGGACAGTGTAAGCAGCCTCTATGGACATAATGAGGCCAGACAGAGATGGACATTGATGCAGGAAGCTGAGAAGAGAAAAGGAAAGAGAGACTTTTCATTGTTGGTAAGAGTGAAATAAAAGGCTGATAGACAGAATAGTTAACACTGAAACAGCAGACGATGACATGACCTGACTTTTAGGCCCCATCAAACTCCCAAAATACAACTTGACTGTGTCTTTTATTAAAGCCTCCCACACCACCTCCACTTTGACATCCTAAAAGGTTTGAAGCCACATGCAGAAGCTGAAGGTTATGTATGACTTTTCACATCGATCACCAAGTCACTTAACAAGTCACAATTACGATGCTTAATAATACAAGTAAACAAACATCTTACATAAGCCGCAGTCTGTCGTTCAAGGTAATTAAACCCACATCTTTATAAATATTATGCTTTATTGTCAATGCAAAGTATTTAACTCCAGCCCTGCCAATGCTGTAATCATATAGTCTCATGATGTCAATCCCGTCTCCAGCATCCTTCCCACATGACATGAACACGTCGCATATGAAAGCCCCATCATTACATTAGATGTACAGGTGTTCGTGATATAGTGTCCGCCCCTTGTATACTTCACAGTGGTGGTTCTGTAACATACAGCAGAAAGGCAGTCTCCTCGGCACATGTTAGTCATTATTTTTGCTTTGAAACAAATCAGCATACAGATGTTTCAGCTTAGAAACTGAGACAGATTTAATTATCGTGACTGAGTAATGCGATTTTCTCAGTTGAACCAACAGCGAGTTAGAGCGGCATGCCGTCCGCATTGGAGAGAATGAAAATATTATGTAGAAGCACAAGGCAATAAAGGGTCAATTGATAGATCACAGGTAAATTCTAATGTGCACGTTCAAAACGTTAGTCATAGTTTATGGCCTGTTTGAAATGGATTATTTACGCCGTCTGTCAGAACTGGAGAATATAATCGAATAATGAAATATTTGCTGCAGCCCCGATCCATCTGTATTGTCAGGAGAGTGATTCTGATATGTTTTATGGCAGATCTTATTAACTACAAAGTCTGTTCATTTACATACACATTCACATTGCACAGTGTGTTTGATGAGTTGAAACTGATTATCTACATATATCGGCTCAAAGAAAGAATTAAAGGAGAAGCAGACTGTGTTCATTACAGTGGGGCCTTTATGTTGACATATTTCTCTAAAACCGAGTTAGAGATAAACATGGACCGCTAAATCAGATTTTCTCAGACAAAAGCAACCACCCACAAAGTCCGTAAGAGTATTAGGAGACTTACAGTAGTGAGGAAGGTTTTATATGACAAGATTTTCCTGCGGAGTCCTTGTTAGAGTTTGGCAGGTGTTAAAACTGTAAGCTGGATGCGGGGCACCCTCGTAGCTCACCTGGTAGAATACGCCCTGTGGCCTTTTGCTGCATATTGTACCCTCTCTCCCTTCAGATATCACTGTCCAATAGACCTAAAGGACCAAAAAATGATTTTTTATATTCAAAGGCTAGCAGGTGGCACTAATTGCTTTACTTGACTGGGCCAGAAAACGCTTTGTTTGCAGTTAAACATGACAAATAGAGCTGTTTTTTTTACAGTTTTTACGAGCTAATGGACAAAAGGAAATCAGTCTTGCCAACTCTTTAGCATAATATAACACTTGAAATCCATGTTTCTTATTACCAAATGTTTGCATGCTAACATGCTAAGCTAAGATGATAAACAAATTCTGCTACGGCACAGCATTGTGACTGTGTGCATGTTAATATTTAGCTGAACGCACCAGACTCATAGTATTGTTCATTTACTCAAGGTTATGTGATTTATTACTTCGTAATTACTCTATTAAAGTTCTTTATAGGCAGCCAGATCTATGATCTAAAGTCATAAAGCACAAAGTGTGAAACAGTGGAAGTCATTAACAAGTTGAAGCACAGATTTCTTTCCCTTGGGGCAGACAACAAACAAGGAAACTAATCTGCTTCTTTCTTTTATCAAGAGTGGACTGGACGCACTACTGAACTTGCTAAAACCAATAAGCGTTAGCCCCTAATCTGTCTTTTCCTGTCCCCCGTGTCCCTAAAAGCCCTCGGATCAAGGAGTGAAAACGCTCTGGCCTGTTACCCTTGAGTTTACTTGTAGCGACTAGAGCTTAATGTGGGTAATTGTGTTGACGTTATGTAAGACTGTTTTAGGAAGGTGCCTAACACACAGCACCTCTGTTCTCAGAGCGACTCACTGCCACGATGAATGATTTGGGGTCCTTGTCCACAGACCGCAAACTAAATGAAATCAAAGGGATGGCAAAGATGTCAGGAAGGGAGAGGTGGCAGCAATTTAAGCATTCCTGTTATATGATCCAGGGAAAGACGCCCAGGATTTCTCAAACGAAGCAAGTGTTTTGACTCATTAGTCCTGGGGTGAAGTTCCCAAGGGAATCATCTAAAGAACCCGTCCAACAAATATGACTGCAGTCTCAGCTGAGCCTCTGTGGAAGTCTATATTTACATCATCTGCCACAGATCCTTTGATCTACGATACCTCTTCTCATGGGGCAGCACAAGTTAGGGCCAGCAAGAGACATACTGATGTAATTTTACTGAAGTAATGATGTCTAACACACATCAGCTGTATGGCTGACTGTAGGAATGTTCCCATAGTCAGTCAAATAATCAAGGACTTCAGGGAATCACTCAATTAGACTTGTTTAGATTCTGATTTTTATCTCATGCATTTCGAGCTGAAGCATTACTTCATTCTCTGTGCACAGTTTTGTTTCCTCACGGCAAAGAGAAAATATTTTTTGGAAGAAGAAGTTGGGGCTAAAGGTCTCAAATCTGCATATAATTGGGGTTTGTCTTTGATTTAATTGTTTGGTGGACATAGATTGATTTGAACAAACAAACTTTATCCGACAGATTTATATGTTCTTTTCATCGTCGCACTCACCGGTGTACCGAAGGTTTCAACCAAACACACATCATCGTAGAGAAACCAAACACATGCATCGAGTGTCGGAACATCCGCAGTAAGGTACAGGTCGTATGTTTATTTCATGCTGTACAAGTGACTCGTCATCCAGCCTGTCTGGATTTGTGTTCTGCCAAGTTTGTTTGCAATTTCAGGCCGAAGTGCTGATTTATTTGAGCTTCATTTGGATGAGTGGGAGATCCCTTTTGTTGCACTGAGTCAGGACATACTGATCTCCACGTAGGTGGCCCGTTACAGCAAACAGATGCTGTAAGGTATGCATCTTCTGAGAGCTCATTCCAACACTAGATGGCAGTGTGTGTCTGTAGCTTCTGGACATCTGGCTGGGTGTCCAGACAAGAAGTTTGCTGGCAGCAGCTGAAGGATCCAGTCATGATTGTCTCACAAAGATTTTTACGATAGTCTCTATCCTTAAGGAGCAACAAAAGATTATGCAAAGAAAGTCAGACAGTGCACAAACTCAAAAAGAAACGTCAGGGTGTGGTGGTGTGGTTTACTCTGGGTCTTTGCAGGGTTTAAAAAGGCTTAGGTGCAAACATCTATCACACCTTGTTTTATGTTCTTTGATGGTCAAATTTTCAGAAGTGGGAAATGTATTATTTCCAGCACTGCTACTCAGGTGGGAAACACATGGGCACAGTAAAGTGTGATTACTATGTACAGGAGAGCGTCATGCTATAAAGTGTTTTTATACTGCTCTGTTTTCAGTTTGCAGAGAGAATGAGAATGGATGAGGGCACCTGTAGTGCTATTTATCTATCTAGATTGGTGGAAGTTGCTGATTTTGGAGATATCGGCCGCAGAGATGTCTGCCTGGAGCATAATGAAACTAAATTGCAGCTTGGTGCTCAAAGAGCCCAAAAATACATTTCCAGAAATCATTACCCAGTTTCCTCAGACCTCAAATCCTTAGTTTCATGTAGAAAGTTTCTTTCTACTGAACTACACCAACCATGTGACTGTAAAATTAGTGTTTTTGATTTTGGGGTGAACTGTCCTCTTAAATAGGGGTAACTTTTCTTGTTGACAATAAATAAAAACGCTTTAATTAATGAACATCAATAAGCATTTCATAGCTTAAGAACCAAATATTTTCCTCGGAAGTTGGTGGAGACCAAAACAGAGCTAAAACAGTTTCTATGATGCCAATACGCTTCATAATTGCTACTTGGGAGATCCATGTTTGAGGTTTAAGAACATGTTCCTATTTAAAATTTAAAATGCGTATCCAGAGTATCCTGACTTATAATTAAATGCAGAACACACTGAACGCATTCCTCTGATAGCTACATTTGGCACAGAATCGGGAAGAAGTCCATCAGTCAGGCATGTGTGACATGAGGATGTCTTCCATTGTTATTTATAACTAGGTCAAAGGACGAAGGTCTCAGTATTTCAATTAGACCACAGCACAACAGTCAAAAACACGACATCACATCAAAACACGACACGAGGACCCTCCTGACAAGCAATAACTCAGAGCCTAACCAGCGTCAGACCGTCACTGGCATGCTGACTCTCACATAGCAACCGTGAATCTCAGCTGCCCCCTTCACATTTGACCTCTGACCCCGGGCTGTTATTCAACCCTCTTTTACTTTCACAGGTTCCATATTTTTAAGAGCCCCCTCTACATGTTCCACTATCTCTGCTTATTATTCCACGATAAAACATCTTATTTCAAGCGCTTGCCTGAGTGCTACCGGCATTATCAAACACTCCCACATTAGTCACGATAACCATTTGAATTCAGGAAGTGAAAGTCAAGCCCGGCCAGTAAAAATACACTTGTGTAACTTTGCGGCATGTGCAGCGATTAAATGATGATAAAGTGCTCTTACGCTGAAGGCTGCAAACCACATTTCTTTGCATGTATGAAACATATGTCTGCACTGAGGTTCTCTTTATATTTATATTTATTCAGCCAGAGATTTATAGATTGAATTTGTTAAATGTATGTCTTGGCTTGAAGTCTTTGGGAATGTTCTGTAGTTTGGTTGTTCATAGCACTGAGCATGAAATTGACAGGAAATAGATGCATCCACGTGCTGCACCTCTCAGATGTGATTGTTTGGAAAGGGCAGGACTATTTGTATTGCACGTTAACCCTCCAGCTTGAACACTTGTTTTGAACAGTGGCCATGAGCTGAGATTGTGGTTGGGTAACGGGTGCCGTGGTATTTTAAACAGGGATTATATTCACCTTGTTTAAAGAAATCAAATTTATTAGAACGTGGCTTTTATTTTCATTATTACCGTTACAGCCATTACAGTCTAATGGCTACAAAAACACTGTACTCTGGGCTCTAGAATTTCAAATTGTCCATTGTAAACATCCATCGCCGTCTATGAGAGATTACTACCAACAATACAGGTGCATACACTCTGGATTTTACCTCTAAAACAAAGCTTTCCACAATTTCAGGCAACTTTTGTGATCACATTATTATTATAATTAATATAACTGATGGTCAAACAACAGGTCCTCCAATTAAATGACAATGTATGCCCCCTAGAAGTACTAGTGCTTGTTTTGTAAATCTGCACATTTTTAAATCTTCTACTTTAGTACTTTTTGTAAATATGTACACTTGTGTTTCCCTCCTTGATTCTATTTTTCGCTGCTGTTAGCAAGTGAATTTGCTCATTGTGGGATAAATAATAAAGTATTATCTAATCTAATCTAGAAAGACAGATATTTCTGATCTGAAGGTGCTATGGGCGATGAGTTTCTTCCAAATCACAATACAATGGTTTGGTAGGTTTAGGCACCAACGACTTGGTTATTGTGGTTTGGACTTAAAATGACAACTCTGTTAAGGTTAGAGGGACCTTCGATCGCAATAATAAACAGGTGGTTAACGAATGATCGTGGTCATGACACCAAGAAACGGACAGCGGTCTCCCATGTTAAAGTCTGATCGTTTGCTGAATCATGCATACATTATATTCCTTTGCTCCTGTCATAATTCATACAGTTTCACTGGGGCTCTATGAAAGTTTGACTCATACCTGAGGGTGAGTTGCAGAAGCAGGCTTGTTTCAGAGGATGAACCATCCGCCTCAGTCTCCTATAACGTTTCACAAGAGCAATGCAAATTCCATCCTAAGCCTTTCCTTCATGGCCTCCCATCAGCTTCTTGTTTTGGTAACCCCAGGATCCCAACACTCTAACCTAGGAGACATGCTAGAGTGGCCCTGTACAGGAGGTTATTTGTACTCAATATACCACAGCTACAGCTGACTGTATGTACGGATGAATAAACATTACTAGAGTCCCCTGAAAAAGTGATTTGCGTCACTGACAGTGATCTATCAGTGTTCAGGGAATAACACAGATAGGGTATGTGCTTTACATTAAGAATAAGACACTAGTGCTACAACTGTTTTCACAGAAAATGACATAATTCATTAATATTAGCTGGTTTATGTGTCTTTTTTATTATAACATACATTTTAGATATCTGTGTCTTGAACGGCTCAATGTTTGGTTGGCAAGACATTTGAAGAAAGTGGAACATTTTAATGGGCTAAATTAGACACATTTCTAATTATTTTTTTTAAAGAATTAAATTAATCAATCACACATTAAATAATATGCAGTTATGACAATAAAAATAATAATTGTTGCAGCCCTAAAGTGCCGCTTAGTCACACGGAAAAGACTCTATTCTCTTGCAGCTCTTTGCACATGCTTTACTGTACGTGCATTTGTAAGTGTGTGTAACCATGTGAACGGAATACTGTACGAATGTGCTGCGAGGTGAGGTATGCGAAAGCAACAAAGAAGATTCATGTTTGGCTTGAGACTGTTTTAAGCAGAGCCTGCTACCGTCAGAGGTCTCACCTCCATGAAACACTACACCCCTCTGCATGTGGTCTAAGAGTGTGTGTGTGTGTGTGTGTGTGTGTGTTTCACTCGCAAAAGCACTGCAGAGAAGCCAGAAGGAAAACGTTTCCACTTGGCTACTTTCTGCATAACCCTGCCCCCTCTCTGCACACACACTAGTGGTACGTGCCTTTACCTGACAGCTCCATCAGTCCATCAGGTCTCTGGAGGGGGCTACCAGCTGCAGGTGCTAATGTCTTTGGCTGCATTTTAGTCTGGAACTGCGCTGGTATTTAAAACACTGAAGTCCAAACTAGTGCCAAAGGAGGCTGATATACAGTACTGTCCTGCCAGTTTGTCAACCGGTCTGTCAACTCTTCTACCTGATGGAAAATCACTTCACAACAGAGGAAGAAACATATCATATTTTATTCTAGCATTCATAATCAGCTTGAGGAGCAAGACGCTATTTTGTGGGTTCTAGGGAATATTCTCAAAAAATATCTTATATGTTCAAGATGTAATGTTAGACAGTTTTTCTTTACCTGTAAGACTGCGGTAACATCCAAATAAAAAAAAAAGTCTTATCTCGATAACATTAACTGTAGCTTTGTCAGCTCATTTAGGAATGCACCTCACTCCTGACACCTGATAGTTTCACTTGATACGGAGTGATTCTCACTTAACTCTTACAGTTCACCTACCTGTGTGTGCGCCGTATGCTTTGATAGCACTACATCTACTGTCAATACCAGTCAATGATCACTGCTAATGATACCTGTTGCAATTTCAACAAAACATTTTGGCTACCTAGTCATTATATTATTCACCACTGAAGACGCCGTGATGCTGACAGGCATCCATTCAATACACTACAAACCTATGGCCTTATAAATTAAATTAAAAGTGTAACATTGAGCAAAAGAAAAAAAAATCATGAATCAAATGACCATGTAATGTGAAATAGTGACCTTTTACCCTCTTTTAGCTTGTTGTTTTGGTTTTCCGTCCGGTTCAGTCTCACTGGCTCTTTTATACCCTGTTTTAAATCAGCAATACTACAGTAAACTGAATGTAAGACTACAGCTACCTGCTCAGACAGACGGTGTTAGTGATCCACAATTTTTTTCCTCAGCAGTTAAGTTGGTGGAAAACAAAACTGAGCTAAGAGGAAAGTGAATATTAGACATACAGTCATCAGGCATCCAGATACTTGACTCAAATAACTGCTAATCTTGTTCCATGTCATCTCGAGGTGCCATTGCCAATATATTTGCCAAAACAACTTTTGAATGTGCTCATAGAGCAGAAATCTGCCAGTTTTTTCTATAATTCTGATTATTTTCTCCCTGATTGTTGTGTTTTCAGGTGAAATGTCCCTTTAAACATCATTCGGCGTCTGTAATAAATGTAACTTTCTGCATATTATCTCTGTGCCATTAGAGGCTCACAAACATTCCATCACCCTGCCTCGCCCTCCTCCTCCACCTTCTTCCTCCTCGATGCTGTGCTCTCTCTTACCGCCGTGCCACCCGGCCACAGCTGGACTCTAACAAGATTTCCACTGCTCTCTCGCTCACCCTTCAGTTCCCAACGAGGAGTAATTGGGCACACCTGGAGAGAGCATGAATCACGGACCACTTAACAAAAAAAATGTCTGAGTACTGATTTGAGGAAAAAGGCAGAGATAAAGAGAATAAAGAGCTGAGGGGAGAGGGGTCACGGTGAGCGACTATCCGAGCACGCTACAACTTCCCATGCAGGACCAACTCTGTCACTGAGCCACACGGAAATATCAGGAACAGACTGTAGCTTCAGCGCACGGATGAAGAAAGTATTTAAACATGTGTGGGCCGTGACATGCTGTCCTCTCCAGTTGAATAGGTCTCCAGCACATTACGGCGGCTTCTCCTTCTTTGCACTGTCACCACCAGCTACTGGTCAGCCCAAGCCGCCTGCTGGATCCGTACACACAGCAACATGCTGAGCAGATGTGAGAAACCCGCCTGTGGCCCTGTGTGCTGCTGAAATAACAACTCAGCACATCAACACATGGCCACGTGAAGGAGAAGAAAAAACACTCGCCGATCACGTTTCAGTGTTTCCTAAAGAATGACAGTGAAAGTGAGGGGTGGGATTTTTCTGTTTTTCAAAGGTTTTTTATTCATTTGAAATGTTTTATTGTTAATTCAGTAGTGCATTTAATATATTTGCATTTGTGGGCACTTTGCAGGAGGCTTTCCTAGTTCAAAAACTTGAATTAAGTTTGCATCTTCCATGTTTAAATACAGTAGATATGCATGCTGACCGTGGTTACCAGGGGTTAAATTAGGTTGCCGCTGCACCGATGCCTTCACTCCACTATGCCATCAGTGGAAGCTTAACTTCACACATCTTCACCTGGGCCTAAACGCAAAGATAGAACCTGCAAACATCAAAACTTTCAAGGGATTTCCTTTTGTTCTATCAATGTATTTCCTTAGATGCTGTCCTCGGATGATCTGACGATGACACAGACAATGCAATCATGTGATCTTACCAGACAGACACCACAACTTGTATCGCAGAAGGCACCACCATAGTAACACACCACAATATGGATGTATTCACTTCCTGTTGGCTCCCCGCACTCCTTCTGGAAGTTGCAATGCCGAGCGTGGAGCCCTTTCAGATTCCAGATTTCCATATAAGTGATAACAGGCCCCATAATACTTTGAACAAACTATGGTTTGTGGCAAACGCCGGTGGTTTTATGAAGCATCAATCATTTACAGACACATTTGGATGTTTCCTGCTCTGATATTGGTTTAAAACTGAAATGCATAACCAGGAAAAAATGGCTGTATTCGTGCTAAATAAGTTATTATGCTGACTTTCGAAGCATATGCTGAATGTTCGGACTGAAGAAGAGGCAGACCTTGTGAGAACAACTCAACACATTGAGTAACTAATTAATTTTATTTTATGCCACTTTGATTGTAATCCCTTATGTAATGTCATTCGTTCTAAACTCCCCTTGGACAGACCAAAAAGAAAGAGATTTAGCCGACACTGGAAGCATTCATAATCAGATATGGGGATCATACAGCAATTTTGGGGGTTCAGTCACAAATGAATATATGTAGTTGTTACACGTTGTTGTTGTTTGAAGGCATTGGCACTGAGGGCAAGACCAGAATGTACAAAAGTTGTGACAGTTTGACCTTTGTTCACAAAAGTATGCTCTTTCCAAGAAGCCAGATTTCTGTTGCTTCACTAAGTTAAATTGCCCAATGAAAAAAAAAAAAGCTCCGGATGGCTAAAGCTTCTTTCATGTTTCAGTTACTGGGATATATTTTCACACTGTTGGTGACCTGCTATAGAATAACAAACACCTGATTCTTTGAACACTTGCAGAAGCTTGAAGAGGAAAACAGACTACCGGTGTGTGTGTGTGTATGTAGAGGTTTTTCCTCAAATATGTAAAAGCTCCAAGTCCAGACGTAAACTCTCTGTTTAACCATTCAGACATTTCAGGACTTTATCCACACTGACTCTTCCCAGCTCAGCTCGAAGGAGGAATTTACCATGTTGGGAAAAACCAAAACAGAGCTAATAGGAGAGTAAATATTGGACTTACATTCTACTGATGGCCAAATAAATCCTCCTTCGTGTCTGGACGTGTAAATATGCAACTGTTTGTCAGCATCTATTACATACAAACTTTATAAGTTGACGTTGTGTTTACAGCTTGTTGTGCTGCCGCCAAGTTGCTGAAAAGTCAATTAGAGCTACTTTAATAAACAATGATAAATTACAAGAAAGTCATTATGTTATACTGTAAATCATGGGTTGGGGAAGTGGGGAGGTGGTTGGAGTCCCAAATATTTACGCAAGAGCCTAAAATCTTTTAGGTTTTTAACTTGGTTCCCAGTTAATGTTCTGATACTCACTTCACATTAATCCTGTGTGCCATCAGCTGCCTCCATCATGAACTAAAATATATTCATCTGGAGCTGACCGGTTCACCTTCTCCTCACACTTTAGCTGTCCCACATTCCTGCTGGTTTTGATTAGTCACTAAGCCTTTTGCTCTGTTATTATTGCAAGAGTATCTCAGGTCATGAGACTTAAACACCAGCAAATTCCTGCCCTCTGAACCCCCCCCCCGTCCTTCCTGTTAGGTTTTGTCCATTAATGTCGTGAGTTACCGAGCTATCCAAAGCATGAGAAGAATGGTTGTCCAGACGTGAGCTTGTCGAAGGGGCTACAGCTCCCACTCTGTGGTTTACGGGCCTCTATTAAATAATACATTGGTTAAAAGTGATTAGTGACAGCGTTTTGCAGCCTGGTGGAATGCTTTGTGGTTTGATTGAAAAAAATCTGGGAATTAATTTTGCTGGGAAACCCATACTTACTTCATCACCAAAGTTATTTGTGGTTTCGTTTAATCTATAGAGTTTTCCTGTGAAATTATGCCCTGGACATGTTATATTACACCTGTATCGTGATATTTTGGTTTTCTTTAGCCACCAGTTAAGTTCAAGAGCTTGTTTACAGTCTCCAAATTCCTCCCTGTGTAATCATCTATCTTTGCAAGTCCATCCTTTAATTATAATAATTATAATTTGTCCTTAACCGGGCTAAGATTGACTGACAGTTTGATTGCGCACACTGACAGTTCCTTACTGTGGTCCTCAGCCAGATGCTACAGACTTGCACGTGCAAAGAAAAAACACATGCACATACAAGACCATAGTTGTCAGTCATGGATACTAAATGAAGTGAACTGCAAAATAACAGCACTGCAGCCAAACAAATACGATCCCGCTCATAAAGACGACAGCGTTTTGCTGATAAGCTCATAATATACTGGGGAATGGGCTCACAGTGAGTTATCGTGGCTCTAATCAGCGAGGTGGATCTCATGTTACTTTCGCCCCCTAAGGGTCTCAGGGTTGAAAACACACGTGACTTAATCAGTGACATTCACAGAGCTGGGATCTGTGGAGTCAGGGGATCACATTACCCAGGTAAGGCCCAGAGGAATGTGGCATATACTGTACGTGTTATCAACTCATGACCAGAAGCCGATGAAAGGTCGACCTTTTTGATGATTAAACATGATGTAAGTGACGACGGTGACAGTCCGGAGGCCACGTGATGCTGGAGATGTGAAGGTGGCGGACGGAGCCACCTGGCAGCTGAAGAGTAAGTGTTTGTTCCCCCAAATAAACTGGAAACTATCCTGATTCCAGACCTCTGAATCACCATCCACATTTCTGATTTGTCCAATTATTCAAATAGCACTGGTGTTCTGCCCGTTGACTGCTGTTTCCTATTGATCAATCAGTGTTCCTTAGGGCAGGAACTTCTTGATGGTTAACTTGTACCTAGTTACCTTCATGAAAAATAGAAACAGAGGAATGGTGACAAGCATGGATGAGATCAACACAGCAACACAGAGCAGTCTCACATAAAGAAAACACATCTGAAATCTACATATTTCTTTGGGAATTGTGAAGAAATGCTCCAAACATCAACTGTAGCTGCTGTTAGTTAATGTCAGTTCAGTGTGTTAGCTGGACTACCCGGACTTTGAGCACTGGGGGAGTGTTTGGACCACCTAGAAGAAGGATTCAGTCACATTTTAATGATCAAGTTGTACAATATGAATATAAAAATGTTAATATTGAACAGATAAAAGTTACAAGTAGATATTAAACGTAATTTATTTTACTAGTATCAGTTTTTCTTAACCAAAAACCGAAAACATTTTCAGATTGTTTTTATTGGACCTTCCCTCTTCTCATACACTCTTACATTCTATACTGAAACTCACCAAAACAACATTTGGCCGACTTTGTTTAAAAGTAGCATGTTACCCTCTCTCAGCCAAACATTGACTGATCCTCATATGGAGCACATGAAGAAGTCTTTTGAGAGGACATCTCCCCTCATCTCTCTTTCTGTCTGCCAGTCTAATCTTCCCTGTCTGCGCCCAAATCATCTCAAAGCTTCGCCTTATTTGCCAGCTTTGGCTGTTTACTTTCCATCAGAGATTCAACCTGCGCTGGCAAAAGTTGCACAACCGATTCATCAAAGAGTCACTTAAAACTCCTGGATGATCACACAGACATGACGCTTGTTAAGGGTTTTTCTTGTGTAAACATTCCTCGTTTAGTGATTTGCACAACTCTCCGCTCACTGCATTCATTCATGAAGTTGAAAAAAGCACTTACAGGAATTCAGTTATTTTGTCGTTTGTTGACCGTGCTGATTTAGGAACATAAGCAAAGAGACAAACATGAACTGAGAGCTCGTATCAGTATGACATGTTCTTGACTGTTGACATCTTGACGTAAATATTATAAGGTGGGGCAATATTAGCTAATCACAGCAAACTGGTATCAATGTACACGTTGGCTGATATGTAACAGGAATGTCAAAGATATGTTTGCGATAACTCAGAAGCTTGGTTTGTAACTTCAAAAAGTCCACTATTACAGTATCAGAGGCTTCAGCCAATTATAGATGAATATCTAGTTATGTGACTTTCTCCATAAGAATCTGAGGATTTTCAGTCGGGATTTAAAGTGCATAGACTGCACTAGTGAAAGTTACAAATGATCCTATTGCGTCAGACAAAGAACTCGTCCCTGTACTTGTCTTGTTGGATCTTAGTTCTGCATTCGACACCACTGACCATCATAATAATTTTACAAAGACTTGAACATCTATTTGGCATTGAAGGAAGCATTAAATTAAGTCTTATTTTTTAGATCAATCTCAGTTTGTTTATGTTAATGATGAATCACCCGTGCGCACCAAAGTTAGTCACGGAGTTCCACAGGGTTCTGTGCTTAGACCACTTCAATTTAGCTTATATGCCTCCTTTAGGGAACATTGTTAGAAATCACTTCTTTATTTTTTATTGTTACGCTGATGACACCGAATTATATATATTATATATCGATGAAGCCAAATGAAAGTAATCAGTTAGCTGAACTTCAAGCATGCCTTAAGGACATAGAAACCTGAATTTGCCTCAAAAGTCCAGTACTGGTCAAATACTCAGCATTTTATATCATCTGCACTGGGATGGAGGATTTTTCCTATTCTGAAAAAGGTTATCTTAATTCATCCAGAGAAAACCATGAGTGCAAAATCTAGTCTTTACTTTTTTTGAGTACGAGTTTAAGATGTTGTACCATTTGTACTGGAAGCAGCGTTTTTAATCCGGTAACGTTTTATTTTGCACGTATCACACCTGCAGGGGTTTTTTTTGTCACCTCTTGTGACCACACATTACATAAACCTTCTCCTAAATGGAATTAATTAAAGCAACTTCCTAACGCCAAGTCCGGTTAAAAATTAATAGTGCCATAAAAAAAAAGCCCATTTATGCTGGATCAGCATGCATCATTTCAAATGCCTCATTTGATATTTGTAATTCAAATATTGTTTTATGCAAATGTAGAAAGCATCAGAGAGACTGCTGGGAAGGCCACGGCATTCCTCCCTCCTCGGTGAATCCCACAGCTTGTTTCAAGCAAGCAGTTACCCACCCTGAAACAGTCTGAGGGCACGCCAGAGCACACCGAGAAAGAGAATTCTGTGGAAAATCATATTTTCATCCCATCCACTTGAGAGTTTACAGAAGATGTTCACAGTCGGTAAGCTTTTACGAGGAAATGTGAGCAGCGACTGTCCGGGCTGAGTCACGGTGGTCAGGCCACAAAGTTTACAGTTGACAGAAACACCCAAAAAGGCTGAATATAGATCAGTAGTTCTAAGTATAGTCAGTGCATTCATAGTTTTTATATGAGCTGATTAGATGTAAGATTTATATATTTTGTTGATTATTAAATCTATAAAACTAACTCAAAATGTTCCTAGAAAAGATTTCAGAAGTCGGGCTAAAATTGTTCTTGGATTCTTGAGGGAATTTCTCACATCATGTTGATTTTGCAACCATACTACAGTAATTATTGTTCATAGGTTGCAATACCAAACACAAAACTATAGTCAAACATCTAACTGAGACCAAAGTGAAACTCATCTGTCTCCAAGACGTCTGTCTTCCAGATAAAATGTGGTTTTGATCATTTTTTTTGCTTTCTTTCTTTAACAAAATGAATTTTTTTTTGGCAAACTAGGTTATAAAACAGAGCAAAATAAGAGTGTGCCCATGTGTGAGAGAAAAAAAAGCAAACTAATTGACAAAAGTCGCTCATAGTTCTTGATACCTATGATAAACATCTTATCTTTCAAACATAAAAATGGAAAATATTTCATTTGCATCAGAATAAAAGTTAAAAAATATCTTTGGTTTCTGTTCAAGATACCAAATTTGGTGATGGTGCCTTTTCAACTAAAAGCTGTTGTGGAAAACAGACAGTGATGGTCAGATAATTTTTAAAACCCAAACTCATGGTTCCTGATTTGCAACGAGATTTGAAATAACTGCTCCTAGATTCCCTCCTGAGCATCACAAGCTGGTCCACAGATCGCCAGGCAACATGATGTAATTATGTCGGGATCAGCCAGACAGGTTTAGTCACTGGCCTGCAGTCACCATCTTGCATCATCTGGCAGTGGAGCTTCTGTATATAAAACCTACAGGCAAGACACTCTGTCTAAACCCTAAAGTGCTGCATAAATTCTGAATATTGGATTTCCAAGGATCAAAGTTTAATTGTCCGGAGTCAGTGATGACTCCCCGATGGAGATGAACAAATAGGTAAACTGCTCAGTTTTCTTCCACTTTCCAAGGAGTCTGTCTGAACTGTGGCTCGCTCTTTCTCCACTAAGGTCCAAAACAGGAAAAGAAATCTTTCCAAAACCAATTAAATCAGTGATCAGTTACAGTCAAACCATTGTGTCACTCAGTCAGGTCAGTCGTCTGGGGGAAGCAGCTGTTTATTTAAATGGATGTGGACGGTGAGTTAAGTAATACAGACAGGCTAGAAGAGGGAATGTAAAGGGTGAAGTTAAAGGCAGGATGCAGGGAGGTTTGTTGAGGAGACAGGGTTGAAATATAAAAGGAAAACAAAGAAGGAAGACAGCGAGACGCTTCAAACGAGGGCTCATCTCCAAGTTTATTTAATATTGAATTAATGTTATCTTGTGTAATGAAGAGAAGCCAGACGTTGAGGTACAGTACGAGGGGGGAGCAGGAGGGTGTCGGGTGGTGTGGGTTTGTGTGAGTCCACTCATACAATGCCCCTCTCTGTCTGAACTGCTCAACCAGCTATGGTCCGATACTCCCTCACATACCCCGTCACCACCCCCTTTACCACCAGATATGCTCCAGGGCTACAGAACCAGGGGGGGTGGAGGGGACGGGCCTCTGCATATTTCTTTTTTCAAGCTTAATTTGGTCTCCTCTGAGAAAAGGGCCCGTCTGGTGACCCTGTGGTCAAATCTACCTTTCCTGTTCTGGCAAACACAGTTACATCCTCCCAAGAATGAACATTATCCACCTGTGCTTGGTGCAGAGAATCACATGTGGTGCACATGCATGCTCACTTGGACACACATGTCACAAGCTCTGGTCTTACGGGCACTCACAATGCGAGAGTAGGAGTTTCTGAAGAGATATTTTGAATCTTTATGCTTCAGCACTTGCTGTGGTCTTAGAGCTTGGGAAAAGAGCACAAAGAAAGCCTGGGAGGACGCGAGGAGTTATGGTAATAGATAATCCTGATCCAGGGGCTGTCAAATCGTGATCTTCGTTTCCAGAAGATTTACTCCTACGCCACCAGACGTAGTTTGCGTTACTCATTTTGAATAAGACAGCTGGTTAGTCAAGCAAACAAATCTCTAAAATATACTTCTCTGTCAGACTTAATATGTAGCTGAAACACAATCTTCACATTCAGCGATGAGCCTGAGGCAGGTGAATTCTCATCTTTTCACTCTCGTTCAGCTCCTGCTCTCTCCTCCAACATCCAACTTATTATTTATAAACTATTTCATAAACCATTTTTCCTCATGCTCTGTCTAGCTCCTCTTAAAGGCAACTTCCGCCACCAGAAGGCTCAAAGCTCTAAGGGGTTGCGATACCTTCCTGCAGAGCGCTCCACCAGGATCTGCCTCCAGACTCGGTCACATAGCCCATGGAGTCTGTGCCAACATTTCCACAATAAATCATGTTCATCTTGGGTTCATGTAGTGAGGTCTAGTTGGGAAATAACTATTAGACCCCAGCTGTAAGACCACTCTAATTTTTCCAGATCCAGCATTAAAAAAGCAGCGTGTAGAAATTCATATTTTTTATTTGATTGGAGCGTATAGAAAAAGCTTACGTATTTACCAACAGTATTATTTATTAACATATTTAGTTATATATTTTTGACTTATGTCAATTTCTGGGCTTTCAGACATCTTTGAATTACTTGTTTTGTCCGACTAACAGTCTAAAACCCCTAAGACTTTGAATTATATAATTATATAAAATAGGTAAAAGCAGCAAATTTGTGAAGCAGAAAACAGATCTGGAAAGACTTCAAATGTTTGTTGCCTCCCTCCTGGCCCCTGCAAGGGGTTACAACGGATCTGTGTTCCCACATTAACTTTAACCCCTGGATACGAGCAGAGTGAAACGGCATAGCGATGTAGTCGCTAATTGTAACCCTGTTGTTTTACCCTCATAGTGTTAAGGACACAAAAGGCCCAATCTAGAGCCAAGTGCTTAGCTGGTCTGCTGTGGGCTACTGTGAAAACACGGCTGCTAAAGATGGTGAACTCTCTGTAAGAGGCCTCACAGTGGCTGTAGATTTAAAAGGCTCATTCTAAGGTAACACATATTCTCCAAATAGAGCCTCTTAAATATGACACCTTGACCTATTAAGCGAGCAAGTTTCCACATTGACTTTCACTTCTCAGCTGCGTTTGGTTGCAGCTTTATCAAAACAGCTGTCTAAACCGTTTTAATATCAGGTCTTCAATTATTAAAACAATACAGGTAGTGTCCTCGAACCACCTCCAACTTTAATGTGGTTCTATATTTGCAAAGGCTTTAAATTAAGGCTTAGGCCGCATAAACTATTAAGCTGGGCTAAATCTGCAGGTGTACAAACCTAAAACAAAGTTAGCTCCCGTCATTCCTCCTCACCTGCCACTTTGCTGCAGACTGGGACGGTAACTAGAGCTAGTGCTCGATACTTAAAAAGGCAAGGCAGGGTTTGACACACCTCAGCTGCTCCCTATCAGGTAACAATTCGCATGTCGTCTGACAGATACTTCAGGTATAATCTAATGATATTGTAATCCCCCAGATATTTAAGTGCAGATTTGTTCGCATGAAGGCTGAGACGTAGGTGAGTTCCCCAGATGTGCTCGATCATGTGATCGGGCCCTTTCCAGGGAAGTCCATCAGTAGCAGGGCTCGGTAAAAAAAGGACTGTCACAGTGAGCGTCTGTTATGTAACTTTTAATGAGGCTGTGGTTTTTTGGGTTTGGCTCCCGACAGAGCGGTGCTGTGCTGAGGATGGAGGAAGAGTGTTGGCCTGTCATACCTGCTTCTGTGACAGATGTGCACAAACACACTGTTTTCATACATGCATCTGTATTCTTCTCTGTAACTCCCGCCACTGTTTTATTACTCTTTTATCTTCCCCTCTCGCCCTGCTACAGCTCTCTCCCCATCTCTGAGTGTTGACAGATTTCCTGTTTGCTTGAGGACAGTCTCACCCACGGAGCGGAGACCGACTGATAGCAGTAGTCTGGCTGATCATGGTCTCTGTTCCCTGGGGTGCTGTCATCCACAGACCAGCCTCCCCAAATCAGTGCGGAGGAGCCTTCCATAACATGACTATCAAAGCTGTAAATGTTTGAGAGCTTTGTGTGTTTTTTTATACTGCTTAGGCATTAGAACATACATGAAGCACATAATACTGTCAGGGTGGACAAGACAAGAAATCCAGAAAGGAAACCCTATCACAAGAAATGTTTCTTTTTGTTTGGTTGAAGGTATTCTCTGGTATTTCCTGCTTTAATTTGAATTGAGATAAAAAAGCAAGAGAGTGATTTTGCTCCAGAAGCAGCTTGGATCTTATTTCTGTTATTTTTCGGCAGTCAACTTGCCAGCAAAGGTTTGATATCCTCTTCCTTCTCTTTTCTCTGTTGGCTGTCGAAACAGAGACGAAAAAGGGAAACCTGATTTTTGTGAAGACGCCACAGTTGTCACTACCGTGTAAAATGTAACATACAACTGTGCAGATTTATTGTAAACAGCTTTGGATAGCAAAGCATCACACTCACACTCACGCACTGTGATGTGTGGATGGACTTCGTTAAAGAAGCGCGCACAGTGCATTTATGTTGCTGTTTATGTTCATGATAGAAGACCAAGGAGACGTACCCGACACCAGGGTGCAATAAGCTGCTGAATAATGTCGACTAACAAAAAAGCAAAGCCAGCTGGTAGCCAACACACGGACACACCGAAGACCTCTGACTTCATTCATCCGTACTCTCCTAATTTACACCTCCCGAAAACAGATCCCTCCAGTGTGTGTTAGTGTGTGTATGTCACATGTGCGCTCAACCCCTGCAGCTCTGAAAATATACTCGGAGGTGGTCAATTCCCGAGGCCGTCCGAGAGAGCAGAAAAACAAATGTGACAGACGCAAACACTGGACTCGACACAACGAAGAATCAGTGTTGGGAAAATGGAGTTAAAGTTACGATGTGTAGAATTCAAACACGGCTGTCACGTCTTTTAAAAATACACTATTGCTGCAAGTTTATACAAAGAGAAACCAAACTGTTGTTGCTGTCTGCCACATTGTTATCCATGATACAACCACTGGGTGGCATCAGGGTGAAGAATTTTCAAAATGACTGTTATTGATGTCGTAAAGATGTTTTTGATCGCCTGAGTGAAAACTGTCTGTGCTTGCCCAACAACAGGCGGACTAGAGTGCATGGATGGAAACAGTAACTTGACTAAGACGTCTCAACAACAGGCGGACCAGAGTGCATGGATGGAAACAGTAACTTGACTAAGACGTCCCAACAACAAAACTAAAAAAGTAGCAAACATTGCAATTTTGTCAATATTGACAAAAAAAAAATCTGAATTATCTCTGAACTCTAAATTTACCACTCACTAAATACTGTAAAGTGATTTAAATACAGCTTCTCTTTAAATGACCATGGTATATGAGCGATAATGCACTCTGAAGTGTCCTAATATAGAAAATAACAGACTTTGTGGGGAACATTCTGCCGCTGCTTCATCCGTTATTACAATCGGTACAATAATATGCAAATTCCTAACACAGATTAGCACATTTCTTCATTTTTAACGTTAAGTTAGAAGATGAGAATAATTAAATACACACTCTAAAAGTGCACGCAGCATGCAACATGGAGCGTTTAGCCAGATATTTCCTTCAGGAAGTGGGTGGAGACCAAAACAGAGCTAAAAGGAGAGTTGCATTCATCTCTTGGACACAAACATAACTCCAAATGAATGCGTAACTGGAAAATAATAATTGTAAATAATCAATTTAATAAGACGACAATATACCCAAATTGGATTAATTGTTGCACAAAACAAAATGAACATTTTTCTATTAAATTCCATCTCTGTACTCCGTCGTCCACGGTCCCTCAGAAGCTCTCCTGTCGCGGTGAAGGTTCAGGGAACAGAGGCCAGCCTTCAGGCTGCCTCACTGAGGCCTTTGGCTGGGTCGTGACTCCCTCTTGGGCTCTCTTTTCCTCCTTCCCAAACGAAGTAGGTAAAGTCAACACATTTGAAGGGAGGAAGAGGAGGAGGAGGAGAAGGAGGAGGAGAAGGCTGTGGTGGAGAGCTGTGAGACAGGCCTGTGGTTGTCAGCGGGCAGAGGGACGTTTGCCAAACAGTTTCAGGGTGTGAGCAAGCAAATGAACGGCTCACTGAGTGTGTCTGTATGGAGTAGAGAGGGTGTTGTAGCATTCATTCCTGACACACCTTCATCTGCTTTGATGATGAGACACAAACATTTCAGCAGATTTTTGTCCGATAACACTCACCCCAAGCTTTGACCCAGTGGTGTTGGTGCCTTGCTCTACTTTTTAGGCTACAGAATTAGACCAAGTAGACCAGACTTTACATTGGCCCTAGCTGAGGATGGAGAAAGGGGAGCATGGGTATAGTGTGTGTGTGTACATGTGCCCTGGCCCAGTACCAGTTAGTAAATACAGCAGAGTGATATGAGCCACAGTGACACAGATCCGAACACAGAAAGCCTCACAGGTACAGAAACTAATTCATATGCTGTTCACGCCAAACGCAGGAAGAGGATGTGAAAGACCGGGTCGGTGCCAGGCCGCAAGGACGCGATCGTCTCCTCTGACCCGGCTCGAATCAGATTAAATGGGTCTCTTCAGTCTGGCCGTAGAGGTAAAACACTGACTGAATTTCACAAATTACAACAAAAATAAATTCTTAGTCGGAGGAACCTTCAGAGTCAGACTGATACAGCAGCTTGCTGAAATAGCCACTGGGCTCATTTTTAAATTGTGTCCTTGCCATGAAGCTTGAGTATGATGGGAATTCCTCTTTGACCACATCATCGTAAAGAAATCTGGTCAATTTAATCACTTTTATGCACATTTTATCATTCTGATGGTTCAATAATGATGTGGGGGTAGTGTTTCAGCATGCCTCAGGGAACCAGTGACCCACATAAAATAATGAGCGAATGATTAATTGTAAATAATCGATTTTATTCAAGTTATACCTA
This sequence comes from Collichthys lucidus, assembly GCA_004119915.2. Taxonomy (NCBI): domain Eukaryota; kingdom Metazoa; phylum Chordata; class Actinopteri; family Sciaenidae; genus Collichthys; species Collichthys lucidus. The sequence goes on along the minus strand of CM014086.1, from coordinate 32,384,225 downwards.
ATTTCCCTTTGGGGATGAATAAAGTAATCTATCTAAGTTGTTTTTACAGCTTGTTGCGCTGCCCCCAAGAGGCCAAAAAACCCCAAACAAAATTAGCATTTTCCAATAAATTCCATCTCTTCTCTGTTGTCCACTGTCCCTCAGTACCTCTTATGTCCGGGTGACGATTCAGGGAACAGAGGTGAGCCTTCAGGCTGCCTCACAGAGGCCTTTGGCTGGGTTGTGACTCGCTCTCTCTCTTTTTTCCTCCGTTCCAAACGAAGTGCGTATGCTGCCATTCAATTCTTTTTAATTGTACCCTGGCCTTAAATCAATGTCGCCCACCTTGGGCATGATGGAAATGACTTTTTGACCACAGTGTCGTTAAAACAATCTGTAAAATGACCGATCACTTTTCTTGCACATTTTTTATTGTTCACTAATGATGGTAGGGATAGTGTTTCCACTCAAGGAACCAGTGATACAAATAAAATAATATATGAATCTAATTGATTGATTGATTTCAGAGTTTGTGTTTCAACCAATGGCCTAATATTAAGGCTCTGACAATATTTTGGCATTGAAATGGACAAAAAATAAAAATATTGTCATGTAGCAACAATGACTCAACTCTAAAAATATGTTCAGACAGAAACCAGTTAATTAATACCATGAAAGGGGCTGCGTTGGTATGGGAGTCCGAATCACAGACTACCAGCTGATAAAGGATTTCAGAAAAGTACACAGTTTTTACTAACAACTTTCCACTCTGCATTTTTTCTTGTAAATTACTGCCTCATTTTACTTGGACTGGAAAAAATATTCACATAAAAGGAGAAAAAAATAACCTTTACTGGTAGCCAATGTGTGACGAGGAGTCGCAAGTGGTTCCTTTTTAAGAGTTTGGAATCACTGGGCTCGATCTAAACCAAGTGAATAAACAGATACGTGTATGGTCTCTGTTTAACGTCGGTTACTTCTGCATTACTTCTGTGCTTGAAATGTAAAAATGTCATCAGCTGGGCATGAAGGTGACCAGACGCCACCGGTCACCAGTCCAATAAACACCTCGGCCCACAAGGAGAAACCTTATACTAGTAAACCAATAAGAGCATACTTACAAACATTTTGTTAAGACTGCCTGTCTCACTCGTTTTTTGACATTATCGGCTCACCCTTAACTACGATAACACTCCTGTAGGTGTGGTACGACTTTGCAAAAACACGCGGTAAATGAGCAAAGTTAACAAACAGGAGCTGAGATATAAACACGATTATCCCGTTAGTCGATGTGGTAATTGCCTTCTTATTGATGTAACTCTCTTTTGTGGGTAATGTTGTACTTCCTGTTAACGCCAAACTAAAATGATAAATCCTGTCACCGCTGCTCTCGACAGTCTCCCATGTGCTAATCGGTTAATACTGTGTGGGGTTAAATCACAAAAGAGGCCACAACCTGCATTGTTTAACGCTCGTTAATGTCTGGTAGCACTTAGCTGATGATTTCACAGGGAAGAGAGGCTGAAAGGTCGAAGTCTTTGACTGAAGGCAAATGTTAGTTGTATTAATCAGGGTTCCCACGGGTGCTTGAATTCCTTGAAAATGCTTGAATTTCAAGTTAGTGTTTTCAAGGTTGTGAGTGCTTGAAAATGCTTGAAATTTCACAATTAGTTAAAAATCAAAACAGTCAATCTACCACCATATGAAATAATGCTAATTAGACCCATATTATTATGCCATACAGTGGCACCGCTGCGCTTCCCATGACCATCATGGCAAACACAACTAGTAGGCTACCTATTTAAAAGTGCTGGAAAAATGGAAAAACTGGTGCTTGAAGGTGCTTGAAAAGTGCTTGAATTTGTTCATGAAAAAGGTGTGGGAACCCTGATTAATCTTGGGTCGTGGTGGCTGTGTGGTCAGGACAGAGGCCTGCACACTGTCAAACCTGAACTTCCCAATAAAGGGAAGGCTCGCTTGGCTTTTACACACATCTAACAGAAAGCCCTCGTCCTCCTCTTTCTCCTTCCTAAGTTATCTGACCCTCTCAGACTTGGCCTCAGCTGATACTGGCTGCAAGCAGCTGCTGCTGCTGCAGTTCGACAATTGCTCAGCTTGTTCATAGGCACTTTGACCTTTTTGCAGACAGCTCAGGAGGTCCTACAGCACCGCACGTCACACCAGAGGGCCGATGTGGAACACCTACCTGCAACACACAGGCTGCCGCACATTTCCCGCACAAAGCTGCCGTTGATGCACGAAGGCCAGACGTCACTGGCAAAGACGGATGTTTGGCCCCGAGGAGAATGCCGAACTCTGTCTCCTCGTGTGCGCCGTTTTGATTTCAAGATTCCATTTTTACTGTAAAGATTCCAGGTGCCTGGGAAAATGTATGCATTCTCGTTTTGCAGCCATCCACAAAGACATCCTGCAGTTTTACATAAAAAGGTCTCTGTGTTCATAACACACTATCCAGCCGTATACTGTATCATTTGCATTAATGTGGAAAATCTTCCATCAAAGTAATTGCTAGCAATGCAGGACCAGTTTCCCATTTCCCTGTTGGATTCTGAGAAGGGACCTGCCCTTAAATTATATCAGCGGCTGTTAAAAGTAATGTTCTACCATCCAACACATGAAAGGATATTAGCGATTATGATGACATTGAGCAAGTATTTGGCAACCTCAGTGTTTTTGGCGCGTTCTCTGTCACTGAACTCGGAGACACAGCAGATCACGCTGCCTCCGTCCTCCGTTTTATGAAGAGAACGTGACAGGTTTCAGCTGCAGCTCAACAACAAGGAGCAGGCACACTCGTCTCTCACGATGACACACTAGAGTTGATCATGCCGTATTGGTTGGATTGGTTTGTCAACCTTGGGAGCTACAGTTATTCAAAAAAATTGAGATTTATCCCATCTGACAGATTATACTGTTTGAATTATGCATTCGTATATTTCTGGACAGGGAATATGTGACATTGTTAAATGTCGCATAAAGAGCCAGATTGCTTGTCTAATATTTGGCACCTGAGTGAGTGGTGTCACTGCTGGAGAGCGGCAGTGGGCTGAGGAGTAATACCTTTTATGTGAAATGCATGTCGCCTTACCAACCTACTGTGGCGCCAACTAAAACACTGTTTGTCCAATTGCAACTGTGGGATCAGGTGTGATCAGGTCGGAATTATTCCCAGAAAACGACAAATTCATTCATTCATTCACTTCTGTTTGTTTAATTGGCCAGTGATAGGTTGAAACAGCAGTGAGTGAATGTGTAGACCAGGGGCTGGCAATTAGCGGCCCGCGGGCAAAAACTGGCCGCCATAATTTATATCTGGCCCGCTAGATGACGTTGATTTATTTTTAAATATATATATATATTTTAAATATATCTTTTAAACCTCATGTTTTCTGTCAAAAATACAACAATTCCACAGATTTAGAAAGTGTCCTGTGTCCCTCTTGCAACGGACAAAGTGAACAAATATGTTTCGTTATATAAAAAGCAAAACAAAACCGAACAAGTTCGGTTAAAATATCAAATAGCCTAAAAAATGTGAATGCACATCAGTGGCAGGTTAGTTACGGCAGGTTGCTAGGGCAGGTCGCCTGTTTCATAACAGACGCCAGGAGATGCAGCAGTGGGCGTAATAACAGCACATGGAAGCAAATTAATGTTTTAAATTAAATGCATTTTTAAAGTTAAATAACTTTTAGTTTTAATATAATATAAAAAATAGTAGGAAAGCATGGTCATGGCCCGCTATTGAATTGTCAGAAAAAAAATTGGCCCGGGTTCAAACTTATTTGCCGGCCCCTGGTGTAGACAGTTTTGCCAGCTTTTCAACTTTCTCGTTAGATTTAACGACTTTTCGGAGCCTCTTAGTGACTTTATTTTGAAAAAGCAACAAATTTATCAGTGAAAAAGCCATATATATATATTTAAATATTTTAATGTAATTCAGTTTATTCTATAGATATATATACGGTGTATGGTTAGGGAGTTTGTGATTATTTGGTAGACTTTTCTACGTCATGTGCAAATTAGCATATGTCATCCTCTGGTAAATATTAGTAACTTTTTGAGCTAATGCGAGTGCTAAGGCTAATCACTGTCTCTACCAAACAAAAACAAGTTGATATTATTTTATTTCTGTTTTTGCAAAAGTCAATCAGACAAAAAGTGACAATTTAGTTATCTTAATGTTTGTGCACAGGGTTTTTCCTTCGTGTTGAGTAAGTCTCTACAGCACAGGACTGTAGGATAACCACAATCCCACCCGCATTTCTTCATGGGTGTTCATTTCAGACCCTATTCTGTGTCCTCAGGTCCTTGATAATAATTCAATGTGAGTACTGAAATATGAAAATTGCTTAAAAGTGCTCATACCTAGCACTCAAAGACAAACAGACGAAATGCTTTCAGCCGTGGTGTAAAATCCAAGGTGAAGTTCATTTGCGGTGAGACGTTGCCGAATCTGAATTTCGCATCTCATACCGCACAGTCTGGACTGTTTTAGGTTACTGTGAGGCTTTCTTGAAACATCACAAGCGTCTGTGTTCACTGATTTTTTTTTCTTTTTTTTAAAGAAACAATACCACTTCCTTTGACTGAAAATAACCTTCCATTCAACAAAATGCTGTCTTATGCAAGTATGGTAATCTTTACACACAAAGAGTGACTTTATGTCTACAGGCATTTCATACTTACTGGTAGGGAAAGAAAATAAACCACCCAAGACAGGTTTTTTACCAAGTCTTATGTGTAGTATTAAAAGATTTCTACCAGCTGGAGCCTAAAAATAAAGCTATGAGAATGTTTTTGAGGTGCTGGAGAAGTCTTGAACTTGAATTACCAGCAATTCTGACAGTCCTGCTTTATAGCTTTTTTTTTTATTTATTTGACTTGTACTTGTTGAGTAATAGTTGTGGGATATGAAGTATTTACCTGCATCATCAGGAGACAACGGTCAGTGCGGCCCCAATTTGGAGAAGCAGGGAGGGATCCTGGCACAGAAACAGAACAATGCGCTACTGTGGCTGCTGCCAAGCATCCACCGAGCATGGCCATGATGCGTTCCTCGTGCCCAATTGCCACCTGAGGTGATTGCGGCTGTCCCAGACAATGTTTGTTACCCCTCGAGAAGCACACGTTTAAATGGTAAAACCAGACAAACAACAATTATGTAGCATATTTATGGTAGAAGGACATTAGTTAAGAAAAAATCTGTGCACATTTTACCTCAAGTCTGGTGGACTGGGGTTTAAAGTGAAGTGAAGAACGGACCAAAACAGTGTTGCAGCTGTGATGTGCCAGCTGAGTTTCTGCCTTTAGACTTATGTAAGTTTTACAGTTAGTGCCAAAGAAAAGGGCACAGCTCTGTTTCTGTACTGGGATCCCTGTCTGCTTCTCCAAAATTGAGAGCAGTAAGTAGACCTACAAGTTTTATCTACAGTAGACAGTGGTCTGAAGTAAGTAAAACACTAATTATGTATGTATGTATGTAAGTACCTCATACAACCATACTTCAGTACCATACCCCAGTTCCCTGTTTCCCCATACACAGGAGAATATTGGCTGGTTCAAGCTACTCAAATGAAAAATAAATGATATTTATTTTCTTTTATATCATTAAATTAATATTTTTGGGATCTCGACTCTTGGTCAGACAAAATAAGCAGGGCGATGATGTTGCCTTGAGCTCTCTAAACTCATGATGGGTGTTATTTATAGACTGAATGATTTATAATGACAACAATCCTTACTCATGCTTCGACCATTCACAGAGTTCCCACTGCTTTTTTATGAACAAATTCAAGCTCTTTTCAAGCACCTTCAAGCACCAGTTTTTCCATTTTTCCAGCACCTTTAAATAGGCAGCCTACTAGTTGTGTTTGCCATGATGGTCATGGGAAGCGCAGCGGTGCCACTGTATGGCATAATAATATGGGTCTAATTAGCATTATTTCATATGGTGGTAGATTGACTGTTTTGATTTTTAACTAAATGTGAAATTTCAAGCATTTTCAAGCACTTCACAAAAAATTCAAGCATTTTCACAACCTTGAAAACACTGAATTGAAATTCAAGCGTTTTCAAGGAATTCAAGCACCCGTGGGAACCCTGCATTCATGAGTTCATGCATACGATTCAAGAACACGACTTAGTTGAAGGTAATTCTCCATGTTGGACAGTAACAGGCCTCAGCCACAGAATCTGCATCTGGAACCCAAACACCGTTTCCTGGGGTTGAACCCCCAAGCTCGGTGTAAGATGATGGAGATCTATCTGGACGTTTATGCCCCTTTTGTTTTAACCATGGCATGTGCTGGACAGGGACAGAGAGAGAGCCTGCAGGGGTTTGTGGCTGCGCTGAAATGCAGGGGGACCATTTGTGGAAGGATGGAGGTGGATGTCACCGCTTTTGGTAGCACTAATATTTACATTCAGCCATTTTGTTACAGCAATTATAGATTTTCCAGTAAAGCGATGGAACAAAACGCAGATTTGCATGCCCGGTGGCTCCCATGGGATTTTAGCACACATCATTAAACACACACACACACATCAGTGCTTTCCAGCATACAGGTAGGCATGCTTGCTGGGTGTTTTGAAGATCTTCTCTCTGCAGCAAAAAGGACAGATAATACAACAAAAACATGAATAAGAGAGGAAAAGGAAGAGACATAAAAATACCCAGATGGTAAGTTGGCGATAGAGAGAAATGGGTACAGCAGTACAGCACAGTATCAGTCTGTTCCAGTCGCTATCACAAAGATACTTTTATGCAGACTGTAAACTCGTGGGCTCATGGGAGAAGCAGAGGCCAGACAGCAGACATGGCGTGAACTCGCTGATCCAGACAGAGGAAGAGCCCTGTCCCTGTACAGACATCCAAGTATGTACCGGTAACACAGACATCAGCGAAGAAGTCCGAGTGTTCTTTTATCAAGGAATGTGTTGAATATTAACATGGAGCTTTATGAACATGGATGAAGGGAAACTGACATACTGTGGAGTCTCCGGTAGCTGACGTTGACACTTTTTACAAAAATAATCTGTGACATTTTCATAGAAACTTTACTCCTTATTGCTCGTTGCATAACGGTTCTCAGCCCGGGAAGTCTTTTACATTTGTTATTTTACACTTGCAGTGTCTGGCGTTTAAATTTTCTGGCGCAGGAATGATGTGGATACTGTATGAGCTGCTGAAAAGAACAGAGACGACTCACATTGTCACATTTGGCTCGGTTTTATAACTGATCACTAACTTCTCTCTGGTCTTATATCAGACTGTTAGTAGCACATTAACCCTTTCTCCTTAAATTTCTCTAATTTCCAACAGCAAATATCCTTTTAAAGAAACATTATTCCGACTAAATACATTTATTTCCTTCATTTTTTCAATAGGCATCTCTCTAAAGCTGCAAAATGCACCGTACATACTTATTTCTTTGTGTTAACCTTCAACATGCAGTGTATTTCATTCATTTTCACTTGTGTATCAACTTGTGTCAGCTCAAGGTCCTTTCAAACACAACATGACGCCACCCCTGCACTCTGAAACGCATTATTTTCAATGGGTTGCATCGTGCCATAACAGCTTGCACTCATAGTTCAACTATATTAAACTTTAGGTGCAAAGTGTGCTGAACCCAGCGAGGAGTACAGCTCGAATCGTGTTGTGTCTGAAAGGGCCGATTCCTGTACGCAATGCTGCAATGACCCAAAAAAATGTTATTAGTAAACATAATCCAGGGAGGAATTAAGTAACCTCCTAGATTGTAAACACCACGGTGAGAGCGTTGGAAGTCGGAAAAGTGAATATACATATGAAGATAAAGGTAGAAAGAGAGCAGCAGAGAGAGAGAGAAGCTGTAAAAGCAATAGCTACTGTGGGAGACTTTTCAGAGTTTAAATATTTCTATTATCATTTGAAAATTTGAAAATGTTCAAGTGCAGATTTCCTGAGGTCAAGACAGGTGTTGTAAATCCACATTTTTGTGGCGCTACTGTTAATGTTAGCCAAACACTACCATCAAACATACAGACAGATACAAAACACAAATTTATCTGGGTTCCAACTGTAGCCTTTGACATTTCCAGCTGCAGCAACACATGCTGGATTGTTTGGAATAAACACACGAGAAACAACCAGAAGAAGTGACGTGAAGAATGCTGCTGTTAAACTAAAAACAACATCAAGAGAAAATCTGTTTGATTGACAGGTGATCTCTATAAAATCATTAAAAAACAACAACATTTGAGATTATTATCAAGAGTTAGAAACCTTTCCAACAAGAACAATCGCATACTAAGTCTATCAAAGTTTAACGAATCTAATGAATGTCCAACAAATCTCCACTTCTGGAACTAAAACAAAGAGCATCTTTAAGTGTGACAGTGCTGACAACACAGAACAATTAATCCCTCCATAATATTAGTTTTCCCCGTGTTCCTGAAGAGCAGGAGTAGCTGGACCAGAGTCCAGATTAGCCTGATCCCCCGTTGGATCAATCAAATCCCAGCATTCCAGAAGGAGCTGTTTCCTCAGCGCTCAAGACGACCCGCTCTGGCCCTGAAGGGAAGGGGGGGCCCGCCACTCAGGAATGTCCTGAGACATCTTATCTGATGGGCCCTTGGTGTGCAGCAGTGGTACATGGTAAAATGACCCAAGTTGGCTGCGGCCTGAGGGACATTCGGTGCCCCTGGAGGCTGCTGAAGCCCGATGGACCACGAGGTCCCTGATCGCGGCATCAGTCAGAGTTTGATATCCATCACAGGGTCTCAATGATTCACACAGACAATCTGCACAAGGTGGCTCCTGTGCGTTGGGTCTCCTTGTTATGTAACTGTATGTTTCTCTCTCTGTTACTCAGTACAGTGCAGCTGCAACTAATATTTTGCCATACTCACATAAAACAAAACACAGATTTGAAGTTGCATGCATGTAATATGAATGTGTGTCATCACCCAGTTTTAGTGGCTTTCAGCTGCAGCTGTAGTTTTAATGTTTTGGTTCACATCAGCATCGTCTCCTCATGAGGCAGCAAGTTTTAATGCAATAAACCCAAAGTACTCTACCGACTAGAGCTGGTGAATGTAGTGGAGCATTTGGCAGCCAAAATATATTTCACTCAGGAGCTGGTGGAGACCAAACCAGAGCTAATAGAAGTGTAGCCAGAAAGTGTTGCTCTGTGCCTACTGAATGTGTAAAGGCAACTTGTTGTTCATCATCTTTAAAGGGTGATTCCATGTTAATCTCGTGGCACAGTTTAATACACAATTAATGCAAGTTTGAGATCCATGGCTCCAGAGTTTTACCCATTTGTGACACATCAAACACATTTACTGGTATGTGAAGAAATACAAATGGACTGTATACCCGTATCAAGTGTTCCCAATTCTCCCTGCAAATGTTCAAATTCTTCAAAATCGTGTCTTTTGATGGCAGCTCAGCTTTTCCTGTTTTCTTCGCAGGCGATATCCAAGCAACAAACAGCAAACCACGAAAGCACAAACCCCCAACAGAGCATCTTTGCATATACTGCGTGACCTTTAGCTCGAAACTCAAAGCAGAACTGCATTTTCCTTTTCACTTTTGATTATATGGTGAATATGCACGTGAAACAAAAACATTTCTAAATTTACATTGACGTTTTACATTTAAAAATGCCATTCCGAGAACTGGAAGCAGAACAGAGATGAGAACGGGTCCAAAGCGAACCACAGAGCGCGGTGCAGCCAAAGGCTTGTGACAAAAATACCGAAACCCCCCTCTGGAACAGTTTGTAACTTCAACTCAATGGATCTGGTGTGGAAATGATTTTAACAATGATAAATTCTTTTTCCATTTCTGAATATACTTTCACTCACTTCATTTCATTATCTAATGCACGAAAAGCCGGTCCTGTATAAAGAAACACCCAGCTCAGCGGGTGCCAAAGCAAATGTACACTGAGTGGCCCGGGCAGGTACATGCAACCGAAATGCACTTCCTCTTAATTTAACACATGAAAAACACATCAGGTAAGGAAGGAGTGGATTAGCGTGATTTAAAAACACATTTCCTAAGGGTTTAGACAAATAAGTACACGGTGATGATTGTCACATGGACTTTTAGGGGCCCAGGTAAGGACCATTCCTCTCGTGCCGGGATATGATGAAGCAGCCGAGGGGCCAGGAAAAGTGCCGAACTCTTGCTCACAAAGGCGCCATTCTGTGGACGAGGAGAGAGAAACAGCAACACCCAAGGAAAGTATGACAGTGGATGTCCAGGTAAACATTTCCAAGGCAGGCTAAGTTTACAATTGCATGTCAGCTGCCGTGCACTCTTCCTCCCCTCTCCTCTTCATCCCTAATGCCCTGAATCACACTCTAACTGGAGGAGATTTGTGTGCTGGGCGTTGGTGTATGGTGGTTTATTTTCCCTCTGTGTAAAAACATGCGAGGCGAGGGCGAAGGCAGACGAAAAGATTGGGAATGAGGGAGAATTAAAGGGATCGTAGGGCTGTGGGAGACAAAAAAAGAGTGAATGCGCAGTTAGTGGTATGTATAAGGGGTTGTAAAGGGGGGGCGGGTGCATGGACATGGGGGCAACAAGCCAACACGGGCAAACCGCGAGCGCTCCCTTCGCAAACAGACAACCGTGTGTTCGACAGGAACTGCAGCGGGGGCCCCCTCACTCATGAAAGCTGCTTCATAAATTGGTAAACCTAGAAGGCTGGTCGCTTTTCCCCCCACGGCGTTTTTTTTTTTCCTCATTCCGATACCATAATGATGAAACGGGCAGAGGGCAAACATGACGCACACAGACATCTCTTTATGAGGCGCATGCACACCTGCAGAGGAGACATACTGTCCATCAGGGGAAGTAGGTGGAGGGGACCGGGGTCAACATCCCGCCACAGTGGACCTGTATTCCCCTCATTGCAGGGACACAGGGGCAGTTACTGTATATTCGGGCCCAGGTGCTGCTCAGTGATTGACAACACTTGGTCGGTTTATATGGTGAATTGACCGCTTGCTGAAAATCCTCCTCCAAGCAGTGATTGTCCAATCATAACGTAACCAACCATAACCAGGCCCAGCAGGCCTGTTAAGCTCTGGATTTCAACGCATGTGGAAGTGCTGTGAGCTGTAGGAAAATTAGGACTGGGCATCCGAAAAGTTTGAAAGGGTTGTGTCTATTTTTTGTTTAGATTTAGGGAAGTTTACTCAGACAAACCTGCTTTCTCTATTCAATCAGAGAAACCTGTTTGAAATCAAAAAGTAGATGCGATAGTCTGTTTGAAGCTGTTTGCCATGGACCAGCAGAGATTAAATTTCACCAACAGCTTTAAACTTATTGACCTATCAGTAAATTACATAGACTGTAAATAAAAATGGATGTAGCCCCCATGACCCACAGGTGTAGTGGATCTGACCTATGCCATCTTGGTTGGTGCAAACAAATGTCAAAAGAAGTGAGGCTGGTTGGTCAAACAAGCCACTGGTGGGCACATATCCGTCAACGAAAGTGCCCACACTCTTAATTCTCCAGAACTTAGTTACTCACTAACTGTTTAAAAAAGAACATCATATCAATTTGGCAAGGCTGACTCCACGTATTGTAAGCTCTCTGCCCTATAGTCATACTACCTGGGTTGTCACATGTTTCTCTTAATTCCCTATCTGTACCCTCACCCCATCTCTCTCCTAAAATGTGATCCAACAAAAAAGACACCTCATGTAAACCAACCCAATGTATAATGTCATATGTGTTTGTGATTGTCTTTTGCCTGTAACTGCACTTTTTTTCTTTTTCTTAAAAATGGTGGCACGAGCAAATGGCTGGCACCCGCAACCAAATTTCCCTTTTAGGGATCAATAAAGTACTAAAACCTGAACAATAATGTAAAGCAAAAAATGTTAGACTGAAACAAAAGTGAAAGTATTTTGTAGTAATAAAAGTATTTAGCTCTACACCCAAATATAAGAACAACACTTTTTCTTTATTCCCTTGTCTTTTGTATTAATAATCAAGTCTGCAGATTTTTTCCAGGGACATTAGCTCCAGGCTATGAGTATGATATCATGTATGAGGCCATCAAGTGCATTTTTTCTCACTCCTTCCTAAGAGTTGAAAACAATGAAAAGACATGGCAGCTAACAGAGCTAAAGCTGTTGTTTTAGCTGGTAAGTAAGTAAGTAACTAAGGGTTAATGAAATTCAGCAATTTGCTGAATAACTAAACCACTTCTCCCAATAAATCATAAAGAGGAAGTGGAGTTAACAGACAAATATGAACCCAGATACAAAATAATGCACTATGGTCTTAGACATAAGAGAGTGGACTATGATTGTCGGGGTATTTAGGCCTCGACCTTGGCATAGATGTTCTTGTTTGGCATAGATGTTCTTGTTTGGCATAGATGTTCTTGTTTGGCATAGATCAGCATAGTTTACAACCAGGTTTTATTTGTTTTCTACAACCTTTACTTGTCTTTTTGTCTCTCAGAGTGGCCCAACACATTCTTACTTGCTGTATCAACTGACTACCAAGTGTCTCAAGGCTTGTTTTCATGGTGAGGTGACTCAAAGTCTGTCTCTCAGACAAAAAAAAAAAAGGGATAACGGTCTGCTGGCCGGGCGAAGACTCTGCCCGTCTGTCAAAAAGTCATTCATCACCGAAGGAGAATAATCTGCCTCTCCTCCCAGAATCGTCCTTTAGAGATTAATCTATCTTCATCAGAGGAGCTTCAAAACGAAGTATGCAATGATTATGATTTATTGCGCCTGGCAAAGTCCAGCTCCCATGAAGTCACTTTTCAATTGTTTCTTTCGCAGCTGTAAATCTTCTTCACGTCGTAGATTAACAGAATAGAAGTCACAATAAAATATCTTGAACACACACACACGCACGCGTACCTTTCATCATTTCAAACAGCTATTTAACCCATATAAATCATTCTGAACAGTCATAAACTGTGTGTGATGATGCCGATTCCACTCGATTATGGATTATTTGAGGATAGGTTTTATGGCCTCATAACTCATAACGGCTGTAATAGTCCTGTGGATGGTTAATAGGGTTGTTGATCAGTATAAATGACTCAACAAGTACTCTATCAGGTCAAGATGATTTCTGGCTTCTTCTTTTTTTGTTTCCAGTCCAGTCCAGTTTCTTCTGTTTTGGAACAAAACCTCGTAACCCGCTGGTCCTGACAGAAAGCTCTGTCCAGTATTTTGAATTTACTGTTTTGATGCTTCACTTTCAGAAAAGATGGAGACGTTCCAGATCAAATGGGGCTGGGAGGAAATTAGAATGATAAATGTGCAACTGAAATGTGGAGGACACTGAGAATATCTCCATTTCTCCAGGCAACATTTGTCAGTCCGGTCTTCCGAATTGTGGGAATTGAAACGCTGAATTATTCATTTGGGGCTAAAGTTACTTCGTGGAAAAAAGATAGTGATTGAAAATCAGTAAAGGCAATTTCCATACTCCATTGTTGTCAACAAAATCCCATGAAAAGACCAAATCCAACCTTGCCTGTATATCCAAAGCCTTGTGTAATCCCACTTCCACAGACCTTCATTGTCTAAAAACTATTAAAAATACATCAATAAACCACATTGTTAAACTAGGTGACATGTTATTAATTACCTTGAACATGGGAGCTAAAGTTTATTTTGACTTCCACGCACATTATCCTGCTGTAGATACTCACAGACATCAAGTCATCATTAATCCGTCAGCTGGGTTTGGCTCCAGCTCCAGAGTATAGCTGATGGACTTAAAGACTTCCCAACAAATGCACTATGTGTGCTACTGTTTGATTTATGTTAGCAAATAAACAACAGTACCCAACAGTTGTAAGCCATTTATAAATATTTACATCTTCAATAACTCAGAACTGGTTTGAGGCTGAGGCAGCAACCTGGAGCAGAGAAGTTGAGTCGAATTCAACGTTTGGAGAAACTAAACTTGAAGTTCAGGTATTAAATTCTGAATATTTGTTTATTTTATGTACCCATTTGTGTCTGGCTTGCAGTCTAAGCAGCAAAATAGTGACATCAAAATGTTATTTTCTGATTGTTTCATAGTCATACATCCCCACAATATAACCCTGATTCACAGCTGGGTCCATGCCTAACCCTAGTTAATAAAGTAGACCATTATATATACAGTACTGTCTGGTCTTGGTCTTGATTCATTCTGGTCTTGGTTTAGGTCTTGACTACAAAACTATGTATGTTAATGTAAACTTAGATTCAACCTCATCCTGCATGCCTGGCTGACAGTTGTAGAGTGGGGATTGACCGGACTGCGCCGACTTTTCCACATAAATTTAAAAACCTTTTCTCATCCAAGCTGCCAAAGACACGGCTCTCACTGGCGAGATGACTGGCTGTTTTTTTTTCCTGGGGGCAGTTTGCTGAAGAGAGAGGATGAAAACAACTTGTGATTGTCAATTTCTTTCTGTTTTTCGAACAGAGCTGACGGCTGATTGTGTGTCTCAGTGAACGACTGGTGTCTAGAGGGTTAAAACTGTGCAACAAAGGCCTTAGATAGTAGCAAGTTTCAAGGACTCATTTATAACCGCTGTGGTCAGAGTGCTAATGATGCGGTTTATACAGTAATGCTTGGACCAGAAGGTTGACTATAATTTATAAAGATGAGTAAAACATTCTCTGGCATGAAGCAGACGTTCATTCATACATATGGTGTGCGGCATGGTATGGCGTTTTTGTTTTTGTGTCACAACATGTGACCTGTTCTCTCCGAGGCCACGGGATCAAATGGTTTGCGTCGCTCAGCGTCATAGGCATTATCTTCTTTTATCGATTTTCCTCCTGACAGGAAAACTAGTCAGGTCAATAGCTTCAGCATGCCCCAGCTGCAAACACAGACCACATCAGTTATCTGTGAAACTGGCCGCTGCATTCACAGTGGCAAGAAATAAATATAAAACAGCAGCCAAAAAAATGACTGCTATCCTTGTAAAAAAAAAAAAAAAAAAAAAAAGACCTCTACGGGTGTCAGGAAATGAAGAGAGAAAGGATGAGAGAAAATATGGCAAACTCCAAACATAACAGAGCACATATCGGCCAATAAAAATGCAAGGAAAGTGCTTTCAGATGAGTGTGCGTGAGCCAATTTGTTTTAAGTGTCAGGGGATGATAACAGGAGGAGGCAGGAGGAGTAATATGTCTTGTTGAATGGGTCTGTTTGTACCGGCGGACTTGTTTACCGCAGCTCGGCCTCGTGTGGAGTTAAAAAACAGTGAAAGTGAATGAGAACTTCTGTGAGACCACTCACAGGAAGCAGGTCAAACCTCACATATCCATATGGAAATTCAATTTGTCTATTGCTTTCCCAGTGCTGATCCAAACACCCAGGAAGACCTCCCACAGGTAACATCTCCGACTCAGGCTTTATGGCTCCACAGAGAGGTTCGGATACAGTTCTGGCGGGGGGTACGTTTTTGAAATTTGAAGAAGCTGGACCCTGACACAGAGGGGTTTTCAAGGCCCAAAGCCGGAGGTCCGGGACCTACAGTACGTACGAATACATGTCTCTGGCTGTTGACTCCTGGCAGAGCGCGCAGGAACTGCTGCTGGATGTGGGCGCCGAGTTGATGTAGCGAAGCCAAAGAAACCAGAATACAGGGAGGTTGTGTTTAGTTTGGTGAGCTGCAAGAGAAAAACTGCACACTCACTGTACCTGGAGCGGGTAACAGCAGCGATGTATCGTAACAAGAGTGTGAAAGAACATAATTGATTTAGCAGCTGCGGAGATATACTTTGTGTAAAGGCAAACATACTTTGCTCTCTGATGAAAAAGAAACTGTTGTTTCTCGACTCTCCCTACTTTCTCTCTGTCTTATTCCAGCTTTCCATCCCACTCACCGTTTAGTGAAGCAGCCTGCAACAGAGGAAAAGAATAAAACTCTTAAAACAATTTGAGTTGGCCTCCCTGAACTCACACTTGGAGCCGTTTTCCACGACAGAAACTTTTCAAGGGGACCAGGAACCATTTTAGGAACTCTAAGGAAGACTCCAGTTCGTTCAAAAGCAGGTAAAAGTTGCAGAGTATCTTTCCGAGGGCCCCACCAGGAGTTTGCAGTGCTAAACATAGTTGATTAGTCAACTCACAGGTTGCTTTCACCAGCATCCTTCAGCAACAGACTGATACTTACACCAGGTCTTTCATTCCAAAAGCTGCCAGACTCTTTAACACCAGCCTGACCCTTTTTCTATATATTTCTTATTTATGAGTAATTTATTATCTGGCCGTGTGTATACGAGCTGCCACAAGTGAATTTCCCCAGTGTGGGATTATTGATCAATAAACAGCAGATTGTCTAGTCAAAGATTTACAGTTTTAGGTCTTTCAGATGTGATGAAAGCACAAAGACTTTTAGTACCTGGTTTACGTCCTAAGTTTAGTTCTTAGATGGTGTTCCTGACACTTTTTGGTTGAAAACAGCTATTACAGTGATGGCTTGACTCTCTCTCTCTTTTCTCTGTCTGTATCACTTTATGGTCCCTCAGCTTTAACTTTTTACAGACTCAAAAATAATGCACTATGTACACCTGTTTACATATTTCATTTTTATAGACCTATAGACCTGTTCATGCTGAAATTCTGTCAATTTATAATTCTACCATACTGCTTTATTTATATTTATATCATACTGCCATACTTATATTGATATTGATAATTCTGCTTATACAGTTCATACTATTTATATCTCCAGACTTTTCTATTCCCGGATGTCTTTTAGCTTGTATATATATTTTATTTTATATATATATTTTTACATCTTCACTTATATTTTGTATTTTATATTTCATGTTTAGTGCTGTTTGGACAGAGAGAAACATAATTTCAATTCTCTGTATGTCTTGTACATATTGCAGTATTGACAATAAAGCTGACTTGAACTTGAACCTTTCTTAACAGCGCAGTAGTGCTTTTAAAATTGGTCAAAAGATAGATTGTTTAATGTAACAACAACAGCAACAGAAACAAAACACAACTATTAGAATTTCCATTTTTATGCATTATGTCCATAAGAGCGCAAACTAATACAACAAGACATAAATATGCCATCTACTGACCAAAAGATCCCTGCATGGTCTGGTACGTGTGTTGTCTTGTTTCTTGTTGCTGATGCTCCGGTGTTGCTGGTAGCAGATGTTTTGCTGCTTTCACTCAATCATCTCATTAATTGCTCTACATTTAAACTAGTTCTTCTGTTTACATGCTAAGGTCTTTTTTTAAAGTGACATGGAAAGATGCCAGAATCATTCACGTGTCTCCCTGATACTCTTACCCTATGTTGAATGATGGTGGCTGGGATTAACCAGACATTTTTGTAATAAAAAACATAAAGACAATGTATGCACTGTATCATTTAGCGTTGGCATTAAGTCTTAATTTCCCTGGAGCTCATGGAAGATTTTACCATGTACACCATGGACGGGACTTGATTCTGATTTGCTGGAAAGTATTCATTATTTTCAGATTACTGTTGTAAATCAATACTCGTTGCTGGAGGGCTACTCCATTCTGTTGTTACTCGGCTTGTGAGTAATAAAGCAAAGTTCATGCTGAGGTTGTACTGCCCTAAAAGAAGAACACATAATGGACTGCATGTTGTCATTCATACTATCTCAGCTAAAAAGGCAGATTTAGTAATTAATGCAGGTTTTTATTTTACTGAAATCATTTGAATAAACAAATCGTCCTTGTTGCCTTGAGGTAATTAATGTACTTATATGACTGCCTCGTTATTCAAAAGCATCTAAGACCAGAGAGAGATGTCTGTGAGATGTTATTCAGCTGTAACCTCATTCATACACTATCAAGTCTGTCCTCCACGGGCCGAACGTCGGGCAGGTAAATCCACTCTCGCAGACTGAGTCGCATTCCCAGTCAGATGCACAGGCCCCTCTCTTTGCAGCTCATGGAAAGTATTTTGCTAACCTTCGGCAACTGTTTTAAGTAAACATCTATTTCCAGTCGGGATAGCAAAGCAGGTTTTCACGTCTCAACAACGATGGTTCTGTCCTTATCGACAGGATGCTAAATACAAACAAGCCACATTCGGTGGTTTGGAGTAATTTAAGTGTACATATACTGTCTAGATCGGTGCTGCAGATGAATGAATCAGCAAAGAAGATCCATCAAGTGCTCACTGTGAGGAGCCATATTTTATTCATGGCCGACTGTAAATGTAAGTCTGGGACCGTGATGTTTTTGGGAAACCATGTGAGATTGATAAATCTCTTCATTTCTTTATTAAAGCAGCACTTGCTTCCAGCTTCTCAGTTTTAAAGATCTGCTGCTTTTCTTCATTTTATTTCATATCACAGCTTTGGACATTAAAAAGTTTCAGAGTGTCGTAAATATGGACAGCTGCACACGTATTTGTTGCGCCAACAACCGGTTACATTGCCCACTTGCCCGTCTTGGGTTCTGGTGCTCATTCACTCACTCTTCATTTGCATTTTTGCAGCGCCCTTTCCTAAAAACATCTTCTTCTTTGTGGTTTGTCTGCAGTACAAACACTTCCCCGGTGCTCTGAGCTCACAGTCTCGATAGCCTGGCTATCAAACTTAGCTGGCAGCAGCTAACATTACAGTTCACAGCAGTTTACTTCACTGTCCATCGGGAAACTCTGAGGGAACAGAAATTGTTATGTAAGTAGAATGGAGTGCAGAATGGGAGTGACAGGCACCATCCATCCACCCGATTACAAGTCAGGGTAGCATCAAAATAGTATTTTATTTTATAAAAGTTACATCATGTTGCTTTAAAAGACCACCATGTTTTAGAAACTTTAGAAACCAACCCCTACAGGGTACAGTATGTACGAGTTGTGAGCAGCTTAACCCTCTCAGACTGGTTCATTTAAACCATTTCTGGAGGCCTGAACTTGTAAAACGATTCTGTATTTTACAATAAAACCCCCTCAGATTAAATTTACGATCTCATGATGATGAGCCTCAGGTTGGGCACCGATGCTTTAAATCATTTTGACTTGAGATCAAGCTGAAAGTCACAACACCGTGCCTGTTTCGTGTTGAGCTACTTAATTCAATCTGTGCGACAATCCACAAACCCGACGTGTTTGTTCTCATGACAGCTTAGGACATTGCAAGTGACAGCCCCGATGGTGTTAAACAATGACATCCTGAGATGCCTATTGTTCGACAGACAATTCTCACAAGGACTCAGCTGTCACAGACGATCACACAGAAAGTGACACAGCGTGACAGTAAATATACGACAGGCCTGGAAAGACGCTCACTGAGACTGCTCAGGCAGTGACGGAACGATGAGTTGATTTCGCCGCGGCATCTAATTTCAGGAAAGATTCCAGACCCCATGTGTTATCGGTCTGATTCGTGCAGCATCATCCGATCTTCTGTTATGACTAAGCAGGAGCACCGGGGTCTCTGTGGGGAGGAGACGGTGAATGGGGATGACAACGCGAGGTTTCATAACGGCAAATCCTGCATGAGATTCAAACACAAAAGGAAAGGCTGGGAATGTTTAATTCAACATCTGGAGTCTATTCATCAATTTCTTATTGATGGTAATTATTGCTGTGGGTGGAACGGTGGATAACCTCTATCATATGCAGCCAGACTGACACAAAGCTAAGCTCTTTTTTTTTTTTGCACCAGTTGTTTTCACTCTCACACTCAAAAGTGTTTTTGTCTGAGGAGAATTTGGCTTTTTTCTTTTTTCGGAGAGCGTTCTCCGCCCGACCTTGAGGGATTTTGTTGATTTGCTGCGTTTTCCAACAGACTCTCGCTCATTTTTTATCTTGTCTGCCGGGGTCAAAGGTGACACGTGAAAGCCGAGACAGACATAGAGCTTCAGAATGAGTGATTTTCAGAAATGTGGACGTCTAGCTCGAGTTGAGTGAGCCATGATTGGAAGATTACAGTAAAATTCCAGCAATTGCCTGTAAGTTCAATATGTCATCTAGTATTATTTTTAAATTAAACATACAGATAATCCTTTTAAAGACTTAAAGCTGCACTAATCTATGTTTTTATATTACAGATCTAGCAGTATAGCCTTTGTCATCTCATTACTTTGGTTTTACACATTTATATTACTAAATTAGTAACATTGTTTCCAGGTAGCATGCAGCCATTTCCAGTAATAAAGACTAAAGTTAACTAATGTGAACTCTGAGCTGCTCCGAGTCTGTTGATGTCTAAATAGTCACTTATAAATTCTTAGTTATTTTGGGATATATACTTATTTGTTTTCTTGCTAGAACTTAAGATAAGAAGGAGTTTTGTCACTGCCAGGGCAACCAGCTGAGACCCCCAAAAAAAGTCAACTGCTCCGGGGCCAAGAAGCAGTCATAACAAACAAGATGTATAATGTGTTAATGAATGAGCTTCAGAGGTGCTGCTGTGCAGATTTTGTTACCTTTGGACAGAAGCAGGGTAACCGGTTCCATCTGTTTCCAGTCTTTACGCTACGTTAAGCTAAACTCTGCCCGCAGAAAGTGCGTATTTCCCCAAAATGTCAAATTATTCATGTAAAGTTATGAACTGTAAAACACGCACAGCTGCTTATGAATAGACGGCCTGATGGCTTGTAAATTAGTGAAGAAGACGTATTAGAAGTTAAGATGGAAATGCAGGGACCACTGCGGAGTTTGTTTCCTATAGTAATAAAGTGGCGAAGTAATAAATTTTTCCCGCAATCCCCTTTCCTCCATATGTCAGGGTTCAAACGTCTTTAGGCTTGAGGATTTCCATGCATCTGTTGCGTCTCTGCATCTCCTAAATTACGCCCGACTACTCTTTGCCTTTATCTTAAGACAATAGGATGAGGAGTGCGCCTCATAAAGTTAAGGGTTCATCCCACCCCCCAGTCCCTCTCCACCCTCCTGCTACATGTTCAAAGACGAGGGATAGAGATCCCCGCCTGGGCAGATTCCTCAGGAAAGCCCTGACTTTACTATCAAAAGGCAGCAGCGGGGCAAGCAGGGATGTCATGACCATTGTCTCATCAACATCGGATCAGGCCACAGCCTCTGGAAAACAAGGAGGAAAAAAAAAACATCTTCCTCTCAGGTTTACGAGGCTGAGGACAGAGATTGGAGGGAGCGGGAGTCGTGTGCACACAAACTCGCTTTGATCGCCCGCTGCCTCCACCGGCTTTGAAACGTTTAACACACGGAAAACGCTGTTCCTCATCAAAACAGTGCTTCAAAGCGCAGAGGATATACGGGAGGTACTGTAGGTGAGAGGAAAAACACTGTCAGCCAGAGTGTAGAGCAGCGTAGGCAAACTTAAACTGCATAGAGTGTTCCTTTATGACCAGAAATACTGACTTTGATTTATAAACGAGATGAAGGATCACTCAGCAGGGGTGAGGCGCACTTCTCTACGGAGTTTCTGGACGCCAGAAACTGGTGATGTGAGGTAGAAAACAATTCACAGAAATCCAGCTTGGCCGGAGTAATCATCCCAATAAAATGCTCTTAAAAAAAAGTTGTCATTAAATCATTCGGTTGGCATCGAATTCGACAAGTTTGGTAGTTTTTCATGGACTACGTCGAATAAACTGGCCTGGCTCTTTCTCGCGTGGTGTAACTAATCCTGATGGCACCTCAAGTTTGACTCGAACCTTTCTCATAAACCCCCGCTGGCACAATTCAGAAGTAGGCCACATACTGAAGGTGAAGGCATGTATTATACAGTACGTCTGCCTGCCAGTGAGTATAATGTGACCAAATGTCGGAGTTGCACCCGCCCAGACACATTTCCGAACCCTCGGATCCATCATCCGAATCATGCCACATATCCCCGCTGTCAGTCCACCATTTTATTTTCTGATTTAAATGGCGTGGAGGATCTGCTAAAGCAGAGGTCTGTCTGGGAAGATTGTTAAAGTCTTTACTGCTAATAAAAACCCCAATATGGAGCTCATATAGACTCCTGGTTCCTGGAATTTACATGCAGTAGATGGACCTCCGGGCAGCCAGAGACAAGGGTAGTGATAGCCGCGGGGAGGCTGTAAATCATGCATGTACGAGAGTAACCTGCACGTCACATGGCTGCTTCTAAAGTATGTTTTTTTCTCTCTTGCTGCTCTCAACGGATGACCTTTAACCAAAAAAAATAAAAAATCATCCTTGGATCAAACTCCTAAAAACATACTGATACTGATATTTCTTTTTTGGGGCAGTTGCGCTGAGAGTAAAACATCAACAGGAGATTTCCATCCATCCATCCCTCAGTGTCAAAAATGCCGCCACTAATACAAATGTAACTCTTGAAAATATGTTGAGCATCTTCGATAAAACAGCATCTAAGGAAGGATTTTATGTCTTTTCTCTGTGATCATCTCTGTGAAGGTTTCAATGAGTCATCTCTGTGAAGGTTTCAATGAGTACTTGTACCTTCATGAGGATGCATATGCATGTGCACGACCGTGACTCGACGCCAGCTGCAGAAGGTTGTCATGCAAATGTGTGGAGAACAACACAACAAGAAGAAGACAATAAACAGATGAAGCCAGATGGAAGAAGACTATTCATGTGGAAAAAAGGTGAAGCCTCAAGTCAGATTGCCCAGCGTGAGGGTAAATATATTAAAAGGTACTTTCATGCCATGCCGCTAAACAACAGTTGTGGTGGTAACAGGCCAAGAAACGTAAAGAAGAGAAGAAGAAGACTGCATGCTGTGAACATGAATGTAAACTATGGAGGTTTTTCTTTTTTAAATATTTGAAAATTCAGCTTTGGAAAATGCATTCAACATGTTTGTTGGGCCTCGGGGATACACACAATGTGTTTTTCTAAGAAACGCTGAAGGTTGATTTTTAGAGGAAGGTTCACAGATAGATGCTTTTTTGTTTGTTATTTGAAACTTATATGCAAATTAATACATGTTATTTTAATTTTCATTGTATCTTGAGTGTCGTTTTAAAGGTCCAGTGTGTATTTAAAGGAAAATATGGCAGCAATTGGATAGAATATTCATGTTTTAATTAGTGTCTTACCATAAAACAAGACTTTTTTTCTTTTTTTATCTACCCAGGGAGTCGGTCCTGTTTCATGGAGGCCACCATGTTTCTACAGTAAAATAAAACACAATACGCAGTTCATGTAGCTTTTTACAACTTCACATCAACGTTACGTCATGATGCAGCGTGTTGAATGTCTTCAATCAAGCATATGAGTGGGCAGGTTTTGATACTATCATTTGTATGAATCATTGCAGACTTTGAAGTACAACCAATTAATCAGGGTAAGATTGTAAAAAGGAGACTTCCAGGCATCAGTGTGATCATCAGGAGTTGAGCTGGTGCTCGAGGTGGCATTGTTTGACTGTCTTACAGGGAAAACACTGCTCACATATGACGCATAAGTTATTGTGTCTAAATCTGCTGTCAGGAATGTGAAACCCTGTGTGGGGTTTTACCTGTGACCGCATGTTTTCTCATTGTTAAACTTTATCCTGACCGTGCTTTGGCGTTAACCATCAATGGAAACCCAGTGACCTGAGAAAGTGCTTCCATATATAGACACTGGGTTTCCAGAGAAGAAGCCTGCTGGTGATTCATGTGAATAAACACGCTTATTAATCAGCATATTCAGGTTTACACAATGTTTACATTTTTGAAAAGGCACTGTTTGAGTGTGTTTAACCCAGAAATTGGCTTCTGAATATTTCATGCATTGAATCACTGCAAGGGAAGAAAACATGTTTTGAACAGAAGCCCCTCAGAATTACTTTGACTCTTATTTTAAGAAGAATACTTTGGAGAAATCTACGTTTCTTAAGCTTTCATTTATCACAACCATAGACAGTATAAAGAATGGAAGTCATATCCATGACATCACACATAGTGTGGCGGCTCTGGCATCTGTAACAGCACCAACCTGTCAAACAGAGCGGCTACGCTGTTAATCCTGCATAACTTTAAGCCTTAATATAATGTGAACAGGTGAGTTGTATAATAATTTACCCTCGGTACAGTTGTCATAAATGGGGAAATTAACTATAGAGACCAAAACAGTTTTTTGTACCAGGCTGTAAACATGTTTATTTCTGCTGTGAAGTTGGACATTTTTAACATGGAGACTGACTCGTTCTGTAGCCAGCCTCAAGTGGACGTTTGAGGAACTGCAGTTGCTACTTAACCACAATAAATCAATTAGTTAATTTATAAACTGTGAGTTTTTGCAAAGTGGGGATGGTGTTTGAGGGAGATCCAGGAGAGTACAAGTGGATGTAAGACAACAATGAAAGAACCTGCAAATAAACCAAATACCAAATATTCAAACCAAGATCAGTATTAAAAAAAATTCCCTCGCACAGAGAAAGTGCTAAACGGTGCAACTCAAGAGCAAAAACAAAGCTGTACGGCACAGATGTTTTTTCTGCTGCGTCAAAGACGGAGGCAGCTGGTTTACTCAAGTTCCTGTTGCCGATCATCTCAGCTGATTGACCTCCATGGGAAAAATGATCGGAGGCTGGCTCTGCCCTTATACACGCAAACATCCAGTTATCTGTGCTGAAGAATGACAGCCGTGAAACAAACACTCAGGCAGCGCTGAGTCACTTCTGTGACAGATGGTCGAGAGGGAGGCTGTGACAGTGTGTGTGTGTGTGTGTGTGAAACTGATATACGGTATAAGGCAGATATCATAATTACATAATAAATGTCAAATATAATAACTTCCTCCCTGACCACAGAAACATAAAGACATGCAGCTTTATTTGTATGCTGATGAAAGCAACAGACTCCCACAAATGGCAGTGGTTGTTTTTATCATTGCTTTATCCGAACCTTGTTGTGTTGCCGTGGGTAGGGCGGCACATTTTGGGCTAAAAGTTTCTGCTGTTTCTGCTTCTTATGACAGATTTTACTGTGTTATAAGAAGAAGAAGAACTTTATTAATCCCTCAACAGGGAAATTTTTTTTTATTTACATGCATTTTAACCCGAACACACACGCATGCAGTACAGCGGTATAGACATGCAAACGTGGAGAGAGATGGTGGAGTGATGGGCAGCCAGCCAGACCAGCGGCCAGTGAGTGGTTGGGGGGGTCGGTGCCTTGTTCAAGGGCACTATGGCAGAGCCCAGGAGGTGAACTGGCACCTCTCCAGCTACCAGTCCACCTTCCATAGTCCATGTGGGACTTGAACCGGCCACCCCCCTTATATCTATTATGTGGGGTTTTAGCCTATACGTATGTAAATATCTGATGTTGTGGACTTTTTTGTTTTCTATGTTTCCATCTGGCTGTTTTTATTGTGCTAAGGACCGAGTGTGTGTAATAAAGCTTTCATTAAAAGACATTACAGACTCCACGTTGTTCCTGGACCAATCATATCCTGCCGTCTTTCATCACACGTGTGATGTCATTAGGAAGGCGGTGTTAGGGAACAAGAACGAAAACGATGGTAGCACCTGTTTCTGTTATTTTAACCCGAGATGTACACCAAAATATTGCTCTATGCTGCCATGGCACAATTACTGTGATCCTTTTTTCCATTTCACAAGTCCTCATTACAGCAGCAACAACATTCCTCTTTACATTGGCATGTTGTGCATCCGTGTTCCTGTCGGTCAACGTTTGGAACATGTCATGGAAGGTAAAAAAAGTCCGTTGGGATGTCGTGATGTGTTCCAGAAACAGTTCCCATTCATTCCTGACATCCTACATCTGTGTCAGGCTCTTATCATGCTGATATTGTGTAGTCTGAAGCTGGCATGGCACTGGGCACCTACTGATCCAACACACCTGCTAGTTGCAGACCTTTGTAGTGGTTACATTCATAGTTAATATCAAAAAAACTGCATAACCAAAGTTGTTGTGTAATCCCAATGTTCTATCGTGTCAACTTCAGACTTGCCAGTATGCCAGGAATGCCCACAGACAGGAGCTCCAGGAGGTGACCACAGGAACACAGAGAGGCTGGCCAGAATAAACCAGAACCACAAAGTGACTATTGTTCCCTCTGGCAGCGATCCCCGCGGCTGCCTTTAACAGACTGTTTTTGTTTGGAAGTGAGAGCACTCCGAGTGACGATCCCGATCCTTTTTAATTATCGCATCCAGCACTAATTACAGATGTACAAAAATGACCATACGAGACTGACAATTTGCATACATCGCTTTCTTCTCCGAGCATCATGCTGAGTCTCAACAAACACAAATTATTTGTCCGAGATTCTTACCACACATCCCTCCCATATAATCTATCACAGTAATTATGGCTGAATTTATCAGAAAGCTCGAGAGACGGAGGATGTACTTTCCCAAGACTGTTGAACACAAAGCAAACAAATACAAACAAGAACACATTCAACACAAGATTTATCTGTGGAATAAAAAAAGATCAAAGAGTATATTGGTCTTCTATTTTTCCTTTTCTGACAGCCCGCAAATCCAAAACAAAAGCTTCATTTCACACAAAGTTAAACAGAATACCTCAACAAACTCACCATGGGTGGGAATCTGCCTTTAAGAAAAAAGAAGAAGAAGCCAAAGCCTGACAGAAAATAACAGATCTAAACTCTCAGAGTTGGTGTATTCGGGCAGATGGAAAACGCTTGCGAGCCATGAACGCGGCCCAATTTGCGTTCGCTCGAGCTTGCCTACGTCAGTGACTTTCTCATCTGAAAGCGTTTAGGACAGAACGTGGTGGAAACCTCGCTTCCCATCGCTGCTGATGTGCTGGCACCCGTGAGCTGCCGTGAGCCGGCTTGGCCGAGGCTGATTAGCAGCTGGCAGCGGGGACTCACAGGTCAGTGGGCCCTGGAATCAGATCTCTCCCGATGCCAGAGTAAAATATGACCCTACATTTTGTTTACTACCACACAGAATTAGCTTTTCCTTGGCTCATTTATATACGGCTGCAGGTTTATGCAGAGGCACTGGTACACGGGCCACTTAAAGAACCACTTTACCAATTTATTTCACTGACATACAGGACGTCTAAAGCTAGTACAGATGGCAAGACTTCTGAATTGGCTGCACGGCTCACACTATAAGACGTTTGTGTTGCACACTGCGAAACAAATGGTCGGCGGTTAAGATGCAACTGTGACCCCATGACCCAAAACAGGACAAATGCCATACCCCATGACGAAACACGAGTTGGACAAACGTATCTATAATTTGTGAACGATAATCATTAAAGGAATTCTCTTAAATCGCTTTTTGGAAATGGTCTGAATAATTGTGACATTTAATTAAAACAGACAAACAAGTCACTGTGTGTTTTGCCTTCCTTTCCACAAGTTTCCTCTCACGCATTCGCTCTTGGACGCTGCTTGCCTCCCATTTCGGAGTCATTATCGGGGTGCACAAGTGTTTTTAACATGAAACATGTTTGAAAACTGTTGAAGCGACAGTTCACAAAGAGTGGATACTCATAGGGGTGCCGTTTGTAAAGCGTCTCGCTCTGAAAATAACAGCAACATTTTGTCACATTTAGCTAAAAACAATGTTTAAAAAACTGGTTTGAATTTTTGAGAGTCACTTTTTTTGCAGATTTAGAACGATATTTGTGAACTGAGAGATATTTTAAATATTTAAATCCAAATGTTAAATGTAAAATCTAAATCTAAATGCCAAGTCTAAATATAATTGTTAAATATAAATGTTAAATCTAAATCTAAGTCTAAATGTTAAATATAAATGTTAAATATAAATATAAATGTTGAAGCTAAATGTTAAATCTAAATGTTAAATCTAAATGTTAAATCTAAATCTAAACGTTGAAGCTAAATGTTTCGGTGAAATTAAATATTTAGCTAAAATGCAAATTATGCCATAGATACTATGTTTTATAGATAGAGATAGAATGCGAGTTGTTTTATCGCAGTGCTTTTCAATGTGGTGGTCAGAACATGCTGAAGGTGTCACAATATCACACACAACTGGGCGATTGTAAGATGATAAACTGGATTGGAACCTCACGAGAAAAACATAAGACTGCTCTCTCGAGTCTGAACCGGGTGTTCTTGTCTATGAAATGTTACAAACACGGGCTGTTTTATAAATTACAGCGTTCTGGATGTATAATGGGGGGAACATAACAGTGTCACTTCGCTTAAGTGTAACATAGGAGCTCGGATTTGCAGACGAGCATGTAATAAATGCAATCGGCTTACAGTCTGCTCTCATGCATTTTAATACAGGACACACGTTTTACAGGCTGGTCCATAAAGTCCTCGCTCAGACCCTGCGGTTCTGCGGCTTCATACTTTGACGATACTTGACAATGTTCCCGTTAATGTCTTCTGCACATGCCCAGTGTCTCCCCGTGCCGAGTCCTCTATACTTAATACAGCCGTTACCAAATAGACAATGAAACGTTGAACGCATTACTCTGATGAAGACTAAACAGGGATCACAAATTGTTTGCTATTTTCATTTGAAAGAATAATATGGGTGATCAAAATTATCACCTTTTAGACTGCGAGGTGGACAAACAAGCAATCTGAAGTTGATCTGAATGAACTCAGAATAAATCTACAACTATTTGACTTCTTAAAATAAAAAGTGAAGAGTTCACTTTAGTTTCTCGAATAAGAATATTTGTCAGTTTGAGTATTTAACAATATTATCCTGATAAATCTATGAGTCAGTTTTATTTTGTGTTTTGTCTCTCTCTCTGTCTCTGGCAAATACGATACTGCCAACCACTATGTCGTAAGCCACAAAGTGAGAATGTGAAGAAATGGAAATGATTTAAGAGCTGCTGGTACTAGTTTATGACAATTATTCAATTATTAATTTCCAACGAATGAATGAATGAATAACCACCAGTACAGCACGGCTTCTCTGGGTTTCCATACGAGAGAGTCCAAGAAAAGTGCATGCATGATGAAAAACATAAACCTCCAGTCTGCAATATGGATCTTTGCCTTTTCAAAAACCGCACAGGAAGATCAAATGGTCTCAACGCTGTTGATAGACTAATCAGTGACTCCATTCTGTCCGAGGTACGCGGAGCAGAGCCAGCCATACATTCCTAAATATACACAGGAGACTGTTTAGAGCTGCTGTTCACACACAGATACACAAATGAATGTTTGGGGGAAAAAAAAGGTCATTCAATCTCTGTTTCTAATTCATACCTGACTGATCAATCTGTGAGCGCATGAGCGACTATTAAGCTCATATGATTTCCTAATAACACTTTTCAAGGGCACATTCACGGCGTATTTGTGGAAACGCTCGCAGTCTCCTGATATCTTTTGAAGAAAGCGAATGGAAGGAAAATTTCCATATCTGCCCGACTCAAATCAAATAAAAATTTAAAAGGTACTGCAATAAGATGAGGAAAAAGATCCCGTTGGCTTATTTCTGCGACTCTGTGACTATAATTTGTATAACTTAATCACAGTTTTAAAAAGCCGCACCGTATTCCTATTAGTATTCAGTCCCCACATAGAGAAGTTTTCTACAGAGTCCATGATCACTACTGCAGAACTATTGCAACACGTTTCCACACAAGGGCCTCCATGCACGTCTGCCCTTGTGCAAGATAAACGCTGAGGTCAGCGTTTTTAAATTCTTTACATGGTGTTCGAATTCGTGTGTGTGTGTTGCTACCAGCTTCACTGAGAGCAATGCTCAGTTTTTTTTTTTTGTAAACACACATTTCGTGTGAACGCTTTAAGTGGAAAGCTGAGCTTGGCCTGATCTGTCCGTCATCGAGCAGCTCCAGCTCTCCATTGGAGAAGTTTAGAGAGTTTAAGTCTCGTGCTTAAAACAGCTGCCAAAACACATTGACCAGAATCATCCAAAATGATACAGTTGAAAACAAATTAAAACTAGTTATTTAGCTAATTTCATCATCACACGAGCACAGAATTCAGGAGCAATTTTGGGTTCAGTATCTTGCCCAAGGACACGACTTCCAGAGCCATTTCTACATTAACGATGCTTTGACTTAATATCGATAATTAGAGCAGCTTAGAGGCGATAATCTTTCAAGTTCGATGAAAACCTTCATTTTAGTCGCTGATTGCTCACTGATGTTTGCGTCTCCGATCGTCTCCGCACGCATTATTCACGTCGGCGCACATCCACGCCAATCAGCTAAACACACATCACAGATCTGGCAAAATGGTGGATGTGTGAGAACGAAGTGACTTTTCTATTGATGTCTGTTCTTTCTAGATTGAGCTATTTTCTTTGTTTAGCAATGGGAGCTATCAATGTTTAATGATAATTACTCAGTTCCTCTGTGTGTTTTAAAACGAACCAGAACAGTAAATTGCATCCTCATTTCCTGTCACACACCAGATTTTTCACAGGAAATTTTTTTACGAGCAAAACAAAAAACTGGATTTTTGACGGATATTTGTTCCTCTAAGTGCAACTACATGACTTATTACTTTGGTTTAAGTCTTGCTTAATTCTATCGTATGAAATCAAAAGGCTGTGCAGGTGTTTGGCTCTCATTAAAGGTCACATAGTAGTGAAATAACTCTTCAGGCCACATAAAAGCAACCACAATAAGTGAAGCGGCTGTAGCTCTTGTCGCGTCTTTTGGATACGTCCCTCCGGTTGCATCACGTTCTTATCGGCAGTATTTATAGACTGAATGTCTGCTAACAGTTAGCGGCTCTTGTCAGCTTGTGAAGAATAACTTCCTCTGCCAATCATGTCCATGTGGCAGGAAACCAACATTTCCTGTTTATGCTCTTTTACACTGAAATGTGCCGCGAGTGCACGCACACATGTCAAACTCTTAATCACACTGTCAAGAGATAACGTTTGGATGATGACTGAGGGTTTTTCATACGAGCATCAGAGGGCGACATGAATGTTTTTGGCGGCCCTTGATGGTTGGTGCCAAATTGCTTCCCGGTTTTGACTTTAAGTGAAACAGTATTTTGTGTCTGGCCACGCTGGATTATTGATTGTTGGGACAAAGTGTTAGAAACAGACAGCTTTCCCTATTAAACTGACTAAATAACTGGTTTAAATCACGTCCTTGGATCTTATACTAAAAGCACACGCCCACGCAAAAGATAAACAGACACAAATTATTCTTCACAATAAAACCAAGCCATGGAAACTGGACCAAACAATGCGGATTCTTTCTTTTCGAGCCATTTGATTTTTGGTCAGAATAAGGCTGATGAGAAAGTCGAGGTATCTCGTAACATTTTGGACAAACTGCAATCTTTACCTCATGATAGTTCCAGATGGAAAGATAATTCAATTTAATTCAGCTCATCGATCAATTTCCTTTAACTGCTTATTCTTATCATGATCATGATCATGGGGGGCTGGAGCCAATCCCAGCTGGCATTGGACGAAAGGCGGGGTACACGGACGCTGTACGAGCGGCCGGTTCATCACAGGGCTGACACGCAAACAACCGTTCACACTCATATTCGCACATCAGTTAACCTGCATGTGTCTGGACTGTGGGAAGAAGCTACGGACATGGATAGAAACATGCAAACTCATTGCCAACTGGAGGGGTTTGAACAGGGAACCATCTGGATTGACACTGCACTGTCTGAGTCATAATATAATATTGTAATATAATATGTACATCCATGATAATTGCTCTTTGATGCCACTCTTTGGCACTGCGGTTCTTGGTTTGTTTACTAATTATAATGTTCAGCATCTTACAATATATAGCATCAAATCACAACGGAGGTTTTCTCGTGACATTTTCCATACTGAGCAGGTCTAGACTGTACTCTTTAAGGTTCAACGAGAGTTTTATCAGCGTTCAATGCAACGCTGATTTTAAATCCAGAGCTGTTCACGTTGGTTTACGATGTTGCAGTCTGCTCCTTCCCTGCTTTTTCTGGCACTCTGCTGCATTGCTGCGTGCAGTAAAATCAGCGAACGAGGCAATGAACCTTTGTGGCTTGACAATTTCAAGGTGGTTGAAATTTGCCACAGCTTGATTTGTTTTTCTTCATGGCCCTCATATCACATCTAGAAGCAAAAAAACAGCTAAAGCACAGGCTATTCTGCACGACTGTCGTGTCATGAACAAAGGTCGACTGTAGAGTTCTCTAAATCACTGTCCTCAATCCGTCTGAGAAACAACTCCAGTCTCACAAAAACACTTGGTCTGTGCTGAAGATTCCATGGAGGTCACTATAGTAACTTGTGTTTATTCTGATGACGGCGCCCTGCACAATCTAATCATCCCTACAGAGAGATAGAGCTCCCTGCATTTACTCAGTAAGCAGGAGGGAAGTCTGCTCCTCCTTTCTCCTCGCGTCTTTGATCTTTCTCTTCTCCGGGTGAGGAAAACTGTTTTGCTCGGCCCCCTCCAATCCCCGCAAGTGAGACCACTGATCCTCCTTGAATTCATCACACGCAGTGAGGAAATTCTCCTGACAGTAAATGGAGCCACGTTCGGGCCAAAGACATCTGAAAACAGCGCTTGTTTCCTTTCTCTTCGACAGACGCTGACGATCTCAAGAGTTTGACCGCACGGACCTTTCCATCACGAGGGGCAGCCGAGTGCAGCGAGTGGAACCCGGACCAAACGCGAGAGAGCATTAAAAAGGCCCTGCCAACTTCTGCGTGGCCTTGCAGGACGTTCGCAAAAAAAAAGTAAACAGGCCTTCGTGTTGAGACTGGGGTTCAACATTTGGTAGAAGCAGTGGAAATCCAATTTCAGGACAAACTGGGACAAGAATGTTTTGATGTACGCAACGCTGGACGAATGCGGAGAAGTAAACTCGCACACATATTTACACTGACTTTCAACTGAATATGCAGGAGAAAGTCTGATTCAAGTTGAAACAATGTTTCACATTAAAAAATGAACTGTACATTTATTTTTTTTACGATACATAAATGTTCCATTCCCTTGTAGACAGGGTTGTTGAATCGCCACCCCCGCCTCAGATTCATGTTGTCCAATGAGAGAGCTGTGTGATTGACATCAGGAATGTTCCTACGTAGTTACATCCATGAAAAACAGTGACAGAAAAATGTCTACGAAAACAGCAACGAGAGCGGAAAACACTGACACAGACTTACGAGTTGATGATTTACAGAAACTGAAATGAATGTTTACCACTCCTGGCAATTTACGCGCTGACTGAAGATGGCATGCCTACTGACTGATCAGGGCAAATCCAAACAAAACACCCCCAGAGCTTGTCACCATTGGAATCCATTGAGTACCCGGCAAAGAGGTTAAGCTACGAAGTCTTTAGAACTGATTTTCAAGCCAGCGTGGGTGTAAGTATGTCATGCTAGAAAGATAGATGTTTAGTCTTTTAACACAGTAAGTTGCAATCCAACACTGCTCCCATTTATTCGGTCCAAATCTTGCCGCAACTCTTATCACCGTTGCTTAGATTTCTTCCATGAAACAGCATCAAACTTGAAGCAATTCCAAGTTGCATGTTTAGGAATGCTGTATCCCTGCATACATCATGTTTTTGGGATAATATTGTAAAGCCTCAGATCAACAGACACAACTAAGCTACTACTGACCATGCCGCCAGAATCAGTTGAAATCTGCTGATTAATTTAACACAGCAGCAAAGATAGATTCAGGTGCAGTATGTACAGACACAAAAGTGTGATTTTGCAGTGTTAAGTCATCTCTGTGATCGTGCACCCTCCGGTTGGATCTCCTGCCCGTGATGTTTGGCAGTTCTTGCTTTCAGAGCTCTGCCTGTACATGGACTCTCGTCCAGATACCTGCTCGGGCCACCCACTGCACCGCCAAACAATCCCAACTCTGTCAGACGCTGGTAGCAGCATGGCCATTTCCTGCTTTGGACTACATGCAGCAAACCCACAGCCAATTATCTCAGCGTGGGGAAATAGACGTGTTTGCCTGGTTTGAAGAAATGGAGACTTTGTTTTTCAAAGAGGATGAATGGTACCTGAAAAATGTTTTGGTTGGCTCTCGGATCAAAACTGAATCAAGCTGCATGACCCAGTGCATTGTCCAGTATCAGACACGGGCATTGGTACAAATTGAAATTAATTTAAAGGTCAGTGCAGCCTTTTAAGGATTATTCCAGTGATGATATATGTTTGTTATTGTCAACAAATCTCATTAAAAGAGCAAAAACCAGCAAATGATGATCCTAATAATTATAGTCTGTGTTGCCAATGCCTGATTTTATTCCTCATTCTAGTCCCAGAACTATGAAAAACACAAACAAGGCAGACCATTAAATGTTTGTTCATTATTGTAACGAAGGAACATGTCGTGTTACTTTCATTTATCCTCACATACAGCGTCCTGCTGCAATAAATCACTAGTGCAGCAAAATCCCAACTAAAATAGTCTAAAACGATGCATTATTTACTTCTGTTTGAGTAGATATTTCATAAAAACATACTGTACTTAGCTGTTTGTTGAACTTTTTGAAAAGAAACTATACATTTGCAACGTGTTTCTGAGTATTAGCTACAGTAGGAATCAGTGGCCTTGGGCTTTGGGTGCCTCAGAAGGGCTGGAAAATTTAGAACGAGACGGATTAACACTGTTGATTTTAGCATTTTCATGGAATTTGTTTAAAATCTAAATTAAATATAAGTCCTTCGGATTTCCCGACCGTTTCTCTGATAGATTTCACACTTGGCAGATGTATTCCTGAGGCTCAGAGGAAGTGCAGTTCCCAGTATGCCGAGTATTTACAGGCCATACAACCAAAACAATAAGCTTAAAGACACTAAATAGACAAGGGGGGCTGCGCAGTTGGGTTGTTTGGATCCATTTTAAGTGTTGAAAATACTGATTACGTGAGCTTTGTTGGGTTACTTAGGATTTAATAGGAGCTTGTTAGCTTTTCAAAAGGACATTAAAACCCTTTTTTCTGTACTGTGTGCATGTACACCCACACAACACGAATAATAGATACACACTTCATTTGGCATTTCTAAGCCATGAATCTCAAAATCTCTTAAAGATGCTCTTTGCTCACATTTAATCTCGAGCCAAAGACGTTACAAAAGAGGATTTATGCTGTCCCTTCATATGCAGTTTGTTTTCCTCCTCGCTCTGTAGACTTTCACGCAGCAGCTGCCTGTAATCCAAGGCATCCTTGTCTGGCACATACGCTATTTTACCTGAGGCTGTTTTTCAGAGGACTGAATCTACCAGATGGAAAGTGATGACATAAAGAAATAAGAGGTTTTGGATGGAGAACACTGGAAGTACTGTGTTATGCGGTATTTATACTTCATCTCAATGCTTCAGATGTTCTTTTGTCTTCCGTCCGTCATGAAGCCGATTCCAGCTGACATTGAGCAAGAGAGGCACTTGGACAGGTCGCCAGTTCAGCACATGCAGGGCACATTGAGACAAACAACCAGTCACACCAATTAACCTGCATGTCTTTGGACGGTGGGAGGAAGCCAGAGTACCCGGAGAGAGAGGCCCAAGACAACTGCGCGGTCAATACAATTTTATTTATGTATGCTAAATCGTAACAGGAGTTATCTCAAGTACCCTTCATGACCACCACACCCTTATCTCCAGCTTGTGCTATTTAGCAGTACTCTCTTCTGCAGACATGCTTCAGAGCATGGTTCACTCTCATCTCATTTAGGAGTTTTCACACAGGGTTCCCACGGGTGCTTGAATTCCTTGAAAATGCTTGAATTTCAATTCAGTGTTTTCAAGGTTGTGAAAATGCTTGAATTTTTTGTGAAGTGCTTAAAAATGCTTGAAATTTGTGTGATGTCTGTCTCAATAAACCAAGAGAAAACATAAATGTTTCCTAAGCGGCTACGCGCTTGATCCGATGCCTTTACATGCAGAACTCAGTTATCATACTCGCTTGGTGTTCTGCAGAGAAATAACAGTAGACTACTATCCACACCTGTTGGTCACTGTTATTGCGCTATGGTAGTTACACAATACACCGCTCACAAGCTGAGAATACAAGCCAATTCACAATTAGTTAAAAATCAAAACAGTCAATCTACCACCATATGAAATAATGCTAATTAGACCCATATTATTATGCCATACAGTGGCACCGCTGCGCTTCCCATGACCATCATGGCAAACACAACTAGTAGGCTACCTATTTAAAGGTGCTGGAAAAATGGAAAAACTGGTGCTTGAAGGTGCTTGAAAAGTGCTTGAATTTGTTCATGAAAAAGGTGTGGGAACCCTGTTCACGGGACAGTAATGATATAATTTAATAAGGTATATAACTTTATAATATAACTCCTCCTACTATGAAAGCATATTTGATATTATCAAAACTGTATTTTACTATATTGCCATTCTATTGTCTGTTACAGCAGCCTCACTGTCTGCTTCAGATTATGGTGGCAGTTAACGCCAATCTCAAAATATTTAACTACGTCATTATCACTTCACGGTTTAACTACAAAGTGTGCTTGGTTTGCTCATAAAGCAAAAGCTCCACAGTCATGCAATGGTTCCACCAAAAAAGTCAGAGAAGAAGAACAGTGGCGTACACAAGAGCCAGATGTTGCAGGCACATCGCGTGGGATCGGCCCAAATAACAAACACTTCTGGAAAACAAAGACTACAGAACACATGGTACGCGAGTCTCAGATAAGATTGTTCCCTTTTTTTTCCTCAAGACTGTTTATCTGTCAAAGAACATTTGTACATGCCAGCTGTATTTTTGTTAAAGAAAATTTAAATAACAATTACACCAACAAATTGGTTACAATAAACCAATAAATCTGTCGGAGTGCAGCTTTAACAAAACTTTTTTATCAGCCTCCATTCAGGTAGAAGCTCGAACAAAAAAGCAATAATGTCACGCCTCCCTCTCCTCTCCGGGGTTTTTCTCACGAAGCCAGAGAAAAGTGACTGTTACCGTTCATCGTAAACAGTATGAACACCCTGTGAGTGGGAACAGGAGGTGCTACACACCATCAAATTAGAAGCAAATGGTCCAGAAACTTAAGAAGGAAAATCACATTAAAGCTCTTCAACCTTGGGATGCAATGGGAAGTGGATTTTTAAAAAAAAAAAAAAAAAAGTGGTTGATCTGCAAATTTGCCAGAAATAAGTTTCCGTATGGAAAAAAAAAAGAATTATGTAACATGTCCCCATCGATCTCATACTTTTCTATGAGGTAAAGTGAAAGTGAGAGGGGCCCATGTGTTCACTCCAGGGGTCTGCACATCCCCGTGTGAAGAATACGACGAACGTACTGTATGGAAAAAACGAATCATATTTCTGAAGAATAGCTTTATGGTTGGATAAATCATAAAAAAAATCATACGGAGGATCAAAATGTGACTGCTTCTGCTGCTGAAGTGTAAACTTATGACACAACTGAACGTGTGTATTGTATGTATGCAGATAAACTTTATGTCAATATGTTAAATCAGATTGAAATTCAAGTTTTTCTTTTTTTATTAGACGATTTTCTCATTTTTAAATTAAAATTACATTAAAATGACAGGAATGAAAGTAAAAATACTAAATATAAGACCCGAGTTGTTATTTAATAATATAATATAATAATATAATATAATTAATATTTGTTATTTTGACATGTGTAACAGAAAACACAGGCGTCCTAATGTAAGTGAAGCATTGCTATTGTTATTAATTGTACTTGTGCTTTCCCTGCTCACATGTAATCTGACAAATTAACAGGTAATCTGTAACGGAACGACCTTATAAACATCCATGTAGTCTGCAAAGATTAAGGTTTGCTGCCCTGCTCTTTCAGATCTTGACCTTTGACCTTCTCGTTAAAGCGGGGATCAGTAACGTATGAAGGAAGACTACTACAGTATCTGGCTGGAAGCCCTGCACCTCTTCCTCATGGTTTTCACAGATGTTAGCTGTTGGCCCGGGAGATTTCTGAAAGTAATTGAACGCACGATGATGATCATGTTTCCACACGGATTCGGCCTCCACGAGGTCTGTTGTATGACAGCGAGACGGACACTTTGTTGTAGCCCCCCCGATCGGAGAGTCGACAGGCAAGGACTTCCAGTGTGGTGACCCTGACATCCTGGAACCATGTTGGTGTGGAAAGAATTATTTCAATTTGATCGGTTTTTAAAAGTTGCACATGCATGGACACATGCTGTATTTTAATCCAGTGTTTTATTATTTGGATAATGAAACATAATACATGTCAGAACATAATTGGTGTGTTTGTTTAAATTGTATTAATGTATAAACTAATGTCGGAACTATTTTATTCATCTACGTAGTCATTTCTGAGTAATACTTGGCCCGGCCAACTGCAATTATTAAGTTAACAATCTTCTGCACATATGATCATTCCCATAGTGATCCAATAAAGGCAGACCTTGGCTATATTCAGCCTTGTGATCATGTATTATAAAGGGTGATATGTTGTGTTAGGTTCGTAACTATTGTCTGGTTTGAGTTGGGCTTGTTATACATAAAAAAAAAATCCAACGCAGACTTTCAAAACAAAGCACACAAAAAGACAACATAGCTCTGTTTGTATGTCTGTATTCAGCTGCAGCATTCTTCTTTAAATGGCCTTTACATAACCAGGTACAGTCTCATTTACGAGGCAGAGCAGGGCAGCTGCATCAGGTTTACTTGTTCCTTCCTTCTGTTTTGCACAGGGGGAACACTGAGTACCACAGCAGTTCGCTCTGTTGTTGAAGTTTGGACAGACTTTTTTAGTACATGAGCCATGAGTCCTCTGCTGAGACAGAAAAGAACTGATGTGCTCCAAACTAAATTTAAAGTTTTATGTAGCAGAACGTGCTGGGAGGCTAAACCACTGGAAGCTGACTGGTATGTTTGTATTCAATTTGTCAGCGACAAACTTTGAATCATAACACTGCGATTTACATGATCCACCTCCGTCTGTCCTGGTTTTGTTTTGTTCCTGGACGCAACATCACCGTCACATCGCAAAAATGTTTTACATTGTTTCTTCCTCAGCATTCAAACTGCACTGTGGGTGTACAAACACCTTATTTACTTGTTCAATAAATCAGCTGAGCATGGAATCTCTGCTGCGTGAAAATGAAACACAAACAGCCAGCAACACGTCTACTCCTGAGACGGGATGGTATAAAGATTCACCAATAATAACTCTGTCTGCAGTCGAATTGTCGATTATCAGAAGATTAATTATTAGCAGTGACATGGAATTGTTTAAGTAATTCCTCAAGGAAAAAATCTTTCTAAAATCTAGCGTCTCCAATGTGAGGGGTTTGCCGTCCACTCAGCGCCGGTCCTAGCCACATTTGCGCCCTGGGCGAACACCCCCCCACCCCCACCCCCCGCCCCCGGGGCGAAGATTTTCTCGTGCACCCCGATCAGTCTGTCCGGCGCCCCCCTCTGCCTCGTCAACCCCCTGCTCCCAGGGGCGCCCGCTCCGCTAACTTAATGAGCGGTACCGAAAATACGTGAGTTTTTTTCATTTTCGGGCGCCCGTGCGCCCCCCACGGAGACGGCGCCCTGGCGGGCCGCCCACATTGCCCATAGCTAGGACCAGCCCTGCGTCCACTAATCGGATGATTGGTGGCTTGTTTCCAAATTGCTCCAGAAAACCCCCAAAAACTGATGAGCACCACACCTTGCACCAATAGCGCCGTGCATGACAGCCATTAATACATGTAAAGGCTCAGTCAAGAGGTTTCATAGAGTCATTTTTCTCTGTTCTTTAGGTTTTCAGGTCAACAAATCATTTCAGTCAGACTACTTTTAGATTACAGAGCTCTTATTGCTGAATCACTTCACAGTTTTAATCTTGTTATGTAATTAAAAATGAAACCACATTTTCCTCTTACACTGCATCGTTATAAAGTGAACAATAGATAATAATGAAAAGGTGAAAAGGTAAGTGGCGATGTGCCCCGAGGAAGTCTTGACTGTTTTATAATGCTGTAGTTGGCATATCCCTTAAAGTGCTGACTGTGCCTGGAGCCTCTACAGTATTTTTCCTAGGGGCAGCCTCCCCGGATCAAAGGCATACTTGTCCAGTCTGGCCAGTAATACAGTTTCTCTTCTCCAGCTCCTGTGATGCATTAAGGCCATTATGTAACAATACATTAGAATGCTTAAGGAAATCTCACCCCTTTTTAAGCCACAGCATCTTTACCTGCTTGGAGATTGTTTATATATATATTATTTTAAACTTAACTGGCAATATCAAGCCGATGTGGATGTGGACATCTTGAAGAACTGATATTTCAGTCAGGGACGAGATATTAATGTAAAATAATGTGAGATTTAGTCATGTCCGTCACGTCCTCCTGCTGCTTAACATCACAGTTCTTGGCCAACATTTTTTTGGGTAGATCAACATTGGCCAGCATCGCTTGACAAAGACTCAGACACAATAATAACCTCAGAGCTATTAGGCTGCATCTGATAGTAGGCAAGTACGTCTTATCAGTCTCTAAGTACTCTGTTCTCTGGCTGTTC
Source organism: Collichthys lucidus (assembly GCA_004119915.2). Taxonomy (NCBI): domain Eukaryota; kingdom Metazoa; phylum Chordata; class Actinopteri; family Sciaenidae; genus Collichthys; species Collichthys lucidus. Next base: position 32,343,862 of record CM014086.1, on the reverse strand, counting down.
TGACTGCTTCCGTTACGACTGAACAGCAGCCTGTGGAAAAAATGCATGGAAGCTCAGACTCATCCAGTGTGCATCTAAAATTAACCAGTCATCTATGCATTGTTGGTATGAGACTGATTGACAGAAAAGAAGCAGCAAAACTGCTGATGTATACCAACATTATGGCTGTCGCTATTAACTAATCTATAAATGCAGGGACCAGCAGTGTGGTTTGTGATACAGCTCGGACTCTGACTCAAAACTTGCCAGGAACTTGAAAATTGTGGGTGCATTGGAGCACTGCCAACTAGGGGTTGTACAGACTAGTCGACTTCACTACGACAGAATGACGTTTAGAGCTTGATGTCGACTAGTCGCTAATCGAGAGAGGGCTGGCTCAATTCGTGGCTGCGGCAGCTAGTAGTGGCATTTTCGGTGGCAGCTGGCACCGGACGAATTGAGCCAGCCCCTGCTGCACTAATCTCATATTTTGATGCAAACACGATGGACGCAAACGTTACCTGGCTGCCCCCATTTTTTCACTTGCTGGTAATATCATCACGTGACAGCGGGCGAGCCTTCACCCAGCTCACGTAGATGCGCTCGTGTTCGTGCACGCAAACCAGGACCGAAACACGAAAACTGTGACTGAGCAGGACTGTGACGATGACTAGGCTTGCAGGTGTTGTTTTCCTCCCAAATACTTTTGTTCAGTATTTTGTTTTCCACTATGGGAGATGTAGATTTACGTGTAGACAGGGACGGACTGGCCATCTGGCACACTGTGCATTTGCCCGGTGGATATCAATGACGTCACCGGCGACTAGTCGACTCGACTTTCATCATATTAGTGTCGACTTATAAAAATCTGAAGTCGTGCAACCCCTACTGCCAACACAAGTGTTCACCTCTCCAGGTTAGCATAAGCAATTAACTCAGAATGTAGGTTATGGACATGAACCATGGATCCATTTTCCATAACTGATTATCCTTTGTAGGGTTGCAAGGGGCTGGTGCCCAGCACAGATTTGGCGGTGGGTTACACCCTGAATGGGTTGCATATTCATAACAGGGCAGATTCACACATATGCGCAATTTAGAGTTACCAAATTAACCTATTAACCTGCATGTGTTTGGACTGCCCAGCCAACAGGAAAGGAAAGGCCGGCTGGCAGCCTTTCTGGGGTTTGAACCTGGGCTGAACCTTCTTGCTGTGAGGCAACAGCTGCTAACCTAAGTAATGGTCACACATCACCTAAGAATTTTAACTTGTTTTTCTCAAGGTGGAGCTTCATTCACATCAGTTTACACTGAGTTTTTCAACTGTATGCAATCACCCACCTCTAAAATTCACATCAAGTTCACTATGAACTCACCTTTGGCTTGAGGCAGGAGCTTTCAGACACAGGAGGGGAAAATAGGTAACTCCAGGCTCATCTGCCTCAAACCAATCATCTGAAAAAGACACTTCTTCTTCACAAACAACTTTACAAACTGAAAAGAAAAGTATCTCTCCACTTTAAAATAATTCAAATGCAGGAGGGTCAAACGATCTATTTGAACTTTGCGATCCGATAGCACCTACACAGATCCTTTCTCATCCTCTTTACAGCGGTCGGCAAAGGAAAGAATGAGAGGAAAGGGGAAAAGGAAGAAGAAACCCAGACACCCAGCAGAGGAGCAGCCAGATTATAAATCACTTAATTGTAACCAGAAAGGAGACGGCCTTTTCTATGCAACAGCATCACTGCTTTTCCACTGCAGCTTCAGCCGCCGGCAGTTTCGTTCCACTTCAAAACACGACGGCGAGATGATGGAGGAGAGCATGCGTCAAAACGAAGAGTCTTCGTGGAAAGTTTCAGGGAAACGTCAGGATTTCACTTAGATTTCCATGAACCATGACATCCTAGATTATACACTGTCTACACTTCATGTTTCTTCTGGATTTGTGGGCATGGGTTTAAAAAAACTGACGTGTTAAAAAGAATAAAAGCTCTGCGAATATCCTGCATCATATTTCAGTTTGAGAGAGAAGTCTTGGCTCCATCCGTGAAACTGTTGATCATGTTGTTGTTTGTTTATTGGCTCGAGTAGTGGGAAAAGCTTAACTGGAAGTCGGCGCTTGGATTCAAGCGCTGCAGTTCACTTTGGCTAGTGGTGACAACCTAGATGTAGTCCAGCCCGAGTGAGACTTAGCGGTGCATGGCTCCAGACAGAAGCTTGGAGTGGGATAGTGAATGGGGAAAGGCTTGATGATTGTGATGACAGAGAATCAGAGAGACAAAGACAGAGCCAGACAGTCTGAGCGTCGTTACAGGGGCATGACGCTTTTCATCTGTGGGAGATCTTCCGCTATTCCCATGAGTATCACTCTCACATGGGATGGAGCAGAAACTGAAGACACAGATAACCCCTCAAACTAATTCAAACAGGGGGGAAAAAATCTTTAAAAAACCACAAATACTGTGCATGGATTTGTATGAAACGTCCACAAGTGCACCACATAATATTTAGGAGGCTCTCTGGAGGTTTTCTGAACAGGTGTTGGTCTGCTGTTGTCTTTTTATTTTACTGTTAATCATAAAACGAAGCTGCATGATGTGTGCATGTGTGGTTTCAACTCGAAACAAAACCTAAAAAAAGGACGTGAAATCATGACATCTGCGTCCGTCATCCGCTTGATTATAACTTCATGTAGATTTTGGCTGAAGATAAGCCGAGATGGAGCATGAATTTGTATCCGAAATGTGGGAATTTACTTTTTTTTTTTTTTCAAGGGTCAAGGAAAAAACAAGAAGTTACGCAACGCTATTTTCCATCTTCTGTTGGCATGCTTTCAAAGCTTCTCATTCATGGAGCTCTGCCGTGAGATGCTGGAAAACTTCGGAGGACTGCCAAGGACATTCTAGTGATAAAAGTGAACCAGGCTGGAACGACTCCCTTCAACTTCTAAGAATCAAAGTCCTGACATTGAATCAATCAATCGATCATCAGATGACGACTTTGGAGGGGAAAGCTGAACTACTGTACAGCTGTCAATTCTTTAGTTTGACTCCGATCCAAGAGAGGGAGGGTGTTTACTTCAATTAGCATCATCCCCTAAATGAATCTACGTCGCACAAGTGCTGACGGGCTGATAATTGATCAATGATTTAATAAATTAGTACCACAAACAACCACCGAGCAGAACTACTGCAACTACAACATCTGCCAGAGGTGTTCAGAGTGTCTGACAGACCAGGGCGGCTGATAAAGACATAAAGCTTGACTCCATCTGCTTTTCTCACACATCAGCTTAAATATTCATCATCATCCATCTTGCTCCTCATGTTTCTTAGCACTCCGAGCACACATCAATATGACTACAACAACACACAAAGCTTTCCGAGTCCTGTATCCATTTGTTGCTTACATGCTAAGACTTTGCTTGAAGAACTTTTAAATTTTTTTAATCATAATCCTGCGATTCGTTTAATGTTTTAAATTGTTTTCAAATTTGCTGTTTTATTGATTTTAAATGACATTCTGATGTTTTTATTAAAATTTTCTTCTCTTTTTTAATTTTTAATTTTTAATTACTATTGCTTGTCTTAATGTCAAATGTTTTTCCTTGCCTCTGTAAAGCACTATGAATTGCCTTGTGTACGAATTGTGCTATACAAATAAACTTGCCTTGCCTAAGACGCAAAAGCCAGTGTAGAAACACTTTGCTCAACCAGGACTCGAGGACTTTATCCTAGCGTTCGTTGCTAAAACTGGACGGAAAGAATCATTGTTGGGCGGTGACGTGTGGAAGTTGCTCAGGATCTCTATTTTCAATGTTTTAAAAAGAACTTTCCTTGTGTTACGAAGTCATTCGCTGTAGCTCTAGTTTGTTTCAGCATGGATGAGAATTGTTGGGAGCGTTGTTTCAGGTAAGATGAGTTCTTGAAGTCAGAGGAACAACTTTGTCACACGGGACTCACACAGAAGGCGGAACGGCAGCGTAGCAAGCCGACCGTTTTCACACGAGATCACGAGATCACGCAAGAATCCTTGACGTAGGAGAGACCTCGCGATAAACGGTGTATAAAGAAAACAACAAACAGCTGACTTTGCTTCTCCGACGTGGAGGAGATTATAAAAAGCATCTGTTGCGTCATAAATGATTGTGTGTTGTTCCACTTCAACAATCAGTCTCTTGTCGTCCATGTTGAGACCCTTTGATCGATCTTTGATCACCTGGTGCCACCGGTCATGACGTAACGTTGATGTGAAGTTGTAAAAAGCTACATGAACTGCGTATTGTGTTTTATTTTGAAAGGGGGCGGAAGTTTATTATGTTGATTCTGTGTCGGGTTTCCTGTCTGGTGCGCAGTGCTCTGTTGTTGTGCGGTTGTTCTTGCCGTAATTCAAGAAACTACTTTGCATTTAGAAATGCCTGCTCACTAGAAAAAAACATTTTATAAGAAACTTAAACCTACTGGTTGTGTAATAATTTAGTTTTTAGCCATAATAACATTTCCCATAAGCTTCATTTCATCATGGATTCAACATTGACAGCATTTCCAAATTTGCTTTGAAAACAGAGACAGTGAAGTGTTTCGCTGCCCTTTGCACTAATGTGATGTACAAAGTATCTAAGTGACAGTAGGAATTACACAAAAAGCATGACTGTGTATGATCCTGAATGCTAATTTGTACAGTATGTTCAATGACAGCCAAGATCTGATGCCCCCGGCGATAAACATCGTGCGAAGAGATGGTGTTGGAGATTATCTCCCAGCTGCTTCACCCTTCATTATAACCTTTTATCCTGCAGATGCTGGGGGGAGATATTAAATCTTAGAAATATGTCAACCCCCGCAGGCGTACATACTTCTCTAGTTCTGACTCCAACAAGGAACATCATAGTGTGACAAGCTTCACAAAACGCCCAGAGCAAGAGGAAACTCGAGACAAGCAAAGGCGGGGGAAGTGCTAATGATTTTTTTTGGGTGAAAGCTACTCTAAGGACGTGTTATGGTGCACTTCATCTGAGAGAGAGCGAAGCTGTCAATGGACATGATCCGACAAGCCCGAACTTTCCTGTGACTGACTGAGCGCAGACACGGATTTGTCAGACACGATGTAGCTTGTTTCTTCTTCACTAATGATTTTTTTTGTTGCTACCCGTCGACGCTTTGTTGCAATGTTTTGATTAGCAACAAAGAGAGCAACAAGATATAATCATGTGCTGACAGCTAAGATTAAAAAAATAATAATAATGTTTTGCTGTATTTTGGATACCATCCTACCTCAGTTACCATAGCGACAGCGTCTAGAGGAATTTAAGCATGCATCTGATGTGGTCTGACTCTTTATGGACAGTTAAAGGTCAAAGGTCATCCAGTTACAAATCTAAAATAAACACCTGTTCTTTGGCCTTTCCATCCGTTTTATTCATTCTTACCTCGTCTAGTAGAGTACTGTAGTTATATGACTACGTAGACTCTAAATAAAGATTTTAAAAACTGCTTTTTTAATGAAAAAATTATTAATCTTACAGTTTCTCCCTGTCTGTTCTCTCCGGGTACTTCGGCTTCCTCGCACAGTCCGAAGACATGCACCTAACAGGTTAATTGGTGACTCTAAATTGACCTTAGGTGTGAGTGTGAATGGCTGTTTGTCTCTATGTATGTGCCCTGTGATGAACTTAGTCAGGGCGTACACCACCTCTCGCCGAATGCCAGCTGGGTTTGGAAAAGTTACGGAAAATGAGTGGATGGTTTTTAATGACCTGGTTTGCTGCTTACTCAGCATTACAGTATATAAATCAATGTCTGTGAGGAGTGAATGTATCACTAATTTTAAATCTGCAGTACATGATTTATTTGGGCATGGGAGATAGGAATAAGACTTACATATCAACATTTTTAGAGTAAATATTCAGGACTCAACACTAACTTTTAAAAGTGCTAAGCTGACAACCCAGCATCGAGTGTTGGCTGCTGGAAACAAAATTTGCCATTTTCAGTCACCTCATATTTTGAGTAATTCTGACACACTGCGGTTATAAGTTAGCATAATAATGACCACGTGAAATAAAAGAATGTTTAAAAGCCTTTTATCCTCTCTGTAGCTACACTCATTCTTGAAAAAGGCCACGAATCATACTGATGTCAAAAGTCATCTTTTTTATTTCCTCCTCATTCTCCTCCAACGACGACAAACAATCTCGATACACCTTGACACCGTGAAAACTGAAACGTAAAAGTCTAAATGAGGCCAACGCAGTACAAAATGATAAACCAAATACAGTCCCATATACAAATAATACACAGGCAAACAAAAGTATATTCACCGTGTGCGTCTCTAGAACATAGTGCAGTCTATTTGTTGTCTTTCTTGACCATGCGCTGCCATATATCCAGACTGTTTTGCTCTGTACGCGCGGTTTTCCATCTACCCACAATTCCTCGCACAACAGATCACTGTACATTTCAAAATAAAATAGGCCTCACATTGAAACTCTTCCTTACTCTCATTTTAATACTCTAAATTGATTATGAATTTATACTTATTAACCTTTTTTAAACCATTTCATTAACTCATGAAACACTGTCTCAAACAGTTAGACTTTATGTTAACCGGTTCTCTACGTCTGTCTGATCTTTAGTGTTTCGAATGGGAAGTTGTTTCTCATAGTAACTATTTATTTTATTTAGAAAAATGTTGTTTCAAAAGAAATCTGAATTATATATTTTTTTGCCCAGATGGGGTGAAAAATTAATTTCTTTATATCTTTACTTTATTACTATCTTTAGTTACTTATTAATTGTTGTGTGTTACGTTCTGTCACACACTCAGAAAATGACAAGACGAGACAAAAGTTGCAACGCTTAAAGTAAACGTCTTTTTAATAGTTCTAATAGCACATTTTATTTATTACCACTGCTCACGCAGACACTGCCTACAGCTGTTTACTTGTTAAAACTACACCCAAAATCTTTTGTATTTATGAATATAATAATTTTGTTTTTTTTTGCATGCATTGAACTTTAACAGTGAGCTGGAGGAAACTTTCGGGGGGATTCTGGAGAGCAATCAGGCTCTCAAACAAAATCAGGCAGCGCGTCTTCGATACCTTAAGCTGCTGGTATTGGTGGATTTGCTGCTGTGTTTGTTGACAGAGTTCTGCAATTTGTGATGAGAGCTTGAAGATATTCAAGCCCGCAAGAAATCCCACATAATGTGAACGGGATTTCCTCTTTGGTTAACTGTACTTACGTAACTTTAAATGACAGCAGAATGCTTAGGCATGACTTTAAATGTCCAGTAGTGCAGTTTAAAATGCTCCATGCAGCTTTATCCTTATGTTTTACTAATTACTTACATTTGTTGTTTTTTTCTCAATGTTACAGGCGCACACATCTTGTACACCCACGCAGCACTGATAAGGTGCTAGCACTCCTTTCAATGCACAGTCAACACACTGTTATGTCTAGTGTGCGTCTCTGAGGAATGAGACAGGAATGCACTCTTGAGTTATTTTGGGTTTTTTAAAAGGAGCACAGGGTTTTGTGAGGTCTGACCCTGAGAGATTCTGACGTAACGCTCAGTCAATATTTGGACTCCTTACTCTTCTTCCGTGAACGGCCGCGTCCGACTGGCCCCAGACAGTCCTCGGGAGTTTAAACGAGATCCCATCACACGCATAAACACACTCCACACACATGTAGAAAACACGCGACGCACTTTTTCTGTGTCGTGACTCACTGAAAAAGCCTCTAACTTCCTGATCTCAACCTAAAACTATAAACACCGAACGGCATTTTCCCAGAGAAAAATAGTTGAAAGGAAAGATGAAAGAGCGATAAAAAAATGTGCGTTTATAAAAAAAACTTTCCCACACAAAAGAAATATGTATGTTTCAGTGTTCACATGTATCTGAACATGTGCAAACTGTGCTACTAGCACTTATTTATCTGAGAGAAGAAAGTCACTCTGGCTTTTCGTTGCATCGTGTCACTCTTTGGCTCAATGCTTCGTTTCATTAAAACATCCAGTTATTTTATCGAATGTTCTACAGACAGTCATTGGAAAATGATCACTAATGAGCTACCATGGGACAGTGGAGGGTGTGGACCACCTAGCAACTCATTACCCTGGCACAGTGCAACCGTCATCATGCTGTCAGAAACCGCACTGCGCTCATCACTCAAAAAATATAAAGAGGGAAGAGAGAAAATGGCACCCTGTTACGATGCATGATTTAGTTTGAGCTTCTGTGCCTCGGCCCCCGGAGGAAGTCGGTTAATTTACGTTGGAAAACCCACAATAATGAGGCGGGATTGTAGAATTTATGATAATTGGATTTCGGTTTCGACCCAACACATACTGACTTTTGGCCCTCTCGAAAATCAAGTCATGACGGGAGCAGCCAATCACATACTCTCAAACTGTTTTCATGTCCTCTAAACGGAGGATTCAAACAGGACAAGACTCAAGTGTCGAGTCAATTTGTTGCTGAAAAACATTTCACGAATGCGTGTCCACCGTCTGATGGCCTTGATGGCACTGTGTTTAAACCATGCTTGTACTTGTTTTGTCACTTATTTCCAATGATGTGTTTCACAGCACATATTTGTTATCTCCTTCAAAATGTGCACCGCAGCTGTACTTTAAATCTGGACACTCTGGTTTGTCACAATAGGCTGTAAGCTTGTTACATGATGAGTAAAAAGAGGTCACTGCTTTTTATGCACTGTTCAATTAAACTTTATTTGTGACTATATTTATTCTCTGTGCAATTTAGAATTATGTTTGCAGTTTATACTAATAAGTGGTGATGGAAGGTTACAGTTAATACTAGATAATTGTGTGGTGTGTTAATTCTTTTGTGTGATGACAATTCTTTTGTGTGAACAACAACTTAGTGTGATGATGTGTGTGTATTGCAAAATGTTGAAGGGTAAGGTGCAGTTGAAAGGATCATGTGCACTTACATGTGAGACATAGGACAGCAATCTAACTGTCTGTTATGCAAACCACACTTCAAGTCAATAACGTGAAACAGTGGAGAGATAACCGTCACAAAAAGAGTGGTGCAAAGTGTTTCAGGAAATAACGGTCAGTCTGTCATATCTTATTTTACCATATATGGAGTGAAGACATGTATTAATCTGCCCAGAGACAAAGGTAACACCTGTTTGTGTGTGTGTTTAATAAAACGAGCCAGAACTGTTGGAGGGGAGAACTCAGCTGGGTGCGATGGTGAACGGACTGAGGAGTCTGTCAAAGCTGGGTTCTCCCTCTTGCAACAGGTGAAACTGAAGTACTTGTCTTTGTCTTCTTTAAACTCAATATCTCTCGGCTATACATCAGGTCTACAGAATTCGGGGTGGTTTGAATCACCACAACAGTGGCTTTTATTTTTATTTTCTCTCCTGCTTCATTTTGTTTGCAGCATAATGTATAATGTATCTTGCAAACTTGTTTTTTTAATGAATAATTCAACTTATTTTTGTTCTTGCCGAGAGTTAACTGGAAAGATTTATACCGCTCTCATACAGTAAATGTCAAAATCTAAATATATGTATGCAGCTTGTAGGTTAGAAGTTGAAGAGTGTGAATCAGCTCGCCTGGCTCCGTCCAAAGATGACAAAATCTGCTTATAAGCACCTCTAAAGCTCACTAATTAATATAACTAAAATATCAACTTCATCATCAGTATCAGTTTTTCATGTGGATTCTTCTTTAGCACCAAGAAGTCAGTGCTGCACATAAGGCCTTGTAAAACCACAAGTTTTCATTTCGTACCCTAACCCTGCGGACGGTTTCACAGTCTGTATGCTAAGCTACAATAACTGACTTCACTTTTGTATTTTTGCTGCAATACTTTAAAGTCTCTGCACAGAGAGGATGTTTCAGAATGGACATCTATTTAGTTTAATCCGTGGTGTTGCATTTGTTACTCCTGATGCTAATTAGCTGTAGCTTGTAATTTGGTGTCAGTTGCATAACAATTGGAGTGATGTCATTCTCCTGGGACCCTTTAAAGTTGTTGCTCCCTGCTAGTAAAACAGCTGCACTTTGAATTTGAGCAAAAAAAGATCAGATCAGACTTGTATAACTCTGAAATACTGAAAAACAGGATCTAGTTTAAAAGCATAAAGGATGAGACCTCGGATTGTCTCAGATTGGTTTGCTTTAGACAGGCTTCTGGTTTGACTGAGCCACCGAGGCTGCTGGATGGTGAATGAATTTAGACTTTTGGCTGCGCTGATGGTTTAATAATGATCTCACTGGTCTCGGATTTCTGGGTCCAGATCACACAGTCTCTGAAACCCCAGTGGCTTATCGCAGCAGGGCACGGAAAACACGCACAAGTTCGAAAAATAAGGCACAGATTTACCTCTGTTTTTCTTCAAATTGACCCCCCTGAGGTCATACTGCAGGTGGATATTCGTACTCATTGCTGTTCTAATGGAATACTTTAGTAAGCCTGGTAAGTGTGTCAATCTCCGGGAATTGTGTAATGTCTTGGCGTACGTGATGGGAGGGGAAAAGCTGTTGCGGATGAGCAGCTGATCTGAGTCTATCTAATCTCGAATGCTTCAAAAACACATTGACGGGGGATCCAAGATGGCGGCGTAGAGGGTGGCTGACTTTTTCTGAGCTCCGCACCACCAAATTGATATTTCACACAAAACTTCGCCCGACTCGATATTTGTTATAACCTCGACGCCGTGCTTTTTAACATGAGCATCGATGACTACTTTCTGAGAAGTCGAGACAAGAGGCCACCAAAAGAGAACCGAAATCCGACCAAGATGAGCAGCCGAGAAGCTACCGCTAGCATGCCTGACTCTCCGCCAGAGGAAGAGCGACAACAGCTACAAGCTAACCCCGAGGTTGTCCTTGACGCGCCTTTTCGTCAAACTATTCAAGAAATAACGGCAAATATAACTAAAGTGATTGATGAAAAGCTTGGGCCGTTATCCCAAACGCTACAGACCCACGCCCAGCAGCTGAAGGAGATCGAGGAGAGAACCACCGAGGCAGAGAATAGGATCGCCGCCACGGAGCACACCTGTGAGACGGTGGACGCGCGGGTTCAAGAGCTTGAAAACCAAATACGCAGCATGGCTGAGCATATCGATGACCTCGAAAATAGAGGCAGAAGAAAAAATGTTCGGGTTATTGGTCTACCGGAGGACGCGGAGGGGACTAACCCAACAAAGTTTTTCGAGAGCTGGATACCCGACCTGCTCGGGTTGGAGACGAAAGCCGGCCGCGTCAAAATCGAAAGAGCTCACCGCACCCTAGCGCCTAAGCCCGGGCTGAACCAGCGACCACGTCCCGTCCTGATCAGATTTCACAACTTCACCGACAAACAGAGGGTGTTGGATGCCGCAAGACGCCGCGGGACCGTCAAGTACAAGGAATCCACCATCATGTTCTTCCAGGATCTGTCGGCCGCGGTGCTGCGCAAGAGAAAGGGATTTGATGAGGTGAAGAAACGGCTGCGGGACACTGGGGCTAAATATATGATGCTCTACCCGGCCACGCTGAAAATAATCCACGGTGGAGAGGCTAGAAGCTTCGACTCCCCCGCTAAAGCAATGGCTTTTATTGACACTCTCAGATAAAGTACACGTGAGTCACCAGCCGGTCTGTTTAGGTTTATGGACAAATTGTTTGAGCACTGTTTTGTTGTGGGTGGATCATATGTTCACTTTATATGATTAATAATGGGGACCCACAAAGCTTAAATCGAGCAATTTCAAAAGGTAATTTTTTCCCTACCGTCCTATATTTATGGTGTGTAAACCATTATTACAGAGAGTACTCTAATTTACTAATTTATTTATGTGGCGGGATGGGAGCCTTTTTTCTTTTCCCTTTCCCTTTCCTTTTCTTCTTTTTGTTTTATTCTGGCCTGCCCATCCTTGTGCAAGGGCGGATATTATTATCGCTCAGGTGGTGCTATTTGAGTTTGGAGTGGTAAGAGAAGTTGACCGAGTTAGAGTCCAGTAACGGAGAAGGTTATGGTAATCCCCTGGTTACTGAGTGGGGAAGGTTCCTCCCACAGTGCTGTTGGCACATCTGTTATTTGTAATCCGTGTTTGTTTTGTGTTTTTCAGCTGGGTTTCAGTCAGGTGCAGGAACTACATGCAGATCATAATGCATTTGGAGGCTCAAATATTGTCAATAAAAAATGCGATGACCTGTGATACATTGAAGCTGTGCACCTGGAATATTAAGGGAAGCCATTCTCCTATTAAAAGGAAAAAAATATTGTCATCTCTAAAAAAGGAAAAGATTGATATTGCCATGTTGCAGGAAACACATTTGAATAATGAGGAACATTTAAAACTGCAACAGTGTGGCTTTGATCAAGTCTATTTCTCATCTTTCACCACCAAGAGCAGAGGGGTGGCAATACTTGTTAGGAAAAATTTACCAGTTAAAGTATCAAAATGTGTTAAAGACAAATATGGACGGTTTGTACTTATCTCAGCCTCCTTATATGGGGAGGACTTTGCTCTCTTAAATGTTTACTGCCCTCCATGCCATCCCCTCAATTTTTTGTCAGAGGCTTTTGCCAAACTATCTGAGCTCGCGGTGGAAAATACTATTGTAGGAGGTGACTTTAATTGCCTCATGAATCCGTTGATGGACAAGTTCCCTCTAGGTGCTTTAGCTCTATCGAAGCAGTCAAAACAAATCGCTGGTCTGTGCGAGGACTTGGGATATGTGGACGTTTATAGGACACTTCACCCCGCGGATAAGGAGTTCACCTTTTTTTCTAATCCTCATAATTGTTACACAAGAATTGATTACTTCTTTGCCCCGAAACAGCTTATGGAATCTATTGTCTCCTGTTCAATTGGAAACATCATAATATCAGATCATGCAGCAGTTTATATGAATGTTACAGTTAAAAACCTCTCTAAGAAACCTGCAAGTTGGAGAATGGATACCTCGATTTTAAGAGATCACAAATTCATATCATATTTTACTACAGAATTCGGGCACTTTCTCGCCACCAACTCTCCCTCAGCTACCAACTCGTCCCTGCTCTGGGAGACCTCCAAGGCTTATGCCAGGGGGTTGATCATTTCCTATACTGCTACCAAAAGACGTAAAAACATGGAGCAACAATTTTTACTAGAAAAAAGGTTAAGTATTTCAGAGAGGGAATATATCAGGAAACCTTCAGCAACTAAACTGAAAGAAATTACTGCTATTCGTTCCACATTAGACTCTTTACTAACAAAAAAAGCAGGGGAGAAATTAGGATATGCAAAACAAAGATTATTCGAACATGGGGACAAACCAGGAAAATACTTAGCTAATTTAACAAAAAAGCGTAGGGCTTCTCAAATTATCGAGGCAGTTTTGGACGAATCGGGGATTTGCTCCTCTGATTCTAAAATAATTAATGACACTTTTAAAAAATTTTATACAAAACTATATCAGTCAGAACACGCTAACAATGCTAAAACTTTAATGGAAGCTTTCTTCTCTGAACTTGATCTTCCAACCATATCACAAGATCAGAAATCTAAATTAAATGCCCCGATCTCAATGGCTGAACTGCGTGAGGCCATTCAACTTCTCCGGTCGGGCAAAGCACCAGGCAGTGATGGTCTGGGTAGTGAATTCTATAAAGAGTTTCAAAACATCTTATTAGAACCTATGATAAATATGTACAATCATTCTTTTGAATGTGGCACTCTCCCACCATCACTAAGGGAAGCTAATATTTCATTGATTCTCAAAAAAGGAAAATGCCCTGAGAACTGTGCCTCATATAGACCGATTTCGCTGCTGAATGTGGATTTAAAAATCCTCTCCAAAATCTTGGCAAGACGCCTGGAAAGCCTTCTACCATTTATAGTGAAGGAGGATCAAACTGGCTTTGTTAAGGGCCGCAATTCCTATAACAATGTCAGAAGGTTGCTAAATATTATCCAGTTGTCTGAACAGCAGGAAAGAGATGGTCTTGTGATTTCCCTGGATGCGGAAAAAAGCCTTTGATCGTGTTGAGTGGTCTTATTTATTTTTTACTCTTGAGCGGTTTGGCCTAGGTGGTGACTTTGTTAGATGGGTGGGGGTCCTATATACAGATCCAATGGCTGCAGTTCTAACCAACGGACTTAGGTCCACAAATTTTATGGTCCAGAGGGGCAGCAGACAGGGCTGTCCTCTGTCACCACTTTTATTTGCAGTGGCTATTGAGCCCTTAGCGGAAGCCATTAGACGAGACCCATTAATGGTCGGTCTGGATGTGGGAGAAAAATCTCATAAGATTTCATTATATGCAGATGATGTGTTGTTATTTATGTTTAACCCCTTGGTATCGGTCCCTCGTCTTATCCAGATTATTGGTCAGTATGCTGTCTTTTCCGGATATAAAGTCAATTTTTCCAAATCAGAGGCGATGCCCCTAGGTAGTCTAAAACGTCCACCAGATAGTCCTGATCCTTTTCCATTTAAATGGTCCCCCACTGGTTTCATATACTTAGGTATATATATTACATCTAAATTTAACCAGTTATTCCAAGCTAACTTTAACCCACTATTTGATAAAATAAAACAAGATTTGGAGAGATGGAATGACCTTCCCATGTCATGGCTAGGCCGAATCTCACTTTTGAAAATGAATGTTCTTCCGCGCCTGCTCTATCCAATACAAATGATTCCCATTATTTTTAGTCTTAAAATAGTTAAAAAACTCAATGGGTGGTTTAGCTCATTTATTTGGAGTAAACAAAGACCACGGATCAGGTTGTCAGTACTGCAGTCATCAAGTGATAGAGGTGGGCTAGACCTCCCAGATATTAAGAGGTACCAATTGAGTGCCCATCTACGTTACATAGCTGATTGGATCAGGGATGATGCTTCCTCAATCTGGCTTGATATTGAGAAGTCCCTATCCAATTGTCCTCTAAAAAACCTACTTTTTATTGATAAACTGAAATGTATCAAAAAACTTTGCAATAATCCAGTTACAATTAATACTGTTAGAGCATGGAGGATCACACGGCATATGGAAGGTAGATCGGGGCTCACGTCAGTTTTCACCCCGATCTTTGATAACCCTGATTTTCTCCCGGGAACCTTAGATGGGGCTTTTAAATGCTGGGCAGCTAGGGGAATCATTTCCTTGGGGGATCTTTTTGTTGGTCCTACCCTCATGACCTTTAGCCAGGTCATGGGGAAATATGACATATCAAGGAATGATCTTTTTCGTTACTTTCAGGTCAGAGATTTTATTATAAAAGATACATCCTTGCTTGCCGATATGACTGTCACACAGATAGAGAAGCAAGTACTCCTCTCTCAGGGAAAGGCTGCCATTAGAACCTTTTATGCCAGTCTGGGAGATTGCTCAAGTTTGGGCGCTCGGACACTGGGAGAGGTCTGGGAGAGGGAACTGGGTGTTGAGATAACAGAGGAGATGTGGGACAGCATCTGGGATAATGCAAGGAAGATAACTGTCTGTAATCGGACAAGAGCGATGCAATTAAAGATTCTACATAGGGCACATATTGCCCCCAACCGTCTCTCAAAATATAGACGTGAGGTTTCTCCGGTATGTTTTAAGTGTAAAACAGAAATTGGTGACCTCACTCATTGTTACTGGTCCTGTATGAAAATACAAAAATTCTGGAATGATGTTCTGATTGAAATGCAGAGGATTTTGGGAAAGAGGCTTGAACTTAACCCAGTTTCCCTTCTACTGGGACTTTCAGATGAGCGGGTTACTGATATGTATGAGAAAAGACTATATAATGCTCTGACATTCTGTGCCCGGAAAAGCATTCTTATGCACTGGATCATGGATAAGGCACCCTCAGTGTCGGGATGGCATAGGACAATAATGGAATACATGCCGCTGGACTTTCTCACCTGTCTTCTGCACTCCAAAACAAATGTCTTTGAAAGAACATGGAAACCATTTCTCGACTATACAAATGTAAATGTTTCTGCTATATTGACGAGAGCATTTGTTTAAAGAGAGGGGAGGAGGGAGAGATGGGGGAAGTAAACTGATGTTTTTGTTTTTTTTCTTTCTACCCATGTCTAGCCTCCACTATATTGCACTCTAGGTTGTATAATGTACCTGGGAGATTTACCCAGGACTGCTGTATTTGGGTTTCTGTATTGCTGTTCCCAGCTTGCTGTTGTTGTTGTTGTTGTAGCTGTAGTTGTTGTGTGGGTTTGCTGTTTTATCTGGTCCTGTCTTTTGTATGTCTGTTCATAAAGAAAATTAATAAACACATTTAAAAAAAAAAAAAAAAAAAAAAAAAAAAACACATTGACATACAAATATTTGGATAGCTGCGTTTCAAGCAGAATAAACCCCCGGGAGTCACTTCTCGCAAAAAAAACACAATAGTGGACTCGAGCTCCAGCAGCTAAAACAAACTCTCCGTTCACCTCGGCTGCATCAAATCATATCAGTCTTGACACACACAGAAGCTACTACAGATGTGATGTTTATACAGAGCTTCGGGTGCATCGAGGACGCTCGTGCACACGGATGATATCTGTCCCGTACATTTTCCACTGATTGACAGGTGGCGGTAATAAATAAGTAATATTAAAATCACTTGTAAATGTCATGTTAGCGGCTCTTCGTTATTGTGACTACTTGTGGTAATGACGAAACACTATTATTTGCACTCCACCAACAAAAGAAAATATTTTGGTCTATATCTAATAACCAAACTTTTGTTTGTCTGCCGTCTGCTGCTTGTTTGCTGAAAACAGCTGCCTGCTACAGCTTGTTTGTACCATCCAAAGTAACAATACAGTATGTAAATAATTACATAATCGTATCAAACAGGAATCGTATAGACTACAGCAAACCAAAGCAGACAGGCTGAGGAAGTGTTGTCTGTCTGACGGCTGTGACGGGACATCCTCTCCCCCACGCTCAGGTTGTCCATTATCTGCTGTTCCCTCTAGCATCTGCTCCCCATTCCCCAAGACCCCAAAGCACAGGGGCCTCTCAGTGGGAGGGAAAGTCACTTAAAATGGTGAGCCTGTCTCGGAGCAAGAAGCTTTACCGAGATATAACTTTGAAAAGGGCAGAAAACAGAACTAAAGGAAGTTCGGTGGATTAATGCCCACAGGAAGAAGAAGAAAAAAAGATTTGAAAGCTTCAGGTTTGAAGATGGCTTTGTGCAGGACTAAAGATCAATCATGAAGGAACAGCTGGATTTACAAGGAAGTAGATTGTAGTATTGTCCTTCTGCCCTGGCATCTCGTTATATTTCTGTGCAGCTCTTGTTGATGTAAGTGGAAACAGGTTAGGTTATGTAACTATGCTGTATATATCATTAAACAGATAACATGTCCTGTATTTTACCATAAAACTGATGTTAGAAAGTCAAAAATACTCAAAAAGGCCTTCTTGGGGCGGTCGGTAGCGTAATGGGTTAAGCGCCCGCGCCGTGTGTAGAGGCTGTAGTCCTCGCTGCAGCTGGCCCTGGTTCAAATCCCGCATCGGACGGCTATTTACTGCGTGTCAATTTACAGCTGTACTATCGTAAAAGGCCAAAAAAAATAATCTGAAAAAAAAAGACCTTCTTACACATTCTTCACTCTCCACTTGTTTACTGTATTCAAGCGGCAACTTCTATGATGTCTCCATAAGTCCCCATGTTAAAATATCCAACATGTTTACAGCCTGGTACAAAAAAATGTTATATCATAGCTAATTCCCCCATTCATGACAACTGTACTGAGCCTGTTATTCGTTATGTATAATTAACAGTGGGCCACCACTCACTCCTTTCTGCCAACTTGTTCCAGTGGCCACTCTTAGTATTGCAATTAAAACATTTCCTGTCCTGCCAAAGGCTTTTTTCCCCATTATGTATTAACTGTTGACAGGATACCTCAAAGTATTATCTATTTTCAAGCCTTTAGAGTCTATGACATCATCCCAATGCAAAAACTACGAGCCAGAGGCTGCTGGGTACCAAACTGCTCGGGTGATATTACCTCCTTAAATAACCAATACAGAGGCACTAATTTATTCTGCAGTTACACAACTACCTCACATCTAGCGCAACATTTTGATACTATTCAGCATATTTATACAGATATTTCAATATGCATGCAAGTTGATATATCGACGGCTGTGAATCTGAATCATCACATTAATATTAAATATCTAAAAATATAAAACACAAAAGCACATAACCTGTAGTCATACAGGCAGATATCTGTACGCTGATCTGTCTTTATCACTCTGAACCTACCTGTAAAATGTGAAAATGTTTATCTCCAATGAATACAGTAGGATTATTTGAGGTTTATTTTTACGCAATGAGTCTGTACAGTCTCTTGTTTGTAGGAGAGGTGGAGGTAGATTCCGACCTACATGATGAGATAATCACAGAAAGCCGCACTACAGAGTGCGCTCAGTTTTTTAGATCTGAGAGATTTCTTTGGTGCTCTGTGGAGATGTAAACCACACACACACACACACACACACACACACACACACACACACACACACACACACACAGTCAGTCACAGGCCCTGTGGACAGGATCTGTGGAACCTCCTCTGTACTCAATGGATCCAGTGTGTTACCAAAACTAATCGAGACGACATCTGGTTAATTTCAGAAGTGTGTCCACCGAACCTCAACCCATTCCTCGTTATGTAATATTTACATTGTGATAGATTACATAACAATCACCATCGTACGCTGTTTGTTTATCGTGCGAGATGATTATCAAATGGGCAAACGTATGCATACGGTAGCGTGTGGACACTCTATACCTTTCTGTAAATCACTTGATTTGAACAGCGCTGGAACCCTTTGATTTTATTGGCAGTGGATTAAATGAAACGCACTGCATTTAATAAATGACTCAGTGAAGTTGTTACACCTGGCATTGGATCATTCCTTATAGATGTTGGACAGATTAATCTCCTCTCATATAGAAGCTTTTAAACTACGGGCACGGTTTATGTTAGTGTGGCAGTGTGAGCTTTTTCCTCCATCTCACTCTTTGACTTAGCCCCGATTGAGTCCGGGGTGTGGCTCAATCAGCCAATTATGGTTGGGCCATACTATAAGAACGGTAGGGTGTACTTTGGCCCCCCCTCTTGCTTGTGGCCTGTAGACGCGTCCACTTCCTGGTTGCTTCATTCATTGCCCATACGAGCAGGTAGGTCAGCGGTAACATCTGTCATATTGGATTGACGTTTAGGTGTACGCCGTTTACAAGGAGCCTGTTTCTTTAGGCAGCGCGGCGTGTCTCCCCCTGTGCCGAATGCCTCATGTCGCGATGAAAGCGTAAAGCTCTCCTCACGTGTCGCTCACCTTGAGGTATGTACTTCATAATAGCCCGTCAGGCTGGCGTACAAAGCACACGTATTAATTGTCGTTTGTGTTAGGGCAGTATCAAGAGGCCCTGCTGTTTTGGCTTCGCTGCGGCTTGGCGCAGTTAACCCGCCACTTCGGTGGTACCGTCTTGTCCTCTTCGGCATCTGTTGGCGGCTTGGACCCCTCCGCCTACCGCCGATCCCTCTCCAGGCTGTATGGTTTGGCCCTGAACGCTACCGTGTACTAGCCGGTGGCGTGGATCAGCTTGGTTTTCATAACTAACGGGTCTTGGATACCTTTTTAATAATAGAGCTTTACCCCCATTTTAATTATTATTCGTACCAGGTCCAACGGACTGTGGGGTCACACATTAGATCTTTGTTTTCTTGTTAATTGGTGATTTCAGTTATGTAGTGATTTATTTAACTGGTTCATTGTTTATTTGGGTTTGGATATTGTTTTTTTGTATAGTTTTGTTTTTTTTCTTTTGTGCAGTGATTTATTTAACTGGTTCATTGTTTATTTGGGTTTTGATATTTTTTTTTGTATAGTTTTGTTTTTTTTCTTTTGTCGTTTGGATTATTCTGTTGGGTTATTCGTTGTGCTGTTAAGTTCTAATTAATTTTGGTTTACTGAACCAGTCTTACGTTTACTGCATTATCTATTATTTATTTGCAATTTTGTTTTTGTGACGGTTGAGTTGATTGTTTTCTCTTCTTTTTTTTTTCTTTTTTTTTGTGAGTGACTCCCACTGATTGTTTATTTTGTCCTTTCAGGTGCTGAGAGCTGAGGGTGGTGGCCCTGGTGTCCCTGGTGGTGGGTCCCCTTCTGTGTGTGTGTGTGTGTCGGGCACCCCTGATTTGTTTTTCCTGTCCCGTGTGTTGTGAGTTACACAGGTGGTCCGGGTGCCCCCTTTTTCCTGGGATTCCCCCCCTTCAGTGGTGACCTCCCTCATCCCCACTAGTAGGCCTCAGCCCTCATAGGGCCCTCCTCTTTCTTCTCCTGGTATGAGTGAATCATTTTAAAGAATTGGTCTTGTGAATAAAATTGTGCATTTTTAAAACGGAACCACGTCTCCATGCCGCATTAATTACGGACCTGACGGCCTTATAGTCGAATCATAATCTATTTCCTCGGGTGTAATTCCCGAGGTGGCGTTGTCGGTCAACCGTACGAAGCGGTTTCTTTTGCTTCGTCTTGCTACCTTCCTATATTTGCTCGTGCCGCCACAAACTGGCGTTGTCGGCAGGATAGTATTTTTGTTGGCAAGAGACGTGTGTTCCGCTTTGTTTTCTTTTATTTTATAGTGTGGCCCTGGGTAAAGTTCTATTTTGATTATTAGTGCCGGAGTCAAAACAGCAGTTGGTTTCTTGTCGACCTGTAGCAGGTTTGGTGTGTGTCTAGCTCAGTCCTGTTCTGATTTTGTGTCCTTGTGTCGCTTGTCAGGCTATGGAGGGAGAGTTACAAGAGATGAGGGAAGTGATTGTTCAGTTGCGAGCAGAGAATGAGAGGCTGCGGCAAGAGCAGGCCGCAGCTGTGCCGGTCCCTGGCGCAGTGCCCTCTACTGCGGCCATGCCCCCTTCTGCGCCTTCCCTGGCTACTTCCCCTCTAGCAGAGAGACTCGTGTTCGTTCCACGGGAAAGAAAATGTCCTATGTTTCGGGGTAGAACAGGCATAGGGCTAGCTGAGTGGATCGAGGAGGTACAGGCATGCATGAGAGCACGTCATCTGTCTACCTCTGATCAGGCTTTCTTTTTGTTTGATCACTTGGAGGGAGAGGCACGCGAGGAGATTAAATTTCGACATGTTGCTGAACGAGGGGACCCAGCTAAGGTTATTGCTGTACTGCAAGAACTCTATGGTTGCTCTGATTCTTATGTAGTTCTCCAAGATGCGTTTTTTTCTCGACGCCAGCAAGATGGGGAGACACTGCAGGAGTTTTCTTTGGCGCTGATGAGTTTAATGGCATCGGTTAAATGGTGTGCGCCTAGCGACTTAATGAATGCAGAGGTTTTGTTGCGCGACCAGTTTGTCGAACATGTTGTTGATGGTGCTCTACGCCGCGAATTGAAACAGTTTGTTCGTAGACAACCAACCGCTGACATATTTGAGGTCCGGGCTGAGGCAATCAGGTGGGAACGTGAGGGTCTGCCGGTGGGTTTTAGGGGTCGAAGTCACTCTGTCCCTTCCGTTCTTGGTCTGCAGTGTGGCGTTAAGGGTGAGCAGCATTCAGCAGCTACTGCACCCCAAGCCTCAGAGATGAGTGAGTTGAGGGAGATGCTTAAAATGCAGCAGGAACAGCTGACTAGGCTCACCCAAAGCATTTCCCAGATGCAGAATGCTCATCTGCCCCGACGTCCCCCTCAGCGTGGCCCTGTCATTTGTAGACGCTGCCAGCAGCCTGGTCACTTTGCGAGAGAGTGCGACCGGCTACCAGTGGCGCCCCGCTCTCGTTCCCAGTTGCCGGCTTCCCGACAGACTAACAGGCAGGCTGGTTTCTCTCAGCCGCCGGAAAACTGGCAACCACCGAGCTGTTGAGCCGCAGCTCGGGGGGTGTACTTGTGGGCTCAGAGACCATGTCGAGTGTCCAGAAAGAAGCTTCTAAGCTTGTGGCTCCATGTCCTCATTTGGCGGTAATAATGGGTGGGATTGAGGTCCCTTGTTTAGTGGATACTGGTTCCATGGTGTCCACTATGGTAGAGAGCTTCTTCCTCCAGCACTTTCGACCTTGGGGTCAAGAGAGACTGCAGTCATGCCATTGGCTCCAGCTCAAGGCAGCCAATGGGCTAGCCATCCCCTACATTGGTTACCTGGAGTTGGACATGGAGCTCTGTGGTCAGCGACTGGAGAGGTGTGGAGTGTTGGTGGTCAAGGATCCCCCTGGTGGCGCCTCCACCCAGGTTTCAGGAGTTCTTGGCATGAACGTCATCCAAAGATGCTACCACCAGCTCTTTGGTCAGCATGGATCGGCCCTATTCGACTCCCCCTCAGTGTCTGGTGCCTCAGAGCACATGATGGAGGCATTGCAAAAGTGCCACCAGGCTGAAGTGCAGGCCCCAGAGAGGCCTCAGGGAACGGCTGGTAAAGTCAAGGTGCGTGGCAGAGGGCCTTGTCGAGTCCCTGGTGGGACGATGACGTTTGTCACGGCCACCTGCTCTGCGCAGTATTCCGGCACCACTGTGTTGTTTGAACCCTGTGACTCTGGGCTTCCGGCTGGGTTACTTGCTTCTCCGGCTCTGGTTCGGGTGGAAAGAGGCACGGCCTATGTCCCCGTTGTGAATGTAGGGGCCACTGACGTGTTGCTCTATCCCCGCACAGAGGTGGGTTTCTTGGAGGGTGTTGATGTGGTCAGCCTGCCCTCTGGTGTCATGGAGGTACCTTCTGTTGTGGCTAATGTGTCATCGCAATCAGTTTCTGGATCTGTGCAAGACCAGATCGAGGCTATGGATCTGTCTGTCTTGTCTGCCGAGGAGCAGACTAAGGTGAGATCTCTTCTTGTAAAATATGCTTCCGTTTTTTCGACCCACGATGGGGATCTTGGGTGTACTAACCTGATCGCACATGACATTCCTCTGTTGGACGATGTCCCTGTTCGGCAGCGTTACAGGCGAATTCCCCCATCTGATTATGAGGTAGTGAAGGAGCATATTAATAAGTTGTTGGAAGCACAGGTTATCCGCGAGAGCAGCAGCCCCTATGCCTCGCCGATCGTGCTTGTTAGGAAGAAAGACGGTAGCCTTCGCCTGTGTGTCGATTACAGGCAGTTGAATGGCAAAACCAGGAGAGATGCCTTTCCTCTCCCCCGCATTGATGAGTCCTTGGACGCGCTGACTGGTGCCTGCTGGTTCTCCACCATGGATTTAGCCAGCGGGTACAACCAGGTCCCTGTTGCAGATTCCGATCGGCCTAAGACTGCCTTCTGCACTCCATTCGGACTCTTCGAGTGGAATCGCATGCCCTTTGGCCTCTGCAATGCCCCTAGCACCTTCCAGCGACTGATGCAAAGGATGTTTGGCGACCAACAGTGCCAGTCCTTGCTTCTCTACCTCGACGATATTGTGGTTTTTTCTTCCACTCTTGAGCAACATCTCGAGAGGCTGGAAGTGGTGTTGGGGCGGTTGCAGCATGAAGGCCTTAAAGTAAAACTGTCTAAGTGCGCCTTCTTTGGCCGAGAAGTGCGCTACTTGGGGCATGTAATTTCAGAGAAGGGTGTGTCCACTGACCCAAACAAAGTAGCAGCAGTAGCCACTTGGCAGCCTCCTAAAACCATTTCTGAACTACGGTCATTCCTGGGCTTTGCCAGTTATTACCGCCGTTTTGTGGAGGGCTTTGCCAAAGTGGCTGCCCCTTTGCATAGGTTGGTTGCTGCACTGGGGAACACGAGGGCAAAGAGGAGACCGGAGTGTTTGGTTGCCAGTGAGTGGACTGATGAGTGTCACAGGAGCTTTGAGGCCCTGAAGACCAAGCTCACTACAGCACCAGTACTGGCTTACGCTGACTTCTCGCTCCCTTTCATTCTTGAGGTAGATGCCTCGTATGGTGGTCTTGGGGCAGTACTATCACAGGAGCAGGGTGGCAAGGTGAGGCCTATCGCTTATGCTAGCAGGAGTTTGAGGCCCAACGAGCGCAATATGACCAATTACAGCTCTATGAGATTAGAGTTTCTGGCGCTCAAATGGGCCCTGACTGAAAAATTCAGGGAGTACCTGCTAGGCCATAAGTGTGTGGTCTTCACTGACAACAATCCACTCAGCCACCTGTCCACGGCTAAGCTGGGTGCCACTGAACAACGCTGGGCAGCCCAGCTTGCCTCCTTTGACTTTGAGCTAAAATATCGCTCAGGGAGGAGCAACAAAAATGCTGATGCCTTGTCCCGTCAACACCCACCTGGGGTGCAGGACTTGGAGGCCCTACTCCCTGCGACCACTATCCCCAAACCTTTACAGCAGGCCCTGCAGCTTTCACAACCTGCAGTGTCTCAAGCATCTATGGTTGCTCTGCCTCAGCATACGTCCTCTGATATTGGTACCCTCCAACGCATTGACCCTGTTATTAGGGAAATCTTGGTGTTTTGGGGGAAGAAGCGGCGCCCCAATCAGGAGGAGCGTAAACTGCTTACCCGGCCTGCTTTGGCACTGCTCCGACAGTGGGACCGCTTGGTTGAGAAGGACGGGGTCCTGCACCGTCAGGTTTTTCGTTCAGACGGTGCCGAGATAGTTCTTCAGGTGCTGTTACCTGCCTCCTTGAGGGACGAGGTCTTGACCGACATGCACGAGAGACACGGCCATCAAGGGGTTGAAAGAACCCTGGAGTTGCTTCGTCAGCGGTGCTATTGGCCTGGCATGTCTTCTGCCGTGGCTCAATGGTGCCAAAACTGCGAGAGGTGCCAGGTAGCCAAGGACACGCAACCAGTGGCTCGTGCCCTTATGGGGCATTTGCTGGCCTCTCGGCCTAATGAAATCCTGGCCATGGATTTTACGGTACTGGAACCAACCCATAATGGGCTGGAAAATGTCTTGGTCATGACCGACGTCTTTAGTAAGTATACGTTGGCGGTAGCCACTCGTGACCAACGAGCTTCTACAGTGGCTCAAGTGTTGGTGACAGAATGGTTCTCAAAGTTCGGTGTACCGGCTCGTATACATTCAGACCAGGGCCGTAACTTTGAGAGCACATTGATTCAACAGTTGTGTGCTCTCTATGGCATTGAAAAATCTCGCACCACACCACACCATCCAGCTGGCAACGGGCAGTGTGAAAGGTTTAACCGGACACTTCACAACCTGCTCCGCACACTGCCTGAGTCTCGGAAGCGAGATTGGAGTTGCTGTCTGCCACAACTGTTGTTTTCGTATAACAGCACTCCCCATCAGACCACGGGGGAGTCTCCGTTCTTCCTGATGTTTGGGCAGGAGCCACGGCTCCCAGTTGACTTCCTGTTGGGTAGAGTGAAGGAGCCAGTTCGCGGTGGGGTCAGTGAATGGGTTCAGGAGCATCAGTCCCGATTGCAGGTAGCCTTCGAAGGTGCCCGTGATAAGTTGAGGATCGCTGCAGAACGCAGAAAGATCCATCACGACCAACAGGTCCGTGACGTCCCATTGGAGGAGGGACAGTTGGTGTGGTTGAGGGACTACAATAGGCGAGGGCGGTGTAAGATTCAGGATCGATGGTGCTCTGTGGTTTACAGGGTTGTAAAAGCGCCAGCACAGGGAGGCTCTGTGTATACCATTGCACCAGCCGATGACCTTGAACACATTAGACGGGTTCACCGTACGCTTTTAAAGCCTGTGGTTCAATCTGCCCCTCTCGGTGGTACCCCGGCCCCTTGTTCACCTCCTCCTGAATTGCCATCTGTGGAAGATGAGGTGTCAGGGGATGGTGACTTGATGGTTCTGAGGCCTGCAGCACCTTCTGTGCCTCCCACTCAACTGCTTGTAGTGCCCCGACACACTCCTGAGTTGTTGTCCCTAGCCGCTGGCCCAACCCTGACATTGCCAGGCCCTTCGGTGGCCCCTGCTGCTGCAACAGCAGACGTCCATTCACCAGGTCCATCAGACGCATGCCTTAGTGCCAGCAATGCGGCCACACGACGGACTGTACGATCCACTGCTGGTCAACATTCTAACGTTCACCATCTCCCAAGACCCGCAGGGGGATCCGTCCTGGGAGTGGCAAGTGTGCCCCATCCTGCATCTAATGCCGTGTTGGCCCTTTTTAGACCATGGAACTAGTTCCCTGATCCTTGGATGATCAATCGTCGGGACGACGATGAAAAAAATGGGGGTAGATTGTGGCAGTGTGAGCTTTTTCCTCCATCTCACTCTTTGACTTAGCCCCGATTGAGTCCGGGGTGTGGCTCAATCAGCCAATTATGGTTGGGCCATACTATAAGAACGGTAGGGTGTACTTTGGCCCCCCCTCTTGCTTGTGGCCTGTAGACGCGTCCACTTCCTGGTTGCTTCATTCATTGCCCATACGAGCAGGTAGGTCAGCGGTAACATCTGTCATATTGGATTGACGTTTAGGTGTACGCCGTTTACAAGGAGCCTGTTTCTTTAGGCAGCGCGGCGTGTCTCCCCCTGTGCCGAATGCCTCATGTCGCGATGAAAGCGTAAAGCTCTCCTCACGTGTCGCTCACCTTGAGGTATGTACTTCATAATAGCCCGTCAGGCTGGCGTACAAAGCACACGTATTAATTGTCGTTTGTGTTAGGGCAGTATCAAGAGGCCCTGCTGTTTTGGCTTCGCTGCGGCTTGGCGCAGTTAACCCGCCACTTCGGTGGTACCGTCTTGTCCTCTTCGGCATCTGTTGGCGGCTTGGACCCCTCCGCCTACCGCCGATCCCTCTCCAGGCTGTATGGTTTGGCCCTGAACGCTACCGTGTACTAGCCGGTGGCGTGGATCAGCTTGGTTTTCATAACTAACGGGTCTTGGATACCTTTTTAATAATAGAGCTTTACCCCCATTTTAATTATTATTCGTACCAGGTCCAACGGACTGTGGGGTCACACATTAGATCTTTGTTTTCTTGTTAATTGGTGATTTCAGTTATGTAGTGATTTATTTAACTGGTTCATTGTTTATTTGGGTTTGGATATTGTTTTTTTGTATAGTTTTGTTTTTTTTCTTTTGTGCAGTGATTTATTTAACTGGTTCATTGTTTATTTGGGTTTTGATATTTTTTTTTGTATAGTTTTGTTTTTTTTCTTTTGTCGTTTGGATTATTCTGTTGGGTTATTCGTTGTGCTGTTAAGTTCTAATTAATTTTGGTTTACTGAACCAGTCTTACGTTTACTGCATTATCTATTATTTATTTGCAATTTTGTTTTTGTGACGGTTGAGTTGATTGTTTTCTCTTCTTTTTTTTTTCTTTTTTTTTGTGAGTGACTCCCACTGATTGTTTATTTTGTCCTTTCAGGTGCTGAGAGCTGAGGGTGGTGGCCCTGGTGTCCCTGGTGGTGGGTCCCCTTCTGTGTGTGTGTGTGTGTCGGGCACCCCTGATTTGTTTTTCCTGTCCCGTGTGTTGTGAGTTACACAGGTGGTCCGGGTGCCCCCTTTTTCCTGGGATTCCCCCCCTTCAGTGGTGACCTCCCTCATCCCCACTAGTAGGCCTCAGCCCTCATAGGGCCCTCCTCTTTCTTCTCCTGGTATGAGTGAATCATTTTAAAGAATTGGTCTTGTGAATAAAATTGTGCATTTTTAAAACGGAACCACGTCTCCATGCCGCATTAATTACGGACCTGACGGCCTTATAGTCGAATCATAATCTATTTCCTCGGGTGTAATTCCCGAGGTGGCGTTGTCGGTCAACCGTACGAAGCGGTTTCTTTTGCTTCGTCTTGCTACCTTCCTATATTTGCTCGTGCCGCCACATTAGTTTAAATAAATTCTCCAACTTTGGGATTTAAGATCTGCAGCCCGGGTTTGCCATTGACTCGCAGCATGTCGACAGATATGGAAGAAAGGATTTAACGTAGTTATAAGATGGCACAACTGCTGGCCTAAAACCAAAACAGGCCAAAAGTTACGCAAGTAGATCTCCTTTGAAGCTGTAGTTCAAGGATCAGGGTTACTCCAGCAGGATGATATAATATGGACACTGTTACGTAAGTCATTCATTAAAAAGTGAATTTGTTTTTTATCTATTTACTCAATCACTGGCATTCCTCCTGTAGAAAGTTATTGTTGGGTTCTATTTCTATTAACCACAGAAGAGAGTCAATGCCGAAGGCCGACAGCAGCTTCCTGCTACAGCTATTCTGTGATTCGGTGGAATAATAAAGCGAACACTAACTCATGGCTGCAATGCCTGCATGGAAACTAAGAGTGAAAGAATGTGTGAATCAACTTACAGAGAAAAAGGCTCTATGAGGAATTTTCTGCCAGGGGCGCTGACCCCAAAACTGGGTTCGCACAACAAATTTGAAAGAAGACTGATGGAAAACTTATTATCATGGATCGATTGGTGTTAAAGACACATGCGGGGCATAAACACCACTTACAGGTGACGCGAATAACAGTGATTATCTTGTTTAACATGGCATTTGTCAGTTGTAGGATACATTAGGCAGCAAGTGACCATTTTTACTCAAAGTTTGTCACGATGGCAGTCGTGACTGTGGTTGTTTCTGTGTTTCCCCATCCTTGTGTTTACTTGTCTGTCTGTGTTGTGGGCGTGGCACATTTCCCTGGGCCTCCTGGTTAATCATCAAATGAAGCACACCTGCTGTTCCTCACCTCACCTGCCTTCCATCTACTCATCACTCGACCTGCATATAAACCCTGGCCTTCCTCCCACTCCTCGTCAGATTGTTTGTTTAGCCTCCTTGGTAGATTGCGTTCGGACCGTCTTTAACTACCTGTTCCTTGTGCTCAGGTCCACCACCATCGTCACCTCCTGCCACCTGCTTGCCTGCTCTTCATCCACCACCTTCAGACAGTCCATACTCCGTGCCTCCTCCAACCATTCCCACCACTGCATCACCTCAGCCATTCCCTCCCTTCCACATCGTATTGGGCCCTCACCTTCCCCTCTCATCCCACACCTCAATAAATCCCATTCTCTCTCCAACCGTTGTCCGAGCCTGCATCCTGGGTCAACCTGTGCAACCATGACAAAGTTGATGTTAGAAGCAGGAAAAATGGGCAAACGTAAAGATTTGAGCATCTTTTGACAAGAGTCAAATTGTAAAGGCTCGATAACTGCGTCAGAACATCTCCAAAACTGCAGCTCTTGTGTTGTGTTCCCGGTCTGCAGTGGTCAGTACCTATCAAAAGTGGTCCAAGAAACCGGTGACAGAATCATGGATGCACATGGTACTATAAGCTACTGTAGCTCAAATAGTTAAAAAGTTCATGCCGGTACTGATAGAAAGGTGTCAGAACACACAGTACGTTGCAGGTTGTTGTGTATGGAGCTACATAGGAGGCAGCGTGAAACTTTGGGTAATGTTCTGAGGTGAAAACTTGGGTCCTGCCATTCATGTGGATGTTACTTTGACATGTACCACCTACCTAAGCATTGTTGCAGACGATGCACACCCTTTCATAGAAATGGTATTCCCTGACGATGGTGGTCTCTTTCTGCAGGATAAATGGACTTGAATGATATGTGCGTTTTGGTTAAATAAATACTCTCTGGCCAAATCAAAGGATTTCAATAATTCTGTTACACAAGAACTGTACTGTGGCACAAGGTGGAGTAGACCTTGACAGACCCTAATGTGGGTGTGTTGCTCGCAGCTCAGGCTGTACACAGTCACTTCCGCTCTAAAGTCTATCCTGGATAATCTTTCTGAAGAATTCATGACGTGTCCTTCAGGCAGAACCGTGACGGAACAGACATCAACGAAAACACATTGTGCATAAGGTTTAACTAGACCAAATGTGAGTCTTCATTCTCTAACTGTATCTCCACATTTAAAATCATTTAGGACACAAAAATCTGGATTTACAGTATTTAAAAGAAAGGAAAGTTACATAACGTCGGCCTGTCAGCTCAAAGGCCATTTGTCTGAATACACCTGAAACCGAAGCTGACCTCCAGTGACTGCCACGATCTGACCAAATATATCATATACTCAATATCTGTCACTCTGTCGTTTTCTGTTACCTTCTCCTTTCAATCTGTATTGCTCAAATATACAATAAAGAGTTTGAGCTTGGCACGACTGTGAAAATTCTTTTGCTACTGAGTGTAAATCTCTCAGGAGCGTGAGCAAGAGCAGCTGCAGTACGGCAGATAGAGGAGTGAAGGCTTACAGATTTAAAAGTTAACAGATTTCAGATTTTTTTAAACTGCATATTTGATATTTGATTGATATTTGCTGCCAGTATTCAGTGTAGCACCGCTGCATGCGGATTCGTGAAAGTCCGATCATTCCTTCTTGTTTCTCTTATGATTATCATCACATCTAAATTAATCACCATATTTATTAAAAGAGAAAATGACGACAGAGAACATAAGAGAGAGCAAACGCTGTTCAGCGACGGCTCCAAACACTGGTAGCTGTTTTGGTTTTGATGAAATCACGCCGGCAGTGTTGAAAAGCACACATTCCATCACATTTCCTCGTCTGCCGCTTAATCGAGCGCTGCTGTGATTTGTTCATTTGCCTGGTATTATTAGCTTTATCTGCAGCCGGCCTGCCACTGAAATATGCCGCTCCCCTGTGCTCCTGAGACCTCATTTGCAGATACGATCTAGACTAACTTAACCCTGCATCGACGGCCTGAACATCATACCGGCGACAGGGCATGTGAGGCTAATGCACGGCTAGGTGTGGATGGGTGGACAGTTCCATAAGGCTGTCGTAAAAGGATTTTATAAGACGCTGTGGATTTCTTCAGTAGCAGCAGAGGAAAGTCCTTAAGTTACTTGAATTAAGGGTGTTAAATGAAGGACTCTATAGTATAATAAAGTTACAGGTGGTTTATTCAAACACTCTAACAGATGGTGATACTCCAACATACACAAGCAACCCTTAAACTTTATTAAGCCAGATCAGAGATGCCATTTAAGCCAAAAACACTGTTGCGCAATAAACCCCTAGCAGAACTTTGACCTCCCGATCCAGATAATCTTTTAAAGCTACTTCAATGCGGATTAAGTGGAACTCGCAACACTTGCCTGGTTAACAGATGTTTGTTTGGTTAGGATGTTTTAATCATCTGGTGTATTTGTTTTTTTGCATGATTCACATTTTGTGCTTCATGCAAAACCTCAAACCTCAGCCCTACAGTAGTGTTACGGCTTGCTCGTCTTTGATGGGCTGTTGTTAAAAGGAAAATGAAAGAGCTGCAGAGGAAATGAGTCTAACGCAGACAGAAATATGTGTGTTCGGAGAATCATAGGAAATTGTAACAAATAAGTGCTTTCGGTAAATGTGTGAGCAATAAAGCCGTGCTGGGTTTCGTGGCTTTTAGGTGTGTTTGTCTTTATGTATCCAAATTAGCAGGAAGAACTGTTGAAGCAATGCTCTGTAATTTGCATACAATAGGTTTTTCAGTAAGCAGGTTAATTATCACAGAAATCCTCACAGGTTCAACGTGGAACATCAATCATCAGGTTTTTTTTTTAACGCAGCCACCACAAGAATTTTACATTTGATGACTTTGCTGATCCCCGGCATCCACGAGAGTGTTTTTCATTACAGCTACAAAGACGATGAGTCACACTCCACAATGCTTAATCTATGCAAGACAAAAATTATTTGGACGACAGATATTTTAGTGACAACAGCGCTGAGAAAACAAAGGAGCCTTTGCTTTAGCGGTTATGGATTTTATTAAGTGTGGGCAATGATAGCAAATACAGATACAGCCGATGTGTCTGTTCACGGTGTGAATCATGCGGTCGTGCGGATGAGGACTCGTCTCCGTGTTTGCATGCACAGATTTTCAGATAGGTTCTTTTCTCTGGTTTGGTTGAAGGTTCAAGTCTTTTCTACCGCCAATCAGTTTAGCATATCTTCTGCCACATTTCTTCTCGGGGACAAATGGAACATCAAACGAATCAAACGGTTCATATTGTGACCGATCTGCAAGTTTGCTTTAAAGGCACGACAGTAGGAATTTTCTTTGAGTTGCAAAACAGTTTTTCTGATGCTAACGAGTAGCAGCGTCCTTTCTGTGACTACAAACAATGCAGAAATAGGAATTATAGAACAATGGCGGAACTAATGATCTCAGATGAGCTCAGAGCAGATATATTAATGTAGAACAGTTCATAGATTCACATTAAGATGTCACCAAGACTGTGCTCTAAACTAAATGATATTGTCTACTAGTACTACTACTACGTGCAAATACAGCAGAGGCTGATGGGAATGTTATTTGTTTCTCAGGTCAATTATCTTTCCAATAACCTCAATTTAATTATTATTATTGTTCTGATACAGATGAATTCTCGCTGATTCGTGTGTCCGATAACGCCTTGGCTGAGGAATTCGGATGCCATTCCAAACCCGGTTCTGGATGGAGATCTTTTTGCCTCTGATCGTCCTCTGATCTATTCTGCGTTAGACTGTTGATACGAGGGCCGGGCTCTACATACACACACAGCAGATAGCAGAGCAGAAAGGCCACAGCTGAGAGAATGAGACAGACATGACAGAGCTCATAACAACCACTCATTGTTGGTGATGGTTCTGGTAGAGGTTAATCTATAGTGGATCTTTAGAGGCTGATATAATAAAGATAGTTTGGAAGCAGAGAAAAGCTGATCGGTCAGTGCTCAATACAAAACCCAGTTGCAAACAAAAATACCCAAATTTAAGTCAGCTGGCCAATGAAAATAAACCCAAGTGAACCTCTTTCGTCTCAATGACATGTTAGTAATTCGTTGACATCTCTCCGGAGTTTTACCTCCCACGGTCCGGCCGCTGTGCCGCAGTTGGCCAACCGACGGTGGTTACGCAGAATAATGAAGTTAGAGGACAGAGTTGGAGAATAATACAATTCTGTAGAAATATGCAGATTTTGTCTCGTTGCCAGCAGTTGGTAAACTAATCAGCCATCACTCTCAGGACAGCCGGTGAGTAGATGCACTTTTCTTTTTTGGCTTAAAACACTGGCATTGATATTTCCTGAGTTGACTTGTGCGGGTGTGTGTTTAAGCACTGATCGCTACAACACGTCTCCGCATGACCGGTGGAGGTTGTGCACTTATCGGAGCCAAGTTCCTCCAATAACGACTTCGTAAAACATCCCATCAGTGCTGATTCATACAGTGATGAATCAGTCGATCTCTAGCTGAAATCTTGTCACTCTGTCCGGCAGACAGACAGACTGACATGCACATAACTTCCGTGCACATCTTGTGTTAGTTGCCATTAGTAGACATCCATCCAGCCTCTTTGGAAACTTCTGCAATTGCAAAAATGTAACACTAAACTGTTTTGAGGATGAAGATAAATAGCCTTTTGAGCACTGATCATGTTTTTTGGCCTTTTGGAACAATGTCTGTGCTATTCCTGGTGTGATCCATCTTCATCTCCAAGTTGTGTCTCCTGTCGAAAGGTTTTTCCTTCCCGCCAAGAAGGTCATGCTCTGTCTGCTGGCACTCTGCATGCCTCGACCCCGTGACCTCGAACATGGCCATGATGGTTTTTCTGTTTCTCCTTCTCTCCTCATCTGATATACAAAACAGGTCGGGTGAGTTGGTCATGTTATTGAAGATACAAAAATGTATCCCACATTTATCCGTCTTTATCACAGACAGCTTTTAATTTAATTTAATTTCATCCAAGCATTGATCGGAGGAGCAGACCAACTGTATAACTTTCAATCTGAGTAAAAAGCAGCCACTTACGTTTGGGAATGTCATTAATTTCCTGCCAGCGTTGTCGGCCTCGGTCAGATTTCTGTTCTGGAGTGTATAGTTTGGCTGAAGCCCTCCGAGATGATGGAGGGCAGCCGCTCGCCTCAAAGTCTCTCATTTCTCATCAGAGTAGCAGCAGCAGGAGGGGGATGACAGATACTCTCACATGGCTAATAAAACAGTTGGAAAGCACTTGATTTCCTGCTTCTTATTCTTATGAATGGCGGGATCCTACTGAGGCATCCAACTGTTGTGGTGGATCGTACTTCAGGCTGACTTAGAAAAATACATTCTCTGATTACCGACCAAAATAATTATAGCATGAGTGTGTTCACATCTGTTCATGCAGCATATATTTATGTAGCTGTATATGTTGATAAGGTACTGCACTGTGCGCATTCTTAAAATAGATCCTGTAATTACATCTTACTGGCTCTTGTTTGCAGAGATAATGTTACTTCTTTTCACTTGCACATTTTAGAAAACCAAAGAGAGTGATAAGACATGATCTTGGACTTTATTACAACATAACTTCCTTCCAACACTTGCATTATTCGACTCGTCAACAGTTGGTGGAACGACTATTAACTAGCAGATATGTTGCTGGTTCAATGCTGGTTCC
This sequence comes from Collichthys lucidus, assembly GCA_004119915.2. Lineage (NCBI taxonomy): Eukaryota > Metazoa > Chordata > Actinopteri > Sciaenidae > Collichthys > Collichthys lucidus. The sequence continues at coordinate 32,309,618 of CM014086.1, read as the reverse complement.
AAAATGTCCAAGACTATTTAGTTTGCACGTGTTTTTATGAATCTAATCTAACTTTGGTCACAACAAAATCCAAGGGAGTATGTTTACCAAAGTGTGGGAGGTGTTCACCTTTATTGGATTAAGGGAAAAAAAAACATTTTAATACCAAGCAGCAAACATCTTGGCTGTGAAGTAAAGCCGATGAGTGCCAAAACTGCAGTTCCTCAAACGGCCACTTGGGGCTGGCTCCAGAATGAGTCCGTCATTGTTTCATACGTCATCTCAATTTAATTATCATCATATTTAGACGTCCCCCCGTTCATCAGCAGCAACCTTTCGTTTTTTATCATTATCATACGGAAAGAGGATGTTTCACAACATTTTGGGCCAATTAATTATTCATTGTTATTTTGCTTTCAGAAGATATTTACACAAGAAAATACAGAGAGACAATACCAAGTAATGTGGTTTCCAGGTTTTGAGCCTAGAAAGACGAACCATTATTACTGTGGGTACTTGTAAACCTGCACAGTAACTATGCTGCATGTATTTGTTAAGTGCTTCACAAAGATCCTGTGTAACAAAGTAGTAAACCTCCGTGGCTCTGAAGTGAAGCCAATGCAGAATTGCTAAAAACTGCAGTTCCTCAAACGTCCACTTGAGGCTGTCTCCATAAGTCCCCATGTTCAAATGTCCAACTTAACAGCAGAAATAAACATGTTTACAGCCTGGTACAAAAAACTGTTTTGGTCATTCATGACAACTGTACTGAGGGTGAATTATATTTAGCTCATCCATTTAAATTATATTAAGGGTTAAAGTTATGCAGAATTGATATTGTGGGTGATGTCACAGATACAACCTTCATGTTTTATACAGTCTATGTTTAATACACACACATTTAAATGAGCTGCTGTCCTCTACTGTTGACTCCATTAGACTCTGCAGTATGTTTTAATGAATCTTGTCTATAAAACAGAACCATAGCATACAAACAAACATCTGTGCTGTGCACACTGACACACGGGTTTGCCTCACATTTTTGGCATAACTACGTCTCCTATCACGTCTCTCGGGATGGCAAACACTTTCATACGGGCATCTCACAGCTGAGCTCCTGTTCCAAACACATCCTCTGTCCCGTCACAACACGCCTTCTTCAATCAGATCACATTTATTTCCCTCCTGTGCTCCTCAATGGGCCTTTATGGACCATTTTCATCACACAAAACCCACCTTTGTCCACCACAGCCCCTGTCTCGAAGAGTCAAACTACTTTCTTTTTTTTTTTGCAAAAGAAAGTCTTTGATGTGTGGATGTTTCCACTGGAATCGACGTAGTTCAGGGAAGCAAAACAACTCTTCATGCGAGCGGGGGTCACAGGTCCTCTGCTGTTTTGTATATTATGTAATTCAGCCTGTCAGCTGGGGGAAAATAGATGGGAGCAAAATCTTCAAATGTAATAAATCAAACAAAAGTGAGACAACATATGTTTAATGCCGCTGTTGTAACCTGCCTCTAACACTCCCCTCTCGGTGGAAAAAAATAGTCCCACGGCTAGTCACGAGGCGCTTCTGTTCTGTTCTGGGTTTCACGGCAACACTTCAATTTGATACAAGCAAATTAGGGAGCAGCCAGCCGTGGCTTTAAAGTTGCACCGCTCCCCGCTGAGCGCAAATGTATGAATTCAAGCTGACTGTGTGCTGTTAAACACAGACGCTTGTGGGACCTCCCACAGCCGACAAGGTTAATGTTACTTAAAAACTAAGAGACTGTGGGGAGAGGCTCACTCAGGCTGGAGGAGGTGGAGGTGAGAATGCCCAGAGGACAAAAACTGATTTGCATGAACTGGGCCATCAATCTTTCACACTTTACTACTTCTACCTATATACAGTATGTATGTTGTTGTGGAATGAGAGGATGTTGGAGTTTATGGTTATTTTAGCATGCCACCACTGAGTCTTTTTATAACTGACCTGCAGGTGACACATTTCTCAGCTTTCATGCACGGACCTAGAAGAAGACCTTGAATTTTGACAGGAAAACAGCAGGATGGAGTTACTGGTAACTGTGCATATTAAAGCTGCACACAAAGTCTATGAAAATAAACAGCCCCGATGTACTGCGTCCTTATCACGCTGTGTTTGCAAACAGTTCCCTGGCAGGAGCACAGCGACACCGGCATCCCGCTGGAGCTGTTTACTCTCTGAACCGATGATCCATAACATCCAAAAGCATCAGGATAATCTGAGCCCGTCAGATAAAGACTCTTCTTCATCTGACACTTGTTTACTTTGGCTCGGCTGTCGCCTACATCTTAATATTTGTTGCAGAGCTGTTAATTCTCAGTTGATTTCACAATACATGGAGTTATGGTTCACTGTTAATATCAGAAATTTGCTCGATGGATTTTTTTTGTCAGGTTGGGGTAGCAGAACAAGTACGCCTTATAAGGTTGCCATGGCGAACAGTTGCCTACTTACCAGTGATGCGCGGGTCGATGCAAATTGAGCGGGTCACGAGTCACCAAACAATATTTCACTAACAAGGACCACGCCCGTACAGATGGAGTTTAAACATGATTATTACAAGTGACGTTCGGGAAGCATGGGTGATATGCTGTGGGAGGGTTTAGGGAAAGAGAGGGTTCGAAGGATGGAGGGATGAGGGATGTTAGGGCGAGGGATGAAGGGAGGGAGGAAGGAGTTAGGGGAAGAAAGGCGAGGGGGATGAGGGATGAAGGGAAGAGGGATGGCGAGAGGGATGAGGCGGGACAATGAGTGGTCCTGAGGTTGACCGGAGGAATCCTGGAAGGAACCTGGGGGGATGGAGACTCTGAGTGGGGGAACCGTCTCTCTGCGACTCTACGGATTAGAGCCCCTGGTTTCTGTGTGGGAATGGAGATGAGAGAAGGGGAGACAAAGCAAGAAAGAGGGTATGGGGGGTGGGATGTGACAACGGCGTCAAAGAAGGAGTGGAAGGAAAAGGAGTGCTTAAGTACGTGGAGAACGAAAATTGAACGAGTACGAGGCGTGGCCCTTATTCCCGAACCCAGTTTATAAAAAACTAAATTTTTAATGATATTCGGGTCGCGGTCGGTCAGGTCGTTTGAAATAAAGATGCAGAGTGAAGTTTTGTACTTTCTGCAGTAGACAAATTTTTCTGTGAATACACAGACTTTATTGGCTGAATAATTGGCGCGAAGACGGCACGAGCTCTACAGGAGGTAGAGAAAGTATAGACTACTTTTTAAAATGCAGGTCAGGAAGCGGGTTGGGTACAATATTTCACAATTATTTGCCGCAGTCCGAGTTTGGACGGGTTAGTTTAAAACGTCGGTTACTGCTACTTACATATCCATGAGAAACTGACCAACATTAGCGTTTCTTTGGAGGTGCTGGCATGAGGTGGATTTATCAGCCTGCTAAAAGTGATTAGTGAGGTGACGGCAAACCAAAATAGGAAAGTTGGAGGAGTGTAAAAATAAAACAATCAGCTAAAAGACATTAAAATGCTTCACTGAGCTGAGGTGAACTTCTTTGTGGAGTTATCTGTACAGGTGAGCCCTTATTCATTACATCAATCATCTGATTTAATAAAAAAAACAACACTGCAGCTTTATCCTCACAGCCTTCAGTGGATCCAGCTCCATTTGTCATGACGACGTTACCTTTATCTATAGATGACCATCGACGTACCATTTTGTACATTTGAGACAGTGACGGATAGAGGGAGGCAGGGGAACCGAGATAAAAAACTGTACAAGTTAATTAAAAAGTCCATTCCAGGCATAACTGGGTTTGGTGATTGGCTCGTCTTATGTAAGCTAGCACCTGGGATCCTTGAAGCATGCAAGAAATGCGGTATGCGATCAGGTGCCGTGAGGAGGAGGAGGAACCGCCTCAATCGGTAAAACAGTGAGGCCTGTATGACGAAGTTTCACTTAGTCAGGCTCTTTCTGGGTTATCTGGCTTCACTAAACCAGCACAGCATTCTTGATTCTGGATAACTGGTGTCCTAACACTGGTTACAGACTCTTTTAAGACTACTTGAAATAATCTTTCCTTGCTGCTGTGCTCTAACAGCAAAACTATCCTCGTCTTTGGGGTTTTTGTCCTGCACATGCTCGCTTGTAAAAAGTCGATTAGAATTCCAGTCAAGCAAATACACGGCCAAGAAATCTGTGTTCACCAGGAGGAAATCAGGTTTCTCTGTCCCAGAGAAATAGGTTTTACATGCCGCTCAAGAATCAATCAGCTTACTGGAGAAAGCTTAATTGCCAAAAAAACAAAACAACACGCTGATGAATAAATATCAGCAATAAAGGAGATTATATAGTTGTTTGTGGGATGTGGAGGAGATGGTGGTTGACTTGAATATGGATATTCAGATGGTGGAAGGATGCGAGGAGAGTGAGTGCTCTTTTTATGACCCTGTGTTGGTCGTCTGCTGGAGAGAGGGAAGACTCAACAAACTGGTCAAGAGGTCCAGGTCTGTCCTGGACTGCCTCCTTGACTCCACAGAGGAAGTGGAGGAGAGAGGAGGAAGTGAGAAAAGCTGAGAACAACTCCTCTCACCTCCCGCATGGGACTGTGGAGGCCTTAAACAAGATCCTTCAGCAACAGACTGCTGCTCCCACCATGTAAGAAGGAGATCTACCACAGGTCCTTCATTCCAACAGCTGTCAGACTCTTTAACACCAGCATGACTTTTTATATAGATTTATTATTTATGAGTAATTTCTTGTTCACCTTGTATGTATCCTGTGGAAACAAGTCTATCTTATATTATCTTATAATGCTGTTACTGCTCAGTCCAACTAAACAAAATGGCTTTAAAAAAATTCAGTTCAAGCTTGATGTGAAGAGATTTGAAGTTTCTTTCACCACACCAACATTTTCTAAAATGCTTTTGTGCATACTACAAAAATATACCTTAAAACAACGATCCCTCAACATCGTGTGAGGACAAAAAGTGCGAACAATAATAATAAAATGAACTGAATCTGCCGTTAGTCACGGTAACGTGCACTCAGAGCCATCTGCTAAGAACACATGGATGATTTAGTTTTGTGTTCTTTTCTTTCATTTCTATATCTGTTTCGAGTTTTGTCACGATTGCTCACGTTGCGCACGAGACGGAGGCTGTTTCTTGTTTGTTGCCTCTGACGTGGCGAGGAACCTCACAGATAACTCCAACGCCACGATAAATCGGGGAAAACGTCGGGAATTCTTTTGTAAACATGTACGGGAATCACATTGCTAACAAATGTCTGAATGGTTACATTTTCCCCTTTGGTTCTTGGACGCGATTTAATGGCCTCACCAGACTAAATCTGTGGACCACACCATGATGTCACTGAACGCCAATTAGACAGCAAATATTTGTTTTCTGTCAAACTCTAGTGTAAACTGTGAGGGCTTCTGTGGTGGGTTAATGCCCGTAATAACAGAGAAGGAAATGGCTGAGCGACCGCAGAAAAACATGAACGCTCACACATAAAACGCATCACTTCATCACTCCCCGTGTCCGTCTGTATCTCCTTTTCTCCTCGTCTTTGTTCCTCTGTCATTCATTGCAGGAATTTGGACATCTGGTCCGGTCTCATTTCTTCCAGCTTCGAGATCTAAAGATTACAGCTACCGCAGATATCCAGAGCAGACAAGACATGGAGTTTGGCTTCGAAACGTCTCGCCATCTGCATCTCAGAAGAAGTTATATGATTTATTTAAGACAATACTGTAAATGCAGGCCAAATAATTTGGGGGGATTTTGAGCTAACAAAACTCGATTTTATCCCGAAGATGGATTACAGGAGAACAATGTCTCTCTTTGGTCCATTTAAATGGATAAAGCCGTGTTCTTTGTGTAACCCGGTGGACATCGAGCATAAAAACCTGCTCCCTTTATAATCTCCCTATCAAAGCCTCTGAGCGACAGAGGAGCCAGTGGACCTGCTCTGCTCCCGTGAGTGAGAGGTGTAGAGGGATTTTGAAGGAGTGTGTGGGTGGCTGGGTATCGCTGCAGGTTTGTTAATTGATAACTTGACCCCCCACAAAGACTAATTCTTTTAAACATTACAGTTACGCAACGGCGGTCGCGCTTGCCACAACATTTTGTGATAAAGTTCACTTGCCTGTCAAGGTTGGTTTTAAGCCCGGGCAGTGATCCGTGTGCTAACTGTTTTTCTGCACAGAAATACCATCATATGTTCCAGCCTTTAAATCCAGTGTTAGGACAAACTGGATTACAGGTTAACTCTAGTGCATATTTGAACATTTATAAAAGAAAAAATATTTTATATTAAGAATGTACAACATATTTTATTGTATATACTATTGCTATTTTATTATGTATAGTTTGCTTTATAGTATATTTTCATTCTTATGTCGTTCTTGTCACTGTGTGTAATGCTGCTGCTGCACTAATTTCCCAGCTTGGGATAAATAAAGTGTCTGTCTGTCTGTCTGTCTGTCTGTCTGTCTGTCTGTCTGTCTGTCTGTCTGTCTGTCTGTCTGTCTGTCTGTCTGTCTGTCTGTCTGTCTGTCTGTATCGAATTACTGTGTGCACTGTGAAAGGTAATTGCAACAACAGGTAGCGACAGACCAAAGTTAGTTAGCTGAGTGTAGTTAAGCATCTAGCAGCCGAGCTTTGGGTCAGAGTGTGCTTCATTTCCTGCATTCTTAATATTTATCGACCAGTTTGGAAATGTAGTTTTTATGCATCAGTTCCGACGTCCTCTGACACTCTCGACATGAATTTAAATGGTAAATGGACTGTACCTATATAGCACCTTTCTAGTCTTCCAACCACTGATGGCATTGGCTACCATGCAAGGTGCCAACTACTCATCAGTTTTAGGAGCTAAGAATTCACACAGCTTCAGGAGCAATTTGGGGTTCAGTATCTTGCCCAAGGACACTTCAACATGCAGACTGGAGGAAACCGAGCCACCGATCTTCTGATTAGTGGACGACCCGCTCTTCCTCTGAGCCACAGCCACCGCAGATATAAAGAGTCAATAGGAGTAAAACACTGTTGCATCAATTATATTAAGGATCAAGACCACATCACAGACATGTCGTATTTTAAAGAATCAAGAACCCTGCCTCTCATCAAGCGTCATTCTCTTCGGCGAAATCTAAATCCTCAAGATTTACATTGATTTACTTCACCCGCACAAGTAGCAGCAAATCCAGAAATGAATCCCAGTGCAAGTATTCAGTCGTGTGAGATGGATTACGGAAGTATCCATCTCCACATCATGCGGAGAAAGTAATGGAAGACTTTTCAGAGCAGGAAAGCGCACAGGGGCAGGTGCTCGGCTCGGCTTGGCATTACCACAATAGAAATGAGTTAATCACGTGGGTGGTCGGAGGAATTAGCAGCTTCATGGCCTGATCCCATTATGATAATATTATACTGAGGTATTTCATCATGCAGTCTGTAATGAAATGACCTTTGTAAGTTTTGTTACTTGTTGCTACTCCTCTCTCTCTCTTTGTGCGTCTGTCAGGACCTCGTGGCCTCTTTTGAAGATTCTATTAAGTGTTGAAAGAAAGAGGAAGTTGTTCTTTATCTCCTCTCCCTGCGTGACATCTATTCCTCCGCTCTGAAAAAGTGGTGGAGCCGTTGCCGTCCTCCCTAAGCACAACCTGTCATTGTGGTCCACATTTTCCCAAGGATTACTGTCACTGGCCTCTTCCTTTTGGACAATCATGGCATCACTCACGCTGTCCTTGATTACAGTGGCTGGCAGGTCATCGTGGAGGTAATCGCTATTTACTTTCTAATCCCTATTCTCATATTTGAGTAAAAGAGAGCTCGGCGGATCTTCTCACCATCCATCACTCCTCTCGCTTCTCCTCGCTTTCTTTTATTCCCGTCTGTTCTCTCTCCCATGCCGGTCAACTGCACAACAGGTCCATTCTCCTCCCTGTTCCTCTCCCGGTTTAAATGCTTGGATAGGTCCATTAAGTGCTTTAATGATGCACAGAGGCGTGAACGATTTCAAAGAGAAGCAATGTCACCTTTGAGACTTCTGAATGCGTTTAATCACAGATTTAAGGTATTAAAATCCCTCTGATGACGATACTGAAGCTGAATCAAAGGTAAACTCTAAATTCTTACATAAAACTCTTAGTGGGATCAAAAGCGTGAAAATAAATGTAGTATGAAGGCTCTGATCTCATTCCAGGACTTCTGTTTCCAAGAGACATGGAAACCAAAAATATTAAGGAATTTTGTTAAAGCATGACCAGCAAAAAGAGGGCACGAGTTACATGATGACAAGTAGACAGGAAGTGCAGTGAATCCGCAGCATCTGTGTACAAATTACACCAAGTTACCACACGTGTAGTCTTAGGCAGACCAACGCAACAGAACAGCAGTGCTAAAATATGTCTTTGCAAAGACTTCAGACACGAAACTTGGATTCTAGTTATACTTAAGTCACAAAATAGAGATCTGACGTTATGAGTAAGCAAGAAACATTAAAAATCACATGATCTCAATGAGCAGATGGACTTTGCACAACTGTCATACTGGCCTTGAAACCTTTAACAGCAACAACAATTCCACTGGGCATGAATCCAAGGTGTTGCGGACCGCCTGAGCCGGTCTAGTCAATGTTTCAAACCCCATCAGAAGCTCCGCTGTGGTTCAGAAGTGCCCCCCAGAAGCGTCTCCACCGAGAATATGCAATCCGGACAGAGCAGCTTGATACTCAAAAATATCATAAGAAATCTTGTTGATTTTTCAAAAATCAAAAACACCCTGTGCAAATTGTCGATTGTTAAAAACAGCCAAATGAGAAACAAACTAACAACGTAGCATGTTTACATGTTAAGAAGCAGGTGGGGGTTCAGGTTTAAGCCACAATGGACAAGTAGTCTTTACAGTCAATCAATCAGACTTCATTTGTGTCAGAAACACTGTCTGTATAAATCGATGTGGACCATAGTAATACAACGCCTCAACGTGGGTTCTTGTTCTGACTTCAGGATGCGAGTGAGTGCTCAGAAAACAATCGGTTTCTATGACAACCATATAAACTCCATCTGCTGATGAAGATAAGGTAAAATATTCACTGACACAAACTTACTATTCAGCCAAAGACAGTTCCTGAGCTCTATATTTAGCCTGAATTTATCAAACATCTTGTCGATCGACGATGTCGCGTTCTCCAGAGACGATTCATCAGCTTCGGCTGTTTCATTTTGTTAATAGGAGAGAGGTCTGTTCAGTCTCTGCTGATAGAAACAGCATGTCGGGAAACAAGGTTAGGTCAGCTCAGCATGCCTTACACACTGACACTGATTTTAAGGCATCTCTACTGTCCTGTGTAGACATACAGGAATGTTTGGATTATCTCCACACTAAGCGTCTACCAGCTATCAGCAGAGCCTCTCAGACCTCCAGGAGGTCAGGAGGTGAAGAGGCAGCCTGTCAGCTCCCCTCTTCTCCTCAAGGACCGGCAACACCAAGTGCACCCTAGAGACAAACTCCTCGACAGCCTGAGACAGCCGAGGCCGATCCGTCTCCTCACGCAGACGCTGTAATGTCAAGTACTCAGCCTGTAGCGCATGTCGAGCCTGTGGCACCTGTTAATAGCTTCCTCCAGTAGTAGCTCCTAATAACCCCTCCACTCAGCTGGAAACACGACACATGTGCTGCACAGGCACACATAAGTGCATTCAGGCAGGCATATGGACAAAGCTTGTTGTTCATGCATTGCATATACACATTTATGATCGTTTCTATTATATTGTTTATAGAAAAATGTGATGTTTGTTTCTAAAAGAGCAGATAACTACCTTTTGCCCTGATTTTATGTTTCTGCGCGGCCAAAATCGGTTTTGTTTCCCCGTGCAGGAAGACACTGATTGTTTTATAGTAAACAAAGGATTCAGAAAATGCTTTAGGGATGTCGGAAATGAGGAAAACATTTGTTGAAAGCTAGCAGAGTCCCTCGAAATATTACAAAAACAAACACTATCCAGGACTCCTAATAAAAATGTTTTAATAATGTTCAATATTTATGACCGCGCTTCCTTTTTCGACATGTCAGACGCACTCTTTTTCTTTCAGCTCGTGTCACGCTGACAGCACAGGGCGGACGATGAAAGCTCGGTCATCACAGCCCAAAATGAACCGCTTATTGCATTATGTAATCAGCATATGAAGACCCAAATGTGAGAGAGCATAATGAGGAGAAGACATGGCAAAGTGAGCAAACCTTAAATATTAAACTGATGTTTGTGTGTGTGTGTGTGTGTGTGTGTGTGTGTGTGTGTGTGTGTGTGTGTGTGTGTGTGTGTGTGTGTGTGTGTGTGTGTGTCCGCGCACTGCAAATTTGGAACAAGTCAGAAAAAGGCCCCGGGTTGTTTTCTTCTCTCCGTCTGAGTGTTGGTGTGTTATTGAATAACAATGAAATAAAAAAAAAACAGCTTACAGCTAAGTACAACATCTGTCTGAATATGAGCAGCATCTGGAAGACAATGTCTCTTATTTCCCACTGAGTCATTTTCATTGCTTCATCTGCCTAACACCTGATTAGTCTTTGACGTTGCTGACATTAAATGTGTGCTTACAGATGAAGGAGGAAGCTCTGTGTGACTCTGATGGATGATACAACAGGTGCTTTTTAATTTGGAATCACCAAAAAGTTTTTAAAAAGTAATAAACCATGAGCACGGACTCTGTTAAATCCTTGCTGGGACCTTATTTAGAGAAAGATTCTTTATCTCTCTATAAAAATAATGAGTTCCTACTCTTCACTTTTATGGCAAGATTAAGATAGATTAGAAAAAAAAAACTCCACATCATGATTAAAAGAAAACAGTGTTGACTGTTGGTGGGACGCAAACTGCCCATGTCACGATCACACCCAGCCATCCGCCATGACTTCCTCTTAACAACAACAAGCCACCTTCTCCCATTCCTCAAGGAATATAAACATAGTTTTATTTTAAGATTTTAAACAAATGACTAATGTTGTCTTTCCGGTGTGGACAGTCCCGTGATAGCATGAACAGTACGTCAAGAAGTTCGGCCTTTTTTTGTGGAGGAAATCTGCATCGTTCCTGCTGAATCTTTTTAGGACATTCATAGGGAGGCATTAAATGAGTACCACCATCATGCTCTGCAAATCCAAGGGGATACTTCCCAAAAAAAAGGTTATCGGACATGTGAGCCAACAGCATGAAAAGTAGGGTTAGGGTTCAATAGTACTGAATCTAAATCCTTTCAAATGCCTCATCATGTTGTAGACTCTTGTACATGTCTGTTTTCTGTTTTTTTGCACATTATACTCACTGCACATTATATTATATTATAACTAGTACTTTTTGTAAATATGTATGACATATGTACACTGTGTTTCCCCTCCTCCTGCTGCTGTAATAAGTGAATTTCCCCGTTGTGGGATCAATAAAGTATTATCGTATCGTATCGTATCAAACCTAATTAGTTTTAGCTTTATGTGATTACATAATCACATAAGCAGACAAAGTTTAATTTAGAAAATCATGAAATAAACAGTTTTTAGGACTATTGTCATTTCAGGTTGTGAACCCTGTTAAAATATTATTTAGTTATTTTACAAAATGAGGAGCCAGATGCAAAATGTAATCCAAAATGGTCGTGAACTTTGAACTGTGCTCTTATCTCCTTAAATATTTCAGCATGTTTTCCTGTGAGGAGGAGATAAAAGCTCATTCCACTTTCCAACAATGTCTCCAGATGAGATTGGCGTTTGCCTTCCATCCTCTGCAATATTCCGCTTTAACCGTTGTCCACAACCCCTGAGGCCATACATAACTTTCACTTCTGCAAGTACACCACAGCTGTATACTTCTGGCCTAGCAGCGCCTCTGCTCTCTCCAGCTAAGTTCGAAAGTTCTCTTTCCTCACCAAGGCAGCTTCCCTTCACAGCTAGAGTCTACCACCATGTTTTTGGGTCGTGGCCATGACAAGCATCGACCACCCTCTGGCCACAGATCCTTGCAGCTGTTTTCATTATGGAATTTTTGAACAGGATCCGCTCTGACGTCATGTCCCCGACCTCTCGCTAAAACATCAGACGAAGTTTTCTCAGAGGTGAAAACAGAAGCGTAAGTAGGAGAGCTTAACACATCTGAGTCTGGCAACCTCAGGTTATGCCTGATCCAACCCACCATGAGACGGTGATCACTCAGCAGCTCCACAGCTCATTTGAAAGCCCAGAACATCAACTTTTGGCCCTGGGCTCCCTGTACATGCCTAATATCCCCACACAGAGGTCAGCGAGTGTATTTCTACTGTAGTTGGTCTCCGATGGAGCCACTACAGTAACAATGCGATGTTGGCGGTGTGTATAGTGTTATGTTTATTGGACAAAACCCAATAAAACCCAATAAAGTTCTTGCTCTGTGCTGCCATGCGGGTTCTGATGTTTATAACAGAACCTCCGTTGCTGCTAATGCAGCGTAGCATACACATTTGTGCTTATCAATTGATACTCAAAACACATTATAGCCAAGATTTAGTACTTATGTTATGCAAATATGGATGGCAAGTATATCTTTATTAATAATTATGCTTCACATCTTATTCACATATACAGCATTTTCTCCTTTTTTTGTAAACACATTTCTCCCCCCCTTTAAAAGAGCGCCCTCCCCCCACCCAAAGTTGAACCTTCAGCACAGTATTTAGTCAGTCACAAGCATTGGTAACAACAATATTTAATAACCTAAAATAGAAAGCAAGTAGACATTGCAATCATTTAAAAACAAGGCACAGAAAACAAAAAATTAATCGAAATGAAAATAGCAAAACAGACAGCAACACCTCTCCTTCAACATTTAGCTATTATTCCTTGGTCTGGGAAGGACCTTTCAAAAATATATTTGATATTCTAGGTCCAACATAATTGAGAAATGGGGTCCAAATATGATAAAACACACCAATCTTTACCTCTGGACCATGTATGTCAAATATTCCATGGGTAAGAGGTCAAATATTACCTGGTGCCAAATACAGAACTGTAGGCGGCTTATCTGAAATCCATTTCAGCAGTGTAGTTTTGCGGCATATGTTAGAACATTCCACAATTTTTGACCATGAGATCCATGGGTGGCAAATTTGATCAAATTGCTGCAGGTCGCACATGACATGTGTCGTATATTACCATTGTTATTATGTATACTGTAAGAGCTGCAGACTAACTTGGACAGTCAAGGTTGAAATAGTCGTCAAGAGAAGATCTGAATGTTACAATAATACATTATTTGGCATGAAAAAATTAAGATTAAGATACACTGGGGAGTGGCAACCTTATGCTTGTATGAACATCAGTATCATCCTTGAAGACCCTTATGTATTCAAATGTGCAAGATGCTTGTGTTACAAAGGAATACCATCTAAATGAAGTGCATCCACCATTGCATCCTGTTCTGACTGGCCCTACTGTTGCATCTACAATGGTCAAACTTCAGTACGGTCCAACCGCTTCCTCTGATCCATAAGAAGTGGGAGTGGAAGGCCCCATTTATGAAGTGGCATTAGGCTTTATTAAACCAGCGCTGTTCTCTGGAAGCCCCCTCCGATATAAGATCAAGATTCAACATTCCAGCCTTTGATCTCGGCGCTAGTTTACCCCGAGAATACTATATGGGGAGGAAGGGAAAAACAAGCCCGATGTAATTATGGGAGAACTCATTTCTCCTGGCTTCCTGTTATTGAGAACAAGCTGCAAATGGGCTGACGGCACGGTATCAACGACATTAACAATGTTTCCTCTGACTGTGCGACCAGGCCTTTGATCTAGCTGAGAAGTAGTCAGACGCACAGCGAGCTCAGCACGAATTAAAGATGGAGAGAGAATGAGGGACGGCGAATGATGAGAAAGAGAGAGAAGAAAGAGACGAGGGAAAAGACCGAGCATCTGAGTGACAATGAAACTTTGCTGTTGGTTGTTTAGAGGTGTCTCGATCACGGCTGTTCAAGATGATGTTTTAAAAACTGCTCCAACAAGGAACAGTGTGTTCATGTCAAGTGTGCGTTCAATGGTTTCAGGCACTGACAAAAAGACGACAAAAGCTCAGAAACCATTCTGTACAGACAGATAGTCGTCATCATCATTGCTGTCATCGCAAGGGTCATGGCTATGAAAAGATTAACCAGATTTTCACCATTCTTCATCTTCTGGAGGATACGGATATGACCTGTGATCGCGTATCGTAAATGCAGCTTTTCTTTCTCATTGAAGGTAGCAATTACAATTTCTTTTGCCGGTCCACTTCTCTCGGCTTTGGGAGACTTTTGACTTGAAAACCTCAAGTCAAAATTCTGTAAGCTCCATATCTTATTTGCAAAGTAACTTGTGCATTGTTACTAAACATGCACAGGCTTGAAATCCTTCTTATTCTTTGTGAAACTAATACGGTGTATGGCGAGACGCTACTCTCAAACACGTTTTTGTGACATGTTTGGTCACGTGGTCTATAGGCAATACTTTAAAGAAATCTCTTCAACTCTCGGTCATGGAAACAACTGTGCAATGAAAAGTGGCACTGAACTCCAAACAATGCAACCAAAATGAGTTCAAACATTTACTAAAGCTGGTAATCTGTGGCTGACATCTTAAATGGAAAATGATAGACCCCGCACAAAAATTAAGTGAAAAATAAAAAAGAAAAGGCGTATCCAAATATTTATATTTAATCCCAAATTGATATGTTTGTGTATAACATTTCCCTAGAACCCGTGGTTTCCCGCTGCTCCCTGGAGCCAGTTAGAAACGATGATCCAATGCTGTAGCAGCACGCAAGCTGTAATTTAAATGCAAACACAATTATGAAAGCGGGATACTCCACTATCATTAGTGGTGAGAGTCTGAAAGACAGCGACGGGTGCAGCACTGTATGTAGTTTGACATTACGTTTGCTCCAGAATGAGTTGTAGTTGTAGAGTTGGCTCATCTGAGACTTGGAGTCTGTTTAAGTCTACTATGGGTTTTGTAAAAATCAATCATACCCAACATCCCCGAGGTCAAAGGAAGAATGAGCATGAAAATTTTTATAAAAAATGCACAAATTTGAAACTCTAAAGCGGCCAAATGAAATAAGGTATCAAACTTTTAAGAAAACATGGTGCAGTTCAACCTCTGACCATGTAAGAGAGTTGTTCAGTTTGTGGTGTCTTGATTTGATATTCAAAACCACATTTGTTGTTATTTATATGCCCTGGCAACAGAAAACCTCAAGCAAGAATACGAGTAATCCAGAACTCATTAGAGGCTGCAGGTTTATGGCAGGTACAGTCAGATCTGTAATTGCAGGTAATGTCATGCAACAACCTTACATGATAAAATGCAAATTTCTTTATCCAGGACAGAAAATGAAATCATCTGAGTGCTTACAAATTTACAGGATTTCTTAGCAAATCTGATATTTTTTTCTCTGCTAGAAAAGTTACCAGGTGCATCTTTCAGGGTTCCCACACCCTTTTCATGAACAAATTAAAGCACTTTTCAAGCACCTTCAAGCACCAGTTTTTCCATTTTTCCAGCACCTTTAAATAGGTAGCCTACTAGTTGTGTTTGCCATGATGGTCATGGGAAGCGCAGCAGTGCCACTGTATGGCATAATAATATGGGTCTAATTAGCATTATTTCATATGGTGGTAGATTGACTGTTTGATTTTTAACTAATTGTGAAATTTCAAGCATTTTCACAACCTTGAAAACACTGAATAGAAATTCAAGCATTTTCAAGGAATTCAAGCACCCGTGGGAACCCTGATCTTTAAGTTTCTGTTACATGTTATTTGTCCATCAGGTCTCTTGCTAGACCTTCAGGCACTGGGGATTTTCTTTAAAAAATACTATTCAAAGCATGAATCAATTTAGATTTCCGCTTTCTCTTTTCCTGTAGTCTCAAGCGGTTATTGTTGCTCTGAAAAAAAAACCCATTACTCTCACTTGTCATCACTTTTCTTCCTCAAACTGAGAGACGCTGCATCGTTTCTGTCAGGCTCACCCAGAGATCACACTGCGTATGTCATCCCCGTTTAGTAGATGTCATCGCTTTTACGAAAGCATCTGCTGAGGAGACATATTACATAGTGCAGGGTGCAAAACTTCTGGTTCTGTCTCATCTCAGAGCCTCTTAAAGCTAATAACGGTGGGAAGAAGCGACTAGCTGAGACCGCTGCACTGCATAGACATTAGAGTTGCACGATACCCACGGTATACACGGTACCCCGCGGTGCCAAATCATAACCGTCGCTACTATACTAGAAATTTTACACAACGGTACTACCGTGGATTACTATACTACCGGTGCCAGTTTCCGCTACATAGCGGCCGCCTCTGCTCTCCTCCCGGCTTCTCACTGCATGCTACTCCTTTGTAAACAAACCAACATGGAACCGCAACCGAACTACACAGCTGCTGAATGATTGGCTGTTTGCCTGCTACTGCCGACAAGCATGAACTCCATGAAGACAGCTCCGCTTCGACAGAAACTCGCTTCAAAACAAACAACAAGCTAAAGTTCTGTCTCGCCCAGACACGAGACAACACACTCACCGTGGCAGAAGCACCGGGCCCGAGCAGCGATTCTGCCGTGGCGTCTTTGTCAGTGGCAACACTAATTTTGCTTAAAAAACAAACATTGTTGTTTCAAACTAACTTGTACAAATACATTGCCGTTTATAAAAATAATAATTTAAAAAAGGCCGCAGAATCGCGATAATACCCGGAACCGCGATACTTTGTCTGGAATAGTATCGTGGTTACTCATTTTAGTATCGTGACAACTCTAATAGACATGCAGAAAAAACAGCATACTTGATACGACGCATAGCGACTAAAACTACAGCAACACATAAAACTATGAATAAACCAACAGTTGCTGATGACACTGCATGTAAATCACAACCTGGATATGTGGATTGAGTAATGCATACACTGTAATTTAAAGTTTACTTTATCAGCTCGGGAATCTTCAGAATTCCCCCGGAAACGAGCCTGAGAGTCATTCCCGGCAGGTAATATCAGGACTGAAGCTCTGGTCTTAGGATGGCCACTGATCCTTGATCCTGTCTGCCAGGCTGCATTCACAGCAGTCACGCATACTATAAACAGGAGTCATCATAGGTAAGCCTCCTTTCACCATGCTCCCCTTCTCTATCACTTTTCTTCCAACTAACGAGCTGTGGACAGCACAGAAATTTGCATAGTAACCATGAGGGGATGTCACAGCTGACTTTCTCAGGGAGTTGATTCAGTTCCTAACATATGACAAGCCTGAGAACCGACGTGAGTCATTGAAATAAAGTGGGCGCGAAGCTATTTGCGTTCCAACTCCTGCTAAATTGACTGTATGCTTCAAAATGAGCAGCAAAACGCTCAGTCACAAGGCCAGCAACGTGACCGCTGTGCTTGCTTTGTATGGGCATGGATCCTGCCTTTTAAAAAAACAGAAAGAGGAATGTTATAGGGCTCTCACCCAATTAAAACAAGGTGCATATTTAAAATGGAATCTGCATTTTGAATTTGTCACTTCTCATCAGCGTTACTCAGCTTTGCTGCTTTAAAGTTAAATTAAAGTCGATTCTCTCTCTCGGTTAAGCTGAGCTGCGATGATGTGAAATGCATTCCTTCAGACTGCTGCTCAAAATAATTAGTTGCTCTATGCCACAAGACAAACAAAAGCTCTCACTGTGCCAACGTTTTGGTCAAACTGCGTCCAGTATACCGTGACATCTTCTGTCTCGTTAATGAAGTGAGAGTTTCTTTTTCCTTCTTCAGCCACTGTGGCTACCACTGCTAATTAAAGTTCTTGTCCTGTTTATTTCACTCCACTGCTACTGTTGCTGGAAACTAAAAAAAAGCATCACTTCCTGTATGAGAGAGGCTGTTTAGACCGGAGAATGTAAAAGCTTTCAAGTAGTGGAAGAAGTTGGACAATTATTTACATGAAAATGCCTCAGATTATTGTTTCGATTGGCTGGTTTGCTCATAATGAGGTAAAATGTACTCGAGAAAGACGAAGCCAAGCCAGACTTTAAACATTTATATGTTGGTTTAAGTCTGAGGCTCTGGTCACATCAGCATCTCAGTGCTGATTCACTGTTCCAACCATAACTGTGACTGTTTTTCGGAGGCATCTTTTTAATTCAAACCATGCACGCCGTTTGGTAAAAATATGAAAGGAGGTGCACGGGGCCAACTTTATTTTGGAAAGCACGGACTGCACGGAGTCTTAGAGAGGATGAGGGAGCACCATTATATGCTCCCAGCACCAGGTATTTCAGGAAGGTTGACTTTAAACAAATGAGGGACAGTCAGTCTACGTTTGGGTTCACGGAGTTCTTCTTCACATCAGCTTCGTTTAACGGCTTGAGCGTCGTCATCAACCCCCCCCGGAGACGAGACATCCTGACCAACGTGACAGCGGGGATTGCTAAATGTATATTTTTCTTTCCACAGTGATAATCTCTCACCATTTATTTTTGCACTTTTTAAAACGCTGAGTGGCACTTTTTCTTCTATGTGGCATTCAAACGTGTCAAGATACGTCAGATTATGAAGAAACCTACGTTTCACACGTGAGAGAGACTGGAAACTGGACGCTTGACAAACGTCCTGACTTATTCAAATAAATGATCTGGATCCTTGACGTTGAACATCATGTTAAAAGCTTAAAAATCATACAAAGCAGAGTAGATGAAGTACGTTGCTGCTCTGCACAGTTAGATTCCAGATCAAGAAGTATATATACAGACATATTCAGAGGGGATACACAAGTAAAAGTGCTGAAATACCTCCGAATTCATCAATTTACACTGGCCAGTCACCCCAAAACTTTGCTATGCTGCAATGCATCACTCAATTAAACAAGACTAAAGAGTCGACAGCAGCTCTATGAGGCTCTTTCTTAGAGACAAATGGAAAAAGTAATTAGTTTTGCAGGTATTTTATGGTGTTGGAGAAACATCTGAGGCTCATTGAAGTCTTGAGGATTCATCGTCTGTGCACGATGGGTGTCTGTACTAGATTTCATGAGAAGCGTCCAATAGTTGTCAAAGCATTTCAATAAAAGATGCCAGCAGGGCTAAAAATAGTAAGCAGTGGGGAAGGGGTAGGGTAGATTACTGTCTGTCTGGAACATCTTGATTCTCATCTCATACATGCAATGGATATTTTATGTCATGTAATCCGTGAAGGGATATTGAAAGTTTGGGGATTCCCAGCATACATCCTCTGAAATGAAGACACGTTCATAGGTTGCCTGGGACGCATTTTATGAGCACCTTTCATTCAGGGACAAACTCAGACGGCAGACATTCTTTGCATTCCTGCTCCTTTTCCAGTAAACACCAGTTGGGTGTTCAAAGATTTCTGCTGGGACTTTCACTAACGGCAGCGACGGCACGCATCTAACGAGCCATCCATTGTTTGTCTGAGACGCTGCGTCTTTCATGTGCCGCCCTGTATGCAAATCGACGAGAACAAGAGGCGGGAGCTAGAAGACACATGTGCGCCACATGCGTTCTTAATTTGTATTCTTTCTCTTTATCTTCCCCTCTTTCTTTTTTTTTCCCTGCCTGTTTTCTGACCGCATTTACACAATTGGCTTTTTTATTTTATGTAATCACTTCTCCAGTGAAAAACCACTGGAGTTTCCCCAAATATTTGCATTTTGCCATGTAGAGAAGTGTTTCTTACTCGCAGTAAATCATGCCCGGCATTCTTCAGAAGTCGGACCACATGCAAGTCATTTAACGTTGGCACATTCCTCAAAATTGAGTCTTTATGTGCTCCATCACTGTGACAAATACCCTGCATACCTGCGGGGCTTATCCACCTGGGGTGTAAATGGCAGGCTGCAGAGAAATAGGCTTACCTGCACATACAATAACAGGGCCAAAGGCATTAAAATCACTGGGGTTCAGTGGCTTAGCATAACTTCCCTGGTTACACCGATGTACAAACCCCTCTGGTACAAAGCTACTGGTGCCAACTCTTAATGTTTACTGGTAATAAAGTTACCCAGATCTTTCTGTTTTTTGTTGTTGCTTTTTTTGCATTCCTTTGTGTCGCATGTCTCTTCTGTGAGAAAACAAATTTTCCTCTTAATATCAAAAAGCGGTATCGGTATTCTGTATGTATAAGATTACTATGTCCCAAGTTAATCCTTAGCATCAGTATCCAGACTGATCCAGGTATATTTAAATAGATTAAAATCAGATTTCTGCTGTTTCAGCAGCCACACAACTCTCCTGGTAAACAGTTTGTGCATATCGCTTCGTATGTGAGCGTGTAAATGTGATAAATTAAATCTGTTCTGACACCAGGGTCGGCCAAATACACAGATTCGCTACAGCAGTGACAAATCTGTTCTGTGTCCTCTCTTATTAGCAAAGAACAGTGTACAAAACGTTCAGCTGGCAGCTTCACATCGTCAGCCAACACCAATTAACATTCATTGTGTGGGTAACTTGATGGCGCGCCAAAATAAAACTTTTGATTTTTGTCTGCAAGCTGATGTAAGGGTTAGAAAATTCACATCCCATTCTCCCAGCTTAACTTTTATCATATCAATAATTTCAACTGATCAACTTTATAGTCTTTATAAATATTCTGATCAAGCAGCTTGTGGAAAATAACCTGTGCCAGATTTAGAAGTTGTCAGATATATATTCAATCAATGTTTAGGTAAATATGAGTATTGGACCAGGCACAGTATCAATCAACAGATCCCCAATATGAAGGACCAAGACTGTGAAAACACCTAGTAAAGTTAAAGCAAGACTGTGACTGTAAAAAAAAATAAAACATTAATGGCCAGACAAACATCCATATCTTTGGTTGACCTGGTCATAACTTTTACATATTCATAAACTGTGACCATGGTTCACTTACTTTCTACAACCACTGAAAATCTCTAATCTATGGGGTGCCGTTTGTAAAGCGTCTCGCTCTGAAAATAACAGCAACATTTTGTCACATTTAGCTAAAAACAATGTTTAAAAAACTGGTTTGAATTTTTGAGAGTCACTTTTTTGCACATTTAGAACAATATTTGTGAACTTAGAGATATTTTAAATATTTAAATCCAAATGTTAAATGTAAAATCTAAATGCTAAATCTAAATGTTAAATCTAAATGTTAAATATATATCTAAATGTTAAATCTAAATGTAAATGTTAAATATAAATCTAAATTTTAAATATAAAGCTAAATGTTAAATATAAATGCTGAAGCTAAATTTTAAATATATATCTAAATGTTAAATCTAATTCTAAATGTTGAAGCTAAATGTTAAATATAAATCTAAATGTTAAATATAAATATAAATATAAATGTTGAAGCTAAATGTTAAATATAAATCTAAATGTTAAATATAAATGCTGAAGCTAAATTTTAAATATATATCTAAATGTTAAATCTAATTCTAAATGTTGAAGCTAAATGTTAAATATAAATCTAAATGTTAAATATAAATATAAATATAAATGTTGAAGCTAAATGTTTCGCTAAATATTTAGCTAAAATGCAAATTCAAATGCCGGTAACCAGAAGTGCCAAAATAAAAGCTCGAGGAGGTCAGAGCGTGTTTATAGTGGCAAATGATGAATAAAACCCATCTTATCCGGGGAAATGGATTTTTGACTTTCGTTCTTTTGTCACAGTAGGAGAAGCATCTGTATAAATAAAATGAATGATGGCTCCATTATATTTAGCAGCTTCAGTTTCAGGATCTTGTATTGTGCATGCTGGCTTACTGTCACAGCTCGGACACAACAATGCAGCCATCACTAATGTTATTAGTAACACTTATCTTACTGTAATGTCGGCTAATAAAGAGGTCTTTTCTGCCATTGCTCACCTATAGAGGCTGATAATGGTCATAGATCCTGATTCTTTAACAGTGTGTGGTGTTGTATACACATTAACGTGAATGACAGATGGATAGATGAAGAGGCCTCTTCACGAAATATAGGCTACCCATGAATCATCATGCAATCATGCAAACTAGCACTATAAGCTGCCCTACACATTACTGTAAGCCTCAACACATGTAATAGGTCTGAAAAATGTTAGACAGCTGTCACAAACAATGAAATGCAGCTTTGATTTACTTTACTGTCCGTCTGTTTCAAGTCCCTTACAGCTAAGACATTTACTCACAGGCTGAACCGTCCTGCACACCAAAGGATCTGGTAAAACAGCATGTGCAACAGCTCAAGATTGCTCCAGGATTTATTCTTTGAGCGGATTCTTTTTTTTTTTTTTTGATGCTACTTGATGCTGAACAGATTCAAAAGGCATTATGATTCTTTGAACTGTGCTGATGGCATCCTCGGTCCATTAATTTGAACCGAGTTTATTGGACGTTGCACGCACTTTCGCAATCGCATCCACGTGAAAAGATATTTTATGGTGGAACAGGCTAATGCCAAGGTCGGCTTTTATGAGTTACTTCACGTTAATTTGCAAAGTCTGTCAGAAATAGAGCACAATTTATAGCAAATTAGCAACAATCTGCTTCTAATCTGTTTTCATCACTAATCGGATGTGTTACATATAAGTAATTATGTTTTACATAAGATGGGCATACTGTATTACAGGCCTTTTGGTAACCCCAGGTGCCTCAATAAAAAAACAAAAAAACATCAGTGCTGTGAGAAGAAAAGGTACAAACAAGAGATGCCAGAGGAAAACTCTGCATCACCATTAAAAACAAGCTGAACAGCTGGGGCACATGTGTGTTGGTTATGCAGTAAGGTATCTATCAGTAAAGGTATTGCTGATGTGTGTGCTTCAAAGGCAACTAGTGCAAAAGAGACGCTGATTCAAGATGTTGGAATTGGGCGGGGGGACAGTCTTTAAGCCAAATGGCATTGGACTTGTGACTGAGGACATGACCTAGCAGTTTGCACATGGAGTATGTTTTTCTTTAGATGGTTCAATAAAAAGCAAGAGGGCGAAGAGAAATTGAACCCATATTGTGCTTTTGCCTCATGGGCCTGACTCGTTCATAGAAAGACACATAGATGAGAAACAATTGAGAGGAAGATAAAATGGGGTTGTTGTAAAAATGATCTTCAAATAACCTTCAACTTGTAACTCGAGCGGCTACTCGAGGTTCTATGCTCAATGCAACACTAGTAAAGGAAGTCCTGTATTTGTTTACAGAGCAGTCAAACAAACTACAAGCTGACAGGATTTATTGCCAAATTGTTTTTAAAATAGGAAATAAAGTTTATCTTTCCCATCATGCCATGGGCAACCAGGATCTGACCTCATGCTGTGGGGACGACACAGGGTAGTTTTCCACACACAACAGTGGATTACAGTCACGAGTAGGGTAACGATGTAACGATGCAACAATGCATCGTGACACGATTAAAAAACGGTACAAATGCGTGACGACTCGCATCGGTTAACAGTTTTACTGTGAGATTGTTTCTAAAGAAAGGAAATATTTGTCATGCGTTTTTTGTTGTTTTAATGTAAGTTGCACTTTTTATAAGAACACAAACTGTTTGAGAGTTTCTGTAAAGTTTTTTTTCGCCCCTACAAATAAAAAGTTTATTTTATTTGGTCATAATTTGTCTGTAGCTCATTTGATTTTATAAAAATCGTGAAAAAAAAGGTATTGTGAACAAAAAATCGTGACTCGAATCGAGTCAGGAGTTGAGTGTATTGTTACATCCCAAGTCACAAGAGTGCTGCATTACTTCCTTGCAATATTTAAAATTAATACACATAGTGGAGCATTTAACAGCTCAAGAGACAGATATCAGGAGTAGGTGGAGACCAAAAACGGAGCTAAAAGGAGAGTTAATATTGGACTTTCATTTCCCAGAAACACAACTCCAAATGACTAATAATGTTGCTTCTCCTCCGCTGGATGTGCGTGTAAACGAGTGGCAAGTTTGTCATATCATCTTAAAAGCTGATATATATTAGTGTTGTGCAACTTGTTTCTGCTGCCCCCCCAAGCAGCTAATTAGTCGGTTATTGCAGGTTTGATATGAGTAAACGGGAAGGAATCTATTAGTGAGATTAAAAATGATAAACAGTGTAGTACATTTAGTCTGCATGTGAATGCATTTTAAGCATCACATCACTTCGCAGGCCTGAAAACCTCCTTGGCTAACAAACTGAGCTAACGTTACAACAGTTAACTTTACTGTCCATCAGGAAAGTCTGTAAATCACAGAGACACCATTCCCCTGATTACACACCAGTGTATTATCAAAATAATAAAAAAAAACCTTTTTGGAGAAGTTACATAATGTTGCTTTAAGAATTAGCCTAGCCTATAACTTTCAAGATTTAATAAATCCACAATAACAAAATTTTGTGATATCAGAGCTTTGGTTGACAATCGATGGCCTACACAGTCTGTATCTGAACACAGCGTTTAATGTGTTAGACAGATGGTAGCATAGTAAATATAAGCATATGGAACCCAATGTTTCCTGTGAATAACAAACAAAAAAGGCTTTTTGATGATTGCACAAGCTGATTACATTTTCCCTCTTGGATGTGCAGATGGCCACCCAGCTCTAACGCAATGCCAACTGCCTCCTGGTATTTGGGTTTAGAAAGGACAAAAGGCACACTTGGACAAAGAGAAGGAGATTTGTGCCATTATTGTTTTTGGCCCGTTGTTCTTTCACAGTAATTCACAGACAAACAAATGGTGGACTCCCTTGCCCTTGTATTGACGGTGTTAGGTTAGACTTTCTAAAAAGGGACCACCAGTATCATAAATATAAAATAAAAAGCCACAAAATGGGAAGTTTAAGACACAAGTCAGATGGCTATCTACAGGTCATAGAAGCAGAAATCCAATCCTTTATATATATACACCTGACTCTAAGCCTTATCCCCCAATGGATGCTGTTGAAAGACAAGACACATTTAACCGTAAGTATTAAGATTTGCTATCTTTTCTATGAGGGCCGCTGTAACCTGATATAATACCCAGGGCTGTGTTAATAATCATATCTCAGCAGGTTTTCCTATCCTCTGAGTCAACAAGCATTCCTTAGCCGTGACCGTGACAGACTTTCACAGAAATCAGGATAGCTCCCGGGGGCCAAACACAGCCCCCTCTTTCCAACAACTCCATTCCCAAACAAACGATGGCTTTAACCGATGCAGGGGAGCAGATAGGAAGCCGGGGCTGTGATAAGGGCTTTATCCGATGGTGTATCAAAACAGCTGAAACACCTGCAGAAAATATGATTTCTGGCTCCAAATGGAATTTACAGCAGCGGGATGGCAGTGGAAGAAGGTGAATAGAGGTGAACGTACTGACAAGTGTAAGCAAAGGTCACAGCCTGTGAACAAACACTCGTGTTTACCATCTCGGGTTCACAGTCTAAACAGCATTATTGAGAACATAAATAGATCCTCTACTCAGAACATTGCAATAAGCAGCTGGCTCTCTGAAAGACTAGTTATAATGTCTGCACACTAAATTCAATTCAGTTTAAATGGCCACAGAAAGCACACGGGCACAATAAGAATAGAAAACATAATAAATAACAGTTATTATGGAAGTAATGTGAGTAAAAAGTCATCTTAATATATCTAAATACCAGCCAAGACACCTATCTCTCTCCGTCTCTTTGCATTACTTATATTCCTCCATGATCTTGGATGAATCAGCCATTCTATCCAATTATTACAATCATATTTTGGGGTTTTCTGGCACAGTAGACAGATGGGGAAGATGTGGAGACAGGCAACGTAAGTGGTATGCATCATTCTAGGACAACCATCCATTTAAGTCAATCAAATGCAAGAGTAATACACATCTAAATTTGGACCGTGGGTGTCATGACTGCATCAAGGCCAGAACACTATGCAGCACTTTGCTGTTGATAGGAAAGTCTGAATTAGGACGCTGTCAACCTTCATGACATCTTGGCGCTCGTCATATCTCTCTCACACGCTGGAACATGTCGTTGAATGTACACGACAACGATATGATTCTGATGTGACAAGATCGACCCTGTCAGATCTCAGGGTTACATCATCTGGTAACAGAAGAAAAGAATCTTGACAGGAAATCAAATTATTATTATTATTATTACTTGATAAATATTTGTGTAATTTTTCAGTGTTGCTACTTGAAATGTCTGAAATGGTTTCAGGGTAAATGTCTTGGCTTGTGATCGCGTCATCACATGGGAGATGTGCAATCAACAGTCTATCTGCCACTTCTGTTTCAACTCAGCCTGCTTCTGTATCACTGCAAGGTCAAGCTATTCCAACTCTATTGTTTTTCCTCGGGGCGAGATTATGGTTTGTTTATTTTGACATTTCCATGGAGAATCAGAAAAAAGGCACAGATTAGAGGAACTCAAACAGTACTCCAAGTGAGGAACATTTCAGCCTTCAGTGTTTCTAAACATGTCACAGTGGCCTAACGTCAGGGACACTGACTGGTTTCGAGATATTTACTTTGAGGGAGTCTTTTTCCAAGATTTTTGATCATTTCCATTGACAAAATCAAAAGCAGGATGGGATGAATAAAAGAAATGCTTAAAATTGTGAATGCTGTGGGAGGAAAACTTAAAAATAATTTTCCAGACAAATAAATAAATCTCTCTGTTGGCATGTGAGCATGGTATGTTTCTGCTTATGCAGTTTCATATCGTTGTTTTGAATCCACAAATATGCTTGTTGCAAGTCAGGTCATGTCAACAGCATTCAAAAAGCTCCAATTGATAATATCCTGGAACATTTAATCAGATGACTTCACAACAACACCATGCATTGTTTGTTGCGCGCCTGTGGCAAAACATCTTCCTTGTATTGCGTCATTATTTACCATATTTATATTAAATATAAAATTTACGATGTAAGGCTTCCTCATTATTGAGGGTTAAAACATGCCGCTTTATATATAGTTACTGTGCACATTTGAAATGGATTTATATTCCTTGAGATGGCTTTAAGAATTACAGTGCTCATGGGCGTGATACATCTGACAAACGACTCCCCCATAATGAAAAATAATAAACGCTAAATTACCTTTTCATTTGCAGCACCACTAAAAATAACTTCCTGCCGCGTTAAGGAGGCTTGACAAAAAGCAACAGGGAGCCTGACAGAAACAAATTCAACATGCACCATGTGTCACACCCTCTGGATCAAAGTGCAAGACTTGACTGCTATTGTGCCGTAAATCCTGTTGATATCCACACAAACATGACCCCTCTGACTCCCACAGCAGAGAGGCAGGGCCATAAACCTCTCCGCAGACATTTCCATTCAGGATTCTGCTGTTGTTGGGGCTGGGCCAGAGCACCATGAAGAGTGATTATTTTGTGGAGGAGACCCCCACAGAGACGGTGAAATTGGTTGGTCGCCAAAGAGGCTGCAAAGAACGATGCACAGTCGGTTGGTCAGTCCAAAGGTCGCTCGGCAAAGAATATCAAATAAACAGTGGGGTTGTGCAAAATGGGGATGGAGTGCCGATGTATTTGTTACCTGTTAGCATGTGAAAAATGTGAATAAGAGTTATTTACTTTGAACAATCATTCATCCAGCTGGCCATTAGTCATAAATCCAAATATGTTATACTATTTTGATCCGCTCAGTATCCATAAGACTTAAACTGCATTCATGCCATATTAGATTTATCAGAATTACAACATTCAAGTTAGAAATGATTGTGAAACTCCGATATATCCGACTTTGCTTATTTGCTTAATAATATGGAAGTTACCGAAAACCAACAACAAACACGAATGTGTCACGCAGCGGCGGTTCTGGCTACATTTGTGCCCTAGGCGAACAACACCCCCAACAAGCATACTTTTTTTTTTTTTTTCGGTCGCCCACATTGCCCATAGCTAAAACCAGCCCTGGACTCATGTCAGGCAATCTATTCATGGCTGATGCCGATACATCTTAGGAAATCCCCAACAATACTTCTACCCTAATTTTTTTTTTGGCATCAACACAATTGTTCCTAACTTATATGCAAACATTATTGAGAGTCGCAATTTTTTAAAGCATCCAATGTAATTGGGTTTTGTTTAAGTTTTGTGTTCTTGTCAGGCGATTGCATTATAATTGCATGTCAGCGCGTTGGCATGTTGCACCCTCTGTTTCATCAAACAAAACAGACTCAGGGTCTTCTCTAAAACTTTAAAGACATGCAGGATATGTTCTACTTTAGCAGTGTGTGCTACTGTGTGTGTGGGGGGGAATAGACTAGAAGCATAAAATGTGGATCTACACAAATCTTATTTAAATTGTATGATTTAAAAAAACAGTGTATCCGATTTTAAACTTCAAGTTAAGCTTTGATCACACTGTCAAAAGTCTTGTCCCGGCATACAGCCTCATCCTTTAGAAAGTCATTAGAGATCATCTAAGGAAAAAAAACACTTTGCTCCAAAGGCTGTAAAATCTGTTGCTCAAAGCCACGTCCATACCAGCAGCAATTAATGAGTTTCTGATTGGTTTTTATTTGTGTGAGAAAGTTCAAAGTCGCATTAGAGAAACTCCACCCGAGCATATTTACTGATGGCTTTCCTCAGGAATGTAATGCAGAGGAAGCCAACAAGAGAAACACGCCGACAACTTAATGACAAAAGGCAAAGACGTTTACATGGCTTCATGCACGACTCTCTTGAACAGCAACACTTTGTTTGATGAACTGCAATCTTACTGACGTCAGATGTAACATGTCAGGTTTTATAGGACATTATCACATTGTTTATTTTCACATTTTGAGCACTGGGATTATGAAAAGCTTGTACAAGGAGTTGAAATATTTAACATACTTTTGTGTCTGTTGTTTTCTAAACATCAAACTACATACTTATGATAATTGGCCGGCTTTTCATGTACTTATTCCAAACAAACAAACAAAAAATGTAAGATGCATTGCTTCCTGTTTGGAAAAATTCCCCATGAAACACAGACTAAACAAAAAGTATTTTGAACAGTGAATGCAGAAGCTGTTGCACTTGCATCTAATCAGATAAACAAAATAATTGGCGAGGAGCTGGATACTGACGAAAAGATGAAGATGGGAAATTCAGAGGGTCCAGTTTGTGCAACATCAGGGTCACCAGGATTTATTTGCACAACTCTGGAAAGTCATTCCAACTTAATAATGCGCCTCTGTCTGAACAACTTTAAAGAAAACAGTAGAAATATGCTTCTCAAGTAATTTAACAGGAATGCTCGCTTGCATGTATTTGGCTAATACAGCGCGGTGATGAATGACGTTGCTAGCACCGCTGCTGTTGTTGAGCGCGGTTCAACTTCTCTTGCCAGACAGCACTGTGTACCTTTCTGGGTTGGCGCCATCATTATGCCAATGTAGTGGTTTTATCGAGATGATTGAGGAGGTTTGTTTGTTTGACACTAATGTGAATCTGAACACGGCATAACTCTCGAGTGAGAAGAGGAGCCTCCGCTGAACACTCCATGTTCTGTCCTGGATCGCTTTTCTCTCAGCAGCTTGGTGAACAACTCTCCTTGTGGTCTGGAGTCTGGAGTCAAGTCTGACATGGAATAACCTTTGCTGATTCCACTTGTCAGAGTGCCGAGTCTGACACGCTGAAGTCATGACCTCGAGGAAGACGAGGCCGGCCTGCAGAAATGTTAAGATGGGTTGAAAGACGGGGAATGCAACCGAGACAGGTGGTGTTGTTTGTGCTTCACACGAGAGGTCAGAGCGTTGCTTGTGGCTATGTCAAGACTGACTGAAGACAGACAGTGGGCGAGAACCCAAAAGGATTTCAACTTGTACCTTTTGAAATGAATGTTGCAGTACATGGTATATCAAGATTTAAATATCTATGGTGTTTTAAACAAGGATTTTAAAGACTCATCATGTCCTAAAAACGTGAACTGCTGTCACATATGAGTGTTGCACGGTCAGGTGAGTGCAAGTAAAAACAAAACGTCAACAGAAACATCCATTTTGGTGTCACAACATACCCTCAGGAGGGGTTTTACAGAAGATGAAAGTGAAACGTCAACTTGCCTGACATGTTCTCACTGACCCAGATATGTTAAGGAGCTTAAGACTGGCCGATTGACAACAGCTCTGATGTTCTACAAAGTTCACTCACATGTTCAAGGAGGAATATTAATGCCAAGAGTGAATGTTGTTCAAAGGTTAGGGTTTCTTCTTGTTCTCCAGAGTGGGAAAGATCTCAAAATCCTAAATGCGAGCACTTTATATGTCAGATTAATGCGATCACAAGGAGTTAAAACGTCAGGATCAATTAATTAATTGTTTCATCTATGAAAATGTTAATGCACAAGGTGACATCTTCACAAGGTAATGTTTTTGTTCGACCAACAATGAGAAGAATTAATGAAGATTCACTCATTTAAATGTCGTATGTTAAGAAGATATGAGGAAAAAGCATTCATGTTAACGAATCTTAACTTACAACAATTTTTCCTAAACACGTAGAATCAATTAGGACTTTATGAATAGTCTTACTGTGGAATTTACCGAGTCCAAGCTCAAACTTCATTTTTATAATCTTTGAGACAAGACAAGAGTGGACTGTGTACATGTCAACATCTCGATCTATCTTTGTGGGATTGTGTCCTTTTCTTTGAGGTCATAACCCTGAAACAGCTCCCAGCATCCGCCCCGCTCCCTCCCCTGTATCCCCGTATCCTTGGCAACCTCATCAACAGAGCCGTTAATACGCCTGGTTTTTATCAACTGTGAGTGAATTTACAATATTTGTTGAAACTATTTAAGCTATGCAAAAATAAGAAGCTGTTTATTAGAATACATGGTCTTAGAGACACATTATTTAAATCACTGTTGCTGAATTATGTCAGGGGTCAAGCACAGAACCAGTTTAATATTTCCTGCAGAGTTGTTTTATACAAACACTGTCCCACAAAGCTAAACATGAAGATGTATCAAACTTAACTGATGCAGGATTCAAGATAAACATCAATGTATGATGTATTTGGGAGTTGGGATTGTTTTGTAACAATAAAAGTAACTATGAGGGTATCTATGTGCTGCATATTTGTATGGTGGTGTAAGGATATTATTACGTCATGTTTTTGTTTTGTTTTTCCCTATGGTAGATTAAACAACAAAAAATACTTGGTTCTTGAAATTAAATGATGATGTTGTTTGTTTAAATGTTATGGGGGACCTCAAGACCTTAAGCCTGGATGTTAGCCAACAACACATTTTTATAAATATTATTTTAACGTTTAGAAGTCACAGATGTTTTAAAGAATAGCTGCTTTTCGGTTTGTCTGTCAAAATCTTTACAAAGCTCTGCTTTTCCTTTTCGTACCTGAATAAGTCTATTCTGTTCAAACACAACATCTCTGGAAACAAGCCCCCCTATATCGAGCACGGTTTTAATGCTAAAGCCGGAGGATGAATTAGCAAACATGACACTACAAATGAGGAAGCTTTAAGTAAACACTTCAATGAACGTCTGCGTGACAGACATTTTAACTTCTGTTTTGTCAGACGGATTTAGTAAACAAAGGATTTCTCCCTCTGAGACCAAACACACTGAGAGGTTCTCAGAGTCAGAAACCCGCCTCGCATAAGCCTTTAGTAAAGACATTAGACTACAGAACATATACACATAACCTCTAATGTCCCACTGAAGCTCCAGTCCCACCGATAACATGAAGTAACATGACAGTCAGGATGTTGCCTGCAGCTAGCAAACATCTAGACATTGAATGGAGGGGAACAGTTTGCATGTATGTTGACAAAGTAGGAAAATAGCACCAAAATCAAGTCTTTGTCTACTATTGGGACATGTATATATATTAAGTTACAATTTGCTGTTATAGGATACTTGCAAAAAAATATATAATATCTTAAAGTAAACCCATGTTACAATTTAGATTGCATTAATATTCCAATAGAATTAAATTAAGATGTATTAATTGATACCTATGAGAAATTTCAAGCACTGACTGACCTCAAGAATTGTAAAAATGTTCTTCTTACACCCGAAAATAGTTCATGCATTCAGAACATCTTCAGTAGAAGATGGTGAGGCCTCATCTTTTGGGACCAATCTTGACCTGTGGTGTTCCCCAAGGCTCCATCTTTGGCCCCCTGTTTTTCCTGTATATACAAGCAACCAGTGGGGCATATCAGACATTAACACAATATTCTGTATTATGCGGATGACATGCTAATATACTGCATTAAAAAACAGCTTAGAAGATTTGCTGATGATGTTGTTATTCACTGTATTTGGGGTTAAACCAAAATAATCTCACATCTTCGGCAAGTAAATACCACAGCCGCTTTGCTTTCAACAAATAGTGAATGATAAGATTATTCTGCTGTAGCCGCTCTTTACTGGTTACTCAAAACTAAAAGGTGACAAGTCAGTTTCCCAGGCTGGAGACATCTTTTAAAAATCAATTCTCAAAACTCAGAGCCTTTGATTAAAGACCATGTCCTATCTGTTTTATTTTCAGACTGCCCTCACAAATCTTGAAAATAACATTAGTCATTTGTTTAAATTCCTAGAATGACCTGCGTTAGTGGACACTGACATTGAGGTAGCACTGATTATTATCCTTGTCAGTCATGAACAAACAAACTATTATACACAGCACAAACAGAAACAGTGTGAGACTTTATAGGGTTCACATCCCATGTCCCACCAAAGGAAAAGTTTCGTTTTAAAACAAAATATGTCATCTTAACCAAACAAACAGATCAGTAGACAGTTTTAGAAGCAAACAAAATATGTATTTTGAAGTTTAGAATCTGTTGAAATGGCAGCTGGGACACTAAATACTTAGAAAGAGCGGCTCCTGAGTGAGCAGGTGGTGAGAGGATTCATTGAACCGTCAGTTGTTCACTCATGCACTAAATAGTAGCTGAAGATGTCTCATTCAGGGGTTCTTAACCTGGTGGTTGTGACCCCTCGGTGGAGGTTATAAAGGGGTCAACGGAAAGGTTGAAAAAAGATGTTAAATTAAAAATGGTTGATGATGATTTCTTGATGGTTTGAATCAGAAACATATTGGTTCTTCAACCAGAGTCTTTTTCTGACATTCAAATAAGTGAATAGAATGGAAAAAATGTAAAATCCATCTCTAATGTAAGTAAAATGATCAAATAGTCCCTGGACATGATGTACACTTTATTCTGTCGACCTGGGGCTACTAACATTAGCTGAGTCATCCAGGTAGAACTAACCACTTAGGGCTGGGTTCTCCCTACGCAGCACATGACAGATCTGACTGTAAGACCATTGAAGTGTGGAGCATATCCTTCAGTAAAACCATTACACCTGATGTAAACAATACAAGGATGTTGGGATGAGAAGATAGTACCTTTGCCAGGTGTGGAGTGCCCGTACCTGCAAGCGGTGTACAAACAAGCCCTCAGAGAGAGGTTTTTTTTTTTTTTTTGTCTTTGCATATCACTGCCATGTCCTGATCCACGCCCATTCCCGTAACTGCTGGCATCTGAGACGCTCATTTAATTGTGTGTTGCCTGATTTTGTCTGACAGGTCTGGACCGATCCCCTCCCTTTTGTCCATGCCCCTGTGTCTCTATTTCAACACTGCGTTTCTCTCTGGGAAAGAGCTTCAGGGACACAGCAGCATTTACGTCATTCCAAACTGCACAGGAAAAAAACCCAGTTAAATGTTGTTCCAAAACCATGTAACCATGCGGCTTATGAACGTGACAGTCCATCCAAATTCAATTCAATTTTATTTGTATAGCCCAAAGTCACAAAGTACATTTGCCTCGGAGGGCAAATCAATCAACTTGATGAGCTCAGAATTGCTTTCACTGATGACGCAGGACACTTTCACTGATGACGCAGGACAAGGGGGACTATTGTAAGTGCCTCTCTTGTTGTGTTGAGTGAGCTGAGAGGCAATCGGAGTGATTTCTGTCCAGCTCTTAGATTAACAGGCAGGGCATATGGAACAAGGCTCCCAGGATATTTATGTATGCCAAAGAGGGTATGTGAGGAATGTGGACATGGCAGGTGACCTCTCTGTATCTCTAAATAAGGCCGGTTGACAATTGTTTATTGCTGTTTTTGCTCAGGGTCGCCGCAGTTTGTGTTTGTTTACTGGAGGAATGTGTTTGGAGCCATAAAAGATGACCACTGTTTGAAATTCCTCCAAAATGATGTCTATGGTAACAAAAAAAAAAATCATGTTTTTAGACTGCTGAACATGAGACGTTTGTGTGTGTGTGTGTCTGTAAATGAGAGGAGAGCATTACTGTATATACACAAGTACCGAGCCTGAGAATGTGATTTTCCATTAGTGATAATAAATTGCCATTTATCGCCTGGGAATTTGCTGGTGACAAAACAAGTCAAATCCTTTTTACAATGTCTACCACCTCAGAAGATATTAGGTTCACAAGTACCACCATTAAGATGTTAAAATACAGGCCAACCCGATTCAGCGATTATTTAGTGTTGAATGTTAAATCCTGAACAGAACTCTCCTGATCCATGCTATTCTCCCAGATATTTTCCATTTGGAGCCATGATTACATTGTATTTCAACTATTCATTTTTATCTGCGCTTTGCTGCCTCGCCTTCACAGTTTAGCTCACGACTAACCATGCATGCATGCACGCTATGTTCTATATTACAGGAAATGGAAAATTTATTTTAAAATTACATTCCAGCGATCTCATGGTTTATTTTCATTTGAAATTGTTTTGATAGTGTGTGTGTGATATGTTTTTAAATTAATTTATCTCATAGTGCTGGGCTCACCTGCAGTCCTAGGGTCGGCATACTAGCCTGGGGTTATGTATGTAATAATAATAATAATAAAGTCTTTGCATTGTATATTTTAGCCAGACTTATTTGTAGCCTTGCTTACGTCATGGCTCTCTTGGCGGTAATGTCGGACGTTGTTTGGTCCGACACCACACTGAGCCTGTCTCAACAACTATTGGATGGATTATCATGAAAGGTTGTGCAGAGGTTCTCCAAAGGTTCAAATGACACATCATATTTGATTAAATCAATGTTATTGTAGATATAATTTAATATTCATTCAGTAATTAGTGAAAGACGGTGAACATGGTGGCAGGTCTTTGTATTAATTTACCAAATTTGGGGAAAACCTTTCAATGGAGACCTCGTTGGAATTAAACGGAATCGGCAGTTACGCTCTCAGCAGTAATTATATCAGATCATTCAGAACACCCGAACATCTTTTACCCCCTCCGACCCGCTGAGCTCTGGAATGCAAATTACATTGTCCATGGGAGCCCATGAAAAGAAGCTGGCACACCGTGACCTCCTAATAGGCTGGAGATGGAACTGGATCAAATGTACATTCCTAGACACTATTAGATATTCAGAAATCACAGAGTGGCTCAGTCTGTGGCAACCAATGTCGTGCGCAGGACCCGGCTAATGGTCCCGGCTCGGGCACAGTAATGTCATGGGTGAACACTCCATTGAGTAGTTTATTAGGAATTAGTGGCAGCGGGGAGGAGGAGGGGTCTGCTCAGGTGGTCATCTGCGGGTCCGCAATCGTCAGCTCAAGAATGCATCAGATCTGATTGCATCTGTCCCACAGTGCACCAGAACATTCATTGTTTTCAACCAAACAAGTAGAAATGCCAAAAAAAAAGTTTTGCATTAAAATCAGTGTTGAAATGTGAATGTACTGTACGGGCATAATTTGGTTAATTGCCGTAAAGAAACAGAGGGGGGTTGGTGTCTGTCTGTCTGTCTGTCTGTCTGTCTGTCTGTCTGTCTGTCTGTCTGTCTGTCTGTCTGTCTGTCTGTCTGTCTGTCTGTCTGTCTGTCTGTCTGTCTGTCTGTCTGTCTGTCTGTCTGTCTGTCTGTCTGTCTGTCTGAGCAATAACGTGGGAGTGTGTGACCACACACTTTCAGCACCTGTGTTCAGCTGCATGTGTAGGATCACTTCACCGTCTGGAGGGCTCAAAATGAAAAACTATTTTTTTAAATTTATCTGCAGATTATTTCTCTGATTGGTTGAGAGCCAGAATAGTAAAGAAAATGCTCCTCACAATTACACAACACACAAAAATACAATGCAAGCAGCGGACATGTCTGGATACATGGATGAAAGTTTCAACATTTTCAAAATGGCATTTCCAAAATTGCCTTTTTTTGCGGTTCAAAATCCAAAGATAGCCCACATACACTTATATAAAACAGAGAAAAGCAGTAGAAGCGAACATTTCAGAGACTATTTTTACTAATGGCTCTGGATTCCTGCTCTGTAATGACACGCAATCTCTGCTCTGGGGCCATGAGGGAGCAGAAATGAGCAAATGTAGAGTTCAAGCCATACTGGATTTACTGTAAATATGAGCTGCTGACAGGGAAAAATCCTGCATGTCATCTTCTTAGTATAACATAAGGGAAGGGTGTGGGAACAACTTCTTCTTCCTCCAGTTGTCCTGTGTGACAACACAAGTGGCAAACGTGTCAAATCCAGGAGGGAAATTAAAGGGATAGTTCAGAGATTTGGGAGTTGTATGAGGTGTTTATCTATAGTCAGAGTGTGATCTAGAATAGACGGTGGTTAGCACAGACAGATCCCAGCACAGAAGCAGAGGTCAGCAGAAAAACAGATTTTAGCCACATAAAAAAGGCCCACCCAACTCTTTAAGTGTATGGTATATTAAGAATATTTTCACAGCTTTACTTTGCCGTCAGACATGTCTCTCTGTATTCCTATATAACAGCCTAACTGCTCTACATACTGTGTTCTGAGCCACAGCTGCACATCTAGAGGAAAAGAACACACATCAATCTTTGAGAGAAGTGTAAAGTTTCAATTCAGTCTGATCTCGCAACTTTCTCACCCAAACAGCTGATCTGCAGCGTTATAAAGTGCACGGCACAGCTAGTTCTACAGCTGGTGCCAAAGAAACGGGCAGCACCTCGTACAACACGAAAACTAACCCTTAACTTACTGAAACTTGATGTCGTTCAGTTCTCGATGCAGTTTTAATGCGACGTACTGAAATTATGGACGAGAACATTATTGCGTCAGATGAGTGACCCCTGTAGATAACCAGAAAATGACCACACTGTCATCTTACTGTATATCTTACAAACCAATGATGAGTCTGTCATATCTGTAGCAGAATTAACAAGCCGGGCGCAGCACAGTAAATCCTTTATTTGTATTTTTCCAACTAAGTATGACACAACTTCCAGCGTACACCTGAATCTCAATCTGACAGCTGATTAGGATATCTGTCTGTCAGCTCCTACAATAAAACCAACATGTTTCATGCACGAAGGCTGAATCATCGGCGTTCTGATGACACATTACGTGAACATCGTGGATGATTCAGCAGGGGGCATGACAGCGGGCCGCAGTCGGGACCTGTCGGTGACGCTGAAGCTCAGGAACATGAGGACAGACAGAAGGACAGGGGGTTATGGAAAGTTTAGTCAGGCGTTATAAAATGTTACTCATTTCCTGCGCCTGGATTCAGGGGGAATTTGGTGTAACAGATTAACAAAATGACATTTCTTCTCCTCTCCTTTTCTCGTTATTCTTTCCCCTTCCTCTTTTCTACTTCCTTGTTTCCTTTCCTGTTTGTTTTTCCTCGTTTCTTATCTCCATCCTTGATAATCCTGCCAGTTCCCGGTTTCTCCTCATCTCTCTTTGCTTCTCTTTTACCGTCTTCTCCATGTTTCTTTCCTTGACTGTCATTTCTCCTCCTTGTTTGTCCTCCCCCTTCCTTTCCTCTCCTCATTGCTCTTCTCCCTGTTTATAATCTCCCATGGTTATTTCTTTACTTCACTTGTGTCTCTTCTCTTATCCTCTCCTCTTTTTGCAACTTTACTTTCCTTATTCCTCCTCTTCTTTCCTGTTTCTCCTCTCTTTGTTTCTCTACTTCTTTTCTTGTTTTCTTGTCCCTTCATCTCCTGACATCTCCTCTCCTTCCCCTATTTCTTCTTTCCTTGTTTATAATCTCTCATGGTTCTTTCTCTACTTCACTTGTGTCTCTTCTCTTGTCCTCTCTCCTTTTTGCAACTCTTCCTTTTTCCTCCTTTCCTTATTCCTCCTCTTCCTTCCTTCCTCTTCCTGTTTCTCCTCTCTTTGTTCCTCTTCGATTCTCCTGACATCTCCTCTATTTCTTCTTTCCTTGTTTTTAACTTCTTTGCTCCTCATATCCTATCCCTCCTCTCTATCTATTTGTCCTCCCTTCTTCTTCCCTTGTTTATCCACTTCTTCTCCTCCTTTTGGCCAAAAACAGGAAAGAAATGGAAAGGAAAAAAAAGATGTGTGGTGTGCATGTGCTTGTATAGTTTACCGTACACCCTCACGTCTACACACCAACAGTCTTTAGTGGATGTGTGTGTTCATACAAATGTTCCCTTCATCCTTTTATTTAGATTTCCTCCTGCCAAAAACAGGAGCACAATTCTTTTTCTGGACGTGTTCTTTTGACTCCACAGGCCGAGCTTACGAAAAAACAACCAAACACTGACACAAGACTTTAAACGAGCTTAAACAAGCTCAGAAACTGTGCATCACTCAAACACGAGTTGGCCCATTCGCTCGCACGGGTTAACACCTTCCCAAACAGACAAATCTTTATCGTCACATATTTTCATATTACACCAGCAGACAAGTCAACTGTCCTGGCACCTGAGGCATCGACAGTGTATCGTCTACAGGCTGAAACAAGCCACCTACAGTCTCCTCATCAAGGGTCCTGATCTGAGACAGAGACTCACAGGCACCAGAGGAGTCAGCTCAGCTCTGACCTCAGGACCCTTCAGGCTAGAGACGTCTAAAGCAGCCTGCAGCTCCACCAGTACACACGTCTGTTAAACCCATAGCTCTGAAACCTGTCACATTACATATAAATGCATGTGTCTCATGCATCGAGTAGATAGATTACACTGTGACACGCGGCCAGGGGAGCTTGAGTTCCTCTGTGTCGGTGTGCTTATCTGTCAAAGGTAGATCTGTCTAGATGAAGAACGAAAGGATGAGATGTCACTGTATCCCCTTCAACTGTAACCTGCACCAGGAGGCACAGTCTGTGCTAAGACACTTTTAAAACGCCACATAGTTGGGATAAGTAATTAAACAGATGAGGGCAGATTTTCACCACGCTATAGTACGAAGAGCTGTTTGCAAACTGAATGAAAAGATATTACATAAAAATGACAGGTATGGTTCAATATTCAGAAAATTCAGAATTAAATCCCGTGTCACCATCTGGAAAAATACAAAAAATAAAGTTATCCTGATAAACTAGACTGATTTTGTTTTGTTTAAATGATCCTGATACATTGCTAATATGAAAATCCTTTTGTACATGGTGTAGCATGTCTGTGCAGGGATTTCTTTACATCAATATATATGATATTTTAAATTATTTGTGAGTTTTGTTGGGATTTTAACACAGTTCCCTACATTTTTGCCGCCTTGCTCAATGACACATAACCAGGAATGGCGCTTTGTGCAAAACATCATGAGGAATTTGATCAATTCTTTCTTTTTTCTTTTTTTTGCAGAAAAACTCAACAAGCACAGTGAAGATCCCTGATGTGTCAGTTCAGGTGTGCTGCAGCACTCTTTACCTTCAACTGCCTCAGGCACCTCTCCAGTGAACTCACGTCGGCTCCTAGCGGTCGGAGGTGAAACTGCAACAAACTGAGGACAAGGACTAAAAAGTCACCCCCTCACTTCCAAACTGAGATGTGACAGCAAAGAAATGCAGTTCTTTTTCTCACAATAAGGAACAGTAACTGTGTAGTGTAGTTAAAGATACACAACAAAACTGTAAACCAGAGCATCATATGGAATAAGCTGAAACAATATGAGTAATGAAAGGGGGGGAAAAGTGAAATAAGTTGCAGATGTGCATTATGGGCCGCAGGCATGGTCACTACTGGACTATCAGAGGGATATTACAGTCGTTTGTAGTGCGCTTATGGGAATCTCTGTGGTGGAAATGCTTCTGAGGACTGATGGATGGAGGCTGTGAGAGGAAACACTGGTCCATTAAAAGTCTCAAGTTGGTCTCTCTCTCTCTCTCTCTCTCTCTCTCTCTCTCTCTCTCTCTCTCTCTCTCTCTCTCTCTCTCTCTCTCTCTCTCTCTCTCTCTCTCTCTCTCTCTCTCTCTCTCTCTCTCTCTCTCTCTCTCTCTCTCTCTCTCTCTCTCAGCAGAGGGGGATAAGCTCGTCCCTTTTTCTCCCCTCACCGTGATTGGACGAGGCCACTTCTTAGGAATGGCATCAAACTATTTAAATAGCACTTTGTCCCCCCTCGGCTTAAAAAGGGAGTTTTTCTAGCGGCCGATAGCAGCAGGGACAAGTTTGCATCATCATCATTATTATAATATTTTCCCTTCTTTTTTTCAAGGTGGAACTTTTAAAATAATTCGCCATAGATTCATTCTTGAGGATTATTGCTGGATTTCTACATCATTTTTCTTTTGCGGGATTTTATTGCGTTATTTTTGGTCTGCTGTTTGCGTCAAGCAGGTGAGTGATAAATAATATAGAAATTCATTTGTGACCAAATTTAACATTTTTTTAGTTTTGTTTTTAACCTGTTGCACGCTCTTTATTGATTTTAATGTTAGAGATGCTTAGATTGTTGTTTTTTGTCGTTATTTGTCACAGGCAACAGGTTGGTGTTTCACCATGAAGTTGACAGGGATATTTTTGCTATTGATGCTGTGGACCTGCGAGAGTGCCAGAGTCGCAGGTGAGTCTGGCTGAAGTGATTCAGTTTGATTATTTTTATTCTTTTCAGATAGAAAACACATTTTATTATAATAAACCTTCAGTGTGCTGCCAGACAAAGAGTGACTGCTTATTATTCACCCGCAGAGAGTCGAGACGACAACAGCGTGTATGACTTGTTTGAGCTGATCAAAGTTCCCAGGAAGAACCATGGGGTCTCCCTGGTGAAAGGAGACGACCCGTACAGCCCCGCCTACAAGATACTCAACCCGGACCTGATCCCCCCGGTCCCCGAGAGCGCCTTTAGGGACCTGATCGATTCTATCCACGCCGAGAGGGGATTCCTCCTCCTGCTCAACTTCAAGCAGTTCAAACGTACCAGGGGAAGCCTCCTGACCGTGGAGAAGCGAGACGGCTCCGGACCGGTGTTTGAGATAGTCTCCAACGGCAAAGCGAACACCTTGGACATAGTTTTCTCCACCGAGAACAAGCAGCAGGTGGTTTCCATTGAAGATGTGGATCTGGCTACGAACCACTGGAAGAATATCACGCTGTTCGTGCAGGAGGACCGTGCGCAGCTTTACGCGGGATGCGAGGAGGTGAACACCGCCGAGTTGGATGCGCCCATCCAGAGCATCCTGACGCCGGAGACTCCGGCCAGCGCGCAGCTCAGGATTGGCAAGGGAGCAGTGAAGGACAGGTTCATGGTGAGAGCACGGCGCATTAAAGATATTCAGTTTGGAGACTGTTTATTTCAGAAAAAGTCTCTTTTTAATGTTTAGGCGAATGCGTAAAGACGCACATGTTGGAGGATTGAATGATTGTTTTAGGGCGTGTAGTGCATGCACTCATAAGGTTACTGATGAACAGGATTAAACTGAGCTTTGATACTTGCAGGGGGTCCTACAGAACGTGCGGTTTGTGTTTGGAACAACACTGGATGCCATCCTCCGCAACAAAGGATGCCAAAGCTGTGAGTAATTTGGGCATCTTGCATCGTGTTTGCCAACCAACCATCTGTTTCATATAGTGCCAAGTGCTAGCAGAATCAAAGAAATGTCTATATACTTAATTTGCTTGCCCATTTCTACATTTAACCCCTCCCTGTGAAGATGTTTACCACTTGTCACACAGGAATGCCCGTTTACAAATACCCCAGGCTCCTGTGGTCTCCTCTGGGCTTTGCAGTATTACTTAAAATAATAATTCATAGCAGTGTGGGATGTGCAACATTTTAAGAACAGCATTCCTCCTTGTTAATAAAGCAACCATATTGATGAGTGTGCAGATTTGATTTGCTTAATGTTGCTGTTCTTCTTTCAGCTTTGACAACTGACACCATGATCCTGGAGAACCTCAACGGCTCCTCAGCCATCAGGACAGAGTACACTGGACACAAGACTAAAGGTGATCATGAACTTCCTATTATATCCTGTTACAGACACTCATGTCTTGCCTAGACTTTACCTCCTCTAACAATGACCAACCTCTCTCCCTGTGCTTTTGTGTTGGTGAAGACCTGCAGATGGTCTGTGGCTTCTCCTGCGAGGACCTGGTCAGCATGTTTAAGGAGCTGAAGGGCCTTGGTGTAGTGGTCAAGGAGCTGTCCAATGAACTCCGCCAGCTGGTGAGGAAACCAACCAGACTGTCTGGTGTGGTGACAGGGTGCAAGACACCGTCTGCCTGCCTGCCTGTCTGTCTTTGTGTGTGTGTGTGTGTGTGTGTGTGTGTGTGTGTGTGTGTGTGTGTGTGTGTGTGTGTGTGTGTGTGTGTGTGTGTGTGTGTGTGTGTGTGTGTGTGTGTAAAATCAGGGGATGTGGATGTTTGTCAAGTTTTGGACTGTAAAAGTGTTTCTATTGTTCAAACAGGACTAAAACTACTTAAACATATTTTTCTCTATATCACATCATATTGTGCTTGTTCGGATTTACAATTAAGTTATCATACATATTCCAGTCTTAATCATTTTCTGGGTTTAAGCACATTTTTTTTTATTTACATTTGTATTCACTGAATTTGGTGTATCTTGATCTAAAGTATGTATTTCCAAGGTAACAGCTAACTGGGATCCAAATAATCAATAAACAATACGTTTGCTTTGTCTGTTTCTCCCAGACGGATGAGAACAAGCTGATTAGGAACCGCATTGGCATTCACAACGGCGTCTGCATCCACAACGGCATTGTGCACAAGAACAGAGACGAGTGGACCGTGGACGACTGCACCGAGTGCACTTGTCAGGTAAGGCCTCCCCCATCAACTCGTGTACGCTGCGTCTTGAGTACTTAAACGCACACGTGAGGGGACGCACTCTATGACCGGACTTGTTTTTACTCGCACTCGTATGTAAAAGGCAAGTCACACTCACACACACACTTACCGCCACTCATCTGATCTGGTCAGTAATTAGTCGTTTTAAAGGCCTGGCAGAAGGCCAACAGCCTTTATGGTTGTAATGTGAGGTCTGTTGTCGGTTCAACTCAAGTGTGGCCCAGAGGGACTTGACCAGACTAAATAAGGACGACTTTGGCTCTGACAAGTGGAAACAAGTGATGTGTTCAGGAGGAAAATACTTGGCAGAGAAGAATCTTATAGAGATATGTTTAATTTCCTGATCTCCTCTTCTACTGATACACTAGTTGTCCCCATTTCCCCTTTTCTTCCCTGTCAGTGATCAGATCCAGGAGAGAGAACATTAGCATGCATAGTCAGAAGCAGTTGTTATCCCTGAGTCATTCCCAGCGCACCCACACAGGTTGTGCTGGCAGGCTGCCTTTCCTTGTTCGGGGCTCGGTGCCCAGTCCAGCAACACAGTGAAACTGACTTTCATTATTAGGACTTTGGCCTCATTCCCACCCTCCCCCTGACCCAGTGGGCAGGTGGTTGTTTGCGGGGGTCTCCATTCTCAGCCAGGATTCTGCTTTTTAGTTTCTCTAGCACACTTAAATCCGTGCAAATGCTGATGGCTTTAATGAGCTGGTTGCACGGAGATGGGATAAGACTTGGATGATGAACTACCCTGCAACACGCACTCATTCAAATTCACAAAAAAACAGCTCCGCATTAGTGACACATCTCTGTAATGTCTTAGTTTCATTTGGAAGAGGCTGTTTAATCCAGCGCCTGGGCATAATTTGGAAGAAAATTGAAGCAGCATTTGGTGAGATCCACATATGTTTAACCATAAATCTGATCTTTGTGCTTTTCCAGAACTCTGCTACCGTGTGCCGCAAGATCTCCTGCCCCCTGATCCCCTGCGCCAATGCTACTGTTCCTGACGGGGAGTGCTGCCCACGCTGTGGAACACGTAAGCATTTCTGTTTTCTAAAGCCTAAACTCATTGTTAGGATCTGCACAGCATAGAAAAGTGCGCTCTAATTACGGTTATGTAAACCTGCAGCATAAGCTACTGTATAAATATGCCCTGTAGGCTAGAATGTATACGTTTCGACTAACACACACGCAGCATTCAAACACTGCCCTATTCACAGAGAGAGCCGTTTATGTTATTTGCCATATTAAACAAAAAAAAAAGCCACAAATATTTCTCCCGAGATGTAAATGTTTCTATTCAAGAGAAAGCATGTTAATTTTAGAGATGATCTGACTGCAATAACATCCGAGGAAATGAAAGGGTGCTTATGTGTTTGGAACATTGGCGCTTTGTGCTCCAAAACATCTTTGAATCTTCAACTTGAAATGGCTGCAATTTGCCAAATTGGTTAAAGCGGAATGGAAAATTGGTCGGCTGTTTTAGCGAAGCCGTCTCCTGCGTGAAGAGA
Organism: Collichthys lucidus; assembly: GCA_004119915.2. Classification (NCBI taxonomy): domain Eukaryota; kingdom Metazoa; phylum Chordata; class Actinopteri; family Sciaenidae; genus Collichthys; species Collichthys lucidus. The sequence continues at coordinate 32,265,149 of CM014086.1, read as the reverse complement.
AGTGACATGTTCTTCATACCTATGCAGGCTTGGCTTGGCTTTTTTTAAACCTAAATAAACAGGAGGAGCCGCATTCATCCAGACCTCAGCCACTTGTTGAAGTCATTACACACCCAGGGACCGTGTTTGCAAAACCTGTTTCCTCTTTGGGAAAACATAAGTCGATCGGGGGCATCCCTATGCATCCCGAGGACAGTGGCTCTTTCTATTTCTCCGGCTTCTCTCAGCGTGTTAGTCTCTGCCCTGCCTCTCAATAGATGGCCTTCTCTGTGTCTAAGTCCCAGCTAAATCCACACTATTAGCCCTCCGCTTTAAGAGCTTTCCCTCCTCATTTAGGCTTCTGCAAGGAGGGGGGTGCTGCCTCGCTGGAATAGCTCTTTTATTGTCTTCTTCTTCCCCTCTTTCTCATATTCTCTCCCTCCTCCTCAGCGAGCGACTATGCAGAGGATGGCTGGTCGCCGTGGTCTGAATGGACCCATTGTTCTGTGTCGTGTGGGCGGGGCATCCAGCAGCGTGGACGCTCTTGCGACCGTATCAACAACAACTGCGAGGGGACCTCTGTTCAGACCCGCGACTGCTACCTCCAAGAGTGTGATAAGCGCTGTGAGTAAACAACATATTCAACCAAACAAAATGAATGAGCAGCCAAACTGATTTACATGTTATCTGTGATTTGGATTTTTGGTAGCCTGTGTGCCGTAATGATCAACAACTTTAGTTCCCGATAACTGACCTCTGACCTTTTCTTTGTGGCCTTCAGTCAAGCAGGACGGCAACTGGAGCCACTGGTCACCCTGGTCTTCCTGCTCCGTCACCTGCGGTGCTGGTGTCATCACGCGTATCCGCCTCTGCAACTCCCCCACCCCTCAGCTCGGAGGCAAGGACTGTGAGGGAGAAGGCCGCCAAACCGAGAAGTGTCAGAAGTCTCCGTGCCCGAGTAAGTCCCACTCTCTGATATTTGCTGCCTGGTTGCATTTGTGTGTTGTAAACAGCAAGGACAGAAATCAATTAGGTTTTCTTTTTGTCCTTCAGTCAATGGCAACTGGGGACCCTGGTCGCCGTGGGATACCTGCACTGCCACCTGTGGAGGCGGTGCCCAGACTCGTAAACGCCTGTGCAATGACCCTGCACCAAAATACGGAGGCAAAGACTGCGTTGGTGATGCCAAAGACACCCAGAGGTGCAACAAGAACGCCTGTCCAATTGGTGAGGCACTTTAAATCACTTCCAGACTTACTCCTAACCTTCCACATATCTGTCTAATAAACATAATGTTTTCACTGTGTTTTCAATTACTGTCGTACTGTTGTGTTTTAGCGTCTTTTTAAGAAGCTTGAATCTGAATGACACCTTTGATCTCGCAGTTGCTGTCTTGATAACGAGCCAACATTTCTGTTTTCAGATGGATGCCTGTCCAACCCCTGCTTTGCTGGAGCCAAATGCACCAGTTTCCCTGACGGTTCCTGGAAGTGTGGAAAGTGCCCAGCTGGCTACACTGGCAATGGTATCAAGTGTAAAGACATTGATGAGGTAAGAATTTCATTAGACCTTTGTGTTATGATTTTGTCAGCTTCAAACATTGATTAATGCCTGTTAAAACATCTACCAAGCGGGGTGTCGTTCAGCTTAGTTGGCAGAGCAACCGCCCCCATGCACAAAGGCTCAGTCTTTGCCACGGCAGCCCAGGGTTTGAATCCGACATGTGGCTCTGTCCTGCATCCCATTCCCAATCTCTTTCTCCCCACATTCCTGTCACTCTTCAGCTGTCTCTATCAAATAAAAAAACAAACAGACAAAAAACATCTACCAAGTCTCCAGCTCAAACAATCTCTTGTTCTTTTCATCCTAAAAAAAAACAGTGCAAGGAGGTTCCAGACACTTGCTTTGAGTTTAATGGCGTGCACCGCTGTGAGAACACAGATCCCGGCTACAACTGTCTGCCTTGCCCTCCTCGCTACTCAGGCCCCCAGCCGTTTGGCAAAGGTGTGGAGCAGGCTGCTGCTAAGAAACAGGCAAGTAATCAACTTTGTGTTAAGCAGCCAATCAGAGAGAAGCAAAAATCAAATGCCTACATTTTCTAATTCAAACTATGCCTCCCTCTTTTCGCTCTCCAGGTGTGCACGCCCCGTAATCCCTGCCTCGATGGAAGTCATGACTGCAACAAAAACGCCCGCTGTAACTACCTCGGACACTTTGCCGATCCCATGTACCGTTGCGAGTGCAAGCCTGGCTATGCTGGCAACGGTCATATCTGTGGAGAGGACACAGATCTGGATGGATGGCCCAATGCTGACCTGGTTTGTGTGGAGAACGCCACCTACCACTGCAAAAAGGTACTTATACGTTTTTTGTCAGGGTTAAAGTCAGACTGCTTCAATGTTTGTCATCGTCGCTGACTGTCTAACTTTGGTTTCTGTCGTTTAGGACAACTGTCCCAACCTCCCCAACTCTGGGCAGGAAGATTACGACAAGGACGGCATTGGAGACGCTTGTGACAATGATGATGACAACGATGGCATTCCTGACGACAGGGTAAGTGAAACTCTCCATATGTGGCCATAACTACGGACAAGGGAGTGTCTGTGTGTGTGTTCTGTGGCTGTGATTTTTGCATTCATCATTCATGCTGTGTAATAAGAAGGCAGGTGGAGAGGGGGAGGGGGGGGGTAAGCAGGAAAGCAAATGTTTCTCCTCAACCTGAGCCAAAACCTCAAATTCCAACACTGGAGGTACAGCTCTGAAGGAGCAGCACTGTTCGTTTGCTAATCCCAACGTACGATTTGGGACAGGACGTAAAAAATAAAAGCACCTTTTCATCCTGCATCACTCCCTCTCTGTAAATAGATCCACCCAGGCTCAGATGGCAAATGACGTCCCTTAACTCTTTCTCGTCCTCTTTGTCTCTTTCTTCTTGAAATAGGACAACTGTCCATTCGTGTACAACCCCAGGCAGTATGACTATGACCGCGATGATGTGGGCGACCGCTGTGACAACTGCCCCTACAATAGTAACCCAGACCAAACGGACACTGACAACAACGGAGAGGGAGATGCCTGCGCTGTGGACATTGATGGAGATGGTGAGGACTGGAAAAAGAATAATACAAGCTGAACTGAAACAAGGTCGTGCTTTTTGAGTAATATATTCACATGTCACATTTCTATTAATTCCACAGGCATACTGAATGAAAAGGACAACTGTCCCTATGTCTACAACGTTGACCAGAGAGACACAGATCTGGATGGAGTGGGAGACATGTGCGACAATTGCCCACTGGAACATAATCCCGATCAGGTGTGTGGACACATTGACCTTCCCCATTTTCTTCCACGTCACCCACCAACAATAATCCACATTCATCTCCCTGCCTTTCTCTGTAGCTCAGCATATATCTGCCTTTCAATTGAGACAGAGCCTCTGCGATTAGCCCTCTGTAGCTGTGTGAGCTTTATCGTGCCATGTAAAGGTGGAGTAAATCCTGTATGCAGCTCAAGGGCACATCAGTTCAATAAGGCGTGGTGGGGGGCTAGGGGTCTTTTCAATGGCCCATTGACGTTAGCTAGCTAATGTGGGGAAAGAGGCCCCAGGGCTGGATATTAGTGAGGAATGGTCTGGCCCTAGGCTGTGTGCATGCCCTGTCTGTGCACCACGGGCCAGCTCAGTCCACCTGTGCCATGCTACACTGAGAAATAGGAATGTGTTGAACAACGGGAATCAGGATGGAGGAAGGTGGGGGGAGTCTAAATCTACACTTTTAAAGAGTGTATTGCATGCAGCAATTAAAAGCCAGAAGAGACAAGTCCAAACATATTACTTGTTGTTCCAAAGACTACAAAAACTGCACAAAATACCCCCTTCAAGTTCAAGTTGTGGTCTTATTGAGATTCCTTTATAGAATATTTGATACTACACAGTTACCCAAATCCTCACATCCCCTGCTGTCACCCTCCATCTCCATCCATTCATCCCCTTTGGCCCTATTCTTTCTCAGAGCCGCAGGGTGCGTCTAGTCCTGCCAGTTAGGAATAGCAGGAAGCTCCAAGCGCTCAACAAGCAAATTGCAGGAGGAGGAGCAATAGTCTCGTAGAGTGATGTTTGATTTTTCGTAGCTGTAACATGCTGACAGATCTCTTGGACAAATTGAGCTTGGCAGGTTTACAGAGGCAGAGTGATTTCAGCCTAAGGAAAGTCCTTAATGAAAGCTCGAGAGCGGAGATTAAAGAACAATTATAGTAGGAAACACCACCGTAAAAGGATATAAACATGCTGGAATGTAATAACCTATGTTAGTCTAATGATACTTCATTGTCCCCTTAAGCCAAACACGAATTAACTCTGTTGACAAAACATTGTATCATCGCAGGTGGATTCAGATGATGACCGTGTAGGAGACAAGTGTGACAGCAACCAGGACATTGATGAGGATGGACACCAGAACAACCTGGACAACTGCCCATACATCCCCAACGCCAACCAGGCCGACCATGACAAGGACGGCAAGGGAGATGCCTGCGACCATGATGATGACAACGATGGCATCCCTGATGACAAGGACAACTGTAGACTGGCCTTCAACCCTGACCAAGTGGACTCTGATGGTGAGCAAACCCCAAAGAAGGTTGCAATGAGCTGAAAGCTCACAGCATGTCTAGAGAACTTCAAAGCTCATAACTATGTATACTTTTCAGGTGATGGCCGTGGAGACGCTTGCAAAGATGACTTTGACCAAGACAATGTGCCCGACATCTACGACGTGTGTCCAGAGAACTTTGACATTAGCGAGACGGACTTCCGCAAGTTTCAGATGGTTCCTCTAGATCCCAAAGGCACCTCACAGATTGACCCCAATTGGGTTGTCCGTCATCAGGGCAAAGAGCTGGTTCAGACCGTCAACTGCGACCCTGGCATCGCTGTTGGTAAGTAAAAAAATGTCTCCAAAATGTAACCCAGTTTCACCAAAAGATTTAGCTGAAGTTCTGACCTCCAACTTGCATTTTTCCTTCAGGTTACCACGAGTTCAATTCAGTGGACTTCAGTGGGACTTTCTTCATCAACACAGAGAGGGATGATGATTATGCCGGCTTTGTGTTTGGTTATCAGTCCAGTTCCAGGTTCTATGTTGTGATGTGGAAGCAGATCACACAGACATACTGGTCGAACAAACCCACCAAGGCTCAGGGCTACTCTGGCCTGTCCATTAAAGTGGTTAACTCCACCACTGGCCCAGGAGAGCACCTCAGGAACGCCCTGTGGCACACAGGGAATACCCCAGGACAGGTAAGACATTTGGTGGACTTCTGGAGGTTCTATCACCCAATGAATGATTGTGTGAGAAGATGAACTAATGTTTTTTTATTCCCCATGCTTTAGGTCCGTACTCTCTGGCATGACCCAAAGAATGTCGGATGGAAAGACTTCACTGCCTACAGATGGCATCTGATCCACAGACCGAGAACAGGACTTATTAGGTGGGCGGATGATATTAACTAGTCTACATAGAGTACCAAGTAAAAGTACCAAGTTTTGGAACTCACCAACTTTCCTTTGTTTCGTTCCTCCAACAGAGTTGTGATGTACGAGGGCAAGAAGATCATGGCGGATTCTGGTAGCATCTATGACAAGACATATGCTGGTGGCAGGCTAGGTCTTTTTGTTTTCTCACAAGAGATGGTATACTTCTCAGACCTCAAGTATGAATGCAGAGGTAAGCATTTACATTAAATAACTAAATATGATTGTAGAAGTACCAGAAAGCATTTGAAGTCCTGCTCCTTAAATCAATGTAGAATCCATATCCAACGCCTTTTATCATCTCTCTCTTTTAACAGATGTCTAAATGGACGGCGCAGGAAACTCTGAGGAATGCACCTTTTTTTGTATAAAGTATGAACTTATGTATTCTGATGCAAAGTCCAGGGACCGATTTATCTCCGCAACTCTTTCTTCTGCGGGCACGCACACTCGGAACGGGGCGAAGGGCATGTGGTTGGGCCTCAGGGTAGCTTGAAGCTGGTTCGGGCAGAGCACCAACCTGTTGACTGCCAGTTGAGGATCAGAGAGCCCCCTTCTCCTCCACCCTTAGCATCCACGAGAGCAGGGAGAGCTGGGAGGGGGGGAAAAAGGAAAACAAACCCCTCTAGCTCTGCCAGTAGGACACAAACACCTTTCTATCCCAGCTCTGCCTGCTTTCTCGCTCTCTGAAAGACCTCATTCATCTCTGTGCGGGAACGGCTCCCCATAGACAACTATGCACTTCCAAGCCTTTACATCTCTCTCTCTCTCTTTCTATCCCACTTCTTCAGCCTGTGTGCCTTTTTACCTTACCTTCTGGATGGACATCCCAAAGAAAGACCCGATGAAATATTCCCTTTGCTTTACTAGGTCTGCCAGGATGTAGATTCTGATTGATACAACTTTTGAGGACTCAAAGGCTGAAGACAGCAGTAATTTGTGATTTAAGAAAATGGTTGGGAGTGGAGCGAGTTAGACATAAGGGGAACGTGATGGATGTTGTGGGCGTTTGTGTTTATGCATGTACTGTATGTGGCCATGAACGGAACAAGAAAGTGCTTTTATGCATCTACCTAAGAATCTCTGTAGAGAAGAACAATGGAAATACAAAATTAACATCTAGCTATGTTTTGAACTTGTATCATGGGCTTTGTTGGTGTTGTCTGGTTAACTGAACAACTCAGGGCGAGATGAAAGTAACGACCTTCCCATATCAGACCAGTAAGAAAAAAAGATGAGGATTATATATTTTACAAAAACTTGCCAGAGCCAGTGATCTTAAAGCCAGTATTGCCTCCAAAACACTCCCTTATCTTCCATCAAAACGTTGGTCAATGAAGAGATCATCTCCCTCAGCTTTTGAGGATTTCAATTTGAAATTTATGTAAATACATGTAATTTATTGACTCTTGCCTACAATGTAGGCAGCAAAGGAAATCTGAATGCTTTGAAAAAGTAAAAAGAAAGAAAGAAAGAAAGAAAGCATCCGTTATTACAATGAAACAGACCCAAAATCAGGTACAGCCAGGTGTCGGATGCAGGATGCTTGCTCTTGTCAGTGTCTATTATCTCCTATTGTACAAAGTCAATTAGGTATTCTTCAGATAGGGCTATTTAGCATGAAGTGTATGTGACTCGTGTGCCTTTTTCTTCAGAGAGAGATGAAAAACAAAGGAGATCTTTGATGTACAAATATTACCTCATTGCTGTTGTATAATTTGATCGAACAAAAAAACGCAACCTAAGTACTTTTTTCATATTCCTTTTGAAATGATGGACATCTTGCTACTGTAGCATGAGCTGTAAATAGTATGACATTTCATATCTTTAAAAAACAAAAACACATCGAGCTCCCAATCCCGTGATCCATCCCAGTGACAAATGACAGTATATGGGAGATTCCTTTTTTTTTTTTTTTAAATGAATAATTTTGCTTTATCATGTATGTCCAATGCTGTTTTTAGCAGATAAATTATTGTTCTGTTTTGTCTTAGCTGTTTGTGAGAGGCTGAACTGTGTGTGTGCGCGTGTGTGTGTGTGTGTGTAGATAAATGCTATTTAAATAATTTATCAGGATTTGTTGCCTCGCCAAAAAGGGGCGCACGTCCGTCTGTATAAACGGTTTGCACACTGACGTGAGGATGTTCTGTTCTTTATCGTTTTTACCTTCTTTGTTACTGTGTATCATTGTTACCATTATTTTTGTACAATTAGTTTTGCTTGTCTGTAAACATTTTCTTAGTTGTACAAAGCAAAAAAAAAAATGCTGTTTTTATTCATAGCGATTATTTTGTTACATACTTCAAGACAATAAAATAGTTGTTAAAATTCTCGAGCCTGTCTTGTGTTTTTGTTTGTCAGGTTGGAGCTATTTTATTATTCTCTGTCATATCCAACATGATTTACAATATGAAACATATAATATGTTTTACATTAAAAACAAACCAGACTTATCATATCTCAAAGAACGCATCTCAAAGATAACCAGCTGTGATTATTTCTAAAGTAGCCCCAAAGCTCAACACTTGAACTTACTCAAAGTCAAAACGATTGCTCAGTTTCCCCTAAAGGCACAAACAGAGTTGTACTTTCTCTCTCCGCAGAGAGACACACATAGCCTCTGTCATAAAGGCCACATGAGGAATTTGACACAGACGTCTGCTTCTCAGCTTGATCTGCCTGACCTCTCTAATGTGCGCTGACCTTTGCAGAAGGTTAAACAACACAGAGAACAAATATTAGACTGACACAATCCTTGACATTGGCTCACTGGCTTAAGGACATACAGGCTGACAAAAAAAACAAAATGGCAAGAACACAACACGGCAGGTCCACGAATTGTGACCTCAAGTCTCAACAAAATTTGATTTTTAGGATGTTTTTGTATTTTGTTCGACCTCGTACAACAACAACACATTTACCATGAGTGCTCAGAAACATTTTGTGATTCTTTTGGGTGATACCACGATCTAATTACTGAATGCAGTGTTGTTTTCACCTCCATCTTTAGTGTTAGAGCAGTCATTTCTGCACTGGATGCCCAACAGATCACTGGTACAAGTCTTCATTGGTCCAAACGTATGGAAAAACAATCCAAAACAGACAGATTGAAAACCTAACTGAACCTGACCTGCATACAGTAAATTAATTTTCCAAAAAAACAGATCTGATCCAAACAAACTCAAGGAGCTGAATTAAAAAAGCTGTCAAACGGAACAGATGCAAAACAGCAAGACCAAAACAACAGCCTGATGTGCCACTAATTAACAAGCATCAGGATCCAAAAGAGTGGCAACACATGCAATGTTTCCATGTGTTTCACAGTCGACACTTTCCCGAGACTCATGGCAAAACAACCCAGCACAAGTGAACTGAGCAGAGGTAAGACATGGCCTCTAGAGGACCCATGAAGACCCCTAATTTACTGGTCAAACTGTCCTGCACAGTGGTTCCTTCTAACATAGACTTTCTTTGACCGTGTTGGCTACATCTCTGCTCATGCAAAAAACCAAACTCTTCTTCAGTTTCTTCTAAAAAGGAAAGAAAAACACAATTTTCTGTCCGCCAGTGTAGAAGAAGAACAAGCAGACAAAATGTGTTTGGACATGTTCAGTGAGAGCTTGTTATGAAGTGAGTACTGGATGCAATCAACTATAGAGAAGCAAATAGACATTTATGGGCTAGTTATGAAATTTCAATTACAGTTTTACAGAACTAGAGTCAATTACAAACTCTTTCTTATTAATGATGACAACCCGGCATGACTTATTATGGATTATGACAATGTGGCAACACTGAAGACTAGACATCTTAATACCAGCTGCAGTTCTCACACGTCTCTGCCAGCTGTCTACAAACACCCACATGTTTACTCTCAGACCCTTTTTTAGGCTCGCATGTCAGCGTGTGAGCGATGCCACATTGAGAATCACCACGGTTTGAAAAGAAAAGACACACAGACAGACAATTTTCTTACAGAGTTTTGCCTGATAATGTCTGATTTTATGTTTTGTTGAAGAAATTAAAGAGGAGACTAACACAGATAATAGTATTCTCTTAAACCTAATTTAATGCAGATGTTTTACTTTTAAACCTAAATTTAAAGTAGGCGTGTAAATTTAGATATTGATGAATGCAAGTAGTGTTTGTCTTCGTTAATATTATAATGAGATGGGGTCATTATTTTGTCCATAAAAATTGTTGTACAATAGATCGTTGTACAACTGACAATCACAAAAAATAAGTTTACAATCCTATTACAAAGAAAAGCAGCAGATTGTCAGATCTGAATCAGCAAATATGTTGCTAGAAAAATGATTACACGATTATCAGTTGCAGATTTGTTTTCTGTCTGGCAGCTGATCGATTAATCGACTAATTCAGCTGGACACAATTCCAACAAGAGGAGAGTTTACTATCTTATATAGATACAGTGATGTACAATTATTCTGGTATTTCTGGCTTTATCCGAGTTACTGTGAGACACCTTGATGCAAACAACAGTGTGTCATGTTGCCCACTCTTAGATTTTCTCAGCAGACTCAAATTGGCAGCCTTCCGGTCTCAACACACAAACACACTTACTCCTCAAATAATGACAGACTGAAGCTGAGGAAGACCCACCCAATTACCTCCAGCACCTTTAATGGGTCTAAAAAAACACCCTTTGCAGTAAAAGGATAATACATTAGCCTTGAAGTGTAGTGACTAATGCAAAGTGCTGATGAATGGAACAAAAGACGTCCACCCTGGAGTTACAACGGCTTTATTTAGCTCCTGTAATCCACCCGGGGAAGTGGAGAGACTGCGCTCCATTTGCAAAACCCACTGCCACAATTGGCCTCAAACCTCAAACTTCAAACTTGAAACGCTACATTTCATCTGGCCTCCCTCCTCCTCGAGTCTGTCATTCAACACCTTTGTGCCTCGATGCTGATGTGTAATGTGGTGCTGAAGTGTTATGTTAAGATGGAGGACCCCCCACTGAATACTGCTGCATTTACCCAACATATACATTTGTAAGCACAGGAGCTGTAGGGCCCCACCTGTACATACAGTACTCGAGACTCAAATAAGAGCAGAATAACATTTTCTTGAACAATACAAGTCTGGAATGTGGTTTTTAGTCAAAGCCTTTACCTTCCCTTATAGCAGTAGTTGGGTGTGCAGGGTGAGATTAAAATAAAAACCTCAGTGACACCTGTACAGCTGCAGGCAGCAGACTTTTTAAAGTCATCACTTTATTCATCCTGTGGTTATGTAACATCTCGAGTCATCAGCTTTCTGGCTCCACAAACGGCTCGGCTTTGGCTTTTCACAACAACAATTACAGAAAAATGCTTTTATAAAAAGGTCATGGAGAGAAAATATTAAAAAAATCACATGAAGCAGATGATTTCTACCTCCTCGCTGCTACTTGCTCCCCCTGCAACATTAGCTACCACTGGCTGATTAATGCTTCAGCATTACTCCCTTGTCCCTCAAGTGCCAACGATCAATCCTTCTTGTTTCACTCCGTTTATCAACCACATCGCGAATTTGGGGCTGTCTAAAGAAACTTGGGCGCTCAGTTGCTATGTAGTGATATAACTCAGCAATGGTATGTGGTGCTTAGCAATCTGGTGAATATTGACATGTGTTACATGTGAATTCTTTAATGTTACAGTAGATCAGCATCAGTGTTCGTCTGTTAAAAAGACAGACGGCCTTCAATGCTTTCATTTGTTCACTTTCCTCTTTGTCTTTTTAACACTGCTAAATTTAGAGAGTGCTTCGTCCTTGTGAATGAGTCGAAATCTTTCCTTGTCGAGCTTTAAATGTCAAACAGCTGAACATTGTTATACATCAGTGGTAAGTGTATTATTCAGAGAACTTTTCTTTAACAACTAAGGCTTTCTGAACATGAGCAGCAAAGAGAAAGTTCCTGGTTTGAGCACCTCAGTCGGCTGAGGCCTTTTTGTGTGGACTCTGGCTTCCTCCCACAGCCTGACCCTAACTCTGGCCCAAGGCATGCAGGTTTAAAGCTTAATGTGCCCATAGGTGTTAATGAGACCATGAATGCGTCAGCCCTGTAATGAACTGGCAACCGGTGACGTCTCGCTCAAGGTCAGTTGGGAACAGCTCCAGCCCTGATTGAGATAAGCGGTTATGGATGGATAGATTTTCTGAACATTTTTCAAACTCTAGACCCCACAACAGCCACAACTTTTAGACACTTACAACAATCGGTGCATCAGTGAAACAAAAGTTCTTTTGAGTTTCGAGTGACATAACTGTGATATAATCAAATAAACACTTTGTAATACCCTTCTGTAAACCGTCATAAAATAATCCCCCAAAGAGAACAATATGATTCCTGTGATTGTTGGCAGCAGCGATGAGATTCCTGACTAGGATGTGCCGTGACCTTTGACCCCTGAGCCGGCTGCACCTGGCAAACTCAAACAGCCGGTGAATATTTTGATGGAAAGAGGCGACCTGTATCACCTTTGACGCATAGCGATGTGTGACAAACCCATCTCCAAACATCACTGTAAGGATGTCATAAATCTTTGCGCTCGTGTTGGCTTGCCTCTGGGACAATAAAAAAAATGACTGGTGGTTATGAAAAGCATGTTTGCAATCTAAAAAACAATGAGGTGGAAAAAAATTGCTGATAATTTTCAAGTGTCTGGTATGAGAGCTATGCATTGAAACCTAATCAGCGACATGTTTTTGAGGTTTTAAAACCGAGACGCGTCATGCATGTTTGCTCGCCTCTTGAACCTCGTCACATCTGCTTGATGTGTTCTTTGTGCGTTACTACTGTTTGTTTTTCCTCCCTCCTCTTCGGCAGAGCAAGTGTTTGAATAGTGAAAAGATGAATGTTCCAAAACAACGCCGAGACTCAATTCCATTATGGATGAAATTTCTTGTTCCTTATTTTATTGCTTTGAGACGAGCCGCCAAATGCCTGCTTTCACTCTGCAGCGCTCTCCTTCATTTTAATATACAAGTCTTCCACTATCCAGGTTAACCACAATGCGATACAATCGCTTTTTCATGTGTGCCGTGTTATTGAAAATGTTCAAACGTAAAAAGAGCGGTCGTGCAGGTTTCCATGGAGAGCAACCTGGCGTCCATTGAAGATTTTAAAAATCAGCTTTGCTCGTCTCTGTGCTGGAACTTTTCTTTTCCTTTAACTCATTATTTGAAATACGTCAACTAACCATTTTTCCTAATTATACTTGCCTTGTAAAAAAGTTTCAGCAGACACAGAATTGTCTATTTATTTCTTGTGTTCAAAATATGTCAAAACCTTTCAGTATCTTTGGGTGTCACTTGACAAAAACTCTATTTATTGCTCCCTCATTCTCCTTCTCCTCCTGATCCAACATCCTGGTTGAGATGTGGATGGAGGCCAGCAGTCCTTTACAGCTGCCTATCTCCATCCAATCAAATCTGAAGGATTTGTTTTAAATATCTATACGATAAACACATGTTCTGTTACATAAAGAGGCTTTCAAGGTATCATTAAGGCATATACAATTGTCCAGATGTGTCCTAAATATTAATAGAATGATGGTTGCAAACCACTGGAGGAGTTCTCTCTTTCAGTTCCCAGAGTTTCAAAAGAAAACCAGCTCAGCGTAATGTAAACAATAAGACATGAGGCAGCTGTGTTTCCAATTTATTGCAACAATTACCGACTGCGAGTTTTGACCATGCGCCCACGGCAAACGTTTGTTTTCGTTCTTATGCAACACTGGAAGTACGAGCGTGAATCTCGTATACGGACAGCAACGGCAGAAAAGAAAAAGACCCCAGACACTATTAGTGTGCTATTCATTAGCCGGGCTGGCAGCAGATGAGAGAGAAACAGGGAGACTGGAGGAAGAAGCGATGGCTTTTAATTTCCTGAAGGGAGCACGCCCTGCTACTCCTCTGCAGCTTCTGTTTATCCGATGGCCTGTAATTCCTTCTGGCCTTGTGTTGAGTTATAGATTCGGCTTCAAAACACGCAGCAAAGACATTTGTGCGCCCATACAGTATACCTCTACTATCAGCACCAGTATGACTCAACATCCCTGTAAAATCACAGGCTTTAATGACTGTAATATCCATAGGAGAACAGCTGTGGAGGTTTAAGGTTTAAGCACTGCAAAAGGCAAAGTACAGAAGATATCAGATTCAAACTTTTCCTTCCTATACCCACAACTAGTCATCCAAGAAACTGATGCATGAGCGGTTGCTTAGTGCCGAGCGTCGGTGCTTGTGGCGTGAAAAGACAGGTCTTAAGTTGGCCTCAGGTCAGAGTTTGTCCTGAAAATGGACGTGATGTCTTCTGTTTAAACAACTCGCGGCAATGAACGACTAACCCAGAGGAGGAAGTCAAGTGTTCCCTGTGTTGTTGACCACAAAAACCGTCCACCCACCCCTACTCTCCGCACAGGGGTGCGAAATATTAGAGATAGCTGTGGCAGACGGGTTTCCACACAGATACTAGACTTCCCTGCGGGTCGGCATTGCGTGAGAGACAGCGATGTAAACAGTTGAGATAGAGACACCTGGGTTTCATTTATGTGGCACTGCACGGAGGAAGTGGGGATACTACTCGGGGCTTATTTGAATTGACATGTGTTATGATGGTGCAATTTGGCTGGAGCTCATTGGCTTACATGTGAAGTAACCCAGTAACCCACTTTGGTTGCAGTTATTTAAGCCGGTTTTATTGCTTTTGGGTGCTTTATAAAAAACAGCAAGACCTTGAATCTTTGCAGTTCTTCTCGCTGTGGCTCAGGTAGTAGATTGGGTTCATTTAGTGAGGAGGATTCCTGGTGTGTATGGGTGAGTTTATCATCAGCATTAACGCCAAGCTATGCCATTAGTGTATGATTGTGTATCCATTTAGCATTTCTGATATCTGAGATAAAACTTTGCCTTGAGTCTGTTGGTAGAGAATCAGCGCTTCTGGCCAAGCTGAGCCCCTGAAGAACAAACCATGAAGGAACAGAGAGACAGAGAGACGGCTCCAGTCTCGGCTCCTGCCGATGCTATGACAAGGTTTACAGAAGTGACTAATGTGGGCTACAGGACCAGGCCAGACCCCAGGTTTCCACTCACACGGGTCTGTGCCAGGCTGTTTGACAGTTGGAAATGAGGAAAGTCAATGAGGAAAAAAAAACTTCTAAATGAAGCATACTGACAAGTGGGTGCCAATATGTCACCGTGCATCACAGTGGGGAAAAAAAAAAACACAGAACTGAGACATGCTTTTATGGAGCCATCAAGTCAATGAACTATCTGTGCAGCATTTGTGTACAAATGTGATTTTTTTTTCTGTTTATTTGTTTATTTGACTGGTCTTACATGTTTGTTTTTTTTACATTCACACCAGCTGCCCAGAACAACCACAGTCTTCACTCGTACACTGGGAAGTTCAATGCCTTTCTCAGTGGACGTTTATTGGCAGTTGCTAAAAGAGGAGACAGTTGAAGTGTAACACAGCAGCTCTGTCGCTTCACAGGGGGAAAAAAGAAAAAAAGAAAAATGTCCTCAGCTGGAATGTCTCTGGAAACACTTTCTCTCCAAGTTATGTGAGGTTAAGGTGTGTTTTCACAGCATGCAGATCTACTGTGTATAATGTAGGTACTGTAAATAATATAATAGTTCTTTTTGAAAATAGGTTTTGTAAATAAATTTTGTCAGAGATGAAGACATTAAAACAAAAATGGACCTTTTGCAGATCAATGTTGAATAAAATAGTAACAAAGTAAATACAAACATAAGTGATGGTTACAAAAACAATAAAATCTAGGTCCTCATTTAGGCCTCTGTCTTTATTAACTTGTAATTTGTCGATCCAGTTTTCTCACCTTTTTATGCGGAAGATGGATCAATGCTAAAAGCCTGTAACGATGATAGGTTACTGTGACAGACGTCCAGGTAGTCATAGGGTAGCTATTATGAGTTCTGCTAATGTGTCAAACGACCTTTTGTTCTTCTAATGAAAAAAAATATATATTCTAGATAACAAACAAGGTTTTACAGTTAATAAAATGATTCATGCTGAACTCCACAAATATCTTTTGTCTGTATTACATTCGTGCAGTGGTTACAATTGTTGCACCTGTAGGACACTCTGGGCTTTTAGGGTTGGGTGTTTGCTTGATGATGGGCCGTGTACCAGTTTGTCATGTAGAGCAGAGCATTTCCTAAAAACTGATTCATGAGAGTTCAAGGCAGATCTGGCTGAGTATTCCATCACTCTCAATGATACCCCAGTTTCTATTTATAATCTGTTTAATGTGTCTGCCTCTGTACTGCATGCTGTGACAAATACTAGATCTTTTATTTGTTTGAGAGGATTTCTTTGTAGAAATGTTTGGCTCTAGTATATGCTTCCCATAATGTTTCTGAAAGTGTAACAATTTCCTTGCAACTCCTTTACCTGCTCACAAATTCTTCATACCTGTTGGCACTGGTCATGTTGCTGTCCGTTGCTTCATCCTAAATGTATACAAAGATATAATAGATGTAAACAAAGCACTTCTTTAAAGATTGTAAGGGAAGTTTCATTTCCGCTTCCTGGCGGAGCCATCTGTGGGCGGTGCTGAAGCGAGTAAAACATCTAGTGTTATAGAGTAAACACCTGAGAGGACCCTTCTTTCCTCTCTTTATCCTGCTGTGCTGCTGCTTAACCACAAGTCCAGACGGGGCAACGGCAAGTTCCAAAGTTCCTCCGACAAATGATGTGAACTTGAAGAAATGAATGTGGACAAGTTTGTTTTGGGTAATGTGAAGGTAATTCAAGAAAGTGAATGTGGGAGACAGGAGAAGAAGCTGTGGCTGTCGAATCTTCTCAAATGTGGCTACGTAAACCACAAAGAGGAGCAGTATGTGAAACCTGCAGCGCGACAGTTAATGAGACGGCTGGGACCACGACCACACTACATATTAGCTCTCTAAGCGGGCTAGTCTTGGTCTCGGTCTTGACCCCTCAAGGTCTTGGTCTTGCTGTGGTCTTGATACATTCTGGTCTACACACTGTTTAGCAGTAAAAACAATGATATCAATGTAAAATTATATAATCAGTGTATTTCTTAGATTTTACAGTGGAGCAGCAGTTATAAAAACGTGCAGTCACACATGCACACACAGATCGACACTAATCCTCTCAGCTATGGGGTGTTTGATCTCACACAGGCAGCCTATCCCTTTGATAGTGAAGGTCAGATTTGGTGCCACACATATCTAATAGCAAATCTGTGTTTACCGGCAACATTCCTTCACCAAAAAGCTCAACTTACGAGCGATTGGCCAACGTAATATTCAGGTCCGATGCTCGCAGAGCTCCTCAGAGGAAGGCAGTCTACTCACGTTACTGGGTCAGCGGCATTGCTTTACTGGGCAGCCCATCTGGGACGGTTTCAAGTGTGAGCGGGAAATACCTATTTAAAGGTTACATGGAGATGGCGATGCTGTATCTCATATCAGGTTAAAGATGAAAATAAATGGATATAAAATGATGTTTGCCATGTGCATAATGAGTTTGCTTCATGGAAAAAAGATGCAGATAAAACTGCAAATGTCTGTGTTTTTTAATCATTCCTGTGACTGTAGCTTCCACAGTGGCGATGAGAAACGTGAGGGCGCGGTGTTGGGTTCCCTCCAGACCCATTTTGTGTCCTCGATCGGTGGCGCGAGACAAAAGGACCACAGAAACCAGAGCTCGAGGTAGTGCTGCACTTTCGTCGTGAGTCAGGAGGGGGTAGAAGAATGGAGTCCTTTCTCTGTCCAGCCTGCCTGGCTGTACTGTACACCTCGGAGAAGCACTCAGCACTGAGGGGAGATGGGTTGGCTTGATAATGGACACACACACAGACACACAGGTTTACCAAAGCCTGAGAGAGAGAGAGGCAGGGGAGGGTTTGAGGCATCTTGCGTTGGTGTGAACTCACTCGCTGAGTCACATTTGTGTGGTGGAAGCACAAAGTCAGTGAGAGAGAAAACCATCGTCCCTGTCTCATCTGACACTGCAGCCATTTGTGGAAGAAGAAAACAAAGCAAAACAACAAAACCGACTGTTCATCACTGTTTGTTTTTGTCATTTTTTCACTGTGAGTGGGAGGTCTTGGCACAAATACACCGATCTCAGTCCATGTAGCTATTGAAAGCTCATTCCTGTCCTCTCCTTTCACGCACGCATACATGCAGTACAATGAAAGCGCTGAGATGCTTTGAGGGAGAAACTGGCACACGTATTGTACCCGAAACCCAGAATAAAGTTCTGCAGAACATCGTGATGATCCCATGAGGACTACACGCTTTTGAACAATGGCCCCTGTATCAAAAGAAGCTTGTACCACAAATCAGTCAAAACCAAAATAAAGAGAAATTGTAGCATGAATCTTCAGCCAGGCAGGGGCGAAAGCCAAGTGCTCGGCTGCAAAGAAAAACAGAGAATCCCCTCGAGGAGCTGCCTTGGAGGACTACACTACCCAAAGGCAGTTGATAGACATCTCTCAGTGCCCTGTCCATCAGGGCTGTCGTCGAATTTTAAATTTCTATCAAAGACATCTGTCCACATTCCTGTTTTTGTCTACCTTAACATAAAAGAGGTGGAAGCCGGGGGATTGACTGGATCAGGAGATCCATATGTGACAAGTGGACGGCTTACATAATTGGGAATGTGAGGAATGCTCAAATATAAAGCTAGATTTATGTCTACCTGTTGAAAGAAGTAAAGAACAGTGGAGTTCTTATCTAAATCATCCTTTGCTCACTTGTTACATGGCTGAAAACATCAGCTTGGTTCTTTTTTTCCAGTTGTGTTTTGATGCCAATATACCGTAAGAACTAAATACCTTTGTTATATTTAGAATGGACAACTCCTCTCACCTCCTGTGGAGGCCTTAAACAGCTCCGTCAGCAACAGACTGCTACTCCCACCATGTAAGAAGGAGCTCCACCAGGGGTCCTTCATTCCAACAGCTCCCTTTAAATTAAAAACTTTTTTTCTGTATGTTGTCTTCAAATAGCCTAAAAAACAAAGTGTTTCTGATTCTATGTCTTCACATTTTGCTGTTGCATATAGGAACTTATGTCTGTGTCATTTGGCGTTTTCAGCATCGACAGGTTTTTCGTGGGAAACGACTCAATTAATAACACACATGACTCTTGTGGCATTTTATTTCTTTGCAGTTAATTCTTGTTTTTGTCTCACACACATTAATTTAATTTATAGATAATAGCATCTGCTAAATGCTTCAAATTGTAACTGTTCCCCAGGCCTGGTAAATTGACTAGTATAAAAGTCTATTTAAAACTTTGGTTTTCCATTTGTAATTTGACAATATGAGCCTTTTGTTTGAACTTTGATTTGAGGAAACTCAAATTAAAGTCAAATACTCTAATCTGATGGCTTACGCAGCCTTACATTAATGACAAATAGACCATTTAAAGGGGCGTGTAGCCTTAAAAAGCACTTTATGATCCGGTTACCACAGACATTTAGCATCAAGTTTATGTTGGGACTCGATGCTTTAACTTTTCTCCTCCTCTCAGGCTGGACCATGCTGGACCAACCCCTACATACTGTACCCTGTTGATATGTTGCTCGCTTTAACGTCACAATAAAACCAGCTTTTAAGAAAGTCATACTAAGCAGACAGAAGACTTTCACACAGCGATAAAGTATGTTTTCCTGCAGATTTCCTAAAGCTTGTGATTACTGAGCTAATTACTGACATTCCTCTGAGAACTTACAGGCTACTGCTCAGAACGTGGCAGCTTACGAGAACAGTGGGCTCCTTATGCAGTACTGTAGCCAGACGCATGCACACAGACAATATGCTGTTCTGTCTTATAAGACGTCCCTTAATGAAATATGTATGCTTTATAAAAGAAAGAATGTAGCGGACAGAAACTCATTTTCTTCAGGGGTACAAAAAGCACAATTCACCTTTAAAGCTGCATTAAGAAAGATTTTTATGTAAAACTGCACCTGACCCAAATCATAGCATGAAGTGAATGAATGGATACGTCTTGGAAAACCAATAGACAGAGCTACGCATAGAAACATACAGCTTTGCCATGTTTTGCAAGTCTGAGTCACTGCATCATATCGAGCTCTCTTCAAGCCCCTAGAAACCCAAATATACAAACGGCCCTCTATGTAATTTTTTTCATTCATTCATTCATTCATTCATTTAGCAGACGCTTTTATCCAAAGCGACTTACAAAAAAGGGAAACAATCAT
Organism: Collichthys lucidus; assembly: GCA_004119915.2. Lineage (NCBI taxonomy): Eukaryota > Metazoa > Chordata > Actinopteri > Sciaenidae > Collichthys > Collichthys lucidus. Next base: position 32,245,398 of record CM014086.1, on the reverse strand, counting down.
GGTAAAGTGCGACTAGGAAATGTTAGTGCAGCAGTCTGTGCTGTGACAGTATTAGAGGGTTGCAGTTTGATAGTGCTAGAAGAGGAAGTACTCTCTGAAGAGCTGGGTCTTAAAAGGTAGAGAGGGATGCCCCTGATCTGGAAGGAACTGATACTGCATCCCACCAACGGGGAAGAAGAGTCTGGATTGCCTTGAACAACCTGGGCTGATTGGAGAAGCACAACGGAAATGAGGTAACATATGCCTGTATAAGGGCATCCAAGTAGGTGGGTGTAGTTTAATTTAGGGTCTTATGTACATAGTAAGCATCTGTCCAAATAAATCTAAAATATTGATATTGGGCTTGGTTTTTACTCAGACATTTATTCTAAATACAAAACAAAACCTCCCTCCTCTCGCTCAATCTGCCCAATTACTGTTATTGTCAAAGGAGTCTGGTCTGGTGGCTTTGAAGAGAGCTTCAGTTTCCCGTTGGAAAGGACTCTGACGGTAAAGCAGTGAAAATATTCTAAATATAGCATATGCTTGAACTGATACAGATTTTTTTTTAGGTGGCTAAAATGTTTTGTTGCTGCCTGAGCTGTATCTGAGCACGTTGCTTAGTTTCATACTTGTAAGGATTATGAGGTCTATGTTTTCTAAGATGAGATGCGCAACTTTAATATCACTTTTTCTAGTCAAGCTTTAATACATCCATGGCATGGATACACATTTGTGTGTGTAGGAAAAAGCATGTTTGGGTTACCAGACTGACTGTGTAGACTTCTCTCGCACACAGCGTTACATGATTATTAGATATTTAAGTTCACAAGGTTCAGTATTACCTCATATTATAGATTGTGAAGTTTTGTGGCGCAGCTTTCAAATATCCTAATAAGATCCTGATGCTGGTAAAATATCTTGACCTCACTGATCACAGTTATTAGCTTTGAAAAATAACAGACAATTTGAGGGGACACCGTTCTACAAACATTATTCAAAGCATTATGAATCGCCAATCCAAGCCCAGATTTGTGACACCGGTTTGCAATGAGATAGCACGTCTTTCCGTGAAAGTAGATTGCTCTTGATAGGATGTCTGACCAATATTATCCAAAACGAATCTCTCCCATAATTACACAGAAGCGTCACTGTGGCCAGTGAACTTGCGGGTTTCTGTCTTTCAGTTGACTTCAACCGTCGCAGTTTTCTGGATAAAAAGGCACACCACTGATGACTACACAAAATGTAAGCATTCAGCTAAGGGGTCTGGGAAATGTAAATGATTTTGACAGTAATATACAACCACTGTAAAAACATTACCCAATCGTCTCCATCAAATATGACTATACGACCATTAGATTTCCCATTTGTAAGACTTTTGCAGTTTAGGTTACGTGATCTAAGTTTCGTGGTAAAAACCTCAGTAATACCGATCCAGTACTACACAATCCCAAACACTGGCTGCTTCCCATTCACAGGCGACAGACATTGTGACCTAATTCACTAGCGTCGGGTTGGCAGACTCGGAAAATGACAGGGTAACATCAGTACAAACCTACGATGGGTTGTAATGGTACAATCCCATGGCCAGCTTCTTTCATCTACTGTACGCTTTGGTGTTCGTGTCATCAAACAGCTCAGTAGTCGAACAAAAAAAAAAATCTCCGTCCTTCATTTTAAAAGAGCCACTAAACTGTTTCAGCCTCGTAATTACACGGAGGCTCCGAGAGTTTATGGCCACGTGAGGGAGGACAGGTAAGTCTGGAATTTAAGCTTAATGGCAGGTCGACAAGTAAGATGGTATATTGAAAGAGTTTCCTGCAATGTTTTGACTGTGCCAGGTTTGTTGCACAGAATCACCTGGGAAGGTCATATTGGGTACAGTTGGGAAAAGGGCAGGAAACAGGCCAGATTGGATGAACCATTTGTCTGTCACCAGGAAAACCTCAACCAATCACATCAATGAACCATCGAACGCAGTCAAACATTTATCAAAGCCAGTCAGGAGAAAAGTGAAAGCATCTTTTTCAATGTGCAAAGTCTTCAGTGCCGATCTTTGCTCTTCCTTTAGTTCTCTTACTCGCCAACTAGTTTAACAGCTGCCATTGTTAGTTTTGAATAAAGAAACGTCACACACTCTCAGAGTTTAATCGCGCCTGTAGCTCATGATTAGTCTGAACCATTAGCTTGAAGCCTGACGAGATAGATTCTCTTGTCCAACTACCTCCCAATGTTAAATCATCACAATGCACTTTATATACATTTATGAAATGAAACATTTACCTTTAAGCAAAAAGACAGGAGCTGTTTTTCAGGTAAGTCCCATATACAACATAGGTATGCAGCAGTAGTGCTAGTTTAGGTCTTCATCTTACAGAATTAATCACAAGATGACATTTGTCAGGATCTGAGTGACTCTTACAGAGTCCGCCATGTTGCCCTGTCATGTTTCTACAGTAGGCCAGGACGGACAAACGACATTCACAGCCACTGTAGCCCTCCCCTGTAAGTTGCTTTGGATAAAAGCATCTGCTAAATGCAATGTAATGTAATGTAGTTTCTACTACCTTTTTGGAAGTTGGAGCAGTATTCAGTCGGTTTCAATCTGCACCTTCACCACTAGGTGGCACTAAATCCTAAACTCTGGACCTTAACGTGATCCAACAAAAGATGCAACTCAGTGCTGACTGTTTCACATTTTATACAGTTACTATTTAAGCTTGATCTATTCATTAAATCAAGAAAATAAGTGATGAAAATAAAATATTGGTGCTCGAGATAATTATTTTTCCATTATCGTAAATCGGTGGTCTTCATATCGCTCATCTAATGCCATGAATGCACCCGCAGACTCGGAGGTAAGACTTGTGTTTCAAGCGTTTGCGTAATATTTCTGCATTCATTCCAATGGCTGTACCAAAACACTTACATATTTGCTATTTTTATCCCCAGAGCTCCTGTAATTACGTCGCTTAACATTTAAAGTGTTCTGCTCACTTAGCAGCCATGTATTTATGGTGTTATCTACATGGCAATTTAGGAATTAAAGAGTTTTAGGACGACGACCACAAAAAGGCAGAGAATTGCTCTCGTTTTTCCATCACCTCAAAGCGCGCGTGAGGCCTTTGCTTTTTTGCGAGACTGACCGACGAGCGCACGGTGAGCTTTAATGTGCTGGCTAGTCAGCATCCCCACTAATGAAGCCGTTTAAAGCACGCTTCCTGATGAGGGTTAAGCCCGGTGTAACCATCACGTCTGCAAACGTGTCCAAAGAAATTAGACTCAAGTGCGTCTCCGACCTTAACGAGGCCGAGGAATTAGAGCTAATCTACCGCAGAGATCTCGGTTTGTGATTATCGGCGTGGAAGTTATCCATTTAAATCTGTAGCTGGTTTGTTTGTGTCATCCGGAGCCATGTTGAGGGGGAGTGGGTGGTTTCATTGAACCACAAATGAGCTTGATAGGGTTTGTAAGAGCTGAAAACAAAGAGGTGTGTGGTCCCAGCCTGCAGACAACCATAAAAGACGGTTGTTAGACCAACTTCTAACTGCTTAACGTGTTTGTATGAATTTTAAAATGTCACTGAAATCGCCACATTATTGTAAAACCTTTAACAAATTAAGGTTTAGGAGTTTTTTTAAACTGCACCTCAGTGTTCATCCTTAGATGGAGTTTGCACAACATAAGTAAAGCTTCAAGTGTATTAAACATTTCAGATATTCTACTTTTTACTCTGTATACCCAGAAACATATCACACCAAAACAAATCCACTGTATCTTCAGACAAATTCTCATTTTGCTTACTCATAATGATCCACAATAAACCTGAAAAGGTAAGAGATACATCTTCCTGATTTGTAGTTACAATCCGAATGAATTGTTTCTAAGAATAAAACTGTCTCTGCTCCCGTCTGCTTCTCTTTAGACAAATCTCATAAAGTATGATACCAATGTGGGATAATAAGTGTACTCCGCCATGTCTCCCTGGATGTTATAAATCTGACTCATGATTCTCTGGGCTTGTTCGACATTGTTTTTGTCTGCGCGCGACATCGCTGTGCGTCAGTCAGCGCTGCCCCCTGAGCGAGGTCACCACGCTACATCAGCTTCTACTTATCTCCACTTTCAGCTGACGTGCTCTGTTGTCGTCTGCCTGTGTGCTCCACTGGACACAGAGACACAATGCCCCTGCAGCTGATGACTGAAGTAAACATTTTAACACAGATGGGAACTTATCGGATGCCGGTGCTGTCATTAATGGTCACAGTTGTGTTTTTTTAGTTGAACACAATATGTGAATTGGTGACATAATGTGTTATAAAAATTAGGGTTACACAGCTAGTTGGATGTTTTAACTTATACAATGTTTGTTCCTATTTATTACAGGGCACTTCCCTTTATTGCTGTTTTCCTGAGACTGGCAGGGTAAGGTAAAGTTCAGGTTAATGTATGAATAGAGGGATTTGAGAACAGGGACAGGTCAGAGAGGTGACATCTAGATTGGGGACATACTGGCTACTCATTAGGTGATATGTTAAAATAAACTGTTTAAATGCATTATATGCAAATTGACTGTTAACAATTTACAGGGGTTGAGACAGCCCATCTCCAGGAAAATGTATAAGAACCAACTGTTAACGCTCCTCTGGGAGCCTTTTTCTCTGTAACCCCTTTAGTGTGTTGCACTGTGAAACGCTTCTCTTGTACAAGAACAATAAATTCAACTTAAACTTTGAATCTGATCCTCCCAATTTAAGGGTTTTTCTTTAAAAAAGAAATTCCTGTAACATAAGAAATTAAAACATTGGAGGGTTGATGGAGAGTGAGAATTAGTGGAAGGTGGATAACTTGGGATGATGGACAGATGGAGGAGAGGGGATGAGGAGAGGCAATAAAAGATTAAACAAAGTAGGAAATTCTGAACATAGTGATAAAGAAAAGAGATTAGCAAAGAAAGGAATGACAATAGGAACAGCAAAAATATAACAAAAACTGTAAACTGAAAAATGAGACCAGCAACAGATGCAGACTTTCTAAACGCTTTACTGCAAAGATGAACAAAGATGCACACACCACCACCGATGGACTTCCACGTCTTTGAATCGTCCCTATCTGCAGCTTTAGTAATTCCCTCTTTCACCTCTGTAAGACATATAAAGTCACTTTGCCTAAAAACAGTCAACCTACAAACAGTTTATTCTTTTGGTTTCTCAAATAATGGATATTAGATTGCAGATTTCCGGCAAGAGATGTTTGCAGCTGCATCACCCTAAACTTTCTCTCACTCATCATCTCCAACCCCTTTTCTTTACTTCAGTCTGTTCTTGTTTTCTGGTGATTTTAAAGTCAGTGTAATTCCCCAGTATGTCCAGTTGAAAGTCTCCTGGCGTGACAGCATGTATTCATGCGTGAAGGTGAGGATGCTGTAGTAATTTCTATAGAAACCTTGTCCTTTAGTAATCATACTAAAGCTTCATCTGCCAGCATAAGTCACAAAAAAAAACATGAACAAAGGTAGCAGCAGCAGCACTGTGTCCCTGTAACCGCCAACCATGTCCAAAAAAAAAAAAAAAGTTTCAAGGTTTGTGAGTTAAAACATTAAAACGATTGTTCTACACGTGGGCTATTAAATGCATTTGCCTGCATCAGCTTTCACTATTAAAAAAGGAACACTGCATGTCTTTGCACATAAACGTAGCCACTGATAAGTTCAAAACAATCGTTACGCTGGGTTTTAAATGAAAAATACGATCAGGAGTGACAGCTGTTAAAGAGAAATTTCCCCCACTGACCTCCTCTGCTACTTCATGTTGGAGTCACGCAGAGAGCGATATTTATTTTTTACTGTACGCAATAAAAATTTGTGCAAGCGAGAGTGCATCGCTGTGTGTGTGTGTCTGTGCTTGTTCAAGGCTCAGCATGTGTGTGTGTGTGTGTGTGTGTGTGTACATAACAGCATCTGTGTTTTTCCCCTTCTGCCGTTCACATTAGCTCCACTTGAAATGGAAGTCCCGCTGCCAGGCCGACTCACTGGACGCTCCTGAGGAAACCCCTCTCTGTCGGCTACTGGACAGCCTGGATGCAATTAAAGTCCAATATAAGAGAGAGAGAGGCATGTCAGACGTGCCCAGTATAACCAGGCTGCGGCTGCAGTGGCCAGATGCGATCCTGCTCGGGCCTGCTCCGGGTCTGGCAGACACAAACCACTTCACTATTAATGGGGTGGAGAACGCCACAGCTCCGGGGTGTTCCAGGTGGTAAATGGGTGCTAATAGAAATCGCAGAAACCACATCGCTGCTCAAGGCAAAGGTTAACCTGATTGGTTTTACACACCTAAATACAAAAAAACGCTTATACATGTACCACTGAGACTAAACTTGGCTGGACATAAAACCCTGTGTAAATACAATGGGTTGGTATTAAATATGAATACTTTTTTGTGCCCATAGCACAGAATGTACCAGACAAGAATGTCTGGTTAGTTTTTGCAGCCTTGTTTATGATTTTAATCATAATTTGTTCATTTTAGCTTTCTGGAAATCAGACAAATCAAAAATATAATCCAATAAAGACTGTAAATTACAGTATATAAATAACTGGTGCATACAAAAACATGTCGTTTATTTAATTTAACTGATGGGAGTTGAAGTAAAAGTATAAAACTTTTTTTTGACTCATCTGGTAACTTTTTAACTAACATTTGTCAGTTTTGCGGCTCCATACTTAAGTTATTACAATATTTTCTCCTTTTTTGGCCTTTAATGATAGGACAGCTGAAGATAGACAGGAAGCAGGGGGCAGAGAAATGGGGGAGTGACACGTTCGAATCCCGCATCGGGGCCAGCTGCAGCGAGGACTACAGCCTCCACACACGGGGCGGCTGCTTAACCCACTACACTACTGACCACCCCCTTTTGTAGTTTTTTGTTGTTCTGTGTTTAGATTTTAGAATAATATCTAAAATCATGTAGATATTGGTACCAAAACTCTGATGCTGTATTGGCAATACATAGTCCCAATAGTAAAGTACTAGGTCAGATTTAAAAGTATTCGTCTAGAGGTACTTCTTGATTATTTACATTATCAGTTCTTAAACATTTTAAGCTACAATAAAATTTTTATTGTGAAAACTTTGTGATTATTTTCAGTTATTGTTGAACTCATTAAGAGCTTTCTGAGTATGAATCCAAACCCTTGACCTGCAGTAGGAAGTGAGGCGGTTTTTGTTTCTCTGTAAAATAATCCTCTTTGTGGGTTAGATTAAAGCTTCTGATGCTGCACTCACACAGGGGAACTCATTTTGACAGTAGAAATAAGCAAACACCCAATCGGCACTTGCACATGTCATATCAAAAAAGGATCAGACCAAAGCGAGAACTTGACCGAACGTGGCTTCATCGTGCAGACTAGCAGCTCGGTGAGGTGATTACAGTCTTTACCGGGAAATCCAGAAACACAGTGAAGATTAAACTATGGGATCAACACGATTAGCTACTGTGGTAACACAAGTAAATCAGATTGGGTCTGTGGAGCATGCAAACAGATTCTTTATTCTAAACAAAGGCTCATTTAAAAAAAAAGGTACAAACATTCATCCGGTAAACAAGGACCTTATGTCTTATACGGAAGGAACAGAAATGCCTTCTGGGGCAAAGATTTTCATAACTTTGTTGGCATTTCAGCTGCGTTATATAAAGAGATCATCTGCTGTTTGGAGCATGACATGCATTTTCTACATTTAGCTGCAAAAGAAAGAAGACGGGTTTAGCTGCTGGAAAGTTTAAAAAAAACACAACAAAAAAACACTTAACCAAAATTCAGGCCAACTTGGAGTTCAAATGTTCCAGGTCTGGCAGAGTCCCATTGTATAGTGAGGTCTCAGGTCTGTGTGTCAATATAAGAGCTCTGATCACTTCATTGACATCTTCTAACTGGAGGTGTATCATGTTGGGTCTCACTGCTCTCATGTCTGAACAGGATCCGAGACTTTGCAACAAACACAACGTCTGCTTGATATAAATAAGATTGTTGTAATAAAAAGAAAAACACTGTTTTCTTTTTAAAAACAATGACATCAACACATTTCACGGTCTGTATGACCTTCTCACTCATTAAAAACACGGCTTTCGCTGTTTGAAGCATTTCTGCTCATTTTCCTAAACTTTGAACATTTCTATTGACTTTAGCAGGGGGGGGGATCTTTATTTCAGACAAGGGAAATAACCTCTACTATAAAATGCAAGACACATCAGACTGCATACTGCTTCAGCGGTTAGATTAAAAAAAAAAACTTTTTGCCTTTAAGGAAAAAGGGAATTGATACCTTTATCCAGCCACTTTCTCTAGTTTGTCAGATTGAGACAAACATTTCACATGTGTTTCAACAACATCCTTTGTGCATGGTGTCTGAAAGAGGACCTTTTGTGGTGTCCAAACCAACCTCAATACCAAGGATTCCCATACAACACATGAAAAACTCACAAATGTCAGTATATGGAGAAATCAGGCCGCTAATCGTCCTTTGTCACCCGACGGCATTCCTGATGTTCGCCCGTGGCAACCAGGACTTAGAGAAGCGCAGAGATTTTGTTTGACAGCCGTGTCACCGAGCTTAGTGCTTCTCAGGGCGGGGCCGCCCGCCTCTTATGGGGGGGGGACCCCCTATGGACTGTGTTTGGGTGAAGAGGGGGGGGGGGTGAGCTAATATCACAACACAATGTAGTCCAGACAAGGACTCAGAAATTGTCATTCTGCGGAACATCAAAACAAGGTATCGAATTTGATTAATGAACCGAGCTTTTTATTCGCTCTGAGCCGACGCTGACAGCTGAAAGACATATTTACGGGGCAGTGCCACGGCACTAAGACGGAATGTATTATTCTTTAGATCAGTGCACTCCTTTAAAGGTTTTCAGATTCAGTCAACAAGCGTAGGGCAGTTAAAGGGGTCGTATTTTGATCTACTCAGATTTTCAGTGCACACCGCATGAGCAAAATATAAATCTAAATATATTTGTTCTGATTATTCTTTATCGGATGGTGAATTTCAGAAGAGAATATGTTTTCTAGCTAATCTAACCTTGAAGTTGTTACATTTATTTATGTCTTTTTATTCAAGGTAGACGTACATTCAAATTGCAGTACAGTGGTCCCTCATTTATCGTGGGGGATACGTTCTAAAAATAACCCACAAAAAACAAAGTCTGTGAAGTAAGTTTTACAATTATTACACATGTTTTAAGACCGTAAAACCCCTAACCACACACTTTTAAACACCTTTTTACACGCATTTTGTACAGTACTCCCTTAGTTAATCAGGACGCAGAACACAATGTGCGTTCATACTGTACAGTACGCTGTAAAAAAAAAGCATGCAAAATTACACAAAAAAATCAGCGAGTCCGCGAAAAGTGAACCGCGTTATAGCGAGGGACGACTGTATTCCTAAACCAGAGACTTGCAACCCCAAAGCAGCTGTCAGCGTTTCAAAGATGGAGATGTTCAGGTTTTTGAGGATGCCTCTCGAGACTGAAACCAGCTGCGATGCGGTGACTGTCTCCACAATGAATAGCGTACGTTAAACATGTAAAACCGAACAGCGACAGAGAAAACATATTTAGATCTTGGCATGTTGGGGAAGCTCAATCAAATACTAATAAATACAAGAATGTGAATTTCCAAAATAGAATATCTAAAAGTCGCCACTTGACTAAATATGAAAAATCTTGTCAGCATGTTTTTCGAAAAACCTAAGCAGAAAATCCCACCATATCAACAACTCAGCAAAAAACCAAGCTACTGAGGTCTCTGAAGCCATTTTTATGTAGTTGGTACTGTAATTGCCCATTTTCGGAACGAAGCGGTTTTGATCCTTTGATTAGAGACAGGGCCAGTTGGAGAAGCTCTAAAAATGAGCACAAGAGGTTCCTGACCCAAAATAGCCAAGTCTAAGTCGAGCTACACTCTGGCCAGCAGAGGGCTGTTTCATGTTATACAGCCTTTGGCTATTCCTGTCACTTCTCTGCGGGGTTCAGATAAACACTTCCATTCAACAATCCCAAAGACATAGTTAAGCGACCGCGATTATAGCCTTGGGGAGTGTCGTAAAAATAGCTCCGTTTGGGAGGGGAGGGCCATCCTGACAGCCGCAGATTCGCTTCCTCGTTTCTGTTTAGGATGTTTCCAACAACTTTCCTCTCTCGGGCTTGTTGACCTGTAAGGTGAACCGTTTCTGCACGTGCCCAGAGTTTCCCCTTTGACTAAAAGTAGGTCTACTCAGACAGCCTGGCTCCCTGTCTACGCCTCGGCCTCATAATTTTAAGAGCACAGCAGCTATATTTATTCTTTAAAACTGAATGTGACCCCTTAAGCACACGCTTTAGCAGTGCCACATATGTTTGCATGACACTGCATTGCAAATTTATAGTGTGTGTGTCCGCTATGCACAGAGTTTCAGTGTAAACATCTTTTACTTTGTCCAGCAACATTCTGCACGATGTATGTCCTGGCATATTAAAAACACAAATCCAACATTACATGGTGTAACAGGACAAATTGTGACCAGAACCCCCTGGCTGCAGCTGCAGCTGCCAGGTCCAGCAGGATAAACAATGGGAAGCGGCTGAGCAGTTGAATGTGGTCTGCAAAGCAGAGAAGCCGCCCCTGTCCTTTAATGTGGCTTGGAGCTGTCTCGTTGGCCGCCAGCTCCTTTGCTGATTTACACCACAGCGGCAATTCACAACCCAAACAGACCCCAGACAACTAATTATGTCAGGTTGACTCTGTCAGCTTATCGTGGAGGCAAAACAGAAAAAGAAAATGTTGACCACATCTCTGCGAGTGTAACTCAAGACAATATGATGATGGAGCCCCGGTGCTGTCTGTTGTGGCCTCGTTGTGGATTTACTGTACTACAGCGCATAAGCCCAGGGAGGTCTGCGGAGGCCGAGCTGTGCGTTTTATGGAGGAAGGAAGAAAAAGCGATGCCTGCAGAATAATTTATATCCCGACGCTGAGAGGTATGTAGCGTTTCAGAATCCACACAGATGTACATTTGTGCACAAATAACCGATACTCACGGTAGAAGCGATCGCTGGTTATGGAGTGTGTGACGGCGTTTGACCCCGGAGGCCCAGAGAAAACAAGATCCGTCCCCCCTGTCAAATTCATCTTAAATCGGCACTCAGTGGACCGTGATGGAGCCCGAAAGAATGAGACCAAGTTTGTTTTTATTAATTGTATAATGTTAAATTGTGTTTTTAAATCTTATGTTTTAATCTGCAGTGATTACTCTCATTGCACTCATCCGTCATACGTGTTCTGCTTGAAAAAGAGACCTCTAGTCCGGTGGTACTGTGCATGACACTACATATGATGTTGACATTATGTCTCTGCGTCAATTCTCCCCAAGGTTAAAGTGATTCTGTTTCCTTTGTTTTAGGTCTTGAGCTGATCCCTTATGGTCATGAATATTACTGTAAATATAACACCGAAACAAAGCTGCGGTCAGATAAAAAAACACATTCATATTAAAAAGAATGACAACCCATCATTACCCAAGTCTAGACATGGTTGCAAATACGCACAAAAAGGTTTGTGGCTTAAAATTCTACATTTAATACTCTGAGTAATCTCATCATTTTTTACCAAAATGATGCACTGGCTACAAAAGGAATGTTGCTGTGGATTGAATTTGTTAAATCCAGCCAAACACGTAATCTAGTGACACCGTCAGCAGTGTGTGTCACAGCATAAGTCAGCGGTTCACAACCTATTTTCCTTGGAGACCCATTTTCTATGAGTAAACTGATGACCTCTGACCAAGTTATGATAAAAAAGAATGCAGAACAATAACAGAACATAAACTGTACAATGAACCCAAATAGTGGACACAACAACTGCAGGAACTTTGTGTAAAATAAGCGATTTGGATGAATTCTGCACAGATTGTTTCCCGTGAATATTACATAGATGATGTTTTTAGGAACTTTTTATACAATTCTTAATTTTTTTTCTGAATGTTCTGTCAATATAGCTTGTCCAGGTCTTCATTGTGTTCTTATTCTGTGAGATTCTATTTATTTTAGATCTTTAAATAATCTAAAAATGTTTAATTTAGTTTTCTTCACCCAAATGGATAAAATACTGAGCTCTATATCTTTTTAAAGTTTTAGTTTTCAGGCCCTAATTAGTATTTTTGCCTTTTGATTTTTTAACTTTTTTTATTATTTAGTCATTTATTGGCTTTGCTCTACAAACTTGGATCATTAAAAAGATTCTAGATGGTGTTTTCAGTACAACACCATCACATAGAGTCCAATTATCAACAGCCAAACCACTTCACTGATGACTTACAGTATAAAAGTGTTAAATTGACAGATAAACTTAAATATAAAGTTGCTGCTATTGTGTCACTGAAAGTTCTCAACTAGCCACCTGACTGACTTCAGGTTCAAGCCAGATATAACAACCTGTAACTACTTTAGATCCATTCGGGCTCCTGATGGTGAAAGAAAACTTATTTTTCTGCCTCTTTCAATGTCAGTTCACCTCTTGCACCTAAAAACTCGACGTTCTTTCAGGTTGTTTTTCTTCTGAGAAACACGTTTTTCTTCTTTCCAGCCTGATGTGCATGTAGCACATGCTGTGAACAGCGTGACTCCCTGAGTCCTCGTGTCTGGCTCCGTGTCCTCCCTGCATCGGTTTGCCCTCCGTTCAATCCACCTCTCCTCTCCTGTTATAAAGACTCTTTTTTTTTTAAAACTGCATACTTTCCTATACACACTCCTGGCCCTGAGGTTTACAAGTTTCCCCGTCTTTATGGCACCACTGAGGCATTTCTGGAGCGTCCCAAATTTTTCCTCTTTTAAAAAACGACCTAAATGAGAATTTAAAAAAAAGAGTCAGATCAGAAGGTAACTCTTCTTTAAGAATGAGGACCATGCCTGTTTATTGTCCAGTATACAGCACGTAAAGGCCATTTCTGCACTGGATATCGCTCACCTCAACATGTTTCCTTCCAAATTAAATCGGAAAGCGCAGACCCAGCGCTGCAGCTTACTGATACTCAACTACAAAGGGCACACGAGGCATTTAATACGATGCAGATCTCCGCTGCCTCTCTGGAAAGGATGGGAACAGTCAGGCCTGGCTCTTGAGGGAACTTCGGGTATTTCCTCTCCTCTCTGCTCCCTTGGGGGCAGAAATAATGATATCTTCTGCTCTCAGGTTGCCCCGTGAGGCAGACGGGGACCGGTACTGGCACGGTGGCCGTTTATCATATAAAACAGACAGAAAATTACATTTGCTCATCCAAGGCAAGACTAATTATTGTTTTGTGCCTTTTTTAAAAAGACCTAGGACAGGAAGGAAAGATGATAAGACAGTAAAGTATTGTAATTGCTAGTCGTGTACAATTATTCATCATTATGGCAGAGAGAGAGAGAGAGACAGAGGGTTACATCACTGGAATAGTTCTGGATGTCAAAAAATTCAAACAGAGTGTTTTGTTTTTGAAAAAAACAATTTCGTCACATGCATAAACACGTGTGCAAAAAAACTCTGCGTGCAATATGTCGATGCTTCAAAAGCTTGTCATATTTAATGATTCATAACTAGCCTTGATGTGGCCTCTCAGGGGTGCTACCGATCATACCTCCAGCTCATCCTGACACACCGAAAAAGTATTTCTATATTTAAATTCTACATGTTTGCAGAGAACAAACCTGGAACTATCTTTAGGGACTTTAAACACGTGCTTTAATCATGTACGATGCATCGGCCGAAACAGAAGTTTTAACAAGACAGATTAACGTAAAAGCTCTTGGATTAGACAAATGCAAACCAAAGACTCGTCTGGGTAAATAACTGTATATTTAATCTTTGTTAGGACTCGGGCAAACACAGAAGCGCAGGCCGTAAACATTGCTTTTCAGAAACTTGAGAACGGGCCATGTTGGTTTCTTCAAGTCCTAAACAACTGACACAAACTCTTGTCTTCCAAAGCCGTTTGTTTAGGCTGGGGACTTTTACTGTCTTCCCAATCTAGCGGACATTACAAAGAGATGTTTGCAATGCTTTCGGTTTGTTTTTTTGGTCGACGTCCATGGCGGGCCTTTTTGTTTGTGTGTCGGAACTGTCGCTTTCATTGCGGGCCACGCTGTGCTGACGGACTTGAGACAAAAACACAAAGGATGACGCTGTAAGAATGTGCATCTCTGAGATATATGATGAAATGAAGGTAAAGTTATACATAATTAACTGACAGGTAGGTGCCGTTACAGGTGGCTTGTTTGAGCATCCAGGCGTCATTCAGTCCGCCTGAGCTCCACACAGGATCCATGTCCTGGTAGACACTGGCAACATTACGAACTTCACACACAGCCCTTTAAAACCTACATGGATTTCTTGTTTTTGCAAGATGTGATATATCTCCTCCTAAAATGAGAGTCAGAATCATAAATTCCTGTAAGGACCACTTCATGGAAATCGCTTGCTGCTCGCTGAGGTCCGACTCTTTGTAAACATCTGACTGTCCTGTTAAAGGTTGAGGAGTCCTCGCTTCTAAATCTGCTTTGCGTTGGGGGGGGGCTATAAATCTCGACATACAGTAAAGATGAGGACACGGTGTAAATCTTTGCGCTCCCTCTTTTGCCCTGTGGCCTTCTCTCCCTCTTGAATGGGGTTCAGTGTTCCCCGGTCACACCTGCTCGAGCTGAGGCCTGAGATGAGAGGAGGAAGAGAGAGAGGGAAGAGGGAGGGCTTCGACCGCTTGGAAAGGGGGCAATGACCCTGCATACCCAAAGAAGTCATGGTGATGCCTCTGGCTCTGTAGCGCTGGTTGTGGTTTTCGGTCATATGTGCGAGGGCGTTGTCACGTGCTTAGGAAAGATTCATGACCGGTGGGTTTGGGAGCAGTGAATGCTGGCACACTTTGAACAGAAACACACAGCATGCAGTTGTGCAAAGGCTTGCACAAACACAGTATATGGTCTCAAGCAGGCCTGCAGAGCGGCTTCATAAATGCACCGCCATGTGACTGGGGTGTCGCTTATTCTGACTTCCAAAGGGAAAAAACGAGTGACTCGTGCACTTACTCATTCAAACCACTAACAATCTCTCTGTGTGACTGCGCAGCTATATGTATACAGAGCACGCTGTATTAGCCGCAGGATGTCTAACATTAGCGTGCAACGATTTTGCAGACAATATCAAGCGAGCAAAATACAAGTCTCTTTAGTCCAAGCATATAATTCTCCTGTAAATTTCGCCCCGCCGGTCTCAACATTATAAACCTCAGAGAGTTGGATCTATAGTGTGTTTGTGCAAAATTATAATATATTCTAAATACTGGAGCTGGAAAAAAAGAAAGAGAATGAAAGTACATTAAGAAGTACAGATGATTGGCTTAACTAATGCTAACCAGGCAGTGCGAGCGGTAGGCAAAGTCCTGCTTTTCATTAGCACCACTGGGAAGTGCAGCCAGACCTAGACGTTCCAGATGTGCCCGTCCTTGTACGTTCCTCGGTGCATGCTCTGAGATCTCACCTCGGGGCTGCAAAACGAGACAAGGAAACACTCGCAGCAAGGGAGCGCAGCTCTAGCCCTGCCAGCCTCACGCGGAGTTTGCATGTATGCAGGAAGCCGGGCAGACTGTGGTGCTGTGAGGCTTTGCTCTGCAGAGGGTACGGCCACTTTAATGCCACATACCTGGCAACGCTGCCTCGGAAGATGCCCAGCGCTTGACTGTCTTTAATGTTTAATTAACGGGCTGTTGTTGCCTTCCAGTGTTGTGGAAATAATAGTCTGTAATCAGGAGAAAACAGTCTGCTCTCGACAGCCTCCCATCACCTCACGCACTTTGTGTTGATTGCTTTTCTAAACATCAGCTTATATAATTAGAAGATTCGGTTGTATTATTTATAGACAAACAGCAATTTCAAGCATTTCACTAATTAAAATGTCTTTTCTGATTAGCTGAGATCTGGACGGCATGCACGCTAGAGAGTCTCCCATCCCGCTGAACTCTGCTAGAACTGAATGTTCAGCTCCGGGAGCGGAGGTGATTGATTCCAGTTCGAGTCAGATCACCACCGCCTGTGGCCTTCACAGTTTACCAAATTAAAAAAACTCAACAACAACGCATGAGACCGAGTACATTCAGGATTTTTTAATTCTCCTGACAGTAGTGCGTGTTTTGGGGCTTCAGGCTGAATCTGCGAAAGGAATGCATCACCAACGCAAAGACACCAGCTGTGGGCAGACCAGTGACGCTGAAACTTCGGCACATAATGGTACAATTCATGTAGATCGCATATTTGATCTGCATTAAATTACACACTTAAAACTTCGTCTTTGACATATTTGGTAAACTGTCGATTTCAAACAGGGCAGAGAACATGTGCAACAGCGACAAAGATAATCAACATTTGGTTAATATCTGTACTCGGTGTGCTCTTTCGGAATCAAAATGAACAACGAATGGATCTGCCAGGCAGTGACGAACACTGGCTCCACAACAAAACTCTTCATAATCGGCTTTTCATGTTTGTCCAAAGCATCGGGATCACACTCTGTATTAATGCCATACGGCCCATCTTCTTTTGCGAGGACGAAACGCACATCTGACTGTGAAAACTGTCCCATATTTAAAGATCTTGGCCTAAGCTGAATTATATCATCGTGCTTCCTCTCTACTGAGGCAGGCCAGGACAAAATGAGATTATTAGTAGGGCAGCGGAAGAGAGCAGAGGCCGTTTCTCGGCCAATCCGAGGGGATCGAGTCATGACATCACTTCCACAGAAGCTGTAAAAGCGTTTGGGTTTACGGTGAAAACATGCTCTGTCAGAATGAGGAGATGTGTGTAGTTTCAGCTTCAGCCACCACAAAGGTTGGAAAACGTAGCAAGAAGGAAAAGCATGGAAGCACAAATAAATGTATATACTGAAGAAGATATCAGGTCAAAGCCTGGATACATAAAAACATGAGCAAAGGGCCATTAACAACTGGCAAAGGCTGATGGATACATTTAGTAAACCTATGACAACATTTGCAGTTTTAAAATCAATTTTATTTAAGTTTATTGGTCAAATTTTTGCACAAATTGAGAAACTATGGAGAGAACTTTTGTCTCCAACTCCGCAGACCCAAGTGTTTCGAATTAGCTCCGGCTCTAATTTAATTTGCGCCTCTGACTGGCTCCGTTCCCAAAACAACACTACCCTCATGGACTGGGACTCATGGTTACCGCTGTATTCGAAGACGTTTGTCATAACAAAAAAGGAAGAAAACATGATTTCTCAGAGAGCTGGAATGCTTAAAAGTGATCACGGCGGCCAGGGGACTGTGTTTGTATGTCAAGGGACGCTGGGAATATTAAAGAAAGATGAAAACAGGAATTCTGAGTTGGCAAAAAATGCCTCACATCTCTATTGTGTGTTTATTGGTTGCAGATTTAAGTTTCCTGTCAGCGTGTAATTTTAGCTTTGACTAACGGGCTGATCTGTACTTTTTGCTCAAACTGACCTCAGGTGAATTCAGTACCAAAGTAACTCTTGAACTGGCACATGAACAGAGCAGATTTCACCTCATGCAACTCCACGTTACCTCCAACAAGGAGGTCGTGCTTTCGTTTGTTTGTTTATTAGCAGGATTATGGAAAAAACGGATTTCATCAAACTTTGATTTTGGAGAGCTTCGAGCGGTAGTTAAATTATTTGTCACTTTCATTGACATTGCAAGATCACTTGTAACACAGATTAGGGGTGGCGATTTATAAGATTTTATTGATACCAGTGCTGTTTACATTCATTAATCGATTCACTTAATTGTTAGCAGCTGTTTTATTGTCCGAGTCTGAACTCCGTGTAGAAAAAAAAAAAAGGGCTTGGTCTTAGCTAAAGAGAGAATCTGCTAAGCCTGCCTGCGTGGCACTTATATTATTATAACTGGATAGTTTCCCCTCGATAACGGGCATTAATTTCAGAGACATTAATTAGCACTGGTGTCAACTTTCTTTGTAAAATGAAACATGGCATCAATAATTCAGAGGCACCCAATTCCAATGGATCTGAAAAATTTGAAACCGTTTCATAACTGGAACTGGTTCCTCGATTCCTATCCGTGATTGCTGATTGGCATATTGTCGAAAACCGGTTTGGTTTGGAGGTCTGCGAGTGCACTCCTAGTTTTAGAAAATGTTCGTGTTTTTCGGTTGTCACCTAACGACATGAACCCTTTTCGTAAAAGGAGAACCGAGACCGAGTCTGAATTTCATGGTCTACGGCGAGCAAAATCAACTAAAGTAAAAAGTGTAAGAGTTTAAGTAAACTTCTTCAAAGTAAATGTTTCCACGTTGGGAGCAACTTAATGAGCTTAAAGCCATCCACACCGAGGGGATATGATTGCATTCAGGCTGCTAACTTCATCCTCACTCTAATTATCAATAAAAGTGTACATCGACTGGAAACAGTGACATCATAAAAAAAAAAAAAGAAAGAACAGATTAACACATCAGATTTCTCATTTGACCTAAGTTCGGCTGTGGCACATCATAAAGAGACCGTTTCCTCGCCCACAAAGTTTCTGAGCTTCACCAGAGACGGATGTTGTTGTCATCCACTCCCGACTTCTATTTAAGCTGAAGCAAACCAACCGGCCATTATCTTACGATGTCTCCATGAAATCATACGCTGCTCGGATTTCTGATAAACCTCATACCGCTTATTACGACACAGCGCATAACCTGTGTGGGTTTCAAACCCCGGTGGTTCTCAGCGATGGTCCCCTGGTGTCGTGGCTGCCAGTGACACAGACAAACTGTGTTCAGGAGAGACCACACAAACACAACCAGCGAGGGATCCATCTGCAGCGGGACGCCAGATCCATAGTGAAAGCAGATGGATGCTGATATCATGTTGGAAACAATCACAGCCTCACCTCGTAAAATGTGGAGGTCAAAGACAGTGCAGTCACGTTCATGGTATAAAAATGTCAAAGTTTCTGGTCTTTGTCACAATTCTCCCCCGACCGCATTCAGACAGACACGATGCCTTTTCTTCAAACGCGAGCTGAATAATTAGATTAGTGCCACCCACAGAATAAAAGCCGTTGTTGATTTGTGTCCACTTTATTGACTCAACAACAGTTTCCCACCGCATTGATCGAACCGTTGACACAAGTGCTTAAGCAGAACGACAGCTGAAAAACCCGATGAATGGGGAAATGTGGAAACCTAACCCAAAGAGACAGCTGGGGGAAAAGCAGATGACAAATATAAAAAAAGCGACCGATTCCGGACTCACTGATCAATAACGACTCAATCAGTTCACATGGCGCTTGTGGATTTTGGATTCATGGGTTCACAATCCAGTTCTTGTTGGTTTGTTAAAAAAAATAATCCCATTCATTCCCGGCCAGATATTTCAGCCCCCATAAAAAAGACTGATCAGGTAAATAACACACAGCATTCCTGTTGGATCTCTAGTTTCCTTCTCTGTATTGTGAAAATATTTGCCACTGTACTGTAGTTCAAGGGTGGAGAGGGACTGGAGTCAGGCTGTTAAGTGGATTATTTCTTTATTGAACAATTAATAATATCACATTTAGACAAAATAGAACAATTTCCTCATGATATAAGCAGAGAAATGCATCTTCTATATTTGATAATCTGGATTTTTATTATTATTAAATCGATTCTCGAAATAAAACAGTTTATTTAATTAATTAATTAGTCTGAATTAATCAACGGCTCGGCCTGTTTCACTATTTTGATAATTGATTCTATTGCATAATACCCAGATGTGATGAACTGATGCTTCTCTGTATCATATATGAAAATAAATAATGATTCACAATTTCACTATGAAGACAAAATGATCAGTGACTAATTTGATAGATTTATTGGCACATTGATCAGTAATTAGAATAATCATTAGGTTTTTTATTTATCTGAAACTGTGCAAAGTTTGAAGTAATGTTCTTGGTGCCGACCAACAGAGATTGACATGAGTTATTATGGGTTCAAAAACACAGTGGCCAAAGTCTCTGATATGTTCATGGGTATAATGTAAATTCTCAGTTGGTTCTAAACCACGCTGAGCCAAATCAGGGCTCCTGCTGCTTATTATTAAACATCATAACCAACACTTTGATGGTGTGCAGGGTTACTGCGAGGAGTGGCGAATGACAGGGCTCACTGTCTATATGGGTCACCGTGGGGTTTGAATGCGGCTGAGAGGGAATGCGAGTGAACGAGGGAGCGAGTGGAAGTGGAGGGCTGCCTGTCGTTCCCTCAGCCAAACCACAGCTGGCCAGATTACAAGAGTCTGGATTAGAGGCCAGGGGGCTTGGGGTAGAGATGTGGATCCCATTGATGTCGAAACCCAAACACACACACACGGAGGCCACACGTTATTAAAGCATCACTGTCACCGTCAAGACACGCAGGAGCTCCAAATTGCCAAAGTCGGTCACATTGCGTTAAGATACTTCTGTTTCATGTGGCAACTTCATCTATGAATGTGAACGATGTGATTTCGAGCAGGTGCGTTTACTCATTTCTTTTTAAAATCGTAGCAAGGCCGGATAAAAAAGGAAACATAACCTTGGCCTATAATTTAAATCGCATGTGTACAAACTAAAATTTGGTACACAATTGTTTACAGACCGATAATAGCTTCTCGTAAAGCATAACCATTATAAACAGGAGAATGAGAACAATCTGCAGAGCACACTGTCTCTGGCCACTGCTGGCAGAGCATGAAAGCTGCATTACAACGAAACAAGATCAGCTTCATGACTGTCTTTTAAATCACTAAAACTAATAACTGTTATCAAAGAGCAGCCACATACCAAAACATGAGCGCTGCTGTGTTGCTGATGCATGTTTAACATGAACGCCAACATGTACATCTGCATGAACTTACAAAGCATTTCCAGGCCAAAAGAAGCAATGCTGCAAGCAAACGCCAAGACAGGGAAGTGACGATAACTCAACTAAAATAATAAACTATTTAAAAAATAAGATATTTCGCAATCCCAAGGATGAGGCCTCCAACTAACAATCCTGCAAATAACTTCACTCTCAAGTAAACAGAGAGTGATAAATCCAGCAATTCACATGATATACAACAGCAGATTCAAATATCAGCCATGCAAATAACT
The DNA here is from genome assembly GCA_004119915.2 of Collichthys lucidus. Taxonomy (NCBI): domain Eukaryota; kingdom Metazoa; phylum Chordata; class Actinopteri; family Sciaenidae; genus Collichthys; species Collichthys lucidus. The sequence continues at coordinate 32,224,252 of CM014086.1, read as the reverse complement.
GAACTTAAGCATTAAATCAATATGAAAGATCAAAAATTCATCAGTGCACGAACACAAGGCTCAAATTGTTTGTGCATCATCAGCATAAAAAGAGCGAATTGAAAAACAGTTCAATAGCTTGGATGCAATCATAGCAGGAACAATAGCAAAGCAGGCAGTCACATGAAATCATTACCATTAAAATATGACATGAATAATAATAAACAACAAGCGCAACAGCCAAAATGCTCAGACACAAGACATAACAAACACAAATAATGCTCGAGTGGATGAAAATACTTACTTGAATACTTGAAGTGACGCAGTGGTCTCAGCATAGTGTCACAGCAGGACAGGGAAGCCTAAAATTCAGGACTTAAAAACGCCCTTTGAGGCCGATAATTGATATTTTCCAACAGTATAAGAAAATGTCCAGCTGTAGTCCTCAGCAGTCATCAGCTGTAGCGAGTTAGTTAGATAATTAGTTAATCAGCCCTGTGAGCTGGTTGATAACTGGCCTCCAACCGACTTGTACCCTGTAAAAAAAAGGGGCATAAAAATGTTCTCTCATGATATCATGCTAAAAGACTTAAAAAAGTCATGCAGGTGTTTGCATAAATCGCTGCCAGAATATCCCCAGTTGTGCTTATTAGGAGTCTCTCCTACCACCAGGCTGTATCTACACAAAAACACAGACTTTCATTCCGCTGGAGGAGTCATTCAAAAGCCTGTTTTGGATGAGTGGTTAAAATTAATGATGGACATTGCCTCTATTGAAATTTGAATTACCAAGGGAATTTTTATGAAGTCTGGTTTTGAATTTAAGGTTATAAAGAAAAGAAAGAAACAGATGTGATTTGTTTTGTTACATGTTCTTCGTCGATTTACTGTTAATATGTTGTCTTGCATTATTGGAGAATATCAGACAAAGCTTGGATTCCAAAAAGAGGCCAGATCAGTCATCAACAATTAAATGTCTCTAGTATTGGAGCACAAAAGAAAACATAATAAGAATTTCACTACAGGCAGGAGAAAAGAAAAACAATCTAATTTCATTGGATGATGGTCGTAGAAAAACATACCCGGAAAAGCATTGCAGGTGGATTGGGCTTCGTTTGTGTTTTCTGGCAAACGTGATGCCACATTCAGTAATGATGTTAGGTGGACCAATTACGGCTGGAGCATACAGCCAAAAGAATACCAAGACGGGTCTTTTATTGGTCCGTGTTAACAGCATGGCAAACACTCTCCACATCATACCGCAACCCAAAATGGCGCCTTATATAGGGTGTCTAGGTAACGAGGGGGAACCCATTCACTATACTGCCTTGCTCTGTCTAAGAAACACTTATTTATTCACGTTATCCCCATAATCCTCCCACTATATACACACACACATATTAACCAACACAACCTCCCCCCAATTCTAACACACACACTAACGCTAATAAAATACACCATTTCCCAACACCCCTATCAATCACCACTTGGATGCTCCCAGAACTACAAATATGGTGACCGTTTCCTGGGGAAGCCTTTTGCCCTGAACACCCTGGAGACAAAGGAGACTAGTGAGTACCATTTAACACACACACACACACACTTTACTATTCCCTATAAATTAACACACAATTGCACACATATATTAGATTAATCACATTATGTGACTTTTGCATTCAATTACCAACAAAATAATGCAGAACCTACCAGCACCAATAAGATCTACAGGATAATGAATGTAAAAACATTCCATTATGTATATCAAATATCTATATGTATATCAAATGTGCAAATATGCCGTGTGCAAACCTAATAAAGTGCATGTATCTCAGTTAAAGTGCATGGTGCAATGTTCCCCCAACTCCATCTCAAGCTCCAGGGAACGAAGTCCTCTTCGTTACAAATGAGTTTTGCCATGCTTGGTGGAGCATGGTGATTAAACTTCTTCCAAAATCCAGTCCAACCCTGCTCCGTTTGTCCTACAAAGAATGAAAACTGAAATCAAATCTGGAAGATTTTTCAAGTCCAAGAAATCTTAACACGGGTGTTATGATAGAAATAAAATGTACCGCAAAGCGATGCAGTGTTTGCCTGGAAAGTCTGATTTTTTTTTTTTTTTTTCCTGATCTCCTCGGACACCTGACAGATACACTTTAGATCTGTGACCCTGACACCGGTGTGAACCTATGTCTACCTTGGCTTAAACAGTCTAACCCCTCGAGTCCATCCGGTAGTTTTAGTAGCAGGTCTCGGTGACAAGCGAGTGATTCTGAGCAGATGCTGTCTTCACCTTACTCCTCCAAGAATCTGACAGAGAAAATTAATTCATTTTCGTCGGCTGGCTGGATTCTAACTGCCCTTTCAACAGCAATTCAATTTGCACTTGACCAAGAATGCAATCTTAGATCCACCAGAGCCCAGATATTGCTTTTTTCTCCCCCCCTGCTCCTTACTGACACAGCTTTGTTCTGATAAAGAAAATTATACATCACAATATATTAAAACACAGAGACGGCTAAAGACGACTTATAGGTTTTTTATTTCTTTTTTCTTTGGCTTACAAATCCATCAACTGCTTTCTCCAGGAATAATATTTTCCATGATTGCTGTGTCACTCAGTGCCATGTTGGCTGCTAAATATCAAAACCCTGAAATGATCAACTCCTTCTGAGTCACTCCGAGGCCAGAGTTATCCATGATTAGTTCGATATTAAAGGTCAACCGAGAGATGCTGAAAATGATTTCTAGATGCTGATACAGTGAGCTTATTGTTACCATAGGAGGACGGCTTAAAAGAACTGAGTGAAGACATCCATGCAGTTTTAAAACGTACAAAATATCCCTTTAAAACGTGACTTTTACAATCAGGAGTAGTCACCAGTAACTATTTAAAGCAATTCATGCATGACGGACTCATATTCACGAATAATTATCAAGGTAATAGAATTTTATTTAGCATTGTTTGGTCCTTAAACGTCTTGTTTGTTGTGTTTCCATGTGCATTTAAATTCCTGACCCGTCATTATGGTCAGCTGGAGTCAGAGTCGTTAATTGGACGCTGCCAAGCCGTGGCCTTTTCCACACAACCCCATACAGTCAGCGGGTAACTGTGACTTCATAACCGCATGCATGAATACAGTCTGCAAAAAAAGAAAACATCAACAAGCACTTTTCTGCGGTACATAAACGCCTAATTGTTTGGGGATTCCCAAAAGCTAGAGCCTCGGTCGTGATGCAGTCTATAAAATGAAAAAATATGAACACAGAGATGTGACTCACATCGACCACTTCGTGACACGTGACATTGTCTCTCCTTTTAATGTGATGCCTGAGGTTACAGTTTATGTGAAAATACACTGGATCGCATCTGCTGAATTCATTCTGAAGCTTTTTCGAACTCAGCAACACGAGTCGTATTTAGAGAAATACTTGCTACGTAATCTTTGATTTATAGCACTTTTGTTGGCACATTTTTTTTTTAATTGCTGACTTGTGCTTTATGTGGATAGAGGAAGACTGCGTGCCACTTCTGAACCGAGGAAAGGTCAAGTCGACTGTGTCAACTCCACATGTATTTATTTATTTTGCATTCTTTTAATAACTGATCTCATTTTCTTTTCCTTTACAAAGATTTAACATGAAATCTCTTAACATTCATTCAAACATTCATATGGTCATTTATTTATCTGCACGTCGTGTGCGTGTGGCGTCCGAGTGTCAAAATGATTCACTGCTCATAACGTGATTATCTTCCAGGGGTAATAAAAAGAATTATTTCCTCTCTAAAGGCAGATGTTCTTGTGATAGTCTCAGGCAGCCACCTCTGTGTCAATGCCTGAAGTCAAAAACTGCAGTTCCTCAAACGTCCACTTGAGGCTGGCTACAGAACGAGTCGGTCTCCGTAAGTCCCAATGGTAAAATGTCCAATAAACATGTTTACAGCCTGGTACAAAAAACAGTTTTGGTCTCTGTAGCTAATTTCTACGTTCATGACAACTGTACTGAGGGTGAATTTATATACAACTCACCTGTTCAAATATATTAAGACTTAAAGTTATGCAGAATTAACAGCGTGGCTAGTTTGACAGGTTTGTGCTTTCACAGGTAGCTTGTTTGAGCACCAAGGTGTTGCCTCCGCTCCACTGATGATCTAAGTCTTTGCTGATTAAGCTTCAAAACAGATTTACCCGTCATGCACACTAACATGCAGGGTTCCCACGGGTGCTTGAATTCCTTGAAAATGCTTGAATTTCAATTCAGTGTTTTCAAGGTTGTGAAAACGCTTGAATTTTTTGTGAAGTGCTTGAAAATGCTTGAAATTTCACAATTAGTTAAAAATCAAAACAGTCAATCTACCACCATATGAAATAATGCTAACTAGACCCATATTATTATGCCATACAGTGGCACCGCTGCGCTTCCCATGACCATCATGGCAAACACAACTAGTAGGCTACCTATTTAAAGGTGCTGGAAAAATGGAAAAACTGGTGCTTGAAAAGTGCTTGAATTTGTTCATGAAAAAGGTGTGGGAACCCTGAACATGGCATCATGGCCGCAGTGTGATTGGGCCTGACTTCCACCCTGACGTAAACTGGATGGCTGAATCCTCGATCTGCAGTCTTAAGCAGTGGAAAATTGTTGAACCGATCTAAACTCACAGTTGAGGATCAGATTCACACTTTTCTAAGCTCCTTCCTGAGATATTACCCGAGCTGATTTTATCGTGTCCATTTGTGGCTGATGCCGCCATGATAACTACACAAACTGAAGACCACAGCTAACAACAGCCAGGTTTTTTTGCAGCCCATCATTACTTACCCCCCCCTCTCTCTTTTACATTTCTCTATCCATTACTTTTTTCCTTGCCAGAGAAGTTCCCATATGGGCACAGCCAAGCTTTCCAAAATAGAAGCGTAAATGTAGCAGCGCACCACCCAAAACCAGCAGTCAGCCAGTCGTCTCGGTGTCTTTCCACATATTTTACAGATTTTGCCCCCTGGCTTGATGTGGCCCTTAACAAGAGGGTGGTGGCACAGCATACTAAGACTTTTCGTGTGTGTGTGTGTGTGTGTGTGTGTGTGTGTGTGTGTGTGTGTGTGTGTGTGTGTGTGTGTGTGTGTGTGTGTGTGTGTGTGTGTGTGTGTGTGTGACCATATTTGTTGATGTAGAGAGAAAGATGAGCACCGGGGAAACTCCAGTTACCAACGATATCAGATTTTGCAGGATTTTAAGGATAACACTTTAACGCTGAGTGATGCATAAAAAAAAGTCTACAATGCTCTTCCGAAGGAAGCAGAGGCCAAAGTATCACATCCCACGGGTAAAGAAAGACCTTGACTCAAGTAACATGATTTGATTATGACCAACAAATGTGGTTTCACTGGTTTGCAAGCATCATAACTTACATACGCTCTCCCTCAGAGGCCTTTCTCTCTCTCTCTCTCTCAGGCTGCGTATGACCATGAATCCCCCTTATTAACCTCAAGTCCCTCAAAGTAAGGAGCTTATTGACAAAGACAGACTGAAAATTGATAATGGCGCGAGGCTGTTCTTCTGGACAGCTTCAAGAAATCCTGATATACACCCCCATGTCATAGATCTCATTACGCTGGAATGCAAAAACTGCAAAGGGGAAAAATTATGTACATAAAAAAGAAGTCTGTTGGGACGAGAGAAGGATTGCAAGCTACCGTCTGTTTGGCTGTAGTTGCAATACGATACAGAATAAATGAAAACATTCCTCAGTAGTCAACATCACTTTCATTGTTCACTTCACCTCCTTACATGCGGGATCCGTCTGCTTCACTTGTGATAAAAAGGCTTCGACAACTCCGTCCTTTTCTTTCGGATGTTAAAGGTCAGTGATTAAATCTGCCAGGAGACGACTGCTCATCATTACGTCTCACGGTCCACGCGGTGCACGTCGCTAATCATCAGCTGATGAATGCTAGCCTGGGGTCACTCTGCAAGTTGCCTAATAAAACCCGTCTGTTGGCCTCAGAGATGAAAGGGCCCTCATAGATGATGCTCCCAAGACCAACTGCCGAGGTCAAAACTCCGTCCCTGGTCCGTTATCTGGATGTCAAGGGGAGGCGGACTCAGTTGGCGGGTGGCGTGCTGGACCTCTAGTTGGAGATTATAATGATAATGAGACTTGAAATGCCAATAAAAATGGGTATCATGCTACTGGACACACCAAAACCACATTGAGCTGCCCAGAAGTGACCAATTACCTGACACATGGGGTTAAAAACTCTCCGTACGTAAGTTCTTCTGCCTTTATTAAATAGTGTTACAGGACCTCAAGGGCTCGCAAGGCCCGAAACATATTGAAAGAAAACATAAAGGCAAAAATTGTCACTAAACCAATAATTTTTTATTAATTCAAAACAAACGAAATAATTCCCCAAGAAAACAACAAAACAAAAGGGTTGGAGGTTCCTGGCCAAAACAAACAAAACGAGAGAGAGAACACTGAGCCAGCCAACGGCCGTCGCACCCAGCATCCACTCCCAAACTAAGCCTGTCTAAAACCCACTACCTAAAAGAAAGAAAAGACCGAAAACAGGACTACCAAGGACATTGTTGTGCATCTTAACCCCGATGTTGTAGGTTTTGATTTATATATTGCAATCCTTGTGTCTTCATTCATTTACTGTGATAGAAGGGCATGACTGTCCTCGCAAGAACAACAACAGTAATAGTCTCTCGAGGGGTTGGATGGGTCACCAGAACATCAAACTTTAACACAGGAGAGCTCTGTTTATTTCCTGTTTTCAACTTTTAAAAAAAAAAAGCATGACTGCATTCGTTCCCGTACCTTAACCATGTATTTATTATCGTAACCATGGCGACAAAGCGCCCGTTTAAACCTGAAACCACGACGCTCACCTGACCTTAACAAAATAGTTTTATATAAAATCAGACCCATAATTATGCTGACAAGACACAGACTCGTACACAGGTTTTTATAATTCTGAATTATTTTTATATTTTTATAAGTGGTTTTCTTTCACCCGTTCTTTTTCTCTTTCTCAAAAACATATTCATACCTTAAGGTGATTATACACTAATGAAAACATAGTTGTGCATAACATATAAAATAGATAGAGCCCCTTAAATCTGAAACACTGGACATAAGTCGCATTAATACGCTCTGCGTATTTTTTTTGTCAAATTACTGCCGTTCAAATGCCAAGTGGAGCTTGAATCAACTGCTCTTTGACTCTTAAAACACATTTTAGTGTGATAATAGACTGAATCCAGTTTGGAAAAGGTCAGTAAACAACATTCTGTGAAAGAAAAGCTGATATGAAGCAGACAGCTGCACATTCACAATGTTTCTTTTTCATTTTCTGCAGATCATCACCCACAGCTCGCTGCCACTTATAGCAGCAGCACCGCTTCCCTCCTATAGATGTTTTTTTTTTTTTTGTGCAAAGATAGCAGAAATGACAGCCCTTCACATCAAACATCACAGCGTGTACATGTGGAGAAGATCTGGGCAGGTTTTTGAAAAACAGTCGCGGGCCCTTGCACGGGCTGCTGCAGAGCGGAGAGGCCACAAGCCGCGCTCGTGTTGTTACTGCAGCTGCAGCCAGACGTTTCCTGGACGTCCTGCACGTGCCCGTGGAAAAACACATCACTGTCCGACTTCCAAACGTGAAATCCACTGCCCTTTTACCAATCCACAGAAGAATGCGAGTGACGCATTTAAAAATCACAAAATTAACAGACATTCCTGAAAATGAATGGAAAAGCAATAAAAACATGAGAGAGAACGATCTGTAAGATGTTTTCAATTTTGAAAGGCCGGTCACATGATGAGCGCTTTGGAAAAACAAGACTCAGCATTCATCATTACATTTATTTTGTTTTTTAAAGGCACACCTGGTTAAAAAAGTAACATCATGGTTACCATAAAATACAGTGTCTCACAGTGAATGCATTCAGTCTTACACCAGTACATTGATTAAATGAATTAGGCTGTAAAAACCCTGAATTATCTTAATCAGATCAAGGTTTTAACCACAGTTAGAGTTTAGTGTGGTTAATAAACTTTTGTTTTTTTTCTTTTTCTTCTGCACAATTATTTTAGTGTGTCTGGCAAAGGAGCCCAGACGCTGAAACTCAGATGTTGTATTTACTAAGCAAACAGGAACTACGTGACAAGTAGTGGACCAAATATTAAAGTGAGTGAAAGCACATGAAACAAGTAATTAACAAGTAAGTATTTACTTTAAAGGGTGCAAAGATTAATCAGCAGTCTTCATAATGAAATCTTCTCAACATGGTTTTAAAGGCTTTGCCCAAAGCGCCTCTGAAAACGACTGCATGGGGAAGATAACTATGTGACAACGAAGATATTATACCAGAGAAGAAGAATTTTTACTTAACTGAAGTATAAACGCAGACAGAAAAAACAACTGTATAGATTCAGAACACAACAATGCACAAAGAAGTTAAGCAGCTTAAAACCTTTAATAACTGATTTTTAGGTCACTAGGTGGCAGCAGAAACAAGCTGTGAGCACAGCAGTGACATATTAACACCTTTTGTTGTTGCTTCTGTGTTTTCTGTTTTATTTTGAATTCTCCCATTCCTCGGTATCTGTATCTTCCTAACTTTGTTGTGTGTTTTTTTTGTGGCTCTTCCACCCTTGTTAGTTGCACCTGTCCCTGATCAGTTTTCACCTGTGTCTTGTCGTCCTGTCTCCGCTTGTGTATTTAGTCTTCCTAGGGTCCATTTTTCAAATAGTGAAATCAAAGTGTGTGTTTTTTGACTACGGCTTTGTTTTCTTAGACCATGCCTTTTTTAATTGATTTTGGACTACACTTGCCTTTCCTTGGATTGCTCACCATTCTCTGCTACGTCAAGCCTAAATATTTGCCAGTGCTATTAAACCAATGTTCGGCATCAGTTCTTGATATTTGAGACAGCTTCATTGCATATCCCGCAGACACAGACCACAGACATTATCATTTATTTGGAGTCACGCATCTGACTACTGTATGAATCTAAATACAATATTCACAATTTATTTTCTTTCTAAGTGTATCACTTTGTTCACCATCTAGTCAAACTGTGGATGTGGTTACTGCTGGACTGATAGCGTACAGTGTTTTTTTTTTTTTTAAGCTGATGAAATAAAAGAATGGACCAAAACAGTTAAGTTGCCATCTGGAAAACCAAAAAACAGCTGTGGAATGATATAAAACCCTGTAGAGCAATCAGATAACATCTATTTGTGGGTAATTTAATGCATTTACAGCATAAATATATAGACTAGAAACAAAAATCTCCTTGTTTTAAAATCCCAAGAGCTCAGTCATTTTATTTGTATGGCCCGAAATCACACATTTGCCTCAAGGGGATGTCACCCTCAACTCAGTTCTAAGGAATGGTTTCAGATCTGCCATCTATGTATACTATAACTATGTATGTGTTTACCTACCTGCATGTGTCACCTCCACATCAGTTAAATTGGATGTGTAGCAGCGGAGATGATAGACGAGTCTTCCCCCCGCTCTCTCCTTCAGAAACAGCTGCAGCGGTCTAACCAGATGAGTGGCTGTACTCCAAGAGGAAGACGATTCAAAAACACGCAGCTGCTCATCATCGCACACACACACACACACACACACACACACACACACACACACACACACACGCACACACACTCATCAGGCAAACTGGACAATCCATCTACATCACATCTGGTCATGAAAATGATTATGCTCCGCTGACAGGTCTGTTTTTGCTTTTGACGTAAGAGAGACGGGTCAAAAACAGTCGCTCTGTTTGTTATATTAACATTTTATCATAGGGCTACATGTGATGTGAAAGATGCTCATAGTAATGAACCAACACATCCGCGCTCAGCTATGTCGTGTTTTAGACTCTTTCGGCTCATTGTTTTGGTTATACAGCTCACACAACTTTGCATCAGCATCATACAGTGGACAAATAAAGGATATTGGACTTGGAAGTAACGGTAACAGACTATCACAGACTGTTTTAACATTTAAATAACCTCTTGGTTCCACAAAGGGAATATGCAGCGCAGGTGGGTGGGAGCCAGTGACGGGGTGTCCAGGGTGGTGCAGGGCTGGTGGTGGAGATAAAACAGACTGCACGTGGCAGAGAGGGTTTTCCTGAAACACGAGGAGATCACGATTACTCAACAGAGCAAAGTTAAAGCGGAGTTTGCTTTAGCGCCGTTACCGCAGGGTAAACTAAGCAGGGTTCATTGGTAGATGAGGAACAGGTGGTGAAGTCATCAGACAGGTGAGGGGGAAACTGGAGGCCACTCCCTGGAGGAAAAGGAAAACCAGTATCCGCACGGCAAAGTGTAAATTATCAAGAAATATCAACAAAACATGTATTATATAAGCTTAGTCTTGACCTCATGTCAGTTCCATGTGTAGCAGTGGATGTGTGGATTTACCTGTCAAGGGTACCAAACCAAACTAGTGACATCACTCCAAGTTCGGCCTGATTGGATCAATTTAGAGTTGCCAACAATAACACACTGGCCAAGCAACTGAGAGAGAGTTGGCTCAAGCTTCTTGGCTCTACACATTCCCACCAGGCAGGTTTGTCTTTTGTCAGGAGTGCAGGAACCGTCCAGTCCCAACACCAACACGGCCTCTTGGTGACGTGGTTGCACCAAGAGGCCGTAGTTTTTGAAAGGGAACAAAACACCCTCCGTGACCTTGAAGATACATATTGAAACACTTTCCGCCGCTGCAAGGTCTTTTTTTCCTGAAACATAATCTCTGGTGCATATGGAGGGCACTGTGAGGTGGCACAAATGAGTCTTTGTGTTGCCTCGTTGGGTCTTACATCATTCTCCAGACTCTCCAGCTCCAGAAGTGACTGCTGGAGGGTTCGCCCAGGAGATCCCCGTGGTACACTTGACCCTACACTGAACTCATCTGATTTTTATACCTTTCTCACAGAAGCTGATGTTAACTCCATTGCAACCTCATATTGTTCCTATATGCAAAGTTATTCCAAGTTCTGTCAGGGCTTCTTGGCTAAAGCATGACCTCCTCATCCTGTGTCGGCTTCTGAGCCTCGCTGCTTTGGATCAGGAGCCGCAGGGAGCTGAGCCTCACAAGCTGGCAGGTCAATGGCCTCAGTGTTGCTGCGAGGCAGTACGGCTTCTGCTGCTGCTGCTGCTGCTGCTGCTGCTCCATCTCACCCTGCCTGCCTGAGCTCAGCTTTTCCAGCCATAACTCAAATCCTGCTAATTAGCACAAGGGCTCGGCGAGGGAACCACTTTCACATGGGAAGCCCTTCGTTTCGTTTCCACCCCTGTGTGCCCAGGCACAAGTTAGCGGTGTTATGAGACAGGACTGCGGCTGAAAAACACACAGGCGAGAATAATCCTCTGGCTCTTCTCTGAGGTCAACTTCACACACACACCAGAAAAAAAAAAAAAAAGTTCCCCTCGCGTAAGCCAATTACATAAACATAAACAGTTGATGGAAACGTTTATGAGCTGCTCATCCTTCATCCAACAGACATTTTTACATGATCTGTCCTGACACAGAAAAACTACGACGTGAATTATTTTTCCCAAACCACACAGGCTTCAAAACAAGGTTCTATTGATCGAAGCTAAACATTTAACAAGTCGCTGACATGCTGCCTGTGACATCAATGACTCATCAGTTCCAAATCTACACATGGCTTATTACCGACGGCTGACCGCGGCTGTGTTCCCTGCTAACTCGAATGCGGCATTGATCGCTGCATGCTTCACTTTAAGTGGCGTGTAACATAATTAAAAACAGATCTCAGAAATAAAAAAAAATAAAAAATGTTAATAGGGGTCAACAACTGCAACAAACACAGACCAAACACAAAAATGTGATTTATTTTGGTTCTAATTTCTTTGGGGCAGTGCAAGCTGTGAACACAACATTAACATCATCAATTTATAAAGTTGTTATATTGAACGTGTTGGCACCGATTTACACATTCGACAGAAAAAGAGCAACATTATCAACCCTTTAGAGTCACAGTGTTTCTTTAATCCTGTTCAGTAGATTCAATATTGTGATCTCCACCAACTCCCTTCAGCTACTTAATGCTCCTCCATGTTGTAGTAGGATTACTGTTTTAGGTTTTTTTTAAAGTATATCCAGCTGCACGAATGTAAAGAATAGACGTGAAGGAAGTTTAACTTCCAAGGATGGTTTGTGGGTTTGATCACAGACGAGACCGTGCCCAAAATAATGATATTTAACTCAAAATACCAAACTATAGGCTACTGTCAGATTCAGAAATGAGCCAAAAATAAACATTTTAAGCTATAGTAGGTCTATGTTACATGAATATGTGGTTCATTCCAGCAAACATTTCACAAAGACCCCACATACACCCTACTCTGATTGGCTAGGTTTAGGTATGAGGAGTGGTCAGGCCCAATCAGAGCCAGAATATGTTAAAGATGGGACTCTCCATGATAAGATACTCGCATTGATTAGACAGTATTTGTGCTGAATGTCGTGTATGTTGGGGGAGAACGGTTGCAGACTCGAATGCAAATTAGCGCAGGTGAGGAGAACCAGTGGCGGCGTGGCAGGATGCCCAGAAAGTACAGTCGTGAGAACAAACAGAGCTGAATGTAGCAGGAGGATGATTGACAAGGTTTTCCTGAGGCACAGGGAAAAAAATCACAGTTAAGTCAAAGAAATCACGGAAGAGCAAAGTTACATAAGAGTTGTAGCTGTAGGGATTATGTGCAGGAGATGATCGTGAACGAGGCAATCAGGCAGGTGAGAGGGAAACTGGAGGCAACCCACCGACAGAGAGAGACAGACAGGAACACAACACTTTTACTTTAACGATATATTATTGTGGCTTAAACACATGAACAGCTTGTAGGTTCTCCGTATTTCTTCAACTTATTTTCAACTTTGTGTTCACGTGGGTGTGATTTGGAGTAGGTGTGGTTCGGTCTACCTCGGCTGTGAACAAAGTACGATAACGGGGATGGTTTGTAGGAGATGTGTAACATCTACAAGGCCTCTGCTGGACACGTCTGCCATGGCTACGAACATCTCTGTTGAGAAAAACAATGAGATAAAAGGTGCTGAAACATTGTATTGATCTGCAGAGGTGGATGATATTTGTCTTGTCTGGAGGAGATAAGGGGTGGATGAATCTCAACTTTCTTCATCTCAACAGAGGCTATTATCGTGGGCACCCCTAACCAGATCTTCCATAACCAGCCTCACCCTCTCTGATCATGACATCCCCGTCTCTTCATCAGTAATCAATTTGACCCCCACCTTACCTTTAAAACTCATATCAAACACCTCTGTAAGACCTCAGAAATATTGCCAAGCTCCGGCCAAATCTCACCTTACCAGACTGTGAAAAACTAGTCCACACCTTCGTCTCCTCCAGACTTGATTACTGTAACGCACTCTTCATCTGGACCCACAGTAAACACCTTCAGCAGTTACAACTAGTCCAGAACAGCGCTGCTAGGATCCTGATGAGAGTGCGAAAATCAGAACACATCCCCCCATCCTTCACTCACTTCACCGGCTTCCCATCTCCGCTAGAATCAAGTACAACATCTCTCTACTCACCCATCAGTGCATCTATGGCAACGCACCCACCTGCCTCAAAGAACTGCTCGTCCCTCAAACCCCCACCCGATCCCTCCGCTCCGAAAACTCTAACAATCTCTTCTGCCCGACGACCAAGCTCAGCACCATGACCCTGACCATCTCAGATCATCACAGACCCTTGAAAGTTTTAAAAAAGGACTTAAAACTTTCCTTTTTTACTGATCTTATCATTTTTAACATGATTTATTTTGTTGGGATTTATTGTACTTGTTGCTTTGTGTGTGTATTGTAGCACTTTGAGATTTGATTCAAATGTAAAGTGCATTATAAATTAAATGTATTTATTCATTTCTAATCCCTCCGGATCACGGCGTTCACATAACATAAACTCATATATTATTTTCTCTTAAGAGTGTGGACAGCAGTGCTAGTCGCAGTGCTGCTACTCAAGGATTTTCATGCGAACTGTCTCTTTTTTTCAACAAACAACGTATCCCAACATAATAATAATGTCACATAGTAATTCACATAGTAAATCACATAGTAATTTGGTGGTTTTATGGGTATAATGATGACAAAATTGTAACTTTAGCTTTTTTATTTTGGGGATTTTATGCAGGGTTTTATAAATGTCTGTATCAAATACTCTTTAGAATATCACAGACACATTTTTTTGACAAAGGAAAAATAACACTTACACTTTGATCTCATATGCAGGTTTGTGAGTAGAGCAATGCCAACAACAACAAATCGTAAACCACGTAGCCTCCCCTCTTTTATTTTAACATGCCACAAAATGATGAGAGTGTACCTTGGTAGCAGCAACACTCCAACCAAAATGAGACTCTGAGAGCCATTGTGTGCGTCTTTATAGGAGACACAGTAAAGCATGTGGCAGCGTGAGGTGACTGGATGGAAATAACAAGAGGAACACACAGCCTGTGCTGCTGTGGGCGACGGAGAATGCTGGTAAACCAAGAAAATCTGCCTTACAATTACAAGAGGCCAAAGCAACAAGAGACGAGGACTGGAAGCCAGGATGGGAGAAGAAGCGGAGAAAGAAAGACAAAGTAAGAAAAAGAGAATACAAAAAGAAAAGGCAGCAGCAGCGGCGGTAAGAGAGAGATCATAAAGTCTTGAATACAGCCTCCGGGCAGCCGTACAAAAGGTTGTTCGCTGAAGAGGAGCACCAGTAAATGCTTTTAATTGGGATACCCTTCTGAGCTGTCTGTTGTTAAACATGTATATTGTTCTGCAGGCTCCATAAGGTTTGAATAAGGTTTTACAGCCTTATATCAGAGTTATGTGAAAGCAGCACAGGTTTCACTGATCAGAAACATTTTGTCTATAATGTCAGGTATTTTAATGCTAATGGTGATTGTATTGCCTAATAATAAACACATGCACACATACTGATGGTGATGTTTTTGCCACTGAAGTCAGAAGTCTTGCGTTCAGCTTGTTTTGCGGATCCCTCGTCCTTAAAAACAAATCCGTTTTGGCACCCACGAGGTGTTTTTGGCACCATGGTGGAAACCCAGTTCCATGTTAGTTGTCCACTCTGTTCTGTTCCCCCTAGAATAACACATTTTCTTAAACCAAGACTGCTCTCCAAACCAAAAAGCACTAGTAAATCTTTCATCAGGCTCATGCAACAAAGCCATAAATCAGAATTATGCAGCGTCTGGGCCGGTGCATGCACCAGAACGCTGTCGAAAAGTGAGATTTTTATTATCTGCGTTCATATTCGTCCTTTTCTCAACCCCTTTTCAGTGACATAGAGGGGTTTTTATCATAACATTTGTGATCTTAAGGCTTTGTCAATTCCAAACCCACTCACTGCAGTATGAAAATGAAATGTTTTACTCTGTTTTATCCAGCAGATGGGGTTAAAACTCCAACCAAAATGAAGTCCTTCACCAGGGATAATTATGACTTTCTTTCTGCTTTGTGTATAAACTATAAACTATTCAGACCTGGGTTATTTTAAGGATTCTTATCTCGTGTAAATATAGAATTTAAAGTGAGTCTGAAAAAGGCCTGAAACATTGAAAGGAATTTTAAAGTATTCTTGCCAAACCCAACAAAGCCCACAAATCCTAATTAAATTCTGATGATGAATTTCTTTCAGCAGAACTATTTTCGAAAACATTTTTGAGCCCGAGCCCATCCACAAACCTGAAAAAATTTACAGAGGCCAAAGCTAGACCGAAGCCCGACTGGTCTTCACTGGGTCCCACCGGACTTGGATGGAATAAATATTCATTTCTGTGCAAAGCCACCAGACTCAGAATCAGTGTTTCAGTGTGCCACTGCAGGAAAAGCAGCAAACCAGTTCAAATCAGTCAGCTCCATTTATACACGTGGACTTTGTCTACGTGCACAAAGTCCTGCTTTAAATGTAGACAGCCTGGCTTCGGTGTGCATGGGCAGGTCTACTGGCATTTTACTTGCAAAAGGAATTAAAAGTCAGCCTGCTGGCTGATACCAGGGCATAGATGTCGATTAATTAATTAAATAAATACTTATACTACTTATTTCTAGTAGTCATTACTATTACACCAAATAGGGATCAGAGTGGATAACTGGTGCACCGTATGGAAATATTTTTCAGCATTAGAATTAGCATTTGACTGATGACAATTCTCTTAAGAAGAGAAACTGTCAAGTCAAGGTCAGGTCAAGTGTTTCGGGATTTAGTGGCAGCTAGAGGAGAGGCTGCAGACTGCAACCAACTGAATACAACTCCTGTTACAAGGAAAAACTATGTGGATGAAAGACTTTATCTAAAACCAGTGTTTGATTTGTCCATTCTGTGCATTGTACATGAAAGTTCAGCATAAGAGGACCCACTCTCTGTAGATATAAAGGGCTCATTCTAAACTAACATAAAAACAAATGAAAACTTACAAGGAAGAACCTAAAAATCATCTTAAATGTTACACATTGCACCTTCACCTAAACTATTTTGTACCTATATGCATTTGTAAGCAGATCTGCAGCACTCATTTTCTTTTGCGTTGGCTGAGTGAAACCAGGACACATGTTTATATTTTTTTAAGTTCAGGTCTATCAACTTTATGTTGACCCAGTTGAAGACTTCAAGGTAAAATGATCAATTCCTGAAATTCTTCTAATCAAGACTCAAAGTTTAACCTCCAAGCATGTGACATTTTTCCATAAATTATGAGCGCAGTGCGACTGTAAAGTTGAGATGAGGCCGTTTTGAAGTGATTTATGAAAAGAAGAAATTAAAATTCAAAAGAATATTCACCCTTTCCACCTTGTCTGCTTCATGTTGTGACACGCTAAGTATAGTGGCAGCCGCTGCGTGGCGTTCGTTTAATGGTATTGTGTGTGTGTGTGCGTGTGTGTGAAGTGCAACCACTTATATGACTCAGATTTATGTCTCCCTGTCTGCAGATTATGGCAGCTTGTTCTACTGTATAGGTCAAAACGAAACATAATAACACTGGACCAAGTCAGTGTCTTTCCTTTCCTTTCCTTTCCTTTCCTTTCCTTTCCTTTCCTTTCCTTTCCCTTTCCTTTCTTTTTGTCAAAGGTCAGTGGTCAGTGGATCTCCATGGTGATATTGATCTGCAGGAAAGAGATCCAGTGGTAACTACCCGCCCTTCAATGTGGCTGATCATTGTCTTTAGCAGGCAGTACTGATGTAGGCTGCCCCTTCTAGCAGAAAAGCATGTAAGATTCCAAAAATATAGAACTACCTTTAAGTCTAATCTTGTGAAATTATTCAGTTGAGTCAGACAAACTGATACACGGACAGAGAGTTTCATAGAAACACAAACAGCATCTGCATAAATTCATATTTCATAGAGTTTCTGGCACCCAGCAGGAACAAAGTGCAACACAGAATGCACCTAATGCACATGTAACATTTGACTTATGTGATGATATATCTGGTAATATTAACATTTATTTATTAATTTTTATGTTTGCAGTGATCACAAGGCTTGCAGACACTTTGATTCCTATACAAGCTTTTATATCTTCCGCTGACCTCGGAGATTCTGGGGTCGCCTGAAGTTACACGTGCTCCTGTCCTGTTGAAATTCAGCATAAAGACGACAGTCTGACCTACTTTGGAGCTCACTTGGCCACTTCTGTATGAACTGATCCTTCAACCTGTTCAACATTTACCTTCAAACAGCTGGTGTTGTCACATAATGTGATATCGCAAACGTAGTATTCACAGATTTGGTGACAATAAGTCTGCGAGCACAGTTTGGTTTGATTTAGGAAAAGAAATGTGATCACTGCTGTTGATTGACAAGTAGATCTCTAGGATCTGCTGATGATTCAAACAGCATGTACGATATAAAACGATATGATCCAATACATCAAGATTTTGGGGGTCAAAGCCCAAAAGTTACACATGCACCATCTGAAATTTTGTTGAAATCCAGCCTAAAGTTCACGTTCAGCTCATGCAGTCACACGACCATGCCTAATGACATATTGCTGGATGTTTCACTCTCGTTGACTTGATGTTGAACCGATACATCATGTTAACAGCACATCAATCAAACCTCTGTGAGGCTGTGTTCGACGGTGATAACCTGATCTGTTAAAAAAGAGATCGATGGGCATCTGTCAGTCGGCCTCTCTCATGCTGCTGCTGCTGCACGTGAATCTCCTCTAAATCTTAAAAACTGAAGCTTTGATGGCCGCCGTCATAAAAAAAAACATGAAAAACATATGAAAACGTGTCGTGTGTCTCGTGTGTGAAAGCTGTTCTGTAATATTGTGTTTTAATTGTCAGGAATGGAGAAAGCGCCCGTAGGATGGGATGGTCTGTTATCACGGCTAGTCATCACAGGCCACAGACGTCTCTCACTCCAGCAACATGACCTGGGAATATTACTGTTTCTATCTGACCCCTGTGTGCATTCCTCAACACTTGGCAGTTTTGTCACCATGAATGATCACCCACTTGCTAAGAAAACCTGAAATAAATCACCACTGTCTATTTTTTCCCCAAGGTTGACAATGGAGCATGGTCTCTCTGCAGAGAATATGTAGGGCATGTCCATGCCTCTGGATGCTACAGTCAATAAAAGGAAAGTAACTGTACGGTCAAAAGATGCATGCAATGGGGCACTACTGCCCCCTATTGGCAGGAGAGCCAGTGTTTGGATTTAGTCCCTCAGCTGCATGTGCAAGATTTCTCTGACAAAGAAATTTTAATTTGAAATCTTTTTTTTTTCAAAGCAGTTCAGTGCAATCCAGCTAAATATCAACAACTGCAACATGTGTGAGCACAGAGCATTGCATTTTTTGCAGCCTATACATACATGTTGTGCTATTATGTATGTCAGCAGCTGTTTAAATAAATGTCAGGTAAATTAAATAAAAAAACAAAACACCCAACCGCGTTACATAATGGTTGTGCTCAAGTAGACAAAATTTAGAAAATGAAATGTCACACTAGATCAGGGCCATGTGTGCTAAATGTCTGAGGAACAGGCTCTCAGCAGAATTAGGAATAATAATCATGTTCGGGACAAAATGTCAGCTGTCTGCTGTCTGAGCCTTTTTAATTCTTCAAATGAAACAATATGAAATGTGCTTTGTGAAATGCAGCGATGAAACTGAAAAGCAGTTTTGCTTTGAACTCTTAAATGCTTCAAATGAAAGCACGAGTAGCACGGATAATCAGCCTTTCTTGGTTAAGAGAGCAGCACTTAAGATTAATGGAGGGGGGGAACTGTACAATCAGAAGTGTTATAAAACAGACACTCGAAATAAAGGGGCTTGTATGTGCAACCCAGCCCAGCCTTGGGTCTGAATATGGCATTTTATGTGTGGAAACAACATGCATCATGCGTTTTCATAGAGATCTATGTTCGCTCTCTCTGTCTCTTTGCAGTCAGGTCTCCTAGAAATTATGTCTACACACGACAAATTGGCAACATAAAATACGTACGGCGGACAGAATTACATTTTCCAAGATTATAATAGTAAGAAATATGATTTAATGTATCTGGCGAGTCACAGAAATAGTGACACTGACACTGAACGTAGCTGTCAATGCTGGTGGCATTTAGTTAAAGTCCAAGCCAACATCGAGCCGACATCTCTGCTCCTGTTGATTGACACAAGAGTTACATCAGATACTATTGACTCAGATCAAAGGTCAGCGTGGTCAACACTATTGATTTATTGCCCCCTCTAATTTATGAATTTGTCACCTGAAGCGGGCTGGTTATAGAGCAGGGAGACCTCCAGCCCTCCTATTGACTTCTGGACTGTGTGTTTTGCTGTCGTTGTTCCCTTGAATCAACCGGCTGACACAAACCCCGCATGAGTCCCAGAGAGCAGGAGACGCCTCAGGCGAACGCTGGACTCCCGGTGGGATGATGCACTGTTGCTTAAACATCTCTGACAGGCCGGGAAAGGCTTAGGTTAGGTCCTGCCCTCTCCTGTCTCCTGGCAGTCAATACCGCGGACAAACTCGAGATGTTTTAACCGTGCACGACTATTTAAGGTGAGATCAGTTCCCTATGTAAATCAAAAATTGAGGTAGAAGTTTCCCCCCCCCCGTGCAATCTCACAGCACAGATTATACAGATTGTATAATAGGTTGCTCTATTTCTTCTTTCACTAACATTATTCTGAGAATTGAGGGAGAGGTTGCCATGGGGATATTTGCTGGTTGCCATTCACCAGCACAGGTAATTGTTCCTCTTCACTATCTTTTTCTCCGTCTCTCGTGTCCTCGTCCCAACTCTCATTCACCACTTTGCTGCTAGTCAAGGATGTTCTTCAAAACAAACCCCCCCCAAAAAAGAATACAATTCAGTTTGAACAGTATTAAACCGATCGGGTGTTTGCTGTATTTGAAGCTGCATGGCTGTGTTCTTACCTGATGCTCAAGTTGATATATAGATTCTCAGATTAAACTCAGGTCTTCAAAACAGCCCCTGGTTGCATATACGGCAATAACATCCTGTAACCTTGACACAGACTACAGGTTGATTTAAAGATGATAAAGTAAAGACTGCATTTAATAGGAAATGGACTGCAGCTCTAGGGAACATTATACTGGGTACAGAAAGGTTTCACAATAACTCACATTCGCACACACACGCTTACTGTTGGTGCTGCCATCCAAGATGTTGCTGAGTGAAACAGGTTTTAGGGATCAGTGGTTTGATCAGGAAGAGCTGCTGCTAATAAGCTACTAATAAAGGTTCTGTTCCATTCAGGTCAAATACAGCCAGGGTTCGGCTGGGGTGCACTAAATGGAACACAGCCTCAATTAGTATCACTGGAAACACCTGCGTTGACCCAACTATTCCATGTCTATTAGTGTTAATAACAGGTTTTATTCAGATGTAGCTGCAAAAAAACAAAAAACAAAAACGGTGGCTTGCTGAGTGGAGACGGTAGCCATCAGACGTTCACTGTTGTAACTCATCTTGGCGTGTTTTATTTTCCCCACTCATCTGGTCGTAATTACAGACTGAATGGTTCGCCATGAGCTCGGCATTAACACAAGGCAGCAGCAGCTTTGTAATCTATGTCTGTGTGCGTGACAAATTTTTAAGTCCAAGCATTGCGACTATGTGCATATACTAATTGGAATAAAGCAATTTCATTGGCTATATGAAAACAAGTTATCTGTCTATGTAGATAAAGCCTAATGGCAAGATAGAACAAAAAATATACAATATTAATTTCCTTTTCCTTTTTTCCTTTGATGATCAAAAACGTAAAATTAATACCATTGTGGTAAGAAAAAAAACATACCAACAACTGTCAAAAGCAGTGCCACTGTAATGTTTTCTATATCACTGACTGTAAAATACCCATGTATGTGGTGGAATGTGATCAAACCTGAAACACTGTGCTCTGTACTCTACTATAGAGTGATACTGATGGGGGTTCTTCATTTAAATTCACTGCGGTAAAGCTGTGTTTATCTCGCATGACTCCACAATGCAAAAATGTGTTTGTGGCACAGTTGCACACGTGTACCACATACAGCGTATTTGCCGCATCAGATGAAGCATTAAAGTGTAAACGTGGTGGTGATTTATAATCCTCAACAGCATCTAGGCTGTAGATGGTTCTACAGTACCAGCATCAGCTCGGCAAGATCCTCATCATGACAGGCTTTTGTCTCTGTGAAAATACATACCTGATTAAAGAGGAGAGAGCAAGCAAATACAGATCTGAAATGTGTCTTTTTCTCTTGGTTTACAGCCTGAAAGCAGAAAGCAAAATCAAATAAAGAGGTTCCAAACAGAAAAATTCTAAGCGTTTCTGCTGGATGTCATGCATTCACAGACGAGGTCAAGATGACTCGACACCAACAGCGACCGCGCGTCACATATTCACACCTTGAACCTGATGCTGAATGTTTCTGCGCAGGCAGTGTTTGTTTTTCCTCCCTTTCCATTTAAATGTTATTCCATTATTTTATAATTGATTTCATACCGACCTTTGTTTTCGTCAAACACTTTTCTCTTGGGCTTAATAAGAGAGCTAAATGACGTGCTGCATTACGCCGACTTCATTTCTTGACACACTCAAATATACAAAAAGTCAGCAGACGCAAACGACTGTGACTCACTACATTTTCTTTTTCCAGGCTGTCAGACAATCTGAGCCGAGCTGAGGAGAAAATCTGTGTCTCTCTGCCCTCCGGCACTCGAACTGCTTCCTTCCACCTGTCAGATGGGGCTGCATTCATTTATTAAGGCCACAACAACCATTGTGAAATCAATGTGTATATATGTGTGTGTGTATGTATGTGTCAATATTATTGATTATAGTTTTTATTAAGATCATATATTTATTATTTACTGAT
The DNA here is from genome assembly GCA_004119915.2 of Collichthys lucidus. Lineage (NCBI taxonomy): Eukaryota > Metazoa > Chordata > Actinopteri > Sciaenidae > Collichthys > Collichthys lucidus. The sequence continues at coordinate 32,201,842 of CM014086.1, read as the reverse complement.
TTCTAAACGGTTTCTCCTAAAAATCCCTTAAAATGAGTCAACAAACACAAAAGCACATACGATATTCCAAACATATTATATTTAATCTTATATTTTGTCAATAATATATTATTAGACATATTTTTTTACATGTGAAAATTCATTCTTGGCAGCTGAGCTAAACATCAAGACATCAAGGTTTTTCTTTGTTTCTTTTCTCTTTGTTTTGATCAAACTGGTATGTTTAGCTTGATTGAAGGACGACGCCAGCGACGAAACTAACCACTTTGACATTTGCAGGTACATTTTTAAGCTGTTAAATGTGCTCTAGTTGGCGAGCTAATAAGGTGTTAGAAGGCTAAAACAATGTCACATGTCCCAGCATCAGTAGTCTTACTACACTGTACTCATCTTACTACACTGTACTCATGATGAATCAAATGTTTTATTTTACTGGAACAGGGACTGCCCCTGTCCAGTCACATGTCATGTAAACTTCTATAAATAAAGGAACAAGGAACTGCTCTGCGCCTCTCTGCTATCTGTAGCTTAGATGTTGCAGTGGCAGGGTGCCCTTTGTACAAAGTAAAGCTCTCGTGTCTGACTCTCATTTGTTCTGGTCTCTCACAGGTGTCGAGTAAGTTGGTAAACTCCTCACATAATGTAGCTTGGAAAATGTTCAACCAAGTGGTGTGTGTGTGAATTTAAAGGAATATTTTAAGGGAAATACATTTATTTGTCTTATTTTCCTCATAATTTAGATGAGTGGATCGATATCACCCTGATGCATGTGTGTTATATATGGAGGTAGAACCAGCATTAAGACTGAAATTCAAAAAAATTCAAAAAATTAAACAACTGCTGTGTCTTAATACTGTTCTTTTATTAGTACGCTTCTTTGTAACACACTGTGTGCACTAATTTCAGCAGAGTAGCGCAACATTTGAACTTCTTCTTTGCCGAATTGCAACCATGCCAACATTTGACTGTCGAAATATGAATAAATATGAACATATGTACGACTTTTTGATATTTACTACTCACTGCAACCGCTTCAGCTCGAGCAGCTTTCTTCTCTACTTAGCCGAAATGGCGACTGAGGGTGTCCAGCGTTCCATACTTTTGTCATGAGTGCACTCATAACAACAAAACTGTGTGATTGCACTCATGTACTGCAACATAACAAGTGTAAGTATGTAAATATGTTAACTGAGACACAGCAAACTAGCCCAGCTATCTCTGATACTCCTCATCCTATACTATACTACTACTAAGTAAGAACTACACCAGCATCTAAACTAACTATAATGATCATAATATAATATAAAGCTCTGTTTTTATGCGGTCTAACTCATTAGCAGCTGACAAGTTGTGGCTTTGTTCATTCAGCAACAAGTCAGACTGACGAGTTACAAAAGAAGCTGAGACATAGAGAACAGACAAAAATGTCACATTGAATTTCAAAGGAGCTCTGGTCGGAATGAAATTACATCTTTTTTGATTTTCGCCTCCGCTTGAAATGAATCGAAAAAAAAAGAATTTGAGCTACCACCTAGTCCTCCTACATTAACACCATCGTTCTATATAACGTGTCCTCAGCCTCACACTTATGCTGGCCTCAGCCTTGCGTTTGAAGTCAGCACTGAGGGACTTCGCCGCGGCTGCTATATAGAACCGGCTCTAAAGCATCTGGGTTATCTGTTGCCTAGCAACCGCGCTAATTAAATCAGTCTTGGGCCTATTACGAGTAATAGCTACCATAAAGAATCAAGTTGTCGCTGCATCTGTTTGTAAGTCCAATAAGTAGACCCGCTGTTAATGAATGTGTCCGCGGTGCAGATAATGGCTCTGCAAAGCATTTGGTGATGGATTTTTCTCGAATGAAAATAAGCTTTGACTGGTGAATGCTAATGAGAGGGGGGCATATTAAAACATCGTTATTGTGCATTTGAATCGACCGATCGAGTGTAAAGCTGCATTGTTGTTTTGCATGTCTGACTGTTGGGTTACAGCTGCAACATTTTAATTTGTTTTGATGAATATGAATGAGGTTACGTTATATACTGTGAAGCAGAGGGATGAACAGAGATAGTTTGATCTGTGTGTAGCTGTTATTAAAGCATGAAAGATTATTAATTACAATCACACTCACTGACTCTGCCACCCAATTAGAATATAACTGAAGTCTCTGGGTTAATGTCCTCTGTCAGCCGAGCTCAGTAGTTAAAGGTTAGTCCTTTCTGTTGGAGCAACTTTCTGCCAAAATAAAATCCCCATGAATACAGTTCACAGCAACACTGACAGCTTTGGTTGCTTACTGCACTGCCTGTAACAAACTGTGTTTACGTTTTCTGTGGCATGTGACCCCTGATGGTCTTCAAAAGTTATGATGAAGGCAGAAGTTGCAGAGATTGACACAAGAGACTGTCTCTCATGCTCCGTTCCCTACCATTAGTCAGCTTTGATTTATTTTAAGCATGAATACAACAAACCTTATTTCTTGTTTATTTCCCCCACTGTAAATACTCTTAGAGATAAAATATTTAGAAAACCGAGAGAGAAAAGTGAACATCATTATGTTTTCAAGTTAATTGGAATGAAATGGCCGAGAGTAGCATCTTCCACGAATCCAAACGAGACACACTGAGTGAAGTTATTCTCGTTCAAATGTTATTTTCATAATGGTTTAGCATTAAAAAAAACACTTAGTAAGAAATCTAGTGTGATGCATTTCCACGTTAGTCTGAAATGGCCTGGAACAAAAAAGGAATATTTGAATATTCAATGACTCAAAAATGAAAGTACTTGAATTTCTTCATGAATTGTGTTTACTGTTACACAGTAATGTCATACAGGCACTTTACAGCCTTTTTCTGGATGACCATTGAGTTTCTATCTCTTCCCTATTGTGTGCGACCGCACCGTTTATACAATATCATTTTCCATAGTGCACCATACGCAAACATCGAGACTGGGTGAAAAGCAACAATGTCGATGTCGGTGACGACATGAATAATGCCGCTGACGACAGTCGCTGCTGAGATTACAATAAACCACAAGCTGATAACAAACCGAGACTTTGTTCTCCTTCTTCCGTTGCTCAAAAGCTCCTCATGTGTTCCTTCTTACGGAGACTACAAAGACGATTAAACTCTCCTACATACTTTTGCACTCTGGATTGCAGCTGCTGTAATTTGCTTTCATTTAAAGTGCCGCAACCTTGATTTCTTCCGTTTGTGCGACCGAATTAGGCGAGGAGAGAGACTCTCAATAAAAGGCTAAAAAAGGTTTTCAGACGTCCTGAATTTGGCATTTAATTTAGTGTTAACACGCTGCTGAATGTCCAAAACCAAGCGGCTGTGCTGCTGACGGAACACATTGGAGCTTTTTGCGTAGGCAGTAATCCTCTGATCTCTTATTAACGTGTCTAGACGTTCACAAAAACAACATCCTTGAATCTTTCTCTAAAAAATAAAATATATATATAAATATTTATCTACTGCACTGGAGTTTTAGGGATCTTTTAGAGTTATGGTGCATTATGTACTTGTGTTATCACATTAAAAGTGACAATGGAGCATACATATGGAAAAAAATGAAATGTCATTATATTTACAAAATCAAATCAACAAAATCAACACAAGGTCCATTTAGCGGCTGCTCTGGGTATCACAAGACATGTTGGCTGAGGAGCTGAGAAACCATGAAGATCATGTGATATGACCAAAAGCTCAGAAAAAAAGAATTTTTAAAAAATATAGGCAGCTACAATTCCATAACTTGGTATGATGAAGATCATGTGATATGACCAAAAGCTCCAGGACAGCTACTACACTGACTTTGTGATTAGATTGACTGCTGCTTTCAAGGTCAAGGAAACTCAGTGATGACTCTGTTCAACATCGAATGATAATTCAGTAAATTCTTTAAAGCCTGTGAAAACAAATCAATTCCCAAGAGTTCTGCTAAAATATTAAATCTTTAAGACTAAATTAGAAGCTGCCACGTGGGGAACGAAACATGAATGATCACCTTCGGCGTAAAATGTTGTGTTTCGTGTTGCTGTAGGATCCCATCGGTCAAAGACAAAAGATGATTTAGGAAGCAAATTCGAGAAGCTCTGACCATTTCTATTGATGACCTTTGTGAAAATCAATGTGCAAGGATTTTTAAATAAATAAATGACTGCGCTGTCGCTCTGTTGTCAAGCACTTAATGGTGACGGGAGTAAAAGATGAGCCTTGAATCAAATCAAGTGGAAAATGGGAGCCAAGGCTAAAATATTCGACACTCCTACCAGATAAATTAATGTTTCCTGGTATGTTTTGAACATGTTAAGTGCTGCATCTAAAGCAGCTACTGTATTCAGCAATACCTGTCCTCATACAGCCATTATCAAAGCAGAGCTAAAAGAATAAACATATTACTCATCTCTTTCCCTCGTTTACAGTTTCCAGTCAGGCGTGACTGCACAATTCTGTCTGATAACAGCAAAGGGGTAGGATGCAGCATAGATTCAGGTTCTTTGTGGACATAGCAAGGGATTGTGGGTAGCCCCCGAAAGGGAGTTACGGCTTGACAAATATTTGAAGTGCAGCCCGGCTCTGTTTACATCAGCCAAAGCCTCAGGTGGAGGCTGCTACTATTCAATTATGCATCACAAAAGAAGACAGAGCCAACAGTGTCAGAGAGACCGAAAAGGATTTCACAGAGCGTCTGACGATATAAAAATGTTTTTCTTTTATTTATTTTACAGTCGTTTAAATAAGTAACTGATTTTCAGCAAACCAGGGAGGAATAAAACAGATAAAAGGGGAGTAAAAGATCCCCAAAGTCTTTCTTTCCTTTCTTATTCTTTATCAAAACATACCGATAGTATTCTCACATTTTTTTCTGTCTATTTGTCGCACTTTGTGTTCCAGAAAAAACAAGTCTAAACACACAGTCAAACTCTGAAAATTGTACATTTTTTATAACACGTATTTGCATACAGTACATCTGCGTTTTTCCCATTTTATCAAATCCACTTACATTTAAAGTACAAATGACGACAACATCTACCACATTAGAAGAAATGCGAATATTCCAAAAGTGAGATTTGAGAAAAATAAGGGCAAAAAAAGGGCGAGTTAATCCCAAATATTGTACAACTTTGTCAAACGTAGTTACAAAAAAAAACAGTCCTACAAAGGTTTAAACGAACGGACTGACACTGACATGTGTTCATTTATAGAGTGCAATCACGGCATAAGCATCTCACAAAATGTTACGTTGAGGAGGTTCAATATCCTCGCTTGATTATTTGCTATGGAAATATTATTATTCCATATCAGTGCATCTCTCTGGGTAATGGGATTTGTACAGTGTGTTCATTTAACTGCTGATGCCAGCTCTAATAAAAAAAAAGTGAGATACATAAAAAGGTATCTGCCTTCTCAATCATGGAGCCACCGTGGGAGTGATCCATCCATATTTTATTTGGACTGAGCGAAACATATTTCTCGCAGGATTGTTAATATTTAATATCAAATGGATTTTCATCCAGTAAGCAAGCCGTGGTGCCCTCAGGCGCCTAGTTTTTGTGCAACGGAGAACCTGCATACTGGCTACTACTGCGTCTGAGAACATCTGAAAAAATGCGAAATGGATTAAATGAACCGCTCTCAGTGAGCAGTTTGACACATCAATATCCCCCCAAGGCCAGGTCAACCTAAGAGGCATAGCCTGAAAATGAATTGTGTGCAGCAGGAATAGTTCATGGGTCCACAGCGGGGATGGTGCTGACCTTGTTGTTCCTGCTGATCCTTCGTTCAGGTCGCGGCCTGGGCAGTTTGGTCTGGATCAGCTCCTCGGGTGTGTTACCGAGCGGAGGCAGCAGCCTTTTCTTGCTGTTCCTTGTCTCTGGTAACCACTGAGGTGGCAGCTCGAAGGGTCCAAATCCAAACTGTGGGGAGTCCTCAGCTTCTGTAGGTGTAGCTGGTGCCACCTGAGACGAAGAAGCATAAGCACATGAGTGAACCGGAGAAGCCCGGGGTGCTATGATTGAAGGAGGGCCATCCTTGGTGATGATCAACCCTCCCCCTGTCCCCTGCAAAGGGTCCTTTTTGGTGATCACCTCCCCTCTGAGGCTCCCCAGTCTGGACCCACCCTTGTGGTCCTCTTTAGTTCCAGAACAGCGCACTGATCCCTGAGAAGGGATCTCATTCTCTACATCCTCTTCTTCCTCGTCTTCCTCAGAGGGCCTGAAGATCTGCTGCTGGCCGATATTAAACATCTCCAGAAGCTGGCTCCCAGAGCGTCCGGCTGTCTCCAGTCCCACCGGCTCCCCGATCACACCCTCCACTCCTAAAGAGGCCAGACCGCCGGTGCTGACCACGTTACGCCGGCTGTAACGTCTGCGAATCCTGGCCATCAAGTCCAGCCAGCTCTGACGCGCTGAGCGGTTAACAGTTAGAAACAAAAGTGGGTTGGTGAGCAGGGACACCTTGGGTAGCCAGAGCGCTGTCAGATACAGCGAGATGGGTAGCTCTTTAGTATCTGCCAAAACGGTTCGATAAACCACCAAGGCCCCGTAGGGGGCACTGCAAGCCGAGAAGGCCAGCACCACAGCTAGAAGAGTGGCGTGTAGCTCAGCCTCTCTCTGGGACACGTACGGGATGGAGATGCTGTTCTGGGGAGTCCGCAGTGCCGCAATGATCACTTTCTTCTTCTGACTGGCACTGAGCGCCCTGCGGATCAGCAGCATGAAAAGAAAGACCAGGGCGAGAGGGAGGATCACCGTGGTAACATTGTAGATCAACACGTACACCATGTGGCCCAGGGAGTGCGCGTAGTCATTCGAACAGGACGAGGTGACGTAAACATCGGTCACATTGGTCACAGCAAACACAGGGAGGCTCGCCACCGTCGCGTGTACCCAGATATAGATGACCAGATCTCGGGATCTTGCATCTGAGATCTTCCTCTCTAGTGGGTACAGCACAGAGTAGTATCTAGGCACAAAACAAAAAAACATTTTGAGCATAAACACTTCAATATATTTAGACCTTTATTTTGTAGAAGAATGAATGAATTCCATTTAGGTGCTTCAGTTTCAGGGTCCCGGCATTGTTCATGCTGGGTCTCGGTCATGCTGTCATGCCTTAATGGGATGCTTGAATGGAGCAGAGGAATCATTACTAGCAACACTTTGCTTTGCTTTGCTCTTCTATTAAAAAGGCCGACTAGAGTGTCGCCTGAATATGCTGATGTGAAAATCTCTCTTATGATGATTTTCATGAAAAACAAAAAGGGAAAATGAAAATGAATGCACCTGAAATACCCACATCATTAACAGAAGCTGAAGTATCTTGCTTTGAATTTACATTCCCACCATTTATAGTTAAGTAAATCTGAAATGACACCAGGGTCGAAGTGGTTTTGATGGAAAGACGGTACAAAGCCAAAGCATTCATGCACCGGTGAAATACTGACAAAACGGAAAGAGACACCAGATTTATCCCACGGCCCCTTAACACATTCATGGTGTTACTGTAAGATGGCGGCGGCCAGGGCAAATATTATGAGCTTCATCTGTGATACGTCCATATTTATGCGGCTATAACCCAAAAAAACAACAACAACATAACACATAAAAGCCATGTAAGCTGGTTGGGGAGCAAAAGTGTGCATATCTAACTGTTAGGTGGACCACAATTGCGGCTGGAGCATACAGCCAAAAGAATACCAAGGCAGGAGTGTAGCGTGTCAGACGGTTCTTTTCTTGGTCCGTGTTAACAGCATGGCAAACACTCTCCACATCATACCGCAACCAACCAATGATCCCAAAATGGCGCTTTATATAGGGTGTCTAGGTAACGAGGGGGAACCCATTCACTGTACTGCCTTGCTCTGTCTAAGAAACACTTATTTATTCACGTTAGCCCCATAATCCTCCCACTATATACACACACACATATTAACCAACACAACCTCCCCCCAATTCTAGCACACACACTAACACTAATAAAACACACCATTTCCCAACACCCCCATCAATCACCACTTGGATGCTCCCAGAACTACAAATATGGTGACCGTTCCCTGGGGAAGCCTTTTATATATATATATATTAGATTAATCACATTATGTCACTTTTGCGTTCAATTACCAACAGAATAATGCACATTAAATCTTATGTGCCTCTTTTGCAGGTGGAACCATGTGGCCATCACAGAACCTACCAGCACCAATAAGATCTACAGGACAATGAATGTAAAAACATTCCATTATGTATATCAAATATCTATATGTGTATCAAATGTGCAAATATGCCATGTGCAAACCCAATAAAGTGCCACTGCTTTACAAAAGTGCCTGTGCAATACTTAAAGTGCATGTATCTCAGTTAAAGTGCATGTATCTCAGTTAAAGTGCATGTATCTCAGTTAAAGTGCATGGTGCAATGTTCCCCCAACTCCATCTTAAGCTCCAGGGAACGAAGTCCTCTTCGTTACAATAACACTCAAAAGTTTACTCAAATGTCATGAAAGCATTTTCTCTTCGTGTGTTTGCCCGGGTTTATGATTTATGCAAAAGTTGGAAAGGTGTGGGCGTTTTTTTTTTTTTTTTACGCATAACTAGATCTCCTCATTTGTATCACGGATAATCGTATGTAGATTGTCCCATGTCTTATTGTTGTCCCTTCATAATAATCAAAACAGATCACATGAAGGACTCTTTCATTTCACTGGATTGTCTCTTCGTCACCACATCCAAGTGTGTGAGTGTGTGTGTGCATGGGTCTATAATATGCTGCAGTTTCAGCCTGCCTGTATATCCACAGCCTCAATTTCCCTCCTCGAGAATAAATAATTCATCGCTTTGATAGCATTCTGACTGTATTAGTTGCTATGGAGGCAATATAATCTTTGTTGAAACCGAGGCTGAGACGAAGCTGCAAAGATACAGGATCTGACTCCAATCATCATAAAAAATAAATGAAACACGAACTTAGATTTGTTACACTGCACTCAGTATGGTTATGCTGTCTTTGCATGGCTTTTAAATTTTTGGAGAATGAGCCTATGGTGACGCAGTTTCGTACTGCAGTGGCATAATATCTAGTTTCGATACATTTTCTCAAGAGTGAAGGGGGTTGTTACTTTTTTTCTGCAGGACAGTAGAGAGATCAGTGCTGGCATTAGTTACTGACAGATATCAATCAACGTGTGACACAGCAAAAATGTTTTTTGGTTGTAAATTCTGAAAATGAAAATAATAATGGGTGGATTAAAGGTGCCTGGGGAACATTTCTGGTAATTTCACCTTCCCTTTCTTTTTCAGCATTATCTATTCAGACTTCATGTTCATTTCTGTTCAGATTTATTTCTCGCTTCAGGTTCAAAAATCCATCCACGACTCATAAAGTGTAAAGCTGCCTCTCCTCACTCCCTTTATTCTCTCCCTGCGAATGTCATTGCCAGTCAATTCTCCAACAGATTAATCAGGATTAGTTAGGATGGGAGAAGAGGTTGTGGTTTAATTTGGTGTTAGTTCGGGCTTAGGTGGTGTATTAGGGAAGACTTACTGCTTCTCGCTGGCTATCTTTTTAGTCTAGCTTGTCCATGAACATTGTGTTTGATTTAAGTGTTTTAGTTTTGCATTATCTCACAGCTACAGTGGTCAGAGAGCTAGTCCTGCCAGTATCACTGTGTCACCGATCATACCTGAATTTGCAAATACTGTTATTTGAAATTAATTAGTGATTTCATGACTAAAACTTTAGAAAGAGCTTGCTTTAATGGGGGTTAACAGGTAGCAAGCAGGCAAGGCTGTAACATCACATTTTCTGATCTGATATGTTGTAGTGGGACTAAATAAATTAATAACATACATTTTAGGCAAACTACATTGAAATAAATTGATTTGGGGATTAATATTCCCAAAGTACATAGCTGGCAGCATAGAAAAAGCTTCTCCTAGGAAAATACAATTTACAAAATATATACTTGAACAGTTCAATTATATATTTTTGCCTTAAATCGCCTGGTAACAGCTCTGGAGAAGTAGTAACAGTACTGGTAAATTAAAGCCAATGCAAAAGTGTTAAGAACTGTAATTCCTCAAGCGGCCACTAGAGTCTGGCTGTGTCATATTAAAATGAACAACTTCAGAGCAGAAATAAACATGTTTACAGCCTGGTACAAAAAACTGTTTTGGTGTCTATAGCTAGTCTTGAATGGGGCCGCTTAATTCACAGAGCACCCAGGTTTTCTCAGGTCTGCCAGTGATCCATGTCTTTGCCGATATTTAGATTAAACAGGAGACAGAAGGAGCAGTAAATCCAACATTGGGACAGCCAGCACTGCATATTTTCGTCTTCAAAACGGGTGACGTCACTCTGATTGATGCTCTGTCCATTCTTTATACTGTCAATGGTAGTAATAACAACAACAACATGTTGAGGTAAATTTAGCTTCCATGTCAGTAAGGGCATGATTGGCATTACTTTTAAGCAGTGTGTGTGTGTGTGTGTGTGTGAGAGACTATATGTGGGCAGCAGCAGCCATCTCAGGATGCTTTTAGCTGCAGCTTTTAGCGCTGCAGGGAGGCTGCTCAGTGTGGCATACACATGCTCTATCGATCCCAGCCCCCCGAGCACTCTAGTCCTCACCACAGGGTATAGATGGAGACTGAAAAAGATTTTTTCCCCCCTATCAAAACAATCATCCAGAGTTTTGCTCAAGTTGTCGCTCCGATTGTGCAGCGTGCTTCTTCCAAATCTCCTTTTTTCATGGAAGAGAATCACTCCAGCTGACACGACCGAGCAGTGTATTGATAAACTGATCAGGGAATCGATCGAGCCATCCACTTCTCTGAAGTGGTACTTTCAAATCCCATGAAGTGAGTGGGAGTTGCACACTGGCCTCTTTCAAACACATATTTCAAAGTCGGCCAGTTGCTGCAAGCAAAAACAAAACATCAATCTCGTCCTACTCAGGGACGGAGTGCTCTTAATTGCAATCCTCAATTATCTATGACTAAAAAAATATTATTTTCTCTTTCTACTTTAATTATGTGTACAAACTGGGAGCAATTGGTAAAATAATGCAATGTCAAACGCATTTTCTAAACTGACCTGTCAAGTGCGATGGCGCTGAAACTGAGCACGGTGACTGAGCAGAAGAGCTTGTGGAGGAACTTGATGGCCTTGCAGAGCAGCAGAGTGTGAAGCCACCAGCAGCAGCGAGGGCTGGCTCCGAGCGCCACGTCGAAGGGAACGCAGACCAAGCCGGCGCAGATCCCCGAACACGCCAGGTTCTTGATGAATCGGTTTGTCACGGACTTGAAGACATTCGTGCAGCAGGTGCACCACAACACCGTGGCATTTCCTGTTAGGAAAGAGGTGCAGGGTTTTAGAACGAGATCAATGCATGCCAATATTATCGGCAAGTGGATTCCAATTGAACATAAACCCTTCAAAGCTAGAGGAAACCTATCCAAACATTGGTGTGAATGCATCCTTTAACAACCGAAATCTGGATCTTTCTGTATCGTCTTCTGCTCACGGTTCCTCCTGGCACTCATTTTTCCTCCCAGAGTCCAGAAAAATAAATCAATGGGTCACCTATGGACTCTAAATTGTGCATTGGTATGAAGGAAGGGTGACAGTTAATATAATCTGTGTGATTTAGCACAGACAGATGAATGATTTATCTACCATGTCTTCCTGACTTCCACCTAGTACAGAGACTATGAATGAATGAATTATGCAATTAAAGGATTGCCTGCACCACGTAAGAAGTAAATCTTTAACCATATCATATACGTAACATTTAAACTCAATAGTAATCAATGGCACAACATTTCAAGATCAAGGTCTGTTGTAAAATGTCATTTTTCGGTTCAAACATTCATTTTCTCTGCTTGATGCAAGAGGACATTGTGTATATTGTGAACTGGGCTGATCTGCATCTTCTTGCTGCTTCGGAAAATGCAACAAGTTTCGGTGCTGTGGTCAAATTGAATACAGATCACGGTTTGTTTTCACAGATTTGATCCATAAATGAAAACTGTGCATGTCTGGACAGCAGGTAGACAGTGGTGGACTTAAGAGGTAGGGGTGAAATAAATAAGAGGGACACTTGCTATGGTGGGGCACCAGCCTGAAGAAGGTCGTGATGCGTTTGTTGTCAGAGAGCTTAGTCAGGGCAAGGGGTGTTTATCACGCTATATCTAGCATTAGGGCATTAATAAGAGGACTTTAGGGGCAAACATGGGGTGGGCCCTCCTGATGGCAGGGCACAGAGCTCTTACAGGTATCTCTTGATGGAAAAGTTTTCAACTTGGCTTCACCAAATTCCATCTAAATATTTTTTTAAGGCCAGAAAAGGGTTATTTTGTCTTAAATAGTGTTTTTTCAAAGACATAAAATATCATTTTTATTATTAACCATAAACTACCGGAGGCAGAAATCTTAAATAGCTCTTTGCAGGTTGGAAAAAAATCAATTATTAAACCCTAACTGCGTGATGCACACGCACACGATCAGGTGCAAGCAGGGAAACTGTGACATTTTAATGTTAGGATCCTTCCATAATTTGGAGCAACGAGACAGTAATGATTGATAATTAGGTTTAAAAAGATGAACTTTATACTTCCTGTGGTGCACTGACTGATGACAGGACACACAGGTACACATAGCAGATAACAGTCCTTCCACATGCAATTACCCACAGAGTGTTGGCCAGCTCTCACTGTCAGAAACAAGAGCAAGATGTTCTCTGGTAATTTGTGCCTGTTGTCTGTAAATGTAACGCGCACTGCTATAAAAGCCTAAAAATTTGGCCTGCGAGATTTTAGATGGAGCTGGAAGAAGCTGTTTTACGGGGACATGGTGTGCCTTAATGCTCGCATCTAAGAGTGCAGGATTTCAGTAAAGCGCTGTGTTACGGAGCAGCACCGAGTATTTCAGGGAAACCCTAATGTAGCGGTAATCGGTCGGCCTCTGCATTCTGCGAATCTGACTCACATGGCATGATGAAATTAGCACAAATACTCTTTGTTTGGAATCATGCGCTACATATTTACAGCAAGGATATATATTCACTGAATATATTAATGTATTAATGTTGTGATTTATGTTTATTGTGGTTAATGATAAGCTCAGCCAACAGCTTTTCAGAAGAACAGGAACAATGAAACGTAAAGGGATGAAAAGAAGAAGTGTGGAATGTAGAAATAAAGACATACTATACTATAAAGTCATTTTACCGCCTTAAAAAAATGTGTTTTCTCATCTGGCATCTCTATTATCAACACAATATCATTAGCCCAGTACTTGGCTAGAGGAAGACTGAGCCCAGGATACCAGTGTCGACTTCTGTGCATGAATCACATCACGTCTTTCAACAGGTTTTCTGTAATTTCATTTCTATTCACATCCATGCACGCTTCTATAGTCAACAGAAACCCTTGTCAGGACAATGTAACGTCAATATATGATTCTGCAAAGCCCTAGATTATGTTCAATGACAAGCTTTGGAAAATTCTTGCTTTGTGCTTAATCTACGGTTAAGGGAAGGGAAAGATTATGGCTATAGTTTGGTTATATTTGGTTAGAGGAAGACAAGTAAAAGACTTGATGAAGGTTAATTTATTTATTAATTAATTGGCGAAATGGACGTATCATTATGGATTATTATTATATTATGAATATCCATGTGTGGAAATTCAATCAAGACCTGGAAACGAGAGTGACTGTCAGTCTAATGAAGCTAATGGAGGTGATAGTAGGTATGATGAAGGTGTAGACACACAGCTAGTAGTCACTGACCAGCAGGCCCAAGATGCTGTAACCGCCATGAATCAGCTTACGTATGTGCACTCATGTCGTACTTGCAGCAGGGGTGTTGCGAGAGTCTCTGAAATCCATCTAACTAGCTGAAACCTATAACATAGTGGAACTATATTGCCAACATGGTCCCAGTGTGGTCAGCATATTTGTTAAGTTTATGTACTTGATGATGATTCTTGCAGTTTTTTAGGTTTCGGTAGTATCCACTAAATGAATGTAGCTCAGTCTGTGGGGAATTGACTTGGGGAACCATATCCGAGTATGTGTGTGCATGAAATAATATAAGAATGGAATGAAACATAGGGGGATTCATGATGTAACTCTTATTCAATGCTATAATGCCAACATGTTGACACTGAGAAAGTACGATGTTCAGCATCTTAGGAACTGTGTGAGCCTCACATTAATACAGCTGCGATGGTGTAAAGTCACACCCTCCCTGTGAAGAAGTGTGGGATCACGGTTCCGTCACAATATTTAACGTGAGGAAAAACACGTTACACGCCTTTTAAAGATTTTAAACAAATAAACAAGCGAGCGTCATTCAGAAATTAATAACTTTTTTGCATGAAATATATTTCATTATATCCTGTATTTGATAATTGCAACTGAATTCATGCAGACAACATTGGGACTTTTTTAGTCAGAGCTTGCATTGTCTGTAAAATCACTTTATCCTTTTGTGCCTGAAATACTCACCGTGGCAACCATACTCGCAACAGCCAATGGGGCAAGAGAGCAAACACTAAAAGTGATTGCTTTTTTTCCCCCACTTAACAAATAGCAGTCCGACTACAGGTAGCAACATGAAAAACACCAATACATCAATAAAAAAGAAAGCTTTGTTTGTCGGCCTCACGGGGCTCGGAGTAAGTTGTGTCATCTGTGGACAGGTGTTAATGAGCTGCTGTTATCAGAAACAACTCATCCAGCAGTCTGAACATATGTGCTGTTAAAATTCAAAGTGTGAAACATCATTAGCGCACTTAACACCTTCTTACTTGCCTGGCTGTGGTGTTATAATTACTTGAGTTTCAATGAAAGACTTTATTTATGAATGGTAATTAACAGAGGAATAGAGAGCTACAAATTCACAGTCTCGAATTCCTCACAGACGTGATTACGGTGATTATTAGCTGGTGCCGTGCACACTGCGGCACATTAATCAGATTTACAGTCACACTGTGTGTTTCATCAGGGGGGGAGGGAAAGATAATTGTCTCTGCTGATTACTAGGAATGTTATACATACGTAACCATATTTGCATTCTTGCTGGGAGTTAGCTGAGTATGACTTTCTTGTGACTTGCTCTCTGTAAAGTTCAGAAATCCCTGTGTCAACACCTCAGAGGCTCGTTAAATGACTCATTTCATCCCGTTTTGTTTTTATCGATACACAAACAGACCCTTGTGGGTCGAGTGGGAGTTGAGTGCTCCCAGTTTATGTATCCGTCCATCCCTTCTGCGCATTTTTAGGTTGCCAGATAAGGTCAGTCAGCACGGGTTTTAGTATAGGTTTCTATAGAGGCATAATGTTATCACATATAGAATAGAATAGATCTTTATTGTCATTGTCACAGGTAAAGCGAGATAATAAATAAATTCCTAGCATTAAAGTGACTAGTAAGTGTTAAAATAACTAGAATGAATAAGAATAAAGTACCTGAGACATTAAAATGTACTAAAATAAATAAAATTAAACATATGCTAAAATCAAAATAAATACTAAATATACTAAAAGGAGCATACACCCATTATGTAAAACATTAAAACATTGTGCACATCATTTTTTGGCAGCATTCACAGTGACTATTGCATATGGAAACCTCACAGTAACAGTAACTCCAGAAAGTCTCCAAAAACAAACAACATCCAACTGATTCGTATGCCGAGCTGAGCTAATCACATGCTGGCTCCAGCTTCATGGCGATTATACAGATATGAGAGTCTGATCTTATGTAACTCTCAGAAATAAGTCTATATATATATATTATAAATCTCTGTTTATTTTGGTGGTCCGTGGCTGTTTCATACAGAAGAAAACAAACATGGATGACTTACAATTTAATAATGTCACTGGTTTATCAGTATAAACTTTATTTCAGATTCTAGTGGAGAAATGTACCAAATATGTCACTGAGCAATATTTCACTCAGTGTAAACATCATATCGCTTCAATGATCTGGAACAAGCCAGAAGAGAAAACTCTCAGACAGTGTGGAATGAAATTATTATTTCAAAATTTAAAGCTACTTGAAACTAACAAAACTACCAACCATCAACATCAATGCTACATTACATCTGATTTATGTCTATACAATACACATTACTCGATCTGTAAAGATATTAACATATGTTAAACCCTGACTTCATTTATCAAACGTCTACCGAAGATTTGGACAGCTCGGAAAATTGCTGCCATTTTTTTAGTCACTCATACAGATTTCATTTGGAAAGATGAAAAAAATAAATCACAACAGCAGCTACATGATGAAACCAGCTTATCTTGTGCATCCCTGAAAATAAGTGCAGTCTAAATATCAAAAAAATATGTATTCGGACTTCTATCATTGCACAAAAACCTTTTTGATGTCATAAAAAGTAGCTTGAGATTACACCTCAAAGAGCCACTTTTATTATTCATTGTTTTATTCTCTGGGTTATTTATGTTGCCTGCTGATGACATTTATTTTATTCTTTGCTGTATAGGCAGAATGAAATGACCACAGTCTCAAATCAGCTACGACTGTTCCGACAATTGATTTAGCTATTTGATGCATTTCCTCTGTAATGTATGTGTATGTGTAATGTAATGTATTCAGCGACTGTGTTATTGAAAATGTAAAAGTTCATCAAGTTTTACTCAATTATTTCATCAACAAAGAGGCGATATGTCATTATTTTTGTTGTACATTTCGCATATAATTAATAACACTAAGAGGCACCAAAGTCCGATGAAATTCTACATATAGCAGCTTTAACATTTGCTCCGAAACACTGTTACTGCTTCACTCTGCAGCGCTTTCTGCTAAAAATCTGTAATGATCGTGCCTTTTATTTAATCCATGCCTCATTTAGATCCCATTAAATTCAAATATTGTGGGAGTAATGTAAAGGGAGTTCATTTTTTGTTCATAAAAATCAGGTTGTTTGGAAAGAAAAATAGATGCGTCAAAGCTTTATACCCAAAATACAAAAATGGCTGCCATAAGGTCTCTCATCTCATGCTTGCCTGACCCTGCCACATTACACTGCACAACAGGAGGTTGTATTGAGTCCCTAAAAATAGTCATTTGGTCTTTTTTGGTGTCCATTTCTCTGTAGTGCATAATGTTAAACTATTTGTGCAAGTCCAGCCTTTCAGTGAGTTCATACTTTAGACATATGTTGGATGGCCACATTTATAGCAAAAAAAACATTTATATCAGGGAGGAGGATTGTGTTTCTGGCTGCTAATAAGATGGAGGGGATGTCAAAGCCAGGACTGCGCTAGACTGATGTGCTGGTGCACTCCATCAATTCACACAGCTCCCTTCCTCAGCCTGTGCTTTTATTGGCACAAGCAGGAATATTTTGTCACAGAGCCAGCGCAGAATCAGCTTGAGAGAAGCTCGTACGGTATTTGCCAGTTTCATTGTGGAAAAAATGGAGCAAACACCTGACATATTTACCACCACAGCCCATAACAACATGCACGTGTCTCACTGGGTTTCCAACCCTGGTAGCATGTTGAATATGAATTAACACATTAACCAAATTAAGTTAGCTTCAAACTGACAGATAACTCAAGTTATGTAACTTATATAATACCCAATTCACCCCATAGTTCATCCCTGTATGGACACCTGTAGTGCTATGGAGACAACGCCGCTACAAAAACAGGGAAGTTTTAAAATAACAAGAACCGGTGCGTCTCCTGCCGTCTGGATATTTTTAAAATAACAGAAGGAAATAGAGTTTGTTGTCATGGGAGAATTTGCATAGCAAGTCTGACTGGGTACAGGCTGAACAAAGAGAGTGTTATCACCTGTTGGGAGCAAAGTCTGGTGAAAAAGAAAAAGAAATGAACACACCATGTCTTGCATGATCATAATAAAAAATACTTAGATATCACATTGTTGTGTACAGTAGAGTCTGCAAATTGTTAATGGTGGCTGATATCTAAAGAGTTTGGAGGGGCTGTTGTTGAGATGTTTGAGGTTTAATATTGTAACATGGCACAAAAGAGCACTGACCACAGATTTATATAAAAATACAGACTGCTTTTTGTTCATGACTTGTTTTTCTTTGCCATGTTTTTGGGGGATGTCAAGATCAAGTAAAATGGTAAAAGGTGCAGAAGACAACATGCTGCTGCTTTCTATCATCCAAAAGTCAACGAAACAAATGATTAGGCGACTTTTGGAAGTTTATTGTTGCAATTTTTCTCTATATAAGGCTATTTGATTTATTATTCATGCTTATGGCTGTCACAATAGGAAGCTTCCTCTGACCTACATTTAGGATTTAAACTGTTGCTGCTCATGGAAATGTTTTAATCGACCAATTATATAATGTTTGGAAGTATTCTGCAGGATTTTTTGTACACAATATTTACATGAGGTGACTTACCGAGGAGCGAACTTATGAGGATTAAAACCTGAATGGTGGTGGTGAAGTCCCGGTAGGCTTGCTCTCGGATGAGTCGCTGCTGATCCAGCTCATCCAGCCCGGCCCCTTCAGCAGGTGGACTGCTGTCCCACCGGGTCGGCGGGCTCGAAGCGTTCAGGAGATCCAGCCTGAGGTAGGCTGCTGTGAAATTGGCTGCAACGTCTCCGATCCCCCGATTCCCACTATCCATGTCGGTTCACCCCCACCACCCACCCACCCACACGATCCAAGGTCTAAGAAGGCTGGTGGGATGTCAGCAGCCAGCATTGAAGAAGCATTTCTGTGCGCAAAGAGTCAAATCTCTCTCTATATATAGATATATAAAAGAAAATGCACATGCAGAGTTGTCAATGGAGATGTGAGGGTGACACAGGTAGCGCGCAGCTGCTGTCTCTTCTAACCAGCTCCATCATTTCCCAATGCGGATGCATGAAATCAGTCAGTGAAATCCGTGCGCAGGATGCTCCTCTCTGACACCCAGTGCGCCTAAAAACACACCGGGTTGCGAAGTGTCCATTCCGGGAACGAAGCTTGCAGCACCGAGAACACACTCTACGCCTTCCAAAGGGAAAAAAATAAATATATATATAAATATGTATTGCGTCTGTCAGGCTGTTACTCCCGCTGCCGCTGCCAATCGCACTGTTGGAGGCTGTTTGTTGGTAGACTGATTGGTGTGGGGAGCCTGCGACTGAATAGGCTATATCACAGCGTGAGGTGCAAGACTGGAGAGGAGAGCCCCTCCTCGTCTGATTAGCACCAAGAAAACGCCACTGAATCTTGTGAATGGCAAAACAGGGGAGTGTTGGCAAATTACGCATTGATCTGTAACAAAGATGAACTTCTTTATCATCATCCAAACTGACACCACAAAACACCAGCTGCACTTTTCAACTGAGATTTTAAAAAAATGTTACTACAATCATGAGAAACAGCATAAATCTGTGTTATGTCCACTCCAGACATGTGGTTTTCAGCCACACACACAAAGGTAACCTATACTGTACATGAGGTTTAACCCTCAACAACAGACCTGCTGTTGTCTTGCTCAGTCTGTCCTC
The DNA here is from genome assembly GCA_004119915.2 of Collichthys lucidus. Taxonomy (NCBI): domain Eukaryota; kingdom Metazoa; phylum Chordata; class Actinopteri; family Sciaenidae; genus Collichthys; species Collichthys lucidus. The sequence continues at coordinate 32,182,316 of CM014086.1, read as the reverse complement.
TCACATGAGCTTGTGAAATTCCTCACCGGTTCGCTGAAAATACCCAAAATAGGAGAAGGCATACCTCGGTAAAACAAAACAGTATTTGAAAATAGATTTTGTCTTTTGATTCACAGCTGTGAATCAATTGTCTTGTTTGTGTAAGCCAGTGAAGGATCCCAGAGGAGATGCTCACATTGTAAAGAATGAGATCATCACTTATTCTAAAGATCCATTTGTTGTCGATAGAAGTAAAATAAACCTCTCTGGAATAGGACTAGATTCCCTTCTGAGAACAAAATGCACAAATCACAACTTTGGTAATACTGATGATGGTAGAGCCCTCGGTGTGTGCGCCATCTCTCGTCTAATGCCAGCTGGGATTGGCTTCAACATCCCGCAAATGTAATGAGAATAAGGAGTTACAGAAAAATTGATTTAGGAAGATGTCATGCACATAGTGGGAGACATCTCCTACTCCTGTCTTTCATGCGGCCTACATTGTGAATAAAATCCCTAAGAGACATGTTTACATCATCAAAGTAAATCCACTTCTCTTTGAAACAGAGTCCTCAGTGTCAAATCCCAAACGGTTCTCAACTTTAACACTGGAATAGAACAACAGTGAGATTAATGTTTAAAATTAATGCTTTTGATTTTTTATAATCTTCCATCATGACACTTCTCCTCAGTCTGTTTCACATTATACTGCATGGGGGAAAACACATTGTGTATTTATGTGTGGGAAACATGGAAGATGACTGTAGGAAGGATGAGCTGCCACTAGATGCCAACATTTGCACAAATAATTCACATGCATAGACTTTTGTGATTTGTGTAGAATAATTTATAATTAGAGGCCTTAACAACAAGGTGCAATTGGTATCTACTTTTATTACTATTTTTCTGTTATCACTTTAAATCATGATCCTATGTAGAATCACACTAGAAAAAACAATCATATTAATATTCAATACCATGGCGTGTTATCCTGAGTATGAGCTAATAACTCATTTTGTTAATAAAACTGTAAAATGGTAACACATTATGATAATATTAGCATACCACTAAAGAATATTTCACTTTAATCACCAATACGGGGAATACAGGGTGAAAATACTGCATTTGACACACAAACCAAGAGTGTTACACTAAGCTTAATTCATCACAGATGATTAGTGATTGATTCAAAACACACATTACGTTACTCAGGCTGAGGTCAGTTTTCACAGCAGGGGTCCTGGTATTGTACAGCATGTTCCCTCACTAACAAAAAGTCAAAATATCTATTGTGAAAAATAATAAAATATGGATTCATACCTCCTTTAGGGAAAATTCCAGTTACAATCATGGCATGCTGAGTTTGTATGAGGTCTAGAAATGTGATCAAATCAAAGCTTAAACAGGGAAAATGCTAATATTATATAATTTAATAACAATTTCATGCATTATCGAAACTAAGCACGAGGCTACGCATAGCTAAGGACGGCCGTTCTGGCATTCTTAATGCACTTCATTCAGCCTTGCTTGTTATCAAGTGCTCTTGCTGTCCAAGTGGCTCTTGAAAAATGCCTGGACTCTTTCCCACAAGTCCAGCTGAGCCTCAGAGTGGGCCTTTGGCTCCCCACCAAACACCACGTCATGCCCCACTGCTGCATGAAACGCAGACGGACAATAAGGCATGTGAGGGACTTCCAAGAAGTGTCCAGCTTTGGGGTACGTTAACACCTGAAAAGACTCCTTGCCGTGATTTCTCAGGATTTCAGCAGCTCGTTCGGCAAAAAGAGAACTGTTCCAGTTGTGGTCATCTTCAGAAACAGCAAACAGGAACTGGCAACTGGCACGTTCTAGTGGAAACAATGATGCCCTGTTTTTTTCTAATGTAGGGTCTGGTAAGGCATTGCGTATATCTACAAGCCCAGAGTCTGTGATTTTGATATTTTCTAGCACAGGGGAAAGTGGAGGTATAACAATATCTTTGTAGTGTAAGGGAATCACGGTATTTGCAATGCAGCCATTAATACAGACGGTCGCAGAGATCCCAGAGAGGAAAGATGACATCGACAAAGCCAAACCACCACTGTGAGAGATTGATATGATGCCAATCCCAGGACCTTTTACCTGCACAGAGAGGCACTGAATTAATTATCATGTTTAGAGCAGCTAGATGTGATGACATATACAGTAAATCAATAAATAACAACCATGCACCAGTTCTCCCTGAAAGCGATTTAAATAAACCAAGATTGCAAGTAATTGATCGATCATTTCTGCTCTAGAATGATCTTAAATATGCATAAGAAGACACTTAAAAATATAGTTTCTGTCACAGCCAATAGGCTGGCAACATTGGCACAGTGAATACAAATGCGGGCCTATGTATTCAAACTGAAAACAAAAAGAGTACAAAAGGTCACACAGAGGTATAAAATGGAGATTCTCATATAAATCTAATTATCTTTACTGTTTTAATCTTCAGTACTAACCTCTGGCTGTCTCCTCAGATAGTTTACAGCCTCTTCAAAGTACTCCAAATCCAACGTTTTAGGGTTTTTTGGTAAACCCTGGTAGCCATAATAGGCCAGTGCCAGAACAACATAACCTTTATTTGCCAGGAGGCTGGCTCTGGGCTCGGTAAGACCTCCACCCAAAGTGTAGAGATCCACTATTCCTGGGAATGGACCCTTTCCTGGAGAGAACAAGATAATAAAAAGAAAGTAGAATACTGACATTTCTGTAAAACTTTCTCAGCCCTCACTGCACACAACTAACCTGGTGGTACGAAGAGGACTCCGCGTATCCGTCCCTCTTGCACAGGTATTCTCTTCATCCCCTCCGTCAGGTATCCTCTCTCGTTGGTTTCAGAGGCTAGGAGCTCACCACTCTCTCCACTCAGTGCTTTTATCTCCACCAGTGTTGGGCTGAGAAGGTTCTTCTTCAGGAATTTACTGTGTGGAGTCTCTGGTGCCATAGCCCAAAACAAACCCATGGGTTCCACTCCGGTGTAACTTCCTCCCAAAGAGGGTGCACGGCAGACATCCACCTGCCCAGTTTCATCTGCTTTGTACAGGGCAGAAGCCTTGAAAATCACCCCTCTGTCATCAACCAGTTTGGACCTCAGTTCAATTGTTTTGTGAGGAGCAAGCCCCTCTACTTTTACCTGCACCAGTTTATCGAAGAGACATCGAACACTGGGGAGTATTTTCAGGCGGATCTGTGAGTAAGCCATTCCAGCTCTTCGAGATGGGAACAGTGACTCACTGAAATGTCCTGAACATCCTTTTCCTTCACTTCAGCCTTTATTCCAGTAGAGCTATGTTGTCCCTGTATCTGTCAAGGACATCAAGAATGAAATTACAACCCTGACTACAGTCATACCCCACCACCACATTTTCAAAGCGAGACAGATCTGGACTGCAGCAGGCCAGTCCTAGTACCTACACTCCTTTTTACTCTGAAGCCATGCTGCTGTAACACATGTAGAATATGGCTCTGCATTTACTTGGACAGGGGCAAGAGAAGAGTGGGAAAGTTGTGAAATAGTACAACAACACAGGTTGCCATCCAATGCCAAGCCACGTTCTGCACGTGTTACAACAGTGTGATTTTGTAGGAAAAGAATGTCTTGCCTGCAGTGCAGACCCATCTCCCATTGAAAATGTGAAGGAGGTTAAGAAGCACAACAAATGACAACAAAGACCTAGAACTTTTTTAGCAACTAAAGTCACATATGAGGCAAGAATGGGAAATCATTTTTGCTAACAAGACTTCATCGATTAGTGTTCCAGTTCCAGTTGTAATGTCATAGCTCCTGCAGAAAATCACCTCTATGTGCTCCAGCTCTGTCAAATGTTCTTCTTGTTCTGTTTGGATTTTCATCTATATTCTTCTTATTGGAATATTTAAACAAATATTTAAGGTTGCACAATGGTTTTCTGCATGTTCTATACCTCATTGACTTATTTATATCAACGGTTCTTGACATGTTTGGCTGTAAGGAGTGCTTTGAACAGTGCATTCAGGGACACAGTAATATCTAAAGGTCAAGGGTGAAAGGTCAAGAAATAGCTCACTATTCTCAAAGATGGAAAAGGAGCGAGCAAACACAACAAAAGAAAGCTAAGTCAACATTATGGACGGATTCCTCATGTGGACATAATAACAGAAACAATCCTTTGCTTTATTAAGAAAGTAACCTTGTAGATTCGAGTTTAAAGTTTCTGTTTACTGCCTTTGTTTAGAACAAACTGACTACCCATAGGGTCAGACTATGAATGAATCATCTAAAAATATTATATCCACATATAATAAATACATTATAGTTAGTATTGAATGTGACTGAAAAGCAAACCTGTGCAACTACCACTGATGTTTACACTGGAAAATAAGCGTCATGGAGGCGTCCGGTGTTGTATCGAGCTCTGTTTCCTCGTCGAGATGTGTTTCCTTTAGTGCCGCCCCCGTCCGAAATAACCCGAAGGAAGCGCGCGTTCACAAAAAGCTCGCCCCGAGCTGTTGTGCTCGTACCACAGAGGCACTGTGGAGAGAGTTAAGGTTGAAAACTGATTTTTTTTGTGAGTTTTATCTGAAGATGTTGTATTGTAGAAGTGAAATCCAGATTTCATGACAGTCTAGTTATATTTTTAAACTGGGACAACAGCACATATGTTTGTGTTTTATGTCTTTGTAAACACAATCAACTACTGTTATTCTATCAATAAAATATATATTTCTGACAGACTTTTCATTTTGAATATTATGGATTTGTCCTAAATCCAGCTCAATCCTTTCATATTGAACAGCTTGAAAGGCCACTTACACATCTTTCAAAATCATACTGCTGACTTCTTTGCCTAAAACAGATAAGCGCTAAGTGGGGAACAGTATCTGAACTGTCAGGATGTGCTCTACCTGCTTTAATGGAGCTGGATTCAAGAACAATATGATCAAATAGCGATTTATATTTAGCTTTTAAATGAATGACCACACTTTCTTTCAAAAGTCCATAATATTCCAAATGAAAAGTCTCTGACAAAAATTTTTTATTGATAAAATAACAGTAATAAAGACATAAAAAACACAAACATATGTGCTGTAGCCCCCTTTACAAATATAACTAGTCAGTTTTGAACCTTATCTCTCTCCACAGTGCCTCTGTGGTACGAGCACAACAGCTCGGGGACGAGCTTTTTGTGAACGCGCGCTTCCTTCAGCTATCGGGTCATTTCGGACGGGGGCGGGACTAAAGGAAACACATCTGGGCGGAACCACTTTGTCAAAAAGAAAAGGGGGGAGGCGATTTTAAATCAGCTGCCTCTGGTGTGTTTGTTTGTTTCGGTTCCAACTTCATGTTAAAATTCCTTATTTAAAGAATATGTATTTAAATAAAAAAATACAAAGGGAAATATATAAAAATTCAACAAGGTAAACAATGGGTCCCCCCCTCCTACCTTTGCGGAATGAAATGGACCGTGTATTTAGCAGGTGACTCTTGAGAGATTTCAGTCAGCTACATTTAAATATAAGATTAAATAAAATAAAGATTTTATATAAGTAATTAACAATAGTCATAAAATATCGACTCATGCGTGTAGGAAGGTGAAGCAGTCACTAGATGTCAGTAGTGGCACAGAGTATTAACACTTTGGAAAGCTGTAAAGGTTAACATGCCCTTCTTGTATGTTGAGTATGTTGTAGTGTTGTCTGAACACAGCAAGACAAGAGGAGAACATGATAGGGAACTCATTTACACCACATGTTCCCCTGTGTGGAATAGATTATCTGATTAGATGCTGGACAACCTTGCTGCATATATTGTCATATTAATGAGCAAAATGAATGGATAAGGGCCTGCTGTGCTCAGTTGCCTCCTTCCCAAGGTAGACCTGTGAGTGTCCTGTCAGGTGTTTATTAAACTACTCAATGACATGTCAAGGTGTGGAGCAGGAGTTTAGTCGGTGGTTGGCCAGTGCGGGGATTTAAGAACCTCTAGGATTTCTTCTTAGGGAAAAGGAAATGGTGGAAAAATTGGGGGAATTAAGACAGGAGTGGGATGTAAGTAGAGACCAGTGAAAGTGGATTTATTAACAGCTATGTAGAAATAACAAACACCTGATAATAGACCTTGAAATAACAGGGTCAACGCAGGTGTTTCTGATGATACTAATCAAGGTTGTGTTCCATTTATTATAGTAGCGACTTTCCAGTGAACCAACATGCACCACAACAGCACCCTGACTCAGTTTGACCCGAGTAGAACAGAACTTTAATTAGTGTCAGTGGACACACCTGTCTTTACCTTATTGTTCCATATCAAAATGGCTGCTGTGTAAAAGGTCTGTGCTTTGTGGTATGTGCATTTTGACATTTAGTGGCGCACCTCTTCAGTCGTCAGTTCGTGAGTTTCCTTCTTACCTACAGTTGTTGCACGAAATGATTCATACAACCTTTGCACCACTTCTGTAGTGCAATAACATCATAACAAGTCCAAAGGTCAAATCAAGCGATATGTAAAAGTAGAAGGAAAACATAAATAAAACTGTGAAACATAAATTAAATAGCCATACAATTCTAACAAGATTGTCTCTCTCTGTGCTAATGTGTGCACTGAGCCACTGAACTACTCCAGATATGTGGATGACAGGAATGAGGAATTGTTTTCTGATGTCTGGCTTTGGGACAAACATGTTTGTAACTAACAGGAACTCTAACAGGAACAAGAGATTTCAAAAATATGCAACCTACTCTTTTGATGTCATTTCTAAGTGACACATCATGTTTTGCAAGGTCATACCACATGAACTGTGGTTAGGTATGATGAGAAATCTCACTTTCTTTCCACTCTGTGTAAATGAAAGTATCATTTCCATCACTCACTTTCTTTCATCGTCTATCTGGATACATGCGTAAATATGTTACATGTTGAAATCCTTTATAAGGACATTTATATCATGTATATATTAATTCATCACCTCTTGGGTTTAACAATTACTCATCAAAGTGTAGATCTATTGCATATGCACACTGTGACAGGGCAACAAAGAAAAAAACATATCAGAGGATCTAATGAAACCTCTTAGAAGATGCAAAAACCAAGACTCTGTGTGAACTGTCTGAGATTAAAAAGACTTCAATCACAGTATGGGATATTTTAGTTTTGTTTAGTATGGTAACAAATTATTTAAAGGGCATTGTTTTTTTGTCATATCAACTAAATTGAAAAAGTGTCTTTATCCAGTCAGCTTTCAAGAGCTTACAAGCTAATCTGATAGTAACTCTAATGAAAGGGTGTACATTATTTTTGCTGTATACATTTTTAAAAATATATTTACAGTATATAAACGGCCATTTGTCGCATATAGATCATCTAGTGGAGGTCCTCCTCCACTTTTTTAGATTCCATTATTGCAGCTTGACAACCCAGCCATTCAGCAAAGCCAAAATCTGCAATATAAATGTGCATGGAGCGGAAATTCTTCTACAATGGCACATACACCATGATACATGCATTTTTGGGTATCTTGCTACGAGTGTTGCAGTATTTTTTGTTCTGAATTTGGGTGTGTTTTTTATTTTTCTTTGTTGATTAAGTATGGTAACAAATTATTTAAATGGAATTTGTTTTTTGTCATATCAACTTAATTAAAAATGTCTTTATCCAGTCAGCTTACAAGAGTTTATTTGATAGTAACTCTAATAATAGGGTGAACATTATTTGTGCTGTATACATTTTTTTTAGACATTTACAGTATATACACGGTCATTTGTCGCATAAGGATCATCTAGTGAAGGTCGTTTACACACTTTTCAGATTGACATCCCAGCCATTCAGCAAAGCTAGAATCTGCAATATAAATGTGCATGGAGGAAAAATCCTCTACAATACACATGATACATGTAGTTCTTTTTTCTTTTTGGTATCTTGCTACGACTGATATGGTATTTTTTTGTTCTGAATTTGTGATTTTATTTTTCTTATTTTATCTTTTTTTATCTTATTTTTCTTTCCTTTGTCGATTCTTTTGTCCTCCTCGGACCAAAAAAATAAAAACCCGTGCTTTTATTTTGAAGTGCGTGCCTTGTGGCCTTGGCTTGACAGATTAGGATCCGCCCTTTTTTTTTTTTAACGAGGTAGCCATGGAGACCGCGCGAGAGCGAGGCAGCTGGTGGAGTTCTCACAGCGCGAGTGTTTCCGCACACCTAGAATAAAGAGCTGGCGAGCCGAGGACGAGGAACAACAGGAGAGCGCAGGGTTCACGGAACTACACGACGAAAACATTATATTTTTATACCATTTGTTTCTTTCTTTTTTTTTAAAACTCAATCTGGTTTGGGTGAATGTATTTCGACGACCGTTAATGCCTCGAATGTGAAGCCGTTGAGAGGGAGGGCTCGTGCTGGTAACCTTTACGTTGGTGAGTCTTGTCTTGTTTTTTTTTTCGCAAGCTAAGCACAGATAGGCCACTACGAGATCTCCAGCTGCTGCTCTCTTTCCCGTTCCCGTTTACATTTGTTAGATTGGATAATTACAAAACAAAACAAAAAACATTGGGCTAACGTTAAACAATTTGTCAATGACAACAACGAGTTGTCAGCTTTGTGTTTTGTCACTAAACTAAGCTAGCCGCGATCGGCAACAAACGTTAACCGTCAGGATAAACTAATCCAACTACATATTTATGACAGCTTTGTCCTATTCACTTGCTTATAAACCTTTATTAGCCGGCATAGCCTTGCATGACATTATAATTAAAGGGAAAAAATAAAGCATAAAACCGGCTCGAGTAGCTAGTTAACAGTTAACAGCTGCGGTGGCGTTACTGTTGTATTGTTAGATTTTTGGTCATGTGAACACATAAAACAACGTATATCCCACATTATTAATGGTGTGTATGAATATAAGACTAACCAAAACACACGTCTAGCGAATATATGTGTGGCTGTGTTGCTTTGTTGGAGTGGTTTTGTCTTTGTTTGTGTCCGTATGTGTATGTGTGTGTGTGTGTATAGTGCTGGCAGCCCACCACACTCTTTGTTTAAATAGCTCGCAGTACAGTTGCACGTGTCGAAGCGTGTGACTTTGCTTTAGAGCTGCTATAAAGGCAGATGACCACGTTTCATATAGTTGTATTATTGACTATTCAGGGTCTCTACTCTCTCTCTCTATCTGTGTCTATCTGTGTGTGTCTCAACACTGTAATTTCCCACACCATCTCTTGTGTTCCAGTAAAAGTTTGAGTCGTTTCCTGTTTGCTGGCTAAGATATGACAATCACTGCAAAGGGCAGGGGAGTCCAAATGTGAGCTGCTGCTGTTTGTCATCGTAATGTAGGACAAAGATCAAACTTTCTCTGGGAAGGAGAGGAAGGTATCCAGGACTATTGTTCCCTCCGAGCAAAACAGTTTGGTGTATGTTGAAGGGTTTGACCAATGTTTTGATCACGTCGTGGCGCACCACAAGTAGTCGTTGACAGAAGTGATGTTGACAATATGATAATGTATCCAAGTGAGACGGTATAAACGTCGTATATCATTTGCCTCATTGCGATAGCTGTTTTTGCTTTATGGTGGATTTTAGTTTCGATTTTTTTTTTTTCATCAGTGTGATAAACAGACCCTGTTTCAGATTGTCCTTTAGTAACTGTATTTTATGGTGCGCTATATCGATGTCATATAAAAGTACATTTACCACGATGGAGGATTTTTATCTATATTACCCACGGCTTTTAAACAAAATTAATTAGCGTTGTTGTAAGTGAGTCATGCCTCCGCAAGTCCAGAACCCCACCGTCTGTGAAGATTGTCAACACAGCAGACTTCTTTGTCAAGCAGGCCAAAAAGTATGTTGTTCGCACTTAGTCATTGCTCTTAGAAATTCAGCCAGTACGATTTTTGCTGGCCCGATTGTTATTTTATGTGGTGAACTTTCGTTATTTCCTGCTATTTTATGATGTTTTTTCAACTCAATCAACACCTGTACAGTGTTTTTAGTGTTCAAAACAATATTTAGCAACAGCTTATCTTGCCGGACAGTTTGATTTCCATTTTCTATGGCTTTATCCAAGCCCAAACATGTTTCTCTCTCTCTAGAACTGATTAGAGTATTTTTTGTGTCACAATTGCTCCTTTTGACTTCCATTGTTTGGATTGACAAGTTTTGTTCTGGGCACATTGTACACACTGTGGTGTTCACAGAGGAAGTAGCACATATACAATGTGCAGCTTTAATGGTTCTCGATTTAAAAACCATTATGTAGCTGCAGTGAGATTTTTTATAACTCCCAGTCCAGCCTTCAGAGGCCTCCTCTGTTTGACGACACAGCTCAGAGAAAACATCTTGTAAGTAAAGATAAGAACGCTGCGTTTGGCTTTAGTCCCGTTCTCAGATTTCCTTACCCTTCACCACCGTCAACATATCATTTTTTTGGCGTGTGTTCCCCTCGTCTTGATTCTCTCTCCTGTCTTCTTTCTCACACTGTTTCCATCTTTCTGTCTGCTTCTGTCCTCTTCCTTGCGGCGGTACACAGGGATGCTCGGGTGCTGTGGGGCTTAACACTACATAATACCTCATAACAAAGGGTCCTTTCTGTGCTGCCACGCCAGAGCCCCATCTCTGGGCTCCCTCCTCAGGCCCAGACGGACTCCACCAGCAGCAGTAGCATTGGGGCCTATCGGGTGGAAATCTCCTCCCGGCTGTTTCTTTGGCACACTGAGTGCTCTCTGTTCCCGGACACATGCCTGTGCTGCTGCTCTCCTTGGCTCCCTTTGCATTCCAGGAGCCCCGGGCAGCTGAAAAACTGCAGTAGCAGCCTGCTGGCTGGCTGGTCGTCTTACTGGTGTCTGAAGTGGAGAGTTGCACACTTTTTTCCGCCAGTGGTGAAGTGAACAGACGATGTATTTATGCCGTAGAAACCTCCACTCCTTGAATGTAGTTGCCTATACAGCTGACAGACAGAACTGCTAATTTTAGAAATGTCATTTCGAGCTGCAGCTAATGATTATTTTCATTTTCCAGTTAAAAACCCAAATATACTGAAGAGATATAAACATAGAAAAAGAGCAAAGGCTCACACTGGAGAGAGCTGAATTAGCACACTGAGTATTTTTGCTAAATAAACGACATACCAAAATAGACAGCCGAAAAGGATCCTAGTTTTATTTGAGTGATACTCTTGATACTCTTACCAAATCATTAAGCACAAAACAAACACCTTGTTTGATCATTAAAATGTGCAAAAATATGCCTTATGTCTGGCTCAACAAAGGTTTGTTGCCATTCATGCATTTTTAAATAACAGCGGTTCACCTTCACTGTGATCTGGCCTGGCACAAGGTTTGATTTCAACACAGCTTTTTTAAAGTGGACAACATCAGAGCAGCTTTGTTCTGGTTGTGGCGGTATTATCTTCTTAAGAATGTCATTTTCCACACCGTCCTGTTAATCTGACAGCGAGCTGCAGATTTTAGCGGCAAACTAAAACCGGGAACAGAAAAACTGGCAGAACCAGGTTCAGTGGGACGGCTTGTATTCGCCGCTTCATGCGTCTTTTTCGCACAGAATGCTGTGTCTAATATTGGGTTAGAACCGAGTGATCGCACTGATTATGGCGACCAGTTACGTACCATTCCACACAATGTTGACTTTTAATCTTGTTAAAGTTTTATAGAGCCGGGTCTCTTCTAAACGAACACTCCTTGTGACACACAGAAGCTATTTAGACTGAAATAAGGAAGGTGTCTTGTTCTTTTATGAAACCAGCCACTGTTTGCCTTTCGTGTTTGCCTTTCTTCCAGCGCCTGTGTGCACGGGCTGATGTGTTTCATGTCATTACATCAGCGAGTCAACTGATCTGCTTGTTTTTATATTTCTTATGTTTTGGGGTTTCTAGTTTGATAAGATGTATCATGTTCTATCAACTTCCAGTGGCACTAATATGACCGAGAGTAGTCCTACTGCAGTAACAGCTTGAATGTCAGCCATTTAAAATGACTTTGAAATGACACTGACAGCTATTTAAACATACAGTGTTTGATTGTACACCCACCAATGCCATTACAGGCACTAAACTGTGTGGATATGCTAATATTACCTGGCTACATGCAGCTGCTGACAGGAAGTGTTTGTCTATGTGGTATGATACAACATTTTGTTCCAGGAAACTAAATCTCTTCCAAGTTTAAAATAGCAGCGCAGTCTTTAATGTGACGTGTCAAGCTTTAACATCTGACAGGCAGGAAACACACACCGAACGAGAACATTGACATCCAAACCAGAAGCCTTTCACTTCTTTTGCTGTCAAACCGCCAGCCGAGTTAGTAAACGATTTAAATGCATTATCACAAAGTCGGTGCGTTTTTTAAAGATCTGCAAAATATTTCTCCAAGGCTCCGAGCCATCTTGTTTCTGTTAATTGGAAATGCTGTATTTCGTGGGATGCCTTAGCACAGCGCTGATGGCATTTCCACTTTCTCAGGCGCTCTCGTGTGAAAGCAATTTAGCTAATTCTGCTTAAGTTTTCACTTTGCACACGTACTTGGCCGGTCAATATTCTGCCCTCAGCTCTCTTCGGAGGTCAGTCCTGTATTATGAATGCCAGCACAAGTGCTTATTTACATCCCAACAAGTGCCTTTGAACAAAACCTGCATTGTTTTCTGTCCTGCCTTTTTGACTTTTATTTGCCATTGATATTTCCAAGACTTTCATCTGGAAAGAACATCATCCTAACTAATGCTTGGGCCTCTCTGTAACCCAGGAACTAGCAGCAGCGCTTTGATCCATAGACACTTTCTCATTTGTCCATGTTGGGATCAAATAGCTGGCATAGGTCCCCCTGCATGTGTTTTTGACTGTCTGCCCTTTTGGCTCAATGCAGTGCCCAAACTGTCCTGCCAAAACCGACTTACGTCACTCTCTCCCACTGGCCTGCACCACACGCAGGTATGCCTTCCTATGTCCTTCCTACTCAGAAAGGTGGAGGGCAGTAGGAGCGCAGTGCTCTTTATGTGTGCTACCAACTTCAGTGCTCAAGTTGATTTAGATTAGATAAGATTCAACTTTATTGTCATTGTACAAAGTTCAAGTACTGAGGCGGCCAGAGACGGTGGTAGCATCTAACCAGAAGTGCAAAAAGAGACACAAACAGAGATATATGAATTATGTTCTAAGATTACACTATAAACAGAGTGAATACACATGTCACATGCACAGCTTGTTCAGTAGTCGTTCATTGTGGTGTAAACGCCACACTCTGCACTCTTTCTGGTCAGAGACGGAGCAGCTTCCATACCAAACTCAGATGCAGCTGGTTTAGGACGCTAACAATGGTGCAGCACTAAAAGTTCACCAGAATCGGAGGAGACAGGTGGGGGCCTTCTTGATCAGGACAGATGTGTTGAGAGTCCAGGAAAGGTCCTTCGGAGATGTGAACCCCCAGGAGCTCAGCTCAGCCTCTGTTCTGATATAGATAGATATAGAGGTGCCAGTTCTGTTCCATTTTAGGTCATAAATGTACCTACCTATCTACCGAATACAGTTATTGCTCTACTTCTTGAGTTGTGGCAGTGCCAGTGGCCACGCAGCAGATCTGCAATCAAATTCGCAGCTCCCTAAGTGCAGCCATGCCATTACTGTAGCCATTAGCTCAGCAGCCTTGTGTAACATGTAATGGGCCCTCTGCCCCCTCTTGAGGATACACTGCCTGCCAGCGAGCTAGCCCTCCCGCCCCCCCGCCCCCCCGCCTCTGCATCTTCATTCCCATCCCTCTGTAGCAATATGACCGAGACCATGTGCACCTGCATCTCATTTCTGTAATCACGGCGTACGGTCTCATTAAGTCCCCTCAATCAACCATCGAATGTTTTTAGGAAGTCGGTTAAGTTGGTATCGCTGGGAGATATGTGAGGAGAGGATGGCGTTGTTGCCGTCTGTGTGCATATGGATGTGTTTATCCTCCCACTGATGATGTTAAAAGGTGTCTCACAGTAACTATTAACCACCTCCCTGCTTTTCTCTGTCGCCCAGCTGTTCTGGGAACGCAGCATTTTGTTTTACATTTACATTTTACAGAGTTTTGCGTCGCTTATATTAGGTATGAACAGACAGACAGACATATCATGGTGCAAAGAACAAAACAGAAGTTTATCAGGCTGATATAGTTCTATAATGAGTTATGTTTGCCATATGAGCGGATAAAGAATACAGTAGATATTTCATAAAAGTCATGCCTGATGTAGTGCTTGGAACAATCAGCAGCATATGGCAGGGTAGCATCACAGCTGAGCAGACGGCAGTATAGCATCTGTTTATCATTCAGCCGTAACATACTGTACCCTCTTTATTAGAACTTATTCATAAGTACATGTGAGAAATCCCTGCCACAGAAGTTTGTGTGCATGCACATAAGTTTGGACGACACGCAGTACTGCCCAGACACCAGGGAGCGGTCAGAGTCACAAACCTATTGATACTTTAATTATTTTCTGATGACGCTACAGTACAGCGACGCAGCTCCCTAGGCAATGCCCCTCTCCCCCGAACATCGGGACTTTTGCAAAAGTTGCAGCTGTAATCACTGTTTTGTTTTTGCGCTGACTCCCATGCACACATTTTTATCCTCTCTCTCTCTCTCTTTCTCTCTCTCGCCCTAATGCTGCTACCTCATCAGCAGCAGCAGGGATCCATTTGCCCGTTACATCATCCAGAGCAGAACGTAATGGCTGGTTTATTTAGTTAGATCTTGTGGCGGAGCCAAATGTGGGGAATCGAGTGGAGATCAGAGGAAGTCTCCTGCTGCTGATGATGGTGGTTTTTAAAAAACGGAGAGCTGGAAATCGTTGTCTGTCTGTCTGTCTTTATGTCTGTCTGTCTTTATGTCTGTCTGTCTGTCCGGGGGGAGGAGGAGGGTTGTTTTAAATAGCGGGATGCCATTTAAGGAACTAAAGCTCGAGAAAAAGAAATCCAGTCATTCATGCTGTTGTTTTTATTAGCAAACCAACTGTTACTCGATGACGTGCAGAGAAGGCCTTTTCTCTGTCACACTCTCTCTCTCTTACAGTCTTTATAGCTCTCTCACTCTATTCCCTGCTGTCACTCTGTGTTGCTTTTGGTTACATAATCCTCGCTGAATGTTGATAGTAATCCATGTCCCCCCCCCACCCTTTCCTCTCTATGTGGCCTGAACAGGTTAAGCCGTAGAGGACTCTTGCTGGTCGCCGGAGGAAAAGATGTGCGATGGAATGGTAGTGTGTCAGACGAGAGCCCTGTCCTCCTCCTCTTCTTTCACCTCCTCCTCTCTAGCCCACAGGCTGGCTGCCTCCGCGTTTCTCCTCCTCTTCACGCTGCTCCCTTATGGTCACGCATCAGGTAAGAACGCAGACACACGCAAACCTACGCACGTTTTTTCTTTTCTCCTCTCCGTCTCACGCTCCCACATGATACACATCAACTCAACCGCCGTCTTCGCCCGTCTCTTGTGAATTGATTGAGGTTATTTTCCCCTCGTCTAGCGGGTCAGTTAGATTAAATTGGCTTCCTTTTTACCCTTGGCTCGGTCAGGTTGCTCTGCTTTAGCTCAGCTGAAAGCTCAACCTTACAGACTCTGTCAATCCATTCACTGCCCTAATGAGTCACACCAGTTTTCCTCCGCTATTGAGTGAAACAGAGAGACGATGTTGTCTGCGGTCACATTGCTGTCATAAGGTTTTAATCAGCCGTGACATTTACCGTCCTCTGAGAGCTTTTAGCACCGTGCTTATTACTCCACGACAACCTTCAGATCAGTTTTTCTATTTCAACCTGAGCACTCAGATTATTATCTTTGAATGTGAATCATCAGGGTTTCAAATTGAACCGATGTCGTGAATCGGAGGGAAATTTGGTCCACACGTGGCCGTTAACGTAAACACAAGTAATGCAGGTATCGAACACCACAGGACCTGATGAGCGTCCCTTGATTTTTCAGAAGAAATACAATGTTGATGGCGTGCACTCACTGAACCCCTTCACTCGTGCCAGCTTTCCTTCCACTTTAGCCCTCCAATGTTCCAGTTCCCCCCCAAACAAACACACACTACCTACACACACACACACACACACACACACACACAACCCTCACATAGCCGGCTTGTGAAATGTGCCAGATGTCCTTGCCACAGAGAGGAGGCGGACTGTGTATGTGTGAATAAGTGGATGTGTGCGAGGAGTGGTTTAAAGCTCTGGGATGTTTTTAAAGCCTTAATTGATTTCCTTTCTTAACTGTCTGTAAAAAATGAACCCGGGAGATGTGTGGATGGGTGGATGGGCAGGGGAAGGACACCGCTGATCCCATGTGTAACCTCTCTCTCGCTCTCTCTCTCTCTTGCTTGCGCTCTTATATAACACACATGATTCATGTAGAGCCCAGAGGGGCTGGTATCACACTCACGTTCCGCATCCAACACACACACACATGCACAGCCTACCAGTACCAAGGAAATGTGTCCTCAAATCCCCTGTGTGTGTGTGTGTGTGTGTGTGTGTGTGTGTGTGTGTGTGTGTGTGTGTGTGTGTGTGTGTGTGTGTGTGTGTGTGTGTGTGTGTGTGTGTGTGTGTGTGTGTGTGTGTGTGTGTGTGTGTGTGTGTGTGTGTGTGTGTGTGTGTGTGTGTGTGTGTGTGTGACATACCGTGGTAGTCGTATGTTGTACCCAAAGATTCGGTGAGTCAGTGTATCAAAAGACAGACCCTGTGTCGACCACATTCGTGGCAGTTGCTGCATTATGTAGGGACAAATGTGCTCCTTCCAGTACCCATAATGCACCTGTGCCTTTAAGGCTGCCAGTCCACTGATAGAAAAGGACAGATAGTTTTCTACACTCCACCACTAGGACTATTTTCAACTGGCTTGTTTAAAGACAGAGAGTGTGATTTATGAACCGTCGGGCCTAAATCTTTCTAGACGTGCTATCTCATTAGCTAGTTGAAGGAATCGGCGTGGACAACACACCCTAACTTTAGTTTACGTATCGCCTCTGCCATTATTTGTTGTTGTATTTAGCCCAGGTTTCAAATATGTAATGGAAAATTCTTGGCGGCGCTTTGAGTGATCTGACTGGTTATGGCTATGCACTGTCATAGCTGTGTATTTTAAGTACAATGACTTCCTTATACACAAGACAGTACTTCTGCCGACTCACAGTTGTGTAGCGCTTGATATTTGCTCTCTCGCATTATAAAAGCTAATATATTATTATAATAATAATAATAACACCAGGTAATGGCTTATGCACATATTTCTGTTTGTGAGTCAAAACAAACCTTGTCTCTAACACGTTAATGATGAATGAGTACGGTTCAGCCACTGTATTATGAACCTAAATATTTAATCAAACAAGCTTATGTTGAGAAGGAAAAAAAGTTACTGGTACCTAGAAGGAGCAGACAGAAATGTTTCTAAACAAAAACATGCTGCTCCTTTCTAGTTTTACTGTTCCTGATGATCAAATTTTAATGCTTATTGATGAGAAATGGATTCATTTCAGTGCAGTGGGAAAAAAAGTAGACAAGCCTAAATACAACATGTTTGTGTTTGCAAACCTAAGAAGACATAATTACAGTATTAAAACAACCCAGATATGAATTCCAGCATGAAAGTAAGAAATTAAATATATAATTAGACGTATTACCATAAAGGTGTGACGCTCAGTTAAAAAGCTTTAAAGTCGTCGTGTTATAAGTTCTTCTCTTCACCGGCCTCCCTCTCTCTCATGCTCGCCATACATAATTCACATAGGTAATCCCTTGACGTGTTCCCAGGATGGAGATTGCTCTGGAAATTTTCATGAATATGAAATTTCATCACTGCTGACAGGCTTATTCTAGACTCATACCAATGGCAGTGTGCGCTACGAATAGTAATGGATACTAAAAAAAATACACTGTACGTTTTCATATTAGAGCTTAAGCTCTACATACAGCACAGAGCGGCATCACACCATTATTTTTTTTGTCTATGGAGGTTAGGGGTATCCAAATATTTCCTAATTTCCTACCTAATCTCATTCTCGTGAATTCTTTTGACCATGATAATCATATAGTGACAGCCCAAATGGAAGTCTGCGTTACTTCTGGTCTTTTTTGCAGATATTACTCTTTTAATTAAGTTCAGCCTTCAAAGCAACATTACACAGATATTGGTGTCTTAGCAATTTTTCCTGTTCCCGTTCCGGTCCGTGCAGCCGGCTAACAACATGAACTAGTATTATCTAACAGCAGCTATAATTTGCAGCGGTTTACTTTACTCATCTGTAAGTCACAGAGAGCTGATGTGCAGCAGCCGGAGGACATCCGAGGGAAAAGCAGAAAACATTTTCTCCATATGTTACCAAAAATCAGTGAGTCGTTTGCGCCGTAAAGGATTATGAAGCGTTATAAATCATAATTCCTGCGTGTGTGCGTGAAAGATGGAGACACTACTCACCTGATTACATGTCAGTGTAGGATGAAAGTGTTTTAAAATAGGCTTTAAGCGATGGGACATATGATGGAGGGACAGGATGGTCCCACTTTTGCTTCCTGTAACAAAGAAAGGAAAACCTTTTGAGCTTCCTCATTGGTGGCTTTATGTTCTCTGTGGAAAGGTCAGGACAACAATTTCTTGTCTCCGTTAATACCCTCTGTTAGGAAGTAGTCTCAAAGCCTTTTGGAGCTGAGGTATTTTTAGAGCCAAACACAGTCCAAGTCATGTCTTTTTTATCTGTCGTTCAGCTGTTTAGTGTAAACAAGATTACCAGCAGGGTATCTGCTGAGCTAACGTAAATGGCTCCCTCAAACTTTCTGTTTGTGATTACTGCGTATGATTTATGTTTTGTGTTTATGATTCAGGACGTTCTTCCAAAAGCAGTGACATGCTAAACAAAACATCCTCTGCATTCAAGCAGGGTGCCAGTAAACAAACACAGCAACAAAGCAGCTTCTTTGGTATTGTGGAGGATTTCCAGGGCACGGTGTAAATATCGCTTGTTTCATGTCTCCTCCGAGTCTTCCTGACATCCCATTAATGTTTGCTGCATAGAGCTCAGCTCCTAATATGGTGTCTATTCCTTACAATGAGCCTTTGTGGTTTGTTTCAGAGGAAGTAGACTTAGACAGTGACTCAGAACTGAGGGAGAAAACATGGGAACTAAAAGAGAGCCAAAGGGTCTATTCACATGATCGCATGCCGTGTTTTCTGTTCGGACAGAAGGCCAAAAGACTCCGACCATCCTTGTGGGTCCACTTAAATAGATAAACGATGCCCTCTAAAAGCCCATTGTGTTCTGAAGTTGAATTAAAGCTTTACAGGAAAGTGCCAGCGAGGACCAGAAGTCTCCCACAAACAGGCCCGCTGTGTGCTCTGCGTGGCTGTGACGGTTATGTACGCTCATGTGTGAGAACGGGAAATGGCTTTCCCCGGGCCTGGAAGAGGGCTAGAGTCACAGGGTAAAGAAAAGCTCGAGAGGTGAAAGAGAAGGAGCAAGGGCTGCCTTTGTAATTTCCTCTGAGATTTGTGTTTGTTTTTGACAATCGATTGTTGTCCATTCTTGGCTCGAGTTGAATACACATTTTTCTCCACCTGACGAAGGCCTATTTCACGGACATTCCTTTTTTTGTTCTGGCAGGTCTTGCATCAGCGTGTAAGGATATGAGGATGTTTTCTGGAAAGCCGAGTTGCTCAAGGAAAAACCGCTTCGACGACTCCCTTTTTCTCTTTAATAACAGAGTCAACTCTAGCGGCTAGGATAGCGTCACTGCTCTGACCACAGAGGAAAATATCTGAATGAGCCATGCCCTACTTCTGGCGTCTTCAAACAGCTGTAGTCTTTGAAACTTGTTGCCTTCTGTGTGTGTGCGAAAAAAGGTTTGTGTGCACACTGTTGCCCCCCATCCCCTCACCGAAAGTTTGCAAGATCGGCTGGGTTTACAAACAGTGTAGCCCGAGGGGAGGGGGAAACAATAGGCCCCTGTGCAATTAACTGTTCAGAATAGTCCCCTAAAGTCCTGTTAGCAAGGCGGTTTGCAGGCTGGCAGGAGTAAAGCAATAGGTTGGCTACTGGCTCCTTTCTGAAATGTGAGAACAAAGAGGGCTTTTAGGGGGGTGTTGGAAGCCACAGACCCAACCACACCAAGCTGCTGCTCCACTAGATCACCAGTCTGCAATTAGGACTGCTAACTCACTGTGTGTGTGTGCGTGTGAGAGAGAATGAGAGACTCTGACTGAGTGTATTGAGCACAGCACATCCCCCTTTTCTCTGATGCTGCTGCTCTTATATCTCTCTCTCTCTCTCTCTCTCTCTCTCTCTCTCTCTCTCTCTCTCTCTCTCTCTCTCGTTCTCTTTGGGGCTTCAGCTGTTAGCCAGGTGAGACCAGAGCCCATTAGAGGCAGTCTGGTCCAATCCATCAGCCGCCTTTCTCTTTCATTACCTGTGTGTTTATCACTTGAGCCATCACTCTCTGCTCTCACCCTGTGTCATTTAACAGCTCTCCCACCCAATCAAGCCCTTAAGGGAAACTTTAAACGTCTCGCCAGACAAAAAGGAAAGAAGGAAAAAAAAAAAACTCCAGAGAAACAGATACCGCAGTGCAGACAGGACCGTGCAAGTCCATTTCATTCATTTTAAATAGTTGACCAGGCACAGGTCCATTTAGATCCCAGATGGCTAGGATTATTACTAACACTGAGCTCATCGAAGGATGCCTCAGTTTTGTCCGCACATTGTGCTGGCTACCATCTTGTTATTTCTCCCCTGGTGACAGTTGCAGTGTAGTAAAGGTTAATGAATGTCGAAGCAAGGGAGTGGTGGCACCTGGCAGCACCAGGTACACCAGCGGTCAAATCTGATAATAAAAAAATAAGTTCATATATATCTATGTAGCTGCATATATAACCAAGCTCCTGTTGGTTTTTTTCCATGCCAATGCAGTGGTTGTGGTTGAAAGCCCACGCAGGTACTATTGAAATCAGCATGCTGCTTTGCCTTGTTCAAAGCTTTGTTTTCGGGCCCCTCTCCTGAACCTCAAGACTATTTTGAAGCTACATTAAAGCCGGAGAGAGGAGAGGCTGTTTGTAAATTGTTTTCCAGTGAAAATGTGTGTGGCTGTCTGAAGCAGCAGGCAGTCATAATGATTTCCAAAGGGCCTCATCTGAGGGACCAGCCTGCTGAGTAGAGGACATCTCTGACTAATGAGCTGCTAAATATATCCCCCAGTCTCTCCTGTCTTCTGTTGCTTCTGTTCTTTCTTTCACTTTTTTTGAATTCATTCTTTTCCTTTAGTGTTTCTGTTGCTTTCATTCTCTTTTTGACCATTGTTGTACTTTTTTTCTTCAAAAAATGCAAGACATGCATTTTTTTGTGTTGCCAAGCTGTCATATATCTCTCTTCTTTTTGACTTTCTCTGTTCTCGATCCCATTTTCATTGTCTGTCTTGTCTTTTTTTTTTCTTCAACGCTCTCTTACCTACTCTTTGATGTGTGATTTTCAGGCCCACTGAAACAATGTGGGCTGATTTTTTTTTTTCTTCTTTTTTTGTCTGTCATTACACCGTTAGTCAACAGCAACATCCTGTTCGAGCAAGTTCATCAGCTTACACATAGGCCCCCAAACATCCTACACACATACACTGAGTTTGCCAACTGTTGAGATATCCACGCCTCGACAGGCTGTGAGCAAACCCCTGTCAGAGCTCATGACGTGCGGACCGCACGAACTGTTTTTCTCTGTGCAATCGGCACAGAAGGGTAAAAGATTATATCTCGATGACAAGTTAAAGACTTGGGGTCGAATGAGCTAACCGGTTTTCTGTGGCTTTCAACCATTTTTCCACAACATAATCATCAGGACATTTTGAAGCAGTAAACTGACTCACTCACACAAATCGCACAAACACACCCATATCGTGCTTGTTGATTAAGGGGTTGTTTGCTAACCTTGGTGACGAATGTATTTATTTTATAAACTCATATCAATCAACATTTCTGTGAATGTGTCATTGTCAGCTGCAGTCTAAAACCTGTAGAATAAACTTCCTGTAGCTGCTTCACCATAAAGCTTTCTGGAGGTCTCTAGGCTTTCAGTGTAAAGCAGCAGTAAATGTTTGGCTTGCATTAACACTATCTTAAAACGGCAATTACAAATCCAAGCCACAGAAACTCTAACGTTGCTCTTGAGTTACACAGCAGCTACTAAATTACCGACATCTAGATATAACAAGACCTTTTCTCTTGGCGGTTTCTCTTTAGGAGCCTGCATGACCATCAGTAGTAACAGCAGCTCAGTTAAGAGCAGCCACCGTCATGTTCGGACCAAAATATCAGCGGTCAGTGCGGTTGTCACCTGCTGGGAATCTGCAGTGGGGGTACAGAGTGGAAACGCATATGGTCATGCTTCAACAAGCTGTAGCTGGAAATGGGGGCAGTGCTGTACTGCATCAGGCACGAGCCCTTAATCTGTTGATTCAGCTTTTAGCTTTAGTCCAAGTTTAGCTTTGTCAGGAGCTCTCTACTAGTTTACTTGCTGAATAAATAACCCATAGTGCACAAGCCGATCTAAGGCAGAAAAATAAAGCAAACCACACAATCTGATAGACTCGCTGATATTGAGCTGAGGGGAAGGCCTGGGCTCTATCCTGCAGCATTTGTGTTGCTTGTTGTCATGGGTGGAGGTACAGCTGTTTCTCTTTAACTAACTGCATCACCGCTGCCTTTCGTGGGCCATTTCTGCTTCAGCAGTTGTTTAATTGAGATTATAAATGAGGGGAAGAGAGTGGATGACACTCGATTCAGTGTCCCTCCAGAGCAAAGGTTCAGAACACCACCCATGGAGCTGTTTAATGCCTAAACACCCTTTAAAGACACAGTTTTGTGCGTAGTTGCTGACTCGTAGATCTGAACCGTCTACACTTGAAAGCATGACCTCCCTAGCTTCTAGACCACCATCATGACACAGCTGAAATGTAGTTTTAGCTGACATGACTACATAATACATGCTTTGGTCTCATTTTAGCACACAGGATGTCCCAATTAACGTTAAATATTTCCTGACTGCTTGTCTTTATTTCCTGTTTTTTTCTGTCTAGTCCTGTCCCTCAAACTGTAATCAGTCCATTAGATGGAGTGTTGAGATGTTTAGTAGCCAGTTGGCTTAGCTCCACTCTAATGCCCTCTGTCCCTATTGCATCATCTGTAAACAGCTCTCTGTGACAAACAACAGCCAAATGGCAAACGCCTTTGTGTGGGCTTCACTGGAGTCCATTTGGATAATTGTGTAAGGATTTATGAGACACGTGTGTGTCTTTCTATATCTTAATCTATATCATCTTTGATTATGTATTCGGTTTGACAAAATAATGACAAATGGCCATCACACGCTGTCATCTTTAAATCTGAGATTATTTGTTGTGGATAGGCTTACCTTTTTTAAAAACACGTTATCTTTAACAGCTTGTGTTTGTATGCGCGTGGGCTGAAGTCGTCGTCATCATCAACTGTAAATGTCACTCGGGCCTGAGTCACAAATTGAATTATTTATGATTTACTTTCCACGGTTTGAAAATAACATTAAACCTGTGACGTGTTTGATGACTTTTAAGTTACATTTATTTAAGTATGTGTGAATGTGAATGAATGAATAAGAATATCGCCCGTTGTTTCTTGTGGTGCGCTACATGTTACAGAGGAGTGTAAGTGATGTTGCTGTGCTCTTCATGCTGGCGGCAGGCCCGTCCGAGCTTTAGATGAGTTTCATTTCTTGTGTTTGCTGTGTCGGAGGCCTAAGCCAGCAGTATAAACAGTACTTTGCATCGTCTTCATGATTATAAACAGTAGTTTGTTGGTAACTCTCACTCTAGACTTCCCACTGACAATGAAATGTCTCTCATCTAATATTTCTGACTGTGTCTACCTGTCTAGATTTGTCTTCTAAGGCTTTAGTATTATATTTTTATGTATTGCTTTGAATTCAGTGTCATCCAGCAGTGATGACTGTCTGAATGAAAATGTTCACAGTTCAAAATTTAAACTGACTAAGAATGAAACTTACCTTGACAGTGTTTCATGGCTTTTACTCCAGGCTAATGGAGAGTTGCCCGGAGGTTTGATGTCTGTTCTTGAGAATGTTTTGTTATCTGACAAAAACGGGTATGCCGGCTCTTTTCAGTTAGACCTCACATTGTGATACCAGCAACTACACTGGTCCATGGGATTTATTCTATTAGCCTCTGACATGTTGATCACACTTCATTCATTGCTTGCTCCTCTTTATTTATTTTGTGTGCTCAACTGTTCATATGTTATAGCCATCGAGCTTAAAACATATAGCTGATACGATCTATCAAAATAAAAAATGCCTAGATTGTCCCCATGGCAACTTCACGAGCAACCTTAGATGATATTTACAACAGTGTACGCAGGCTCGCAGTGTCTGCAGTTACTTTTTGGCAAGCATGTCCTTTAACCAACTTCACCTTTATGATTATGGTTTGATGGCAGCTTCAGTTCTTAGTACAGAAATCTGTTATGAAGAACACCGTGGACACGCCGACAACAAACGGCATACCGCTCCTCTCAGCGGAGCATGTGTTAAGAGGTTATACACTCGGTGCCATTTGATCACCCCCTTGGTTACTCGCGAGAGCAGTTGCTGTGTCAAAGCTCACTTGGGCTTCATTAGGGTGATGATGTACTCGTGCTGTAACAGTGACCGCATTGTTAAGTCACTGGAGATGTAACGCACCACCTCAGCCTTTAATGTTACCTTCTCTACCTCCCCATACTGATTTCTTACACTGTAACCACGTGGCAGAAATAAACAATTATATTTATACGACTGCTCCAGTTAAAGTTCTCCTCGCTGCTGCTATGTCGTCTGTACAGTACGTGCTGTCCTACCTCGATGAACCCCAAACGAGTCAAACGTGCCGGTAGGAAAGAAAACAGTGCAGGCTGAGCTTTGCATAATATAGCAGCCTCTCAACAGACTTGGCCTCACCTCGCTAGTACTACCAACATATCAGCATGCCAGTGCTGGTACGCCGGGTTCGGATTATCTCCCTGACTTTCACCTTCAACAAATGTTCCAGGCTCAGCACTCATACCTCCGCTGGCTGGCAGGCAGGCAGGCCCAGACTGCTGAAATATGATCAGCCCACAGTTGCGTTGACGTTTTTCTTTCTTTTTTTTTTTTTTTTTGGGGAGTGGGGGGGTTGTCTGAACACATGCACGTGTGTGTAGGAGGGGTCCTACACACTCTTTTGTTTTCCCCTGAAAGCTGAGAAGAAGGAATGTCTGCCTCCCAGCTGTCCTCAGCAGCGAGGGTGATAGAAGAGAGACGGGGGGAGCTCACTGTTCGCATTCGCTTACATCCTCCCATCTGTTACTCCAGGGCAGAGTGTGCTCCTGTGTGTGTGTGTGTGTGTTTGTATCTTGAGGTTGGAAACAGGGTCACACAATGGTGTTTCCCCCCTCACCCACTTTGGCCTCACATGCATATTTAACCCTTCAAATGCAAAGTTGTCTGTTGTCCCTTTCAGAGGCACGCCGCTTAAATCATCCACCGTGCCGCATCCCTTTAGTGAGCGGGGACAATGGGGTGTAATAGTAGCACACGTGGCTTGCTAAATGCATCGTAACAGCAGGGGAGGAATGGGTGGGGGAGATGGGAGGATGTGTCTGTCTGTTGAGAGACTTCCTTCACCCTGGGTGTATGCAGCATGTGCGTTTTGTTTCTGTGCTCTGCAGCTGCAGGAAGAGATGTCACACGTAGACCGCTAAGTTCTCTGGAAATGCTCTCCTAGAAGCCTGTGACTCATGTTTTCTGGCAGATTTCCTGTTTACTGTAGAAATGACACTGTTAGCTTTGGCACTTGTGTACAATATGGACACTGGTTGGCCTTTTTCAGGTGTGTGTGTGTATGTGTGGTGATGAAATGAGTGCCCGCTGACACTCAGATTCATACCTTTGAGAATTCACACACACACACACATATACACAACACAGATCGGATGTCAGCGAGCAAAAACAAACCTGCTGTTTACAGAGGCGCCCTGGGACACTCGCAGCCTACACTTGCATAGTGAGTGAACTGTCCGCCTGTATCTGCACTCAGGCTTTTGTATAAAAGTGTCTGCACCTCCCTCACACTGCCTGCCTGTTCTTCATCCTCCTCCGTCTCCTCCCCTCCTCCGTCCTCCACAGTTGGGTCCCTCCACCTTCCCCCAGAGGCCCCGGAGATGGAACAACAGCACTTTTTTTTGGAAAGAGAAAAAAAAATGGTTTAAGGTCTCAGCTTTGTTCTGCATTCTTTCTGCCCTACAGTATTACAAGTCCACCTTTTAATCGCAGATTTTTTTTCCCACAATCTTTCCCCTTGTTCACCAAAATCTGCTTTAGTTTTCTTTGAGTCAGGGCCCAGCTGTTAGGAGCGGACAGAATATGAAAGCAGAAATAAGTGGGGCTGTATGTGTATGTGTGTGTTTGCGTGCCACGGTGTTACAGCGTTACGACTTCTCACTCCCTCACATAAGAACATGATACTGCTAGTATCGCTTACCCAGACATTAAGCATCCTACGTTACAATCCCGTGTCACCTACCCGGGTCAGCGTGCAGTCGTGTCATCTCATACTGTGTGAAGTGTCTCCCACTGAAAGCTCATCTGCGATGTGTGCCTGTGTGTGTATTTGTGAAACACTGAAAGTGAGTGCAGGAAGCATACGATGAGAGATCTTGAGTTTTAGGACTTGGGAGACTGTAATTTTCAAACAGACTGTTAGTAAAGTTATTAGAGCTGAAATAATGAACTGATTAATCTGCTTCCAGCTTTGCAAATATGTGGATTTTGTGCTTTCCTCTTTATTTTTACACAAATAAATGTTTATAAAATCAATAATGAAATTAATCATCAACCCTAAAAATGATGCCAGTGTTATACTAGCTCATATTAGATCAGACTGAGAGGACAAAATGCAGTTTAGCCTCTAACCATAAGTGCAAAACCAGTAAAGTACATATGTACATATTAATAAACAGTAGGGGTAGGTATGAACATCCAAAGACTTTTACAGTATGATACATACACACAGTTGCCAGGTAATTAGGTACACCTAGTTAAAACTGTGGAAGCCAGCCGACAGTTTTTGTTGAAACTGTTTCAGAGAGGTGTTTTTTAAACTGTACGATTGTTTTTGAGGCTGCAGTTTGTTTTGGTTTTGTCCATTCTGGGCTTCTGTAGAAACATGGCAGTTCAGAGACCTCTGTTACATGTCATTCCCCTCTGTCATCATCTCCTCATGTTTTCTGTCTTCAACTGTCAATAAAGGAAAGAATAAAATACACTTGAGCAAACAGTATCCACCAGTGGCAGAAATGACTTGCGAGAGCTTTCTTTTCATTCGAGCACTAACCCATCGTGAACTCGTTTTGCACCGTACGACACTCTTAACATCAGCAGCTTGGATATAAAATCCTTGTGGATTAGCGTCAGAGGGAGTGAAACGTGACAAACAACAAAAACACCCGTGGCCCAAAAAATGACGACAGCACGGCGATAAACAACAAAAACAGAGGACTTGAAGAGAAGCCAACAAAGGAACGAAAACATATTTACCAGGCTAAAGAGAGCATCATCATCCCTGTGGTCTTTGACTTAATCCATCGCACAATCCCCCTTCAGATTACATTCACACACACACACACAGATTCCCCTGGACACAGGGGAACATGCGCACACACTGGAAAACGCACCCACCCTCTTTTTATGGGCTATTGTTCGATAGAGCGACCAAACAGCTGGTTACAGAAGTCATCAGTATCTGATCTGCTTTCGAGCGCTCCCAGCTTGTAATGGAGGATAATTAGAATTTTAATTTGCCTGGGCAAAGAGGGCTAAAACCCCTCGTCTCCCCCCAACCCCCACCCCCATGTTTTCCTCAATCCACCTACCAGCTCTTAGCGGGTGAGTGCCATCAGTAACAGATGGAGAAAGGGAGATATTCACAGCCAAGTAGGCACTTCAGAGCAAGGCAGGGGATTTTAACGCCCCCCATGGTCTAAGTCCTCTCCGGTTCTGCCTTAAGGCGCTGGATGTCGGGATTAACAATCATCCTCATGGGTATTTTGTCCTGGCCCAGTCCTCCCACTACATGAAGTGTTTCTCCAACCTTTTAGCAATTAAGCTCTCTCCAGGTTCCAGTTGCGTGTCCAGAATATTTCGTACAGTTCAGCCTCTTTTTATCCGTCTGTTTTTATTTAACTGGATATGACCAGAGCTTGAACGCTTCAGTGGATAAGAAAGCAAACATGGGAAGATCGATGACACTATGTATGTTCTTTTTTTTTTCTTACACGTTCTTTCCAGTAGCTTTCACAAGCCACTCGTGACGAACGGTGTTAGTCATTATTGTTTCTCGTAATTTCTCAAAAAGCCCGTTCTATTGAGCAAACTCCCAACATCAGACTAGTGGGAGAACAGCTTGCGTTTCGCTGTGACTCATTCCCTTCCTCGTGAGCACAAAACATGGCATGCTTAAAAATCTACTCTGGCATTGCCGAGTGCTTTTAATCATTTTTTCTGTGTGTTTTTCAAAGCCGATGTTCAGTCTGAGGCGGTCTCAGAGAGGGCAATGGAAAAGGGAGTGACAGTAGGGTTGTATATCTTCACCACTCCACCGTCTCTGGACACTGAACCAGCATTCATTCTTTCCTTTGACAGACTCTCTCCATTTGCACTACCCCAACCCACAGTGTGGTATGTACTGTAACTGCCTGCTCTTCCTATTGTTGCTGTACGGAGCCGCTCCCTCGCACACAGCACTGTCGGTCAACCTGCCACGACATGTCTCTTGTAATTTGCTCAGAGCCACAGCACTCCATGATGCTGACATTTTTTTTCTCTCTCTCTATCTCTCCGTCTCCCCTCCCTTCTTCTCTCTCTCCCTGCTTGTTTGTCTGATGATGAGTACCTTTTCCCGTCAGTATTTTTTCTTTTCCAGTTCTCAGTCACTACTTGTGTAACCCCCTTTCTCTTTCCGGGTAATTTTTTTTTTTCTTGATGTCGAATATATTTATGTTCCTATGGTAGGGCTCTGACTTCTTTTGACAAGTATAATCCTCGTGGGAGAGAGTGAGTTAAAGTCAAAAATTCTACACCGCTCTAAGTTTAACAACCACTTTTTTGACAGTTCTTTATCTTTCTATATTTTGTCTTCATTTCTTTTTTTTCAAGCTGACACGGATATGAGTTGTTCTATTCTCAGGGGATGTAGTGTGCAGGGAAAGTCTCTGTGGGCAGTTGTGCATGTCTAATCCATATTTGGGCCTGTGTTGTTAGTTCCTACTAATATGCAATATACAGTATTGGGCTGCAGATTATTTCAATCAATCTGCTGCTTAGTATCTTGGAAGAGGTTAATCATATCTCCAACCAAGTGTATAAAACCCAAAGATCTTTAGTTAGTTTAAGTTCAGTCCATAGAAAACAGTGTGATAACATGGTAACTTACAGATGCACTGATGTATATTGGTGTCCATGGTTAGAGTTTAGAGTTAGAGGGTTAAAGTAGCAATAATATCATTTTTGTCGTGTTGTTCTTGTGAGTGTGAACTTGACATTAAGCAACGTTGCTATGTTGGCACATGCTGCACATTAGCTCTAAGTGTTTGACGGCAGGTAAAGGCTTGTAGCTGATCCTTTTTTTTTCTTGCTGTGCTGTAAGCGCAGTAGATGCAAATGACACTTGACGGTGGAACTGGCCCGTTTTGTACAGGCAACGCAAGCTTTTCCTGGCATGAGATTCAGAGCCTGGTTTGTTGCACTTCTAAATAGAGTTTCAAAATGAACATTTTTATTGGCTTCACGGTTCGTTTCAACTGACCTGACTCCGCTGACCTCGTCGTCCTGATCTCTCTCTGTAAGAATTAACCCTCAGCTGGGTTTAAGCCTGACACTGTAACTGTTTCTTACCACTCGACTAAGCCCTTAGCATAGCTGGGGAGTTTTCTGGGGAGTAAAACAGTGTCTACAGCTTAAATCTACCGGGAAAAACTAGCTTGTCTTATTTTGTATTTAAATTTCGCAGCTCACGAGTGTGTGATGTTCCTTTTTTGAGCTGAAGCCAGATTATGTTGCATCAGTCTTAGTGTTTCCCTGCTCATTATTTTTATCAAGCAGTTTAAATACAGTGTGTACTCTGATCTGAACATGTGAGGAAGCCCTTGTTAGATACAGGCAAGGCCCGGTGTTTTAAATACGCAGCACGGTTTGGGGAATCTAAAAACACTACTGTATCTTTTTATATGAATGAATACTTAAATATGCACATTCATTTACTCCTGTGACAGTCTTGCAGATAAGGAAGCGATTCCAAATCAAACATTGATGAATGCCGTTAACTCTAATCTGTCTTCTGCGGTGGATTTAACGGCCTCACAGTGCACCACAAAAGATCATAACAGAGGCATTTGGCCACGGGCTATTGTCCTAAACTGCCCCCTGCGGCCTTTTTGTCCCCACTGCCTCCCAGCCCGGGGTCGTCATCAATTCATCACCTTTACCACCTCCATTAACACCATCTCCTCCTCGGAGAGCCTTTTAGTCGCCCTGAAGCAGCTCTGCAGAACAACTGCTCAGGTCACGGTGTCAGATGACATCCTGAAACATGCGTGTGTGTGTGTGTGCGGATAGTGTTTCTGCATGTGCGAGCTGCGGACACACACACACACTTTACATATGTTGCAATAGACCTTTAAAGCTCGTGTTTGAGATGTTGGACTGAGAGCATTTGTTGCGGCAGGCTAATCGATACTGTACCTTGGACTGCATGTGTGGCTCTTCACGTAACAAGCTAAATCACCGACTCATAGAAACTGTAATTCTGTGCTTTCATTTAGATTTTTAAAATAATGTAAGTCCTTCATTCATTCATTCAATCTTATATGATCATTAATGAAATATCTTTTGGTTTGGACTGTTGGTCAAACAATAAATATTGAATAATAATTAAAAAATGATAAATCATTTGATGATGTCACCCTAACTTCTGGACGTTTTTCACAATTTTCTAACATTTTATAGACCGAATGATGAATTGATTAATCTGAAGATAATCCTCAGATTAATTAGTAATAAAAAATACTGATTCATTTTAGTCCTGTAGCAGATTATCTAAGGAGGTTTGACTGCAGAACTTGTAGAGTTGTAGTTGTTCTAGTTCACTCGTGGTAAAGCAGTGTTAGCACTTCCTGAGCACACACACACGCTAAATCTGTCCCCAGCTGAATTCAATAACACACCCCTCCTTTTGTATCAGGCCCTGGGAGTGTCTTTGTTTGCTGGGGGTGTTGACTTTTTGTGTGTGTGTGTGTGTGTGTTTGTTGTTGTTGAGTAGGCGCATTTGAGTGTTTGCATTTAATCTTGCGCTGCCACTTTAGAGCGACGTTTCTCCCCGGAGATTATAGGATGTTGGAGGCACTGCTGTGGAAATAGTCTCTCAATCTCTGAACACACGCCGAGGCAAAACAAAGGTGTGTTTGTTTATCTCAAGCAGGGCAATAAGGCCCCAGCAATAGACCGTGGCTAATATGTTCAATAAATACTCAGACCGAGGATGAAATAATGAGCCATATGGCGATTAGCGTAGTTGGCATGTTATTAATGGGTTTTTTTTATTTACTTATGTCTTGCTTGTGAGAAAAATCACTGCACATTTTATAATGCCACTTAATAAATCAAACAGATAAGATGTACAGCTAAAACACTCAAATCCTCTCACTTATTATGGCAGATTGGGTTTCTATGAAATTTCCCAGA
Organism: Collichthys lucidus; assembly: GCA_004119915.2. Taxonomy (NCBI): domain Eukaryota; kingdom Metazoa; phylum Chordata; class Actinopteri; family Sciaenidae; genus Collichthys; species Collichthys lucidus. The sequence goes on along the minus strand of CM014086.1, from coordinate 32,150,525 downwards.
TGGGTTTTAAGTGTTGGAAATATTTCCACTGAAGCCAAGCCCAGATTCTTGTGTAACCGCTTCAGGAATGAGCCAGATCTGTAGTAATTAAATAGATACGCCCGTACCGATGGCTTCCACTGAACTTTATCTGTTCTTGAGATGAGTAATAGTGAAAGTAAAGTCAGCCTCCTACTGTCACGTCTGCGTTTACACAGGTGTTGTGACGTCGTGTCAGATCTGCTGGATTTAGACGCTCTGCTCTCGCCAGATCGCTGCTCCAAATGTGGGTACATCAACATGAGTCTGTGTGCGGACGGTGTGTACAGAGCTGCGGGAGTCGGATAATCATTCTCATACTGCGATAAAGCACAAACTCATATACAAGGAGCTGGTGCTGACACTGCAGCATCATAGACGGAGCATGACAAGGTGGATCAAAGCACAATTAACTTCAGCTCTCCTGCTTCATCCCGTCTTTATTGGCTGGCTTAGAGCTTCGAGTCTTGTCATTAGAGCCAAGTAAATGAGCCCTGCTAAAGATCCTGCCTCACCGTCAGACAGATGGACCCAATGCTGCCGTATAGCACGAAGACAGTTTAATGAGCAAGAGATAATCGAGAGAAATTAGATCCGTATGAAGCTCTTTGTGACATTTTAATCCACCGGAGCCACTCGGAGGTATTCTCTGTACGGCGCAGCGCGGCTGTCTCCACCTAACATGTCATGTTGATGCAGTGCTTCTGCCCTCCGCCCGTGTAAAAATGCAGCCTAGTTTCGAGTAACAATACCTCTGAGCTTTAATTATCAGCTCGACCTGTCAACTTGACAGAGTTTCCCCGTGAAAAGTTGTTTGACCCAGTGGCAGCTGCCTGCAGAGGAGACCCAGCCGACAGTTTATGTCAGAGTAATGATAGAACAGCACAATATTCCAGCAGCACCACATGCTCAAACCTTAGAGTCGCTGGAAAACCGTTACCGAGGTTGTGACGGAGCAAGCCAAAACAAGCACCATTAGTGATACACTTAAGAAAATACTATTTATTTGATATATATTCTCCTTTGGAGAATCCCCAGCAGGCCTGCAATACACGAATCCCTTTTATAAATTGAAAATTAAGATATTACATATCCTGTCTACAGGCAAACTCTAATTATGAAGTTTACTTGCACACTTTGTAATTACCTCGTTACCTTACTTTATTAAAAATATGGTTCAGGATCTCAATTTGGCTGCTGGCCTGAAGCTGGTAGCTCCTTACATAAGCAGTAAATGATGTTCCAGCCTAGAGCCAGAGGAAAGAAGCTTCACGTTTTACTTTTTTTCCTGTTAAGAAAGCAAACCCTTAAGAGCTTTTATCATTCAAGCCTTCAAGCAAGCCAACTAATTCTCCTTCTCTTCACTTGTTTCTGCGTCCTCAGGTTGTGCGCGGCCACTCGGCGTGCAGCACGGAGACCTGCTGAACCAGACCGAAGCTAACCGGGGCTCTTTTCCTCCGGGCACCCTGCTGGCTTATGGTTGTGGGCCCGGATACACCGCAGATGGACCCACCAGCATCATTTGCACCAGCTCCGGAGCCTGGTCCCATCAACCTCCGCGCTGCATCAAAAGCAACGGTGAGCAAGACTCACAAGAGAAGAATTCATTCACTCATTCAGGCCTAAATGATCCAAACAGGAGGGGTTTTCACTCAATTTTGTGATTTTCTGTGGTTAAACACGTGCGTCAGAGTATGTGCCCTTGACACACTCGACTGCATCAGAACTAAAATATCACATCAGTTCCATTTCTCACAGTTTCATGACACCAATAGCGAGTAGAGGATTGTCCTTGAGAGTCAGCAGGGAGCACATTTAGAGCACAGACATGACCACGGGGAGAAATAAAGGCAAACAACAACAGCCACGATTCTTAAAAAAAATCTCTATTCGCTTCACAGTGTGTTCGCCCCCGACTGAACCAGAGAACGGGGGCTACCGCTGTCACCCGTCTCCCTGCCACCGCCTCACCCAGAAGACTGTCATCGAGTACTTCTGCGACGAGGGCTACGCTCTGAAGGGCGACTACAAGTTCCTCACCTGCCAGAACGGCGAGTGGGACAGCCCCATGCAGATCAGCTGCCGACTCACAGGACAAGGTTAACCCCCCGGCTAACTTTTACTCCTCCGTGTTCAATCACGGCCGTGTCAGGAGATGTAAATCACCACCTGTGAACAACATTTTCGCTTCCTCTCATTCCTCTCTTCTTCTCCTCTGCCCCTTCAGACAAGGAGCCAAGCTCTCCTCTGGGTATACCAGCTCTGTCTATTGTGGCGTCTACAGCCAGTTCTGTGGCGCTCATCCTGCTTTTAGTGGTGCTGTTTGTTCTTGTACAGCCCAAACTCAAGTCCTTCCATCACAGCAGGTAAGACACACACACACACACACACACAGTCAAATGAATTGATGATCCCCTGCTATAATAACTGTTTAGTGCTGACACCATTTGTCTCCATCTCATACCGGCGCTTATTAGTGCTGCCGTTTGTGACTAAAGACAGAATCGAGTTTCCAACATCTCAGATTTTATTCCGATAGTTTTGGCTAATCAGTTCTGTTATAACATTTAATTTTTTTTTTTCGTTTTAGCCACCTTGAACATCATAGTTACAAAGCATCATTTTACAAAATCATTTACTCAGTGTGTATGTCTGAAGTTGATCTGTAGTGACCTTTCCACGAGACGCTCTGATCCTCGTGACTTGTTGCATTGTTTGCCTTAATGGCATTCATAAAGTTGTTCCTCTGGAAGTTGACAGTTCCCCCAGATCACATAAATACAATAGTTCAATAAAATATTATGCTTCAGTCTCTGTTGCTCTGTGAGTGTTTTGTTTCTACTTGGCTTCACTGGAAAGTATATATTTTTTTAAAAATCAGTCTTTCTGTGTTTGGCCCGAAACTCTTGAAAGCTTTATTTCTGTTTGCTTTGGAAGAGCGCTGCCCTTTACACCACCTCTCATTATGTCACAAAGTAACACAGCCGATTGTTGCTATTAAAACCTCCCGGTGGACACTCCTATTACTCAGAAGTCTTGGTTGAAACTAGTTGCCTGAATTTACACAAGACCCGGCAACTAGTTTTACAAGTACACATGTTTCAAATAGTTGAGAAATGAAAGTGAAAGTATGAAAGAGGAGTTAATCTCCTCGCACACATGCCTGTGCTGCAGCTCTGTGATAAAAAGGCCAGAATGATTCGATCTAATGCTCATTGGCACTCATGTTGATTGTGTAGTAAGCCTGAGGGCTTAGTGCTGCCTGCTATAAAGGGATTGTACAGTCAACACTAATCACCTCGACTCAGAGGTCGGACTGCACCGTGCCCAACAACCTGAGCCTGGTGTCCTGCCACACTGATCTTTCCGTCTGTCTCACTCTGTCTTCATCTGTCTGTCCATCAGGAGGGAGCAGGGAGTCTCAGGCCAGCCTAGCTCCATCATGGTGGAGGGCGTCCAGGTGACTCTGCCCTCATACGAAGAGGCTGTATATGGAAGCAGCGGGCCCTGCAGCGCTTCGGGTCCTCCTCCTTCTCCGCCACCCCCCGCGGCTCCTCCAGAGTCTCGAGTCCCGATCGTGCTCTCTGAGGGCCTCCCGCAGGGAGCCACGGGAGGCCAAGCAGGCCCCAGCAGAACCCGTCACCACAGAGACTTAGACTTCTGTCTCCCATCCACGTCCTCGTCTTCATCATCCTATTCCTCCCGCCGTCACGCAGAGACGGTGCTGGTTCATCAGGCCCCCTCTTCCTCCTCCTCTTCATCATCATGGGCTAGAGAGCACCCTGGGGGTGCATGCGCAGGCCCCCTACCACTTCGTAGAGACTCTGAGAGTAGCGACCAGCACAGTCTGCTTTCTGTCACCTCTGCGGATGAGTTCTCTGATGGTGAGAGGAGACTATCTGTTCCGCCACACAATTACTCCATAACAAGGAGAGCCAGACCAATGCTAATATTATTATCTAGACTCACGTAGACAAAACACATCTTCTCACACATTTCTTACTCATCTTATTTAGACAATATGCAGTGAACACACTGTTTGTCAGATGTATCTGTCTAGCTCTGCAAACAAGACGCAAAAAATCATTCACACACTGTACTGGGTTGCCAAGACTAGTGAAGACAAAAAAACACAAAAAAGAGTAATTTCATTGGCCAACCTAATCAACACCTTTTTAAATTAGAAATATCACCCCGTTTTCAAAGTTATAACTCAACAATTCACCTGAATATTTCAACAAATGGCCGGTTAGGAGTGAATGTGTCCAGGAGACAACAGAGCAACACTTTATAACGGCAAAGCAATGACGTCTCATGACATCAACACACAGGAAATCTGTCGAAACGTTTTCAGTCGCGTAATGGATTGCATGAGCGTGTGGTGGGTTAGACGGCTGACTCTGATATGTCTGTTCTGTTCCCCTGCAGATATTCCCCTGTTGAAGGAAGCATGAAGTCTGCCAGCCTGCTATCAGCATCAGCAGCAGAGCCCCCTGTTTCCCCTATCTCTTCACTGCTGACCAGGACTGACTGTGGCTGTCAACCGACTCCCCTCCCCACCGCCCGTCCCTTCCCCTTCCCGATTCCCCTCAGCAGCCAGCAGAGAAAAGACTAGAACTACGCCCATTCCTCCCCTCACGCAGCCTCCTTCTGCCATTGCTACCCATGCAGAGCAAAGCCAACAACCAACACTCGCTGCATCATAAGCAATGATGGAGCACCGCTGGAGTCAGCTACTGGATCAAACTAAAGACAAGCCAGACAAACAACGTGGTGCCAGCTCTAACATAAATCCTGTAGATCCTCCTGTATATGAGTAAAAAACATCCACACTGAGTCAAGGTTGTGTACTATAGGCTATGTATTACCGTACGCCTGCCTGCCTCCTCCCAGGTGTAGTTCTCTATATTAACACGGCTCACGGAGGCTTCACCGGAGGAGGCTATAGCAATCGAGATGCGTCAACTCTGTCTGGGGATTACTTCAGATCTAAAAAAATAATAATAAAATAAAATAACTTGTGATGTTCGCTCCTGACGTGGCGGCGCTCAGAATTGTCTTCCCGCTGTACTTGAAAAGTTGTGAGTGGCGGCTGGAGATTTTTTTTCGCAGCCCGCTTTGTGAATGTTGCATGTTGTTTTTAGTTTATTGCCGCACAACACGGTGGCCCACTCTGAATGAAGCATGAGCCTCCCCTCTCTCATCTCTCTCTATCTCTTCTATCTATCTATCTCGCGCTCTCTCTCTCTATCTCTTCTCGATATCTCTCTCCTCTCTCTCTCTCGATCTCTCTCTTCTCTCTTCTCTCTCCTCTCTCTCTCTCTCTCTCTCTCAGCTATCCGTGTATCCGGGTGGTGTCTAGCAAATGGATTAGTGGGATTGAGAACCACTTCGCAAGAGCTAAAAGCAGGGCGCAGCGTTTTACGAAAGCACCATATCACAACTATGGAAAAAAAAGACCTTTCTCGCTCCTTTCTTCTCTGTTGCCAGCTGCACCCTGGTATCTGGAAGGTGCTCCTTCTGTCGCATGAGTAGGATCGATTGGTGTTTTGGTTGCAGGACTGTGCTTTTTACATCTTTACCTGTATGAGGAGGGGGAAGACACAATGTCACATGTGTATGTATGGAAGCTGAAGAGAGGGATGTCTTTCAACACGGTGATCGGGGCACATGACTGAACTTTAAGGTTGTTTTTAATTTTTCTTCCCACTGTATTTATTGTTTGGTGTGTGGCTCTGTTTGTGTTAAATTGCTGAATCCGAGTGTGTGTGTGTGTGTGTGTGTGTGTGTGTGTGTGTGTGTGTGTGTGTTGTGGTGTGTGTGGTGGTTGTGTGTGGTGTGTGTGTGTTGTTGTGTGTTGTGTGTGTGTGTGTGTGTGTGTGTGTGTGTGTGCGCTTTTGTGTCAGCCAGGCAGAGGATAACATGTCCTCATATGGTAGGCCTCGACACAGCCGTCGTCTGATTTCTTCAGATCAGACTGTCTGCACAATGTCCCCGTCTTTTCACCCTAGGAAAAAAAAAATCCCTCCCATCACTGAAAAAGTCACATGAACAAATCAGCGTCACTTCAGGCAACGAGTCCACTACACAATGTGTGTATTATTCATGTCCTCTCGAGCTAGAATATTTATCATTTTCTGCTGAATGGCTGGAAAACACAAGTCCCTTTAGAGGAGCACTGGCTCTCGCCCACCTTCACACTGTCACACTGTCAGACTGTCTCCACTTTTGTGCTTATGACACAACTGCAACTGGTTGCAGTGAAATAATAAAGTTTTTGTTATATAGCACCCCCTCCCTCCACCGACACATAACACTCACTCACCCTTCCTAATCCCAAGTGCAAACTCGAGGGAGAGTCATGTCATTTTGTTAGAAATCATCCTCCGGTTTCCTGACCACTCTAAAAAGCTTCGGCGGGTTGAGCCGGTCACCCTGGAAACAGCATGACTCCCGAAGAGAGAGAGAGAATTACTTTTTCAAGCGTAACCGCTCCAAAGAAAACCCAGAGAACAACAAGTTCGGATCTCTGTTCTCAATTTTATTCGGCATCCGTGGCTGTCTGTGTCTGTGTCAATGGCTACATTATTAATGCAAACAGAATGTTGCCTTAGACGTGTACATTGTCTTTTTTTTTTTCTTTTCTCTTTGGATGTATAATCATAAGCCTCCGCGTTGGTTGCTTTACAGTATTGCAACGTGTTCTGTTTTTCCCAATGGCCTTACTCTGTTCTTTTTCTATTCTATGCATAAAACTGTCTTTGTGTATTTATCAATGAGTTTACTTCTGTTGTGGACACGACTTGACGTGTCCATCCTTCTCTGTCCTCCCCTTAGCTTTTCCAGCTACTGTGATGATGATGATGATGATGATGATGATGATGATGAACGTATAAGCACCTATATTTCACTATTCCTTTGCTTCTCTTTTGCTACAAGGCATTAAAATATTCTGGGATTGAAAAGAAGAAAACAAAAAAAAGTGAAATTTAACTTTTTGCGTTCAGAAGCACTGTTGTACGGTGTTGCTTCCCTGAAAATAACAGGTTAAAAAAAGTACACATCTTGATTCTTAGTTTCGATGCTTTCAAGCTTTGGTTTTTTTCCTCTGTACATGGCAGTGGGTGTGAAGATAGTAATTTAATATTTGTATAAAGTTTAATTTAATTTTACAGTGTGTATATAACTTTCTAATTAAAGCTTTCTTTTGAATGTGGAAGATGATGTGTCGTTATTCAGTGAAAGTTACGTCAAATGTCAAGATCTTTCCAGCTTCATGACGACTGCTTGTATTGGCGGAAATAAGGATTTTCCTTTGGGTTACTGTAAATCCTGGAAGATCTGTTCCTTGCGCGCACGTGGAAATCTGTTCAAGATCAGCTTGACTGGCTGCACTAACCTACTTCCTGCCGTTGTGTAAGCATTAATCAATGTGATATTTGTTAAGCTATTTCTAGTTTCCCCTAAGGTATATGGTATATAGTTCCTCTTTCCACTTTCTATGTATCACCTGGTCCGCCATCTGTTCCATCAGGTTAAATTCAAGTCAATCATTTACCAATCTAAAGATAGGTTGTAATTTTACTACAGCTTTAAAAAGAGAGAAACTCTTCAGACAGGCGGTCTAATCAAACTGCAGCATAATTTACTATAACAGTAATAATAAACCTTATCTCAAAACCAATTTTCTATGCTCCCAATTATGGAAAAAAAATCTTTATGGCGCTGCTTGTGGTTTATTATGATGTCCTTTGTCCTGCTGAGTCTTATTAAGCGCTAGTTCAGGGGTGCCCAACCAGTCGATCGCGGTCTACCAGTCGATCGCAGGCGGAGTTTCAGTCGATCGCGAATGACAAAAAAAAAAAAAAAAAAAAAAAAAAAAAAAAACTTGTTCACACACACAGCACACTAATAAAACCATCGTTCATGAGTGACCAGAATATATTTTCATATTAATAACATTAAGAAATATATAAGTAATTCTTAAATATATAGATAATTCTGAATCCTATTCTGTTGCATGCTGGGTATGGTTTGCCATAGTTGCTAGGTTCTAACTAGGGACTCTAAAGCGCGAAGAAGCTGAGAAGACAATGGCGGAAACCAAAAATCTAAAAATTATCACTTTCATCCTGAGTGGGAAGAAGATTACTTTTTTGTTTTTTCGAATTCAAAGCCAGTGTGTTTGATCTGTAATGCTACCGTGGCCATTCCAAAGAAGGGAAATTTGGAGCGACATTTCATGACAGTTCACAAGAGCTATGCTAAAGACTTCCCGGCGAACTCAGCTATACGAACTGAAAAGGTAAACAACCTGAGGAGACAGCTAGCTGCAAAGCAGGCAGTGTTTACGCAACCCGGGAAAAAGAGTAAAACTGCCACGATAGCGTCTTACCGTGTGAGTCGTGTTCTGGCAAAGCACAAGAAATGTTTTAAAGACGGCGAAGTTTTCAAAGAAGCCTTTGTAGAGGCCGCAGATGCACTTTTCGCTGACTTCAAGAACAAGAAGGAGATCATGTCGGCTATTCAAGAAACCCAGCTATCCAGGAACACCATTACAAGGCGGTGCGAGACCATGTCAGAGGACATTGAACGACAGCTTAGAAATGACATTGAGAGCTGTCTTTGTTTTTCGCTGCAATTTGACGAATCAACTGATGCTGTGGATGTGGCGCAGTTATGTGTTTTCATTCGGATGGTTTTTCATGACATGACGGCAAAAGAAGAGCTTCTGACAATTTTGCCTTTGAAAGGGCACACAAGAGGGTCGGATGTTTTTGACACGTTTATGGAGTTTGTCAGTAAGTCGCATTTACCCCTCTTCAAGCTTACGTCAATCACAACTGATGGGGCTCCATCTATGGTCGGGCATACTGCTGGGTTCGTTGCTTTGTGCAAGCAGTCGGAATCTTTCCCTGATTTTTTAAACTATCACTGTATCATTCACCAACAAGGGCTGTGCGGGAAGATTTTGAACATGAAGGACGTCATGGACATAGCTTTAAAAATCGCGTGCTCTTTTCGGGCCAGGAGTTTACAGAGGCGCTTATTCCGTGCCCAGCTCGAGGAGGCAGGTGCAGACCACACCGATCTGCTGCTGCACACCGACGTCAGGTGGTTGAGCCGAGGCAAATTTCTCGAAAGATTTTTGGAACTTTTGCCCGAAATTAAAGAGTTCCTGAAGCACACAACTACCCATGCTGCTGCTGCGTATACTCAGCTGGAGGACGGTCAGTGGCTCGCTGATTTGGCTTTTCTCACAGATGTCACCAATAAGATCAATGACTTAAATCTCGAGCTGCAGGGGAAAGGAAAGCACATCGCCAACATGATCAGTTCGGTGAACACCTTTAAAACGAAGTTGCGCCTGCTGTTACGCAGGTTGCAACAGTGTGACGTCAGGAACTTTCCGCACTTGGAGGCTGAGCTCCGCCGTGAGGGCAAAGACAGTGTGGAACTTGCTCGTTATGAGCAACAGATCCAAAACATTCTTTTGGAGTTTGAGCGCCGGTTTACTGACTTTGCGTCCATCGAGCCTGTTGCTCAGTTTCTGTGCTTTCCATTTGGTGAAAATGTTGATGTGGATTGCATTGCGCCCAAAGTAGCCACACTCTTCAGCCTGGACTCCAGTGCTGTCGAGAATGAAATTCTCACACTGCAGAATGACATTGAGATCAAATGCAGAGCAACACCTGGGATAACTGGCGAATTCTGGAACCTGCTGCTGGAAGAGAAGTATCCAAACCTCAGACAATGCGCACTGAATATGACTTCCCTTTTTGGATCAACATATTTGTGTGAGTCTGCCTTTTCACACATGAAAATAATCAAGTCCAAGTACAGAACCACACTGACTGATGACCACCTCGCGGCCTGCTTAAGGCTGGCACTCAACTCCTACTGTCCGGATTACGAGAAGCTAGCTGCCTCCTCCCAGTGCCAGAAGTCCCACTAAGGTAGAAAAGTGTTTATTATTATTATTATTATTATTATTATTATTATTATTATTATTAATATTATGGTTATTATTAGTCTATTATTATTATTGTTATTGTTATTATTATTATTATTATTATTATTAGTAGTAGTAGTAGTAGTAGTATTTTGAATAACATATTAATATCATATCCATACACGTATTTTATCTGTTTTACAGATTCATTGAAATCCAACTGCTGGTTTCCCATTGCCACTCTCCAGTGAAATTTTCATTTTGAAATATTGGACTTCTCCTCCTTCCTCCTTTTGGAGTGTTCTTTTCTGTAGGTGTGTGTGTGTGTGTGTGTGGTTGAGAGAGAGAGAGACGATGTGCCTCTGAAGATTATTATTATATACAAATAACTTATGGGAGCATAATGTACAGGTAGTGCAATTAATAAATTAACAGACTGCAAGATACAGATGTGACTAAACTAATATTGAATGAATAAAACATTTTAATTCTTTTCATTTACCTGTATGTGTTCCGTTGGTGGAAGAGAGTTAAATCTTTTACTTAATTCAAAGTTTACCAGCCTAACAATACTACTAATAAAGGTTCTTTGTTCAAAGTATTGTGAAGAAAATAGTCCCTTGATGGGTGTTCATATATAATACTAATAATTATTGATATATCAGTGTCAGTGCAGCATTTTGAAGCTTTAACTACTTTATACTGGTTCATCAATAACAATGCATCAAACTCTAGAATCTGATCCCATGCTTCCTAATCTGTAAAGTAACTGCAGCTATAAACAAATGTATAAAAAGCAATGTGTGTGTGTGTGTGTGTGTGTGTGTGTGTGTGTGTGTGTGTGTGTGTGTGTGGTTGAGAGAGAGAGACGATGTGCCTCTGAAGTTCTGTTTTGGACAACCTATTTGTGACATGTTGATCAGCTAATTTTTTGTGCATTTATACTGCCTATTCTCCTCCTGTACAAATAAAAACTCAACTACGTGTCATCTGCGATTGCGGCTCCATGTTTGAATTATTGCCCGGCCCTTGATCTTGACTTGGTAGATCTCGGCATGCCATCAACTTCAAAAGTAGATCTTGGTTAAAAAAAGGTTGGGCACCCCTGCGCTAGTTAATACCATATACAGTATGTTGTATTGTCCCTCCTCCTCTCTGGGCAGTGTTATTGTGTCTGAGCGACACCTAGTGGCCACAAGTTGCAACGACATCGGAGATGTGACGTTATGTTCGGAAACCTTCGGTATACTTCGGTTTTTGTTTTTGTTTTTTAACGTTAGTGGCGCCACCACCAGTGCTATTTTTTTAATTATTAAACTTTATCTTTATGTACAAACATAAGAGCCAAACGTATTGTGAAATATACAACAGATAAAAAATAAATAAATAGTTTGATATCTATCGCTTGCCTCAAGATGGCGGTAACGGTGTGACAGTTGCCGTTGAACTGAAAAGAAGCAGAAGGAGAAGAAGCTGTTGTCGGTGCCTCCTCCTCTGAACAAGCAGAGAGGCTCCATTTTGTTTCGGTTTGAGAGTTTGCAGTCACTGTCGACCTCCTGTCTGCCCCCCCTCAAAGAAAGGACAATATCATTAAACCCACCTAAAAAGGTATGTGTGCACGACGGTTAAAACTCACGGTAATTGCTTCGTCTTGTTCAAACTAAACGTCGTGTTTTTGGTGACCGTTAGCGTTTGTAACGTGTCTCGGTTTTTAAATATGACAGTTAGGCCCCAACGGCTAAAAAAATATTTGAATTCGACCGTTGCTCGGTCAGTTTTTTTTAAATCATTTCACACCGTGTTAACCTCTTGTTTGTTTCACTCACCGTGTGTAAGATAACAGACAAACATGAGTGGATGTCGTATTTTCATCGGTCGTCTGAGCCCCTCTGCCCGAGAGAAGGATGTGGAGAGGTTCTTCAAAGGGTACGGCCGCATCCGAGACATCGACCTCAAGAAGGGTTTCGGCTTTGTGGTGAGTCATCACACAGATTAACACTCTTTCATCAACTGCGTGTTCAAATAAATGTATATTTAAGAAGATACTATAAAATTCTCTTTAAATCCTGAAATACAGCCACACGTATACAAAAAGGGAGATGGTGAAATGATGATGGGCAAGTTAGAGGGTGCCTTGCTCAAGGGTGTTGTGGAGAAATTGCCAAAGGTCAATGGTGAGGTCAGGAGGTAAGAAAGTGTTTTAGGAAGGAGCCTCTGATTATTTATTGACGCTTGGCCCAAGGAGAATTAGAGACACTCGTCAGAGTACTTAAGCAGTGTCTGAGTCGGTTTCTAATTCTACCCAACTCGGGCTGGTGGATCGACTTTAAACCCCAAGATAACGCTCCAGAATGTCTTTACCCATGGAGGTGGTATCGTCAGCACGTGACCTCGTGTAACCTAAGGATAGGTTTATTGACGCTTGGCCCAAGGAGAATTAGAGACACTCGTCAGAGTACTTAAGCAGTGTCTGAGTCGGTTTCTAATTCTACCCAACTCAGGCTGGTGGATCGACTTTAAACCCCAAGATAACGCTCCAGAATGTCTTTACCCATGGAGGTGGTATCGTCAGCACGTGACCTCGTGTAACCTAAGGATAGGTTTATTGACACTTGGCCCAAGGAGAATTAGAGACACTCTTCAGAGTACTTAAGAAATGCCTGAGTCGGTCTCTAATTCAGCCGAACTCGTGCCGGTGGATCGACTTTAAACCCAAAAATAACACCCCAGAATTAGTCAAAGAGAATGTCTTTACCCTGTTATTGTCAGCATATTCTAGTCTGGAGACACAGATTGGACAGTCAACGGCAAGATATCTATCATGTATAGGAAGGCAGCAATAGGTCTCTTCGACCCCGGCCACCACTGTATTGAGATAGACTGGCACCTTTGTCAAAGACAAACAGTTAATACTGCCGAAGATCTCAAGGCCCACACGTGACCTCGTGTAACCTAAGAATAGGTTTATTGAAGCTTGGCCCAAGGAGAATTAGAGACACTCTTAAAAGTACTTAAGAAGTGCCTGGGGCGGTCTCTAATTCAGCCGAACTTGTGCTGGTGGATCGACTTTAAACCCAAAGACAAGTCAAAGACAAACAGTTAATACTACCGAGGACCTCAAGGCCCACACGTGACCTTGTGTAACCTAAGGATAGAAAAATCCATAACAAAAGGCACCTCGGCAGTGACCAGGAGGCGAACCGGCACCTCTCCAGCTACCAGTCCACCATCCATACTGGACTTGAGCCCGGCCCACCCTCCATGTTCAAGCCAAGTTTTTACAGACTGAGCTACAGCCGCCTTATTTATAGTCTGTTATTTTTTCATCTTAACGTACACCCACAGGAGATTGTTTGCCCATTTTATTTCATTTCTGTAGTGTGTATTACACGTTTTTATTTTATTTTTTGTATTATCTGTGAACCGGTTTGAAACCCACCCAAGTGTTCAAATGAACTTCTGTTTGTCAAATTGAATAATATACTTAATATTGTTAATTTCTGTGAGGCTCACACTGCATTACTTCGTTTGCACACCTAATTTTCTAACAGATTAAACGTACTTTCCACCCACAAAACTCATTTACACATTTATTAACGAGTAAAGACAAAACAAAGACTTTAGAAACATTTACAAAAATTGAAGCGCAACCGTGTCCTGCATGCATCTATTTTCTGGACACATCTGTAGATTAATTGATACATTAAGACCTTTTTTTTTTTTTAACTGGTTGTACAGCAACAACATTTTGACTCGTCAAACCCGGAAAAACACTTGTGAGCACGACAGCAAGACGTCCCTTAAGTGGAATGCAGCTTACCTGAGAGTGTTCCTGCTGTGACATGTCAAAACATCTGCCGTGCAGCCAGCCTAAATGTGAGCTGCTGGAAGTGGAGGAGCTACTCACAGTTAATGTTAATGTTTGTGTTGCAGGAGTTTGACGACCCCAGAGATGCCGAGGATGCTGTTTATGAGCTTGATGGCAAAGAGCTGTGCAATGAAAGGTAAGCAATCTCTGCCGGATGTGAATAAACTGAAAGTGGGGGAAAAGAAAGAACGACCATTTCTGTCATTCCAGGGTGACAATCGAGCACGCTCGCGTACGCCTGCGAGGTGGCCGCGGCAGAGGAGCCGGTGGCGGCGGAGGACGTTTCTCTGATCGCTATGGCCGAGGATCCCAGAGCAGTCGGAGGTACAAACTCTCACCCACACCTAAACACGGTGCTGGTAACCAAAGTTCACCTGCGTTATGATGCCACATGAGTTTTACTTAATGTCATTCAAATGAGGAAGGAACTCATGAATGAATAGCTCGACAAGTACACTGTGTGAACAGCTCTGTGGAAGGTCGATTGCAGTCTATGTTTATAAGACGTTTCCCTTTTTATAAGCAGAAACAATAACGCTGACAACCAACAAAGAAAGACCTCAGGGAAGACAGGAGGCAGTCAAAACAAACAGATTTATTTACCTTATTTAAATGAAAAGGTAAACAACAAATGTAGGTGAGGAAGAGAGGACTGTGCCGAACCATATAGAGTAAGAGTACAAAAAACTAGGGCCTAGCTCAACCTTTCTCTGTGGGAAAAGAAAAAGCAAACCAAAGGCCTGACCAGAGGCAACAACCCATAATCTAGTGTGATAACAGTTACTTTCTAAATGCACGAATGTATAGGGTACCCAAACCATCAGAGAGCCAGAGCAACACGAGAGAGGCTTTTAAAAGGTGTCCTCCATGTCTGATTGGCTGACTGACTGGAGGGTGAGCCAATCCCCAGCTCTTCTTCAGCCCAATCCTCCCCTTTTTCACCTGAAGGACAAAGAGAGGAAGGAGAGAGAGAAACACACACAAATCTATACATGTAACAATCACCTACAGACTGAAAATGTTCAACAGTTCACTTCAAATGCAACAGGATCCATGACACAAATGAACAAGTATCCAGTCCGTCTGTATCTCCGCCCCGCGATGTCATCACCCGATCATTCCTTTTTCTCCTTCAGTCGAAACCCTCCTCCGATGCGCACTGAGAACCGACTGATTGTGGAGAACTTGTCCTCTCGCGTCAGCTGGCAGGTTAGTATTTATTTCCACGTTCCTTTTTTCTTTTCATGCACAGTAAGCCTCTTAAAAATCTGCAACACCACACCTCCAGCAGTCTGTGTCCAACAATATACACATACAACTGTAGAATTGTAATGCTGCTAAAACATAGAAAGTCTGGATTCAAATTATTGCTAATATATATATTTAAAGAGTGTTGTAATGAGGCCGAGAGTGTTCTTTTATAAAGCACCACTCTTTTAATCTGCATATCATGCAGTTAAGTAATGAGTCAAAGAGCAGTAACAACAACAAAACACTTAATTTGTTCCTTTTTTTTTCAAATTTTAACCAATTCTTCACCCCTTTATTTGCCAGCCTGACTGTTGTGTCATATGGAAGAGCTCGCTTATGGTGGAGTTAACCCCTTCTGGGTCCTTCTGTCTGGGTTGAGCCTGTGGTGTCAGCCAGTCTGTCCTACTCCTAGTTGACGCCTGCTGGTCATGTGAGCGCTCGCTCCACACTAGAGGCGCTGGCGGCTCCCTTCGCTCGCTCGCTCGCAACGCCCCCCTGTCCAAGGCAGGGGGGGCGCCTGGTGTGAGGCTGAGAGCGAGAGAGAGGAAACAGAGAGTTGGCAGAGAGAAAGGAGAGGAAAGAGCGAGAGTCGAGATGGTGATGGTGGTGGCGTATTGATCGATGGTTCGTTAATTTGAGGGGCTTCAATCGATCGATATCCCCCCTCCCCTCCCCCCTACTGGTGTTCCCGCACATCGCGAGCGAGAGAGAGAGTGTGAATTCCTCCCAGGTGCCCATGGATATAATCTGCTGTTATCCCGAGGTTATGGTGGGCTCGGAGAGCCTGCGGCCCACCCCAAAGGGTTTCGCTCTCAGGTAGTAGTTTCCTCTCTTCCACCCTGTTCACTCTCTTTACTGAGGCGGGGTGCCGAGACAGGGGCGGTCCCGGCGCGGAGCCCTGTGCCCTCCTTGCTAGGGAGAATGGGGCTCTTAGTGCCAAATGCTGCCCAAGCGGCGCCACTGCAGTTCAGTACATGCAGATGGTGTTCATGTCTCTTTTTAGTTGTAATGAGCAGTCGGTCCAAGAATCTCACAGCTGGTGCAGATACTCAGCTTGTCCAGTAAAATCAGCAGTTATAATTGGACGATCTCTAAATTGGCACACATTAACAACACTCTGCTAAGGTTTGGTATTTATTGTAAAAAAAAATAATAATAATAATAATTTTTAAAGGTCTGGCTGATTTTTAAACAGTATCTGAGATTCTTGGACTCGTCTTACTTATCTGAAGTAGCCTGTGTAGTCCTCTTAGAGAATCTAACCAATCTCTCTTTTGGGGTTAAATCCTGTTTTATGTCTCAGAGTGTGCTTTGTGTCCTGAGCCTCTCTCCGTAAGTTGACTGATGTTTACATGTGTAGGACCTGAAAGATTTCATGAGACAAGCTGGAGAGGTGACATTTGCAGACGCACATCGCCCCAAAGTCAACGAAGGGTAAGACGGTTATCTCACTGTGGCTTATCAACATACATTTACAATTTGAGGAGAAGCACCATCCAAATGACTGAAGAAGAAGCTCATGTTGTCTCTCGTCGTCTTTAACAGGGTTGTTGAGTTTGCCTCTTACAGTGATCTGAAAAACGCCCTTGAGAAACTGTCTGGAAAGGAAATGAATGGCAGGAAAATCAAGCTCATTGAGGCAGCCAAGAAGAGGTGAGTACCATCAGAGCGTAATAAGAAGTACTCACAAATCAATGACAGGCTCACTTTTGATGGCTCGAGATAAACTTACTTAGTCATAACTCTGACCGCTGCCAGTTTTGCTAATTCATTTAAGAGATGAGGGAGATTCACGAGTTATAGCAGCATGAGAGCAGCTGATGGGAAGCAGAAGGTTTTGAATGAAGTTAAAAGAAATCGAAATATCAATGAAAGGTTCTATTACATATAAAAATGTCTGAGAGTTTCATCCTGACGTTGTTCTTTCTCTCTTTCCCAGGTCGAGAAGTCGTTCCCGGTCTGAGAGCTCGTCTCGCTCGCGTTCCCGTTCTCGCGGTCGCTCTCCGTCTCGTTCCCCCAGACGCTCCCGCAGCCCCGCCAAAGCCCACAACCGTTCCCGCTCTCGCTCCGGCTCCCCTGCCGGCGGCGCCTCCTCCTCCCCAACCCCCAAGTCGAAGGAGCCCGCAAAGCGTTCCTCCAAAACGAGCAAGTCCGCCACTCCGCCCTCCCCTCTACCGGCTCAGAGGGCCTCCGTCTCCCGTTCCCGTTCCCGCTCCCGTTCTCGCTCTCGCTCTCCTTCCACCGACAGCCAGCGTTAAAAAAAAAAATGTTTAAGTTTAACCAGTCATCAGTAGGAACGACTTGTTCCAGCGGTAGGTTCAGCTTGGATGAGTTGGCACACTGGAGCTCCCCTGAAAGACGTGAGTTTTGTTTAAGTTAAGTTTATTTTATTTTTTTTCTCCCCCTGGATTGTTTTCATCGCTGCGCTCAAGTTTTTCCACATCTAAAACCAGTATGTTCTCAGACAGGAACGAGATCCAAGTCAAATGTTTTGTCACAATACAGCATTTTTTAAACTCTAACTAAAAGAGAAGACACTTTGTTACACAGTAATGCTGTTTCGTGTCGTCGCCCTCATTACCCATCCAGGTTTGACTCGCGTATGTGTGACTCTTCACCTCCCAGTTTAGTGCCCAGGTCCGGTCTCCCTGTTGTTGGGGCTCGTAAAGTTCGTAACTCTCTACACTTTGATGACGAAATCTGTATTTTTCAGCAGTCCAGGATGCTTTTGATAAGTCGCGTGACCACTTTCTTTACTTCTTTGCGATACTTTTGTTTATTTCGCTCGTCAGTGGGAGAATTTTTAAAATCACATTTTCGTCTTTATCGTTTACCTTTTTTTTTCCTTTTCCAAAAGTCCTTTCACATCTTTTCCCGTATTTTCTGACCTGCTGTACCTACCACAGCTGGTGTGTGTGTGTGTCTGTGTGTGTGTGATATCTATAACTTAGAATGTTTGCATGTGCTTTTGTTTGATCAAAATTTAGACTTATTGAAAATGTTTTATTTGTGCTTAAAGCTCAAATACAAACCATCAGTACTCTGATTGGCAGCTTCAGTATTAGGACACTGTACGGTTGCAGCACTTGGAACAGCTGCCCGGTAAATTCATTTTATGGATCTTAAAA
Source organism: Collichthys lucidus (assembly GCA_004119915.2). Lineage (NCBI taxonomy): Eukaryota > Metazoa > Chordata > Actinopteri > Sciaenidae > Collichthys > Collichthys lucidus. The sequence continues at coordinate 32,132,308 of CM014086.1, read as the reverse complement.
TCTTTTCCTTGCAGTTGACTGTTTAAATTCATTCAGAGATGAGGACAAGGTCCAACACTTTAATTTTAACACTTTAAAACGGTGTTGCTCACAGAATGCAGTTTATTCTAGTAATTTTATTTTATCTTTGTGTTGGGTTTCGTGTACAGCATTGCAGACTTTCTGTTTTACATACGTGTGTAAATTCCAAGAACACTTGTTGGTACTGTGACTGATGTTACTGTGGTTCAAATGAATGTGCGGACAAGAGTTTGGAAAAATGCAACTTTTTTTTTGTACATAAAGATTTTATTTTCAGTGGAAAACTTATGATGGATGTTTGTATGGTGTAGGAAGACAATGAACTTAAACAATAAAACAATTTTAACTAAAGTTTGTGTTGAGTTACAATCAAAGTTGCCAACAATTCACAATCTTAAATATCCAATCTGAGGAATTCTTTGGCACAAAAGGTTTTACTGATCGAGTCTTCCATTTGTTCACGCTGGTACAAACAAATCATGCAGCGTCTTGAGGTCGAACCGTCATGGCCACCTCGGGCTGCTCTGCAGTGTTTGCTGGCTGGTACGTGTCTGCAGGGAAACCAATTTATGAAATTAACTTGTACAACAGAATCAGGAGCATTAACTCACAATCAAAGAAATGCAAATTTAACAAACTTAACTGTGGTAAGATACTGAATTAAAGTTTGATAGATGCCATGCTATAGTCCTCGCTGCAGCTGGCCCCGGTTCGAATCCTGCTTTGGATGGCTAATTTACTGCGTGTCATTCCTCCTCTCTTCCCCCTGCTTCCTGTCTATCTTCAGCTGTCCTATCAATAAAGCCATAAAAAGCCCCAAAAAATAATCTAAAAAAAAAGAAATACTGAGCATTCATCTACCATCATCAGGTCTGTTTTTGTTTAGTTTATAACCATAATATCTGCAAAATTTGAGCCTTAACTAAAATGAAAACTGATCGTCGTCTGTCGTCTCTAATTTTCACCGACATGGAAACATATCCTATAATTCCTTTATTATCTTTAATCTACTGTTTCATAATTAATATTGATTGTATATTCCTACATCATGTAGTGTTGCCTTCATTAATACGGTGGTGATACATGACCTCTGTTCTCAGGTTGGGCTGCAAGTAATGTTTAGTATAGGCTCCTTATTTGTTTTCATTAAGGTTATTAAATGTTAAAGGTGTCAGAAATTAATTAAACAATCTCTCCTGCTGTTCAAACATGTTCAAAACACAGAGATAGATCAGATCAAATGAAATAAAACAATGTAAAATGCATTTCAGTGGTATTAAAGCAAAGTACAGCCTGAGATAAAAACAACTCTTACTAGTGTGTGTCACCTTTCATCCACATGTTAATCCTTCAGCAGACAGTCTTACCTTTCTTTTTACGTTTGAAGCATTGGTGACACCTGAACACCATGATGAACAATGACGCTTCGATCAACTGTGAACAAATTAAGACCAAGGGGAAGAGAGCCAGGGCGCCTATTTCCTCATGGTGAAAGCCTATCCTCAGAATGGCGATGCACAACAGGTTGTTCTGACAGCCAGTTTCCATAGCAATGGTCCTCCGCTCTCTGAGAAGGGGGTGGACAGCAACACTTATTGATAAGTTATGGATACATGAAGGAAATCTGATGACTCCTTTTTCCCTGACATGACTCATTTCTGTCAAAATGTCCATCAGAGCTCACTGCCTAACTTACTTTTGGTTGAGTTTGAAGAGTGCGGGGATGATGTATCCGAAGGTGTAGCCTACGAGTGGCAAGAGACCATAGATGGCCAGGAGGGGAGCAGAAAACACTGGCGCGACGATGCCTTTGACTACATAGTTGATGTAGATGACGAATGCCACAGCTGTAACTAACATTACAACAAAGCCTACCTGTAAACAGCAGGAGGACAAAACTAATTAGATGGACTTGGTTTATTAAAACAGTCAGTCTGGTGGTAATCTGTGTTTGTGTATCTTATCTTTCAAGTACTGTCTGTCACACAGAGCTCCATTAGAAAACACTAAAGCACTAAAGGTGTATTAGGGTTAGTTAATAGTCCCCAAAAATGTTTTCAAGGGGAGACACTAGATATTATCATGAAAGTTTGCTAGTTGATTATCTATATTAAGACAAATTCTTCAAAGTCTATGTTTAAAAATGCAAATTAGGTGTTTTCTATGAGGTCGGGAACCCTCAATGCTGCAAATAAATAAAAGAAACGCTACAAACAAAAAGAAACAGTGCTGCAAATAAATGCTACAAACAAAAAGAAACAGTGCTGCAAATAAAAAACGCTACAAACAAAAAGAAACAGTGCTGAAAATAAAAGAAACGCTACAAACAAAAAGAAACTGCGCTGCAAATAAAAGAAACGCTACAAACAAACAGAAACAGCACTGCAAATAAAAGAAACTCTACAAACAAAAAGAAACAGCGCTGCAAATAAAAAAGTAACAGCGCTGCAAATAAAAGAAAGAAACGCCACTGCAAATAAAAAAGAAACCACGCTGCAAACAAAAAGAAACAGCGCTGCAAATAAACAAGATAATAATTACGAGATAAGGAAAGATGCCTGATTGGCCACTGCACTTCGGTAAAGTTAGAATGGTATTGGCACTTCCAGGATCAATAACTCTTAATTGAAACGTCAAAACGCATATTTTTAACGGTAGTAAGACAGACAACGAGCTACAACATAATGTTCATCACAACAAGCCATCCTCGGAGCCACACCAACAACATTAGTGTTTACTAGGACTTTTCATAATTTCTGGGAATTTTTATTAGGAACGACTACATCAGTTTGTACGGTAAAGCGTCTTCATGGTGCCTTCAAGTACACCTCGGAAACTCAGAACTCTTAATAATCTCTTTTCTAGGATACATATGCAGATTTAGAAAAGTCATTAAATAAACAAATCAAATTGTTTTCTGACAGCTCCATCTGATTCTTGTTCTACATGTTCCCAGCTACTTCTGGGGTGATTTTCAAGTTCTTTTACTGTATCGTATCGGTTTGTTCTTTACCGTACAACTGTGCTAATTTGCATAGATTTCCAGACCAGTAATATAAGCATTAGGTTAGGACGATATATCCCCTAGATAGAAATTAAACTGGATGTTTAGTGGAGATTTCTGGCTCAGAGTAAAGACAAAAAACACATTTCTTAAAAGGATATCTCTTGTAAAATTCCATACATTTTGCAAAACACTGCAGTTGACGAGGGTAAAACATTTTAACAAATCACCATGAAACTACCCCGGTTGATTACGATGTTCAAAAATCTGCATAACCCCCCCTTAATGAGCTTAAATCTGAAAAGAAATTAGCTTTTTTTGCTCGATAAATGATTAAAACAATAAATCAACTTTTAGAATGGTTGCCTGTCCTTTTGCGCGTATGCACTAACCTTCTCAATGATCTTGGCGTGCCGCGGTCTGTAACGGTTAATGAGGATGCCGATACTGGAGGCAATGATGGTTATGACCAGCGATCCAACGATTCTTAAGTAGGGAATGACTTTCACCAGGTTAGGGAAACCCCGACAGTATATGTAGAGCATCAGAGGCATCATGCCCAGACCCAGCAACGTGGAGTAAGTAGTCATCACAATGCTGAGGGGAAAAGACAGGTAATAAGTTCTGACTACTATCTCATGTCATTTCAGTCAGCAGTGGCAGGGCACATGTATGGCAATGAAAGGAACTACTGGCATCACGGTTTTATGAGTCTGTGTGTGTGCACCTGAGGTTCATATCTCCCTGCAGAAGACGGGCGAGTAGGTTGGAGACACTTCCTCCAGGAGCGCAGCCACAGATCAGAACCACCACAGCCTGGATTTCATTCAGCTGGAACATCTACAGCATGAAATGATATCTATTATTGACTAAAGTGTCTATGAGTGATACCAGTGCTGATATGTTGATTACAGAAATGAAATACATGGAGAGGCAAGAGAGGGTTTGGTGTTTCCTGTATAGTGAATTAAGGTGTTTATTATCTTACCAATGGATAACAATACCAACCTTACTTAACAAAAATGCGGTCAGAGGCATGACACCGTACTGGGCCAACAACGCAATCCCCACCCCTTTAGGTTTTATTATGTGATGCTGGAAACAAGAAAAGAGGGTACAGCAATGTTAATATGATGGCAGAGGCCTTCTATATCCATTATAAATACAGATACTGTGCTTTAATCCATGGACAGATATCACTCGACGTCACCTTAATCTTAGACACCTCCATCCTGCATCCCAATGTAACCATGGTGAGGAATAACATACATACAGAGAGTATGTTGATAGTTTTGGCCAATACTCCCGTTACTGAAGTCGTGTAATTAGAGCCGGTGCCATCAGTCGTCGTGTTGTACAAGAAGCTTTCGTTTGGCCACAGCTGTGGAGACAGATCTGCTGTGGAGTTCATGTTTGAGCAGCACGTACAGAGTTGTTATCTGGAAATGCAAAAGAGAGATATAAGTAAATAGACTTTAGGATTAAAATATTTCTTCTGCTACGCATCACGTCTGTGGAAGAACCACATAGATGAGCATAATTATCCATTCATGCATGTCTGTGTTCCAAACCATCAAAATTTGCCTCGAGTTGTATTACTATTGGCAGTGTGTAAATATGAAGTGTAATATATATATATATATATATATATATATATATATATATATATATATATATATATATATATATATCCAAAGCATGTAGAAGTCTGTAATTTATATCATAGGTAAGGTCTAAAACAAATATCCAGAAAATCACAGTGTATAATTTTTAGGTAATTAATTTGCAAACTAAAAGAAACACCGCTGCAAATAAAAGAAAGAAACGCCGCTGCAAATAAAAGAAAGAAACGCCGCTGCAAATAAAAAAGAAACAGCGCTGCAAATAAAAGAAACCATGCTGCAAATAAAAGAAACGCTGCAAACAAAAAGTAATTATTTGCATTTCATTGCATGACATACGTATTTGATCACTTACCAACCAGTATGAATTCCGGCCCTCACAGACCTAATTGTGACCTGTTGGTTCTTCTTTAGGAAGCCCTCCTCTTCTCCACTCATTACCTGTATTAACGGCACCTGTCTGGACTCGTTACCTGTATAAAAGACACCTGTCCAAACAAACTCCAACCTCTCCCCTCTCTCTCTCAATAACCAAGACCAGAGAGCTGTGTAAGGACATCAGGGATAAAATTGTAGAACTGCACAAGGCTGGGATGGGCTACAGGACAATAGGCAAGCAGCTTGGTGAGAAGGCAACAACTGTTGGCAGGACCTGGTCAATGACCTGAAGAGAGCTGGAACCACCGTCTCAAAAGAAAACATTATTAACACACTACACCGTCATGGATTAAAATCCTGCAGCGCACGCAAGTCTCCCTACTCAAGCCAGTGCATGTCGAGGTCCGTCTGAAGTTTGCCAATGACCATCTGGATGACCCAGAGAAGGAATGGGAGAAGGTCATGTGGTCTGATGAGACAAAAATAGAGCTTTTTGGTCGAAACTCCACTCGCCATGTTTGGAGGAAGAAGAAGGATGAGTACAACCCCAGGAACACGATCCCAACCATGAAGCATGGAGGTGGAAACATCACGCTTTGGGGATGCTTTTCTGAAAAGGGGACAGGATGACTGCACCGTATTGAGGGGAGGATGGATGGGGCCATGTATCGTGAGATTTTGGCCAACAACCTCCTTCTCTCAGTATGAGCATTGAAGATGGGTCCTGGCTGGGTCTTCCAGCATGACAACGACCCAAAACACATAGCCAGGGCAACAAAGGAGTGGCTCCGTAAGAAGCATCTCAAGGTCCTGGAGTGGCCTAGCCAGTCTCCAGACCTGAACCCAATAGAAAATCTCCGGAGGGAGCTGAAAGTCCTTGTTGTCCAGAGACAGCCCTGAAACCTGAAGGATCTGAAGAAGATTTGTATGGAGGAGTGGGCCAAAATCCCTGCTGCAGTGTGTGCAAACCTGGTCAAGAACTACAGGAAACCTCTGACCTCTGTAATTGCAAACAAAGATTTCTGTATTTAAATATTAAGTTCTGTTTTTCCGATGTATCAAATACTTATGTCATGCAATAAAATGCAAATAAATTTCTTAAAAATCATACATTGGGATTTTCTGGATATTTGTTTTAGATTCCGCCAATCGCAGTTGAAGAGTATCTATCTATCTATCTATCTATCTATCTATCTATCTATCTATCTATCTATCTATCTATCTATCTATCTATCTATCTATCTATCTATCTATCTATCTATCTATCTATCTATCTATCTATCTATCTATCTATCTATCTATCTATCTATCTATCTATCTATCTATCTATCTATCTATCTATCTATCTATCTATCTATCTATCGCCACTTTATCAGGTACACCTTGCTAGTACCGGGTTGGACCCCCTTTTGCCTTCAGAACTGCCTTAATCCTAAAGGTGCTCTATTGGATTGTTCAAGAAACCAGTCTGAGATGATTCGAGCTTTATGTTTGACATGGCGCGTTATCCTGCTGAAAGCAGCCATCAGAAGATGGGTACACTGTGGTCATAAAGGGATGGACATGGACCGCAACAATACTCAGGTAGGCTGTGGCGCTGCAATGATGCTCAATTGGTCCCAAAGTGTGCCAAGAAAATATCCCCCACACCATTACACCGTCACCACCAGCCTGAACCGTTGGTACAAGGCAGGATGGATCCATGCTTTCATGTTGTTGACGCCAAATTCTGACCCTACCATCCGAATGTCGCAGCAGTAATTGAGACTAATCAGGCCAGGCAACGCTTTTCCAATCTTCTATTGTCCACTCACTAGATATTTTCTCTTTTTCGGACCATTGTCTGTAAACCCTAGAGAAGGTTGTGCATAAAAATCCCAGTAGATCAGCAGTTTCTGAAATACTCAGACCAGCCCGTCTGGCACTAACAACCATGCCACGTTCAAAGTCACTTAAATCACCTTTCTTCCTCATTCTGATGCTCGGTTTGAACTGCAGCAGATCGTCTTGACCATGTCTACATGCCTAAAGGCATTGAGCTGCTGCCAGTTGAACAGGTGTGCCTAATAAAGTGGCGGTGTATATTTACACAGTATATACACATAAAGGTTTGCCTCGAGTTGTATTACTATTGGCACTGTGTAAAAATGTGCTGGAAAAACTAGATGGTAGGTGCTTTCAGCATGTTTGAATGTATGTAAAACACCCATATTTTGCATTGCATTCTGTACAGATATATAACTCTTACTACTGTATAGTTTTACACTTTTGTGATCGTCCCAACTTTTTTAAAAACAGGTTTGTAATTTTTCAAAAAACATTAGCAAAGAGTATGTTGGTGGATCATGGAGCAGTTCATTCAATTTGTGATGATAAACGCACTGAGTAATTTTATCTGCGTTAATAAATGCTTATATCTGCTTGCAAGGAAAGTTATTATAACCAATCAATGCAGAGAAAATATAAACTGCAACAAAAAAAATGTCAACATGTTAAAACTATTTTATAGGTAATCGTGACTATTAATGTTTAAGACAGAAACAAAGTGTGTCCTGCTGCAGGTGTCTAATTAAAGTGATCAAGTCGACTTTTGACTGACGTTGTATATGCACACACACACACACACACACACACACACACACACACACATATATATATATATATATAGTTTTTTATATATAAAAAACAAAACAAAAACACACAACATTCTTTCTTTCAAACCTCAATCTTCCGTGCCTCGATGCCAAGTTAACCTCCATCTCCAGAGTTGACAACCACATCCTCCCTACTGGCATGCTCACATGCTGTGTGCAGACACATTACCTTCACGGGATTTCTCTCATCTATTTTGCACTCACATAAAATAAAAACACACATATCTCGACAGCTCTGAAAGTGAGAATTGCACAGCGATATTCTTCGAGGTCTCTTTGCACGAAGAAGAAGAAGAAGAAGGAAGCCAAGTGGATTCCGTAGAAACAAACACTAAAGAGTAAAGCCTGACAATACATTACCTGTTAGTCTTGAGCTTCCTCTGCTCTTCTCTCTGAAACAAAATCAGCTTCTTGTGTGCTGTCACTCTTCATATGGACACTCTATATGACACGTGAAGGCTGTACAGAGCTGCCCTCTAGTGCACAGTCGATTTCTGCAGCTTAGGAGACACCTGAGATCAGATTTAACTGAAGAAAACAGATTAAAAATTGTATTTTAACTGACCTGTAGCCAGGCCCTGGGAAATTAAAATAACTCTGATTGAGATGCATCCTTTTTAAATCACCAAATATAGAATTTGTTTTACTTTGTGAGAATTCATTAGATACATCCAAAGATACTTGAGGATCTGTGATGAATTTCTATCCCTGTGAAAGATCTCTAAATCCTTTTTGTGTGACTACTTCACAAAGATCTCTAAATCCTTTTTCGTGTGACTTCTTCACAAATGAGTCATAGAAAGAAAGATATCAACACATCATGCTTGTCCTTTGGGGGAGTCTCGCTCACGTTGTCTTCTGCTGCCCCAAGAGGGCAGGCTACAGCTGCAAGGATACAACTTTCATTACATTTCACAGTTGAATGGAAGAAACACACAGCATTTGTGCATTTACTGGTGCCTAACCAATGGAGAGGTTTAAATACTAGTCTTGGTGTTACTATTTAAAGACAGATCTTCTGCTTTTATTTCAGAAATAGTGCACTCAAGGTCAAACGTCACAAAGCAGAGCGTTGAAAACACAAACGGACGATTTTTTTACTGCCAAGTCTTGGTGACAACGCTCTAACTAAAGCAGATCTTTTACCCCTCCAAGTAGCCTACAAAGCACGTGATCACAAATTACATGCAGTTCACAGATTGTTACTTTAAAGCTCATGCCGAGATTACTGACTGGCATTCATTTAGCTGGGCTGTTGCTGACGAGGCTGCAAAACCCTCTGCAGGAAAAAAATAAAATAAACTCCTCGGGCTTAGGTCTGTGTCACTGCCAGCTCTGGAGAAGCTCCTACTTTATGCTTTTGACATATTTATGGGATATAGATATGATAACGGTAAATGTATGGTTCTGTGCCACTGCACCCCGTCTTTGGAACGCCCTCCCTGACCATCTCAGACCCTTGAAAGTTTTAAAAAAAGGACTTAAAACTTTCCTTTTTTTTCCTCATCTTATCGTGTTTAACGTGATTTCTTTTGTTGTGATTTATTGTACTTGTTGCTTTGTGTGCATATACTTTGTGTGGTATTGTAGCACTTTGAGATTTGATTCAAATGTAAAGTGCATTGTAAATTAAATGTATTATTATTATTATTATTATTATTACCTACCAGAAGAGGGCAGCTCACAAAATATGAAAGGTGTCATCTGGAGACTGTTTGCTTCCCCCTTCCCCCTCTGTGTTTCTGTCTATCTGCCTGTGTGTGTGTGTGTGTGTGTGTGTGTGTGTGTGTGTGTGTGTGTGTGTGTGTGTGTGTGTGTGTGTGTGTGTGTGTGTGTGTGTTTGTGTATCTCAGGGTGTGGTCTCCGATTTCCCTCTCACCTGCCTCATTGATTCACCACCTGTTCCTCATTCACTAATCAACCATTGCAGGATTGCTGACTAGCTGATCTTCCCTGCGCCTCAGGTAAACCCTGTCAACCGTCCTCATAACTCATCAGCTCAGTTATGGATCTCTGCTGCACCCTTGGTATAGCCCTGTGCTTGTTCGGCTTAACAAAAGAGAGGAAACTCAAAAATATGTTTTATTTATTGTCATAATAACCAATATACTGTCGGCTACAACAGGCCAAACCCTGTGCATCAATAAAAAAGTCTGCAAAACATCTCATAAATTGGTAAAAGACATGAATATATCATGTTAACATCCAGCTTCTGAACCTACAAACGCTGATTATATCTTGTACGTTCACTCATTTCTAGTAAACACATCTGGATCTTGATAGGTGCTGTCGCTGACGGAGTACTTTTGGTTTTGTCAGGCAGAGGTTGAAGTCCTTGCAGTGGGCGAACATGACGTTTGTTCCCCTAAAAGAGGGAAACCTAAGCACTGACATGACTGAAGAGTTTCAGAATGACACTCTGGAAAAGAGCTCACCTCCACGCAGTGAGGCTGATGGGATGTAGGAGGCAGGAGGGAGTGCTGTGTGATTGACAGTCACCAACACTTTCGGTTACTCGGAATCCAAAGTGGAAATACTGGACTTGCTGGTGAATAATCATGAGTCATAAAGTAAAAAATGCAAATAGGTCTCTTCCCAAGAGAGACGTTAAACCCTGGGTTTGTCGTCCTCTGCTGCAACAATGGGAAAAAGGTTTAGTTGGAGTAAACCGACACGCATGTAAAAGCTTGGCACATCTCCCGATCTGAATCTCACGCAGCAAACGATGTGGAATTCGTGCATTTATCACAGCGACGCAACGTTTTAAATATTCATCACTGAATTCAACCATTTAAAAATAAAAGTGGTTGTTACTAATTCATCAAACCTGATTTGAAATATCAATAAATAAAAATGGAAAACACACGTAAATATTTCAAATACCACAGACAAATAATAACTTTTATTGATATTATACTTTGTTACTGTAAATATTTAGACAGTATCTTGTAGTGTACACCACCAAACCTCTGAACCCATAATCTAACAGGAATGCTGTCGCACCAGCGTGACTGCTGCTACTGTGCCAGAGTTGATTTGATTGATTTCTTAATTTCTTGTGTGATACTTCTGTGTCACTGCACACTGTCTGCAAACATGAAATCAACCAGGACTGCTGCCATCGTACCAGGACTAATACTCTGTGCAATACCTGTGTCACTTTACTATCAGTACTTTAAATATTGTAATATATCCTATTTACCTGACACAACCTTGTCACACAAAGTTTTATTGTATTTGACTTCTTTGGCTCATCTTGTATAATCCTGTGTGTATAATGCTGTCACACTGTTCAGTTCTCTTCATGCTGAGCAGACCTGTTCTTCTCGTCCGACACATTTCATTGTATTGTTCACCTTGTGTCAACCCGCGCGCACGAATAAACCTGAAACTGAAACTCATCGAGTCTTATAATTGTGACTGCACCAACCTCACCGAACATTAGATCATTTACTGATTTGTAAGTGACATCGCTGCACGTTTTAATGGCAAAACTCTTGTCCAGCGCACTTCATGTAAAGAGTGAAACCACTCTCTACCCTTAATCTGATGGTATATCTGACAGTTCACCCCCTCTCCTTTCATAAATCATGCACCAACAACAATGGAAAGAACAAAAAAACAGACTAAGCCTCATGTCTTTTCCAGTGTAGTCCACAATATGCTGGGACATAGGACAGAGAGGGGGGAGGGGACGCCTGGACTGATCAGCCCGTCTAGCTATAATTACAGGCCCAGTGCTTCACATACCTGGATTTTTACTACTGTTCCCTCCTCCAGCCTCAACCAAGGCTAATCAATGTCCTGTGCTCCCTGCAGCCTGAATATGATGAACTGAAAAGGTGTTAAAACACTTCATAACTCAGCTCAGGGCCCAAGGGGAATAGCAGTAAGGGTGTGGCAAGAAGGCAGCCGAGAAAAATCTTGGTTTCTGTGAGCACTGACTCATTATCATAATTTTTTCTGTAACATAACCCATCCCTAGAGGTAATTTAAATATGACTGCAATGGACAAATATAGCTAGATGCTTTCTGGCTGTCATCCGTGAAGATGGAGGGGCTTCACTGCAGCGGATGCATTATTAAAGCCTGGCCTTATTGTGTTGTCATCCTTTACATCGGCTATACTGTTACGCACCATATGCCTGGGTGACCCTGTTTGGCTTTGGAGCTGCAGGACATGCAGTTTAATTCTATAAGATGGTAGACAGAGGCGGAAGATTGGCAGAAGGACTAGATATGAGGGCCGATCCAGATTCACTAGAGGTGGAGGAAGAGTAGGATCAAGGTCAGTGCAGGTCTAAAGCCCCTTTTCTGAAGGGAAAGCAATGGAGGGCAGGGTGTCGCCTGCAGCTGCTCTGGCCTCTTGACCTGCTGGGGGGAATGGATGAGGCTGCTCCCGGCTTGTTTTGTTACACGTTTACTGACCCAATGTTTGAGTGCAATATAATCCACAGTGTAAGCTCCTTATCTGGAGCACAATTTTGTGAAAAGGGAAGCACTAGAGCAGATTATTCACAATTGGTCCTGAGACCACCCCCCACTCTAGATGTACACATTCTTTTCCCCACAATTACAAATAAAATAATATATATATATATTAATAAAGATGTGTGTGTGAGTTGTATTATAATGTATGTATGGATGTATGTCAGATTTCTAGGGCTACAACAAGAGATAAACCTGTGACAAATTTATGGATTTGGTCAATGAAACATCAGTATATAGTAAAAACTATGCATCATCGTCCAGTTTTACCATCATAGGAGACTACGAAAAACACAAAATATTAATTTTCTGTCACTGGGCCTATCTATTAATGTGACAGAACTTTTACATTTAATTCTTTTGTGTTGTGATTGAGCGATTTGGTTCTAAAAAACATCTTTGGCTCCATTAAATATATATAAACCATCTTAATTTTTTTTACGTTTTCCTATACCAGACTTTTCGTCCAAGGCATTTCTCATTTCATAATATAATCTCTCTTGATAAAAAAAATCAAATTTTGTATGTTATACTGTATGGTGTTTGTGTTTAATACTATATATGTATATTACTGTATACGTACAGTAAAATATGGATTCAGCTCAACCAAGCAGTGCATTTCTATTCAAACTGAGTGAAAGAAAAAGAAAAATATATAATTTAAGCGCCTATTATGCTGATTACTGCACATTTGTAGGCTCTTGTAACTGAACCTGAGTGTGTGTATGTGTGTGTGTGTGTGTGTTAAATTCCACGTGTCTCAAGCCATGGCCCTGTTTAGCTCGTCTGACATACAAATATGACTCAAACTACAAGTCCCATAATGCCTCGGACGAGACGCTTAAATCACTCCTGGGGGTTGTAGTTTACAAATAATCATCTTGCTTTCTTTTTAAATAACATTTAAACACTCACGAGTGTCTATACAACTCATAATGCTGTTTAGATCTCCTTTTAAATATTTCTGCTTTAAAACGCTGTAATAAGGTCGTTTTATTGTGAGTAAACCGCGGGAACGCTGCTTAAATCGACTACAACTCCCATGAGCACCCCTTTGGTTGTTGCGCATGCGCGTATACGTGTACGCGTGTGTATGTGTGTGTGTGTGTGCGGTGTAGTGAGTCACGTGGAGGCTCCGTCCAAACAGAACGTGAGCGCTTTAGCTTCAGTGTGTCTGTCGGAGGCTCGGTGCTAAAAACTGATTCATGTTAGTGTTTTTAAAGCCGCCCGTCCCTTTAAACTAGACGATTCTGTCGAAGAATGAGTGATAACGATGATATCGAAGTCGATAGTGACGTGAGTATGAACTCTTTGAGCTGCTTTCACTCGTTATTTAGTGGCTCGAGCTGGCGGTTTTTTTTTCTTCTTCTTCTTCTTCTCCTCTCAGGCTAACGATAGCTTCATAAGCTGTGTGCTAGTTTTTATTTTTTTCTATCATCGGGACTCTTGTTAACTGCCTTTTTAAACTAACACCAATCTATTTAATTACATTTTTTAAATAATAAATTTAAAAAAAATCACTTTGTAGTGACCTCAGCGGAAGCTAGTTTGAGATTTGCTGAAGAATTATGGCTACAATTGTACTTTTTGTTCTGTTTCTTTGCAGGAAGACTCACCGAGATATCACTCTGTGGTGCGTAACGCTGGGGAGGGAAAAATAATGATCCACTGTGGTTGCAAAGTTGATTTATTTCTTCCACCATTTCTCACTTTATTTATTTATCTATCTTATCTTATCTTATGTATTTGTTGTTGGCAATGAATCTCGATTGTTACACACTGATATATGTGCACGGTACTTTGCTTTATTATTGCATTATAGTGTATTTTTGCGGGTTTTTTCCTGCACTACTGCAGGGTATCCCCTCCTCCTCCTCCTCCTCCTTCATCCCTGTATGTAATGTACGCGGCCATAGGGAGACGATGACACGACATCTATATTTAGAGCAAAGCTACAATGGCTCTATGATGCATGTTTATTATTTTCTCAGATTATGAAACAAATATTTCTGCAGCCGGTCGGGTCGATCGGTCGGGGGGGATTCCGCTCGTGATTTGCACAAATTGCACATGTAGGTCATGTCACGTTTGCACCGCATACATGGTGATAATCATGCTACAGGATTTTTTTTTTTTTTTGCATGCATGTGTGTGTAAGAGAGAGAAAGAGCCGCGCCTGCATCTCGGACAACACACAAGCCTTCTTCTTCGTGTCAGGAAGGGGTTTGTTTCTGCGGGATGTGTTTTTCCTGTGTTGCAGCCAGTGATTAGAGCCATCTTCTCTCTACAGGCCACTAAAGGGCTGGCTGCCTAAATGAATGACGTATAGCTGCATCGCATACCGCCGAGAGAGAGAGAGGAGGGAGAAAATAAAACCTTGGTTTGATGCACAGGCTACACAACAGCTCAGATCACTGTCATTTTAATGCATGGTGCACATTAATGTTTAGATTATATGTGATCATAATAATAAAAAAGAAGCCGGTGTCCCCTCAGAGACAACCTGTTTTTCTCACTCCTCCACTTCGGTCTCTTTTGATTACATTAAGCTTAAATATGTGTGTCAGATATTACGTCCGTCACCGCATGTGAATGAATGAATTCTGCACGTATACAAATGTGAGGAAATGTCAAATTGCAATCAACAGCAGCCAGCTTAAACATCCACCCCCTCTATTATGTAATATCATAGATAGATAGATATACTTTATTTATCCCCAAAATGGAAAATTATACTGCAGCAGCAGCATTACACAAAGTGACAACATAAGAATAAAAATCAAATATAGTATAAAGCAAACTTTACATAATAAAATATCAAAAAAGCAATAGTAAATACGATAAAATATATTGTACAGAGGTATATACAGCAAGTTGGCAGTGTTGATATGTACAAAGTAGGGAGAGATGTGAGGTGACTGTAGATTGTAGATTATGACCTAGCTGTTGTTATACAGTGTAATAGCATGTGTCATTTATAGTTGTGAATCAGCGCGCTCTTGCATCTTGCATCAAATAAATTTCGATCTTAAAAATGACGCGTTATTCAGCCTGTGCGGGCGTTGAAATAAAATATTTCATCTTAAACTAACTAGTGGCGTTTTGTCTGTAGATATGTCTGAGATAAGATTTTAACCAGCCAGTCACAAAGTCAGCAGCAGTGACTCGATGTGTCGGGCGGTTTCTCTGCTCGATATTCTAAAATCTTTCAGTGTTTGAGTAGCTGCACAAACCAAGACGAGCTCCTTTACAGACCGGCTCTCTGGCCTCTGCTTTATTACCGCTTTGTTAATAGCGCAGTAAGTGTTTTCCACAAGTGTAGGCTGCAGTTACCAGCTGGTCCACACGGCACCTGGAGCAGTTATGTAATGTGTCATGGTCAGGTATGAATGTGAAGGGGAGGGAGGGAGCAGCTCTTACGTAGCCTGCGAAAGGTATCGGTTTTTATGATGGGCAGATAATGGTCGCACGCAGGTAACTGGACACCTGTTTTTCTCTGAGGCCGATGTGCTTTACAACTCCGAATGCACCGCACATGTGCAATTAGCTGCTCTCAAGTCAGTGAAGCTTCACACATAGTTTAAGGAGTTTTTGGATCTCTGACTTTTAATTTCTCACGGCGTGTTTGACAAATCGACTTGAAAGATTTCTTGATTTTTTTTTAAATATTTTGTTTAAATGAATGCGATGAAGTAGGTAATCATGTGTTTAACTTGCTGAAATAGCCAAGAAATATAATATAACAGAATATTAAACGGCTTTTTTATCGACCTAAACAACAGACACACCTCCTAAATACTGAGATTGATTTAAGTATAGAGGTGAAATGACCTCCAAAATAAAAGCCTGTAATGGCTTGGCTTACATAATTACAGCATATAATTCTGTAAAATCTTTGTATTATAATGTAACATTGAGTCAGTTAGAGTCCATGATTGCTGAGTAATATATGGAGCAGCTCCAGAGAGTGCTGCTTGATTACATTCTCGGGTGTTAATTAAATCTCAGAGGTTAACGACATGAAGCACCTTGTGTGCTGTGTTTAAGAGTTAACACGAGTTCTGCTCCTCAGCTGATTTGAATGTATTTACAGATGCCACATGATAAAATAGTTGTATAAGTGTAAATCTTAACGACTGGAGCAAAGTCCGACGAGTCTTAAAAATATAATTTGTAGTACTGGTCGGACACAGGACGTCGGCCACGTGTACTTGTTTGTACGTAGGGAGCGGAGTCTGCATGCTGGATGTTTGGAGGAGGCGCTCGGTCCTCGTGGATTTGTCGCTCCCGGCTCTCGTGCAACAGGAGCAGCTGTTGCCATGCCAGCCAGACTAATCACACGGCAGGTTATTGTGATTAAGGTGCAGTGAATTCTTCAGTTTCAGTTTCGTATCTGTGACATTCAAGATGACAGTTCAGCATGTGAACGCTCACTAACAGCAGGCGTCTCGTACAGATGTCAGCAAACTGAGTCACATTGTTCCTCCCAGCAGACACATGACACACCGTGAGACTCGTCCTAACATGCGTGTTGTCTCACTTGTGGCTACTTTGGTTTTTTTGAACGTGACGTGTGGACAAAATGAGTCAGATGACACCAGGTCACGTGACTTCCCATCTGCCCCGAGGCCGTCTCAACCACAGTATTCAAATTGGGTTTTCGTCGTGAGCTGCGTCGGCTTTGATTGGGAGGTTTGCGCTCGTGCGCTTTGCCGGGTGACTGCGTGGATTAGGCTGCAGGCGGATGTGATTGGACGGCAAAAAACTGGTTGAACTACAAGCAGCCATCTTATGCCTTTACAGTCAAATTAGATACTAACGGATGGTTGAAATTCAGAGCCTGTGGGTGTCGATTCAGGATGTGTAGGGTTGTTTTTGATTAGGTCAGTTATTTAACTTGACAAAAGACGTGAGAGATGTGTTTAAACGTGTTGCAGCAGCCTGACCATCCATGAATTTGGCAAAGGACATCCCGGAGAAGACCTGCCCGCGTCTAAACGTTGAATCTTAAGACACAAAAGCATCTTCATTAATCTACAGGGTCCTTTTTGACAGTCGTCCTCCGTGTTAAATCCTCATCCAGGATCTGCCGTTCACCGCCCGCCCGCCTGAATGACTTGAGGTTTCCTGACTTTGACCTGGCCGTGAATTCGAAGAGGCCGCTCCTGTGTGTCTCCTGCAGAGAAGGAGGGACAGAAATGCAGTTGGGGAGGGATCAGGATGGGTCACACTAGAGGATGGAGGAGGAGGAGCTTGTAGCGTAGTTATCAGGTGGTTGACTGTAGAAGGTGACAGCCACAATTTGCACTATCGATCCTCTCCGTCTGCCAGGGCAGTCGTTCTTTCTGTTGTTTGACTGAATCCAGGTCGTAATCGAGGATTTGAACCGCGACACAAAGCATTACACTTTACACTTCACCTCAGTGAAGAATCAGCGACACTTCACGATGCAAGTCGTCTAATTTTTCCTCATCATTTCAGCTCTTAGTGCGTCGACACATTGAGCGCTTTTCCTGGAAATCAAACAGCTAGCCGTTCAGCCGTGATTTAAAAATAATTCAAATCATAATCACGCCGTCGTCGTAAAGGCGGAGTGTGACTTGACAGCAGAGCGGTTTGCGTAGGCCCGACCCGAGGGACGGTTGGACGCCCCTCCGCCCCCCGCTGTCCTCTACCCACGCTGCTCTGCTGCCAGGCTGAAGGCCTTGTGACTTCTTCTCATTGCAGGCAGACAAACGGGCACACCACAATGCGCTGGAGCGCAAGCGTAGGGACCACATCAAAGACAGCTTTCACAGCCTCCGGGACTCGGTACCCGCCCTGCAGGGAGAAAAGGTTGGTAAAGCTCAGCCTGCAGGTCCCCCAGGCACACAAATGGCTCATGTAAGAAATTTTTGAACTTGTATTTTGCCATGTGTTTACTAAAAGGCTAAGTATGATATTCCTAGTTTATCATGTGAGTTTAGTCGATTCTAGCATGAGGTAACTGATTTGTTATGAATATGCAGATGCAGATGTCTTTACTGTGTGTGTGTGTGTGTGTGTGTGTGTGTGTGTGTGTGTGTGTGTGTCTCAGTGTAATAGTTGAAGGGACTGGGAGGAGGGCAGCTTGGCAACAGCAACACAGTGATGCAGACTAAATACTTGGACCAGCGTCAGGAAGTTATTATGAGGAAATTTTGTTGCTCTCTTCCTGTTTTGACATCCATGACATTGAGAGCGTTTGGAGCTGGTTCAGTAACTGGGCACACTGTGTTATTCCCCCCTCCTTTAACCCTAAAAGACCAGTTCATGACAGCGTGAAGGGGCGGACACGATGTGCGGGGATGTTTGGCGATAATTCGTAAGACGTGTTTTGGGTACAGCTGCCATCCTCCACCCTCCCACCCCTCCACCTCTCTCCCAGGACCATAATGTTCTGTTTTAACGGCCAACATGCAGGGTGGTTTTCCCCTCTCTTGTGAGAATAAAGCAGAGCAGAATATGAAGTGAATATTGAGGCCGGCTACCCAAAAAACCTCAACACTCCTTTTTGATACGGACTGAAATGTGTGTGCAGAATCAAGTTCTGAAAGCTGAACGCATTATCAGGCTCTAATCAGAGTGTTGAATCATTTTATTCAGGGGAAGACTGACTCGTACGAGGTCGTTTGTTGAGTTACAGGAAGGAAATTGTGGAATAACGATTAGATTTTTTAAAGTAAAGGCATCAAATGAAACGGAAATTTAAGTCCTGTGCTCAGACAGTCATTGCATAAAATGTCCAGATTTGACACAAGTTGATTTATCAAGTAGAAACCATTTTGATTGATTGATTAAAGTCACTTTTCAGCAATGAATCCACCTGTCTAGAGGTCCTGGTTCTGGTTCTGATGATATTAAACTGAACATCTTTGGTATTTTTCTGTAGAATGTGGTCGAGATGTTTCACTATTTTGTTGCTCAAACCCTTTATTTGAACAAATAAACATCGGATGAATCGACACAGCTACTTTGCTTCATGAAAGTCGAGCTTGAAAGAATGAAAGATTTACTATGATACCCATCCCTGATGAGTATAGATCTGAGTGCTGCTGCAGACATCAGGTCAATGAACAGCTGGGCTAATCAGCTGCGTTAATTAGAGGTGTAGTGAATGTTTGTCGAGTGTCTGTAATCCTGTTTGCAGCAGCCAGTCCCTCTGACTGTAACTGAGGCGAGCGCTCTCGCAGTGACGTGTCGAGGGGTTGTGACCCGGCCTGTGAAAGTCAGACTGAAGTGCTAGAGGTTAAAGCGTGTGTCTGCAGTCTCTTTATTAGTAAATAATAATCATGAATGATGTTTGTGTCATGTGTAAAAAACAAATGTGAATGTCTCTGAATACTTGCGTCATTGCTTCGATCTCTGCATGTGTCACTAACAGCAGTCTACCAAACAGGCGTCTCGAGCTCAAATCCTAGACAAAGCCACAGAGTACATCCAGTACATGCGGCGAAAAAACCACACACACCAGCAGGACATCGACGACCTGAAGAGGCAGAACGCACTGCTGGAACAACAAGGTACGTCAAGAAAGCTCCACGTCGAGATCGAGGAACTGTTATTTCAGCATCGAGAACATCCGTCTGCCAGTTTGGGTCAGTTGTGAGGTCACTAGTGGGGACGGGAAGGTTTTTTTAGCAAATCAGATTTGACCGGCTACAGCTAGTGAGCGAATGTGGAGTACAAGAAAAGGGAGGGGGAGAGGAAATACACGTGCTTCAGTAAGGATGGGAATTGATAACATTTTTACGATTCCGATTCGATTCTCGATTCGGCCTAACGATTCGATTCTTTATCGATTCTCTTAGCTCTCATTTCTTGTTCCCATTTGGGGAAAAAGGTCATCTTCTAAATGTAATGCAGAAGGCATTTGTTTATTTGTTATAGCATCTTTGACAAAGATTCATCTCCAGTCTGAAGCGTGTCAAAAACACGACATTCATTTAAAATATTGCATGTTGTGTGCGCAAATGTTTCTGCATGTTCGTCGTGTTCCCTCCTGACGCTGTTATCTCCACTTTGCAATGATTGCAAGTCGCCCTGTTGCCATATTTGTGAAATGCAGCCAAACTTTGGAGCGTTTGATCCGAGTGGGTGCCATTGTTTACTACTGATTGCACTGCACGTGCCAAACTTGCGTAAGTTACGTGGCGTAATTAGTCGTGCTTGCTGGAATCGAGGGTGCATAACTTCTTGCGGAAGTTACGTGACATAATTCGTGCTTTCTGGAATCGATAAGAGAATCGTTGGGTAAACTGAAACACCCATCCCCAGGCTTCAGCACTGTTTGTTTTCTTTGGATGTCGTAGTGAGATAAAGGAGCGGCATGTGCGTGTTTGAGAACATGTTGTTCTAATCTCAAAATCAAAAGTATTTGTGCCACTACAACAGACGACCGAGCGGAGCTGAGCCCGGCTTCTGCAGCTCAGCTGATAATCGGAAACATGTTCCTGCAGTTTATCGTCCATGAACGGTGATATGTTTCCCACGAGACGCGCGCAGCACAGCAAGGACGCTGGAACATTTTTACTCAATTAAAATGTTTAGATGTTAAACTCTTGAAAAATATTTTGAATTATTAATATGAGGCGGCTGTGGCTGAGGCGGTGGAGCAGGATGATCGGCGGTTCGATCCTCGGCTCCTCCGGTCTGCATGTCAGAGATACTGAACTCCTGAAGGCTGTGCCGTCGGTGCATGAATGCGTCAGAACAATTTGCACCTTGCATGGCAGCAAAGGAGATGTGTAGTGTAAAAGTGCGTTGAGTTGTCGGAGGACTAGAAAGGACCTACATAGAAATGTCTTTCCCTAAATGCTGCTTCAGAATTTTGAAGATTTCACGGCATAATAGTTTGATTTTAATCCATTAAAATCAAACTTCAGAGTATAATCTGCACTTCAGGGCAACTGAAGCTCCAAAATTCATATGAATAAATCAAACCTTGCTGTCCTCATTGGTAGCTACAGCCCTGCAGGATGTGTTACAGTTACATCTTCATCTTTTGAAAGTCCTTCCTCACCTCCTCCGTGTCTCTCTTTGTCTCCACGTGTAGTCCGTGCTCTGGAGAAGGTGAAGGGCTCCACCCAGCTCCAGGCCAGCTACTCGTCGTCCGACAGCAGCCTGTACACCAATCCCAAAGGCAGCGCTGTGTCGGCGTTCGACGGGGGCTCCGACTCGAGCTCCGAATCCGAGGCGGAGGAGCCGCCCAACAGGAAGAAGCTGCGCGTGGAGGCCAGCTAGAGAGCCGGGCAGCTTCAGACCCTCGCTACGGTCGAGGCGGCGGGGCACAAGGGGGGGTGACGACGACGAGGGAGTGCAGCCTTCGAAGCTCCACCCCTTCATGCCAACAACAACAACAACAACCACCACCCCCTGCCTCCCTCCCTCGACGTCATCCTCGTCCTCTCTCCTCCATCTCTGGGTGGGCTCGCACTGGAGACTCATGACCCCCCCCCCCTCAAACTTCCACACACCGCTGCCGCTGCCACAAATTGCCTCTCTTCCCACTTGATCTCCAAGAAACAGGAAGGGAGGAAGTCAGCAGGGTGGAAGATCACCGCTTCAACCCCACCACTCTCTTTTCTTTTGGTTCTCCGTCATTGGTATTTCCCCCACCCAGCAACGTCAACAATCCAAAACCCAAAAAGAGGCAGCTTGGCTACTTAAGGACTTGATGCTTGTTTTGTACCCTCAGAAAGCCCCTTCCTCCTCCCCGGGTTTTTTATGTTTGGGGTGGAAGGGCATGCCAGGCGTACTCCTTTAAGCACTGCTATATTATATATATTTTTGTTTTGTTTTGTTATTGATTTAAAAAAATCCCAACCTGTTTTAGAATCTACACACACACACACACACCCCTAGATAAATCGCCCTGGACAAGTTTACCTTTTTAAAAAATATTTCTAACTTACTTTTTTTCCACTCAAGAATGTGAAGACGTTTAAAAAAGTGACACCCACCTCAGGCCACCACTGGATCGCAGATGTTTTTCTGCCCTCGACACATTTGTTTAACACGATAAAAGAAAAAAAAGAAAGAAAAAAAAAGGAAAGAAATAAATAAAACATGACTCCTTTTGTTTGAAAAATTGATGTTTTGAAGGAGAATATTCCTGAACTCGTATCGTATTTTGTCCTTTAGCTTGAAGTAGTGAATGACTTTAGGTGGCTGAATACGTTAGGCATCTCGTTTTATATATTATTATTATTAAAAGAAAAAGAAGCGTTGATTGGATGTTTTCAAAAGTATGTTATGCATTTTGTAGTAATCTCACGATTTAAATGGGAAAATGCAAATCTGTCACGTGTAGATCTTCCTCTTTTTTTTTTTAAAGGTATGAAAAATAGGTATTTGAATGTCGAAGGTAGCTCCCGTCTTTTTTCGCAGTACAAGGAAAGCGGAAATACGTCCGTGTCGATGTGTTGTGCTTTATACACGGTAAATAAAAATAAATAAAAAATCAATGTTGCTGAATCCCCCCCTCGCCCTCCACCCCCCCCAAAGGAAAAAAAGGAAGCATTTTGCGTGTCTAGGAAACGTGTGTGTCTGTATATTGTTTCCTTTTTATTTCCCTTTAGGAGGATTATAAATTAGCGTAACGGGTCTTTGTTTGTCCGATTCCATTCCATGGAAATTACAAGTATGTTGTACATACTGCCAACAATTGTCTTGCAAGTTGAGGCCTACCTTTACTATGAGACTATAAAATAAACTATTTTATCCTTTGACGTGCCGCCCTGTCATTCATTCAGCCGTCACCTTTTCCTTCAGTCTCTGAGGGCTGGACGCAGAAACAAAACTTCAGGTTTTTCTGGTTTGCAGCGATGCAGGCGTCGAGAATAAAGACAGAGGGCATGATGTACTTTAATGTTTGATTACGTAACAATTCTCCCCTTACACGGGTGTAGTTCATAAGCTATGTGCAGGTGGGGAGGGACTGGGCCAGCTGCTGTTTTCAACAACAAGTGAACACGGTGAGCGGTCGTCTTTTATTTAAGGGATGGAGCTTTGGCTTTAATTTCCTGCTTTAAGGCAGCAACTGAGACACGGAGAGGTAATGAGTCAATGTTTCCCTGTAACAGTCCGTGCTGACCTCCCCAAAGGAAAGACACGTTTTATTTACCCAAACTGTTTCTTTGGAAACTGTCAGTCGGGTAGCTGATTAACATAAATTAACATTTTGTTTGGATTAATCTGATAAAAGAAGCTCCGTTTTATAGACTAAAAAGATTAAATAATCATTTATTGCCTAAACTAACCTGAATCAGATCTTTGCAGGAAGTTGCATTGTATGAAATAAGCATTTTGTTGGAGCTTTACTGGGTCTTTTATTTTTATTTTCTTGTTCTAAAGCCAATCACATGTACAGAAATATACAGAATCTCATTGCAGTTTGTAGTTGTAATGTGTTATGAAGCGTCGTGTAACAGTTTTAAAACATTTCCTAACACCGTGATGAAAAGTGCTGTAGAAAGTTTTATTAATTACAGTAACACTGGAACCGTAGAAAGTTTCACTTTTATTTCAGATTGAAAACAAAGAGGCGTTGCAAGCAAAAAGATTCAGCTGAATGCGAAGCTGCCCACACACGACTGCTGCTGCTGACCGTTACTCAGGCAAACTGCTCCTAAAAACTCCAGCCCTCGTTTCTACTGAGGGTTGACCAATCCGACCGGGTCCTGGGCTCGTCTACATCAGACCTGACGGCTGGTTTGCCGGTTCGAGTCCCCGGAGATGGCTGGTTCACACGCAGCGACGTCTCCTCGCTGAGGTCCAACTAAGACTGGTCTGCTGATCCGGAGGCGGTGGCGTCGTTATCGGCGTCCGGGTCCGACTGTCTGTCTTCAGCAGAGGCTTCCGGCTGCTTGTTGCCCCCGGGAACGGGCAGCCGGAGAAAGAACTGCAGGGCACGAGCCACCTTCTCTGGACAGATGTTGTAAACTGGATGAGTTGGAGCCTGGAGAGGGAACGAGGAAAATAAGACGACTCTTATTTTTAAGCTTCATCTAATCTGATTTGGATCCAGTTACAGCTTCAGTATTACTCTACGATTACTGAAACAATTATAGCATGTAAATCGACTCCAGTAACCATGGAGAGGTCCTCAAACCCAGAATGTCAAAAGGTGTGTGGATTCTAATCTGAAACTTAAACTTGGCCAACATAAAAGGTGAGCGGACAGTAAATCAACAACACCCTTAACATATAATGCAAATCATTACAGCGGTAAATCCTGCCTTTGTCCTCACGCCAGGATCTTCTGCAACCATCACGGGTGTCTGAGAGCGTCCTGACCAGCTGTTGCAACGCCCTCGAGCTGCTCGGCGCGTCACGTTTACTTGCGTGATTTTGTTTTTCTACATATATGAAGGGAAGTCTGAGAACAAGAATTAACTGGGAGAACTTTTACATTTTGTCATTAGTTTGTGGTATGTCCAGAGTTGCAACACCAACACCTGTTCTGTTTTTGAAACATCATCAGTGGCGGGGTCGATGTTTTGGCCACACTCGGTAGACTTAAAGACGTGATGAAATGCTGTCGGTTGGTGGCTGAGTTATCAAGAGGTGACACATCTTCATGCACAGAGGGCAGACTTACAGTAACCAGCTGGAGGTGCCAGTAATGCAACAGGAAAGTGAAACCACAGCCGGCGACGCTCACATCTTTAAGTAAAACCACATCTGAGCTCCACCCGTCTGTCGACGCTTTTCCTTTTAGATTTGCATAGAGATGCAACTAGATGAGGAAATGAACCCGCAGAGCGTCA
Organism: Collichthys lucidus; assembly: GCA_004119915.2. Lineage (NCBI taxonomy): Eukaryota > Metazoa > Chordata > Actinopteri > Sciaenidae > Collichthys > Collichthys lucidus. Next base: position 32,107,353 of record CM014086.1, on the reverse strand, counting down.
CGCTGAAGATACCGGGCGGAGAACAGCGTCACGCTCTCATGACTTCATGCAAATGCATAAAAAAAAAAAAAAAAAAAAAACTTCCTGGAGTTTAAAAGACTTTCACTTCATTTAATTTACACATTTTCCTTGTGTGGACTCTGATGGCAGCCACCGAATCATCCAAACCGATCACACACCGGCTCGCTTGTTCATAAATTTGACTAATGCTCATCTTTTCTGAACCGCTATTGACACACGTGAGGCTGTGGAGCGCTACAGCGAGGACATATGGTGGAGAGCGTTGGACACCAATTCCTGGAGTCTCCGCTGGTTGCCTGGCAACCTAGCACTTGACTCCTGGAAGTCACTGCCCCACACACCAGAGATTTGTTTTTCTAAGACGTCTTCCTTGAGACAGCGATAAACGTGAAAGGTGGTTTGCATGCTCGCAGAGAGAGGAGCTCGTCCGACAGGTCAAAGAAAGTTTGGGGGAACACCGACTCAGCAGGACAAATTAAATTAAAATTCTGCATTACGTACTTCCACTCGTTTTGCATATTAGCCAGAATTATTGTTTAACCTAAAAACAATCCATTCGTATCAGTAACTCTCTGGATTAATCTGCTGCAGCCTCACCAGTCTGTTCTCCTCCATGCCCAGGATCATCTCGTGATGGAGGTCCGTGTTTCCAAAGTGCTGCGCGATGGAGAGGCCGCTCAGGCAGTAACACGTGTGGTAGAAATCTCTGGACCTGCATGAAGACATACGAACATGAGACGACGACGTGCATGAGTAAAACCATGCGAGTCACATTTGACTGCGCAGAGTGTGTGTGTGTGTGTGTGTGTGTCCAGATGGTGTGGGACTGACTTGCCAGGCTTATCCAGGAGGCCCCCTGTTGGGTTCTGACAGCAGAGGAGGATGTACTCCTGCAGAGCCTGCTGCTCGAACATCCACCGCTGCCGACTCAGCTCCGACTCTCCTGGTTTTAAAAAATGATACTGCGTTATAAAAACACACTAACACATTCTGTAGTTCAACCCTTTAATGTCCTGAATGTTTCTCTTTCTAATACGTGATGTATTTTCCGAGCAGCCTTGTGTACTGTACACATCGGATGATCGGTGTCATGCAGCAGAAAATGCCAATTTTCAAATGCACGAGGACGTAAACGTGACCTCCTCCTTTAAAAAGGATTATTTCTTGGTAGCACACTGGTAACTCAGTGTAGCTGACTTGTATGGAGGAAACACAAATCACACTTAATTCCACAAACAAACTCTAAACATGTTTTTTAATTACACTTAAGACCTGAAAATATATCGAGTTGATCCTCGAGGGAGGAAGCAGTTCTGATCGCAGTTGTGACGAAGACAAAAAGTTGTTCTCGATGTTTTTAAACCTTTAACTAAACTCTTAAAGAACCAAAGCTGCTGTACCTTCTTTGAATAAGGCTCTGTGGAGGAGAGGCAGGAGTCCGGCCTGCCAGAAAGAGTAGCAGCCATCCACCAGTTTGTTACAGCGTCCCTGGAAGCCGCCTTCGAATCGCATTTGTCTGCTGATCACCCACCGCTGAGGACGACACACACACACACACACACACACACATTTAACACAACTGCAAACAATCACCGGGTCCACAGAGGTAAGTGGAAGGGGCGAAGGGAAGCGGCGTGTCTTGATATCGTCAAAATGGGGAGGGGAATCTGCAATATCGTTGCCATGGAAACCTCTAATTGGTGCAGATCCAGTCTGCTGGGCTTGGACTGAATGATTATGAAATGAAACCGGGTTTAATCAGACTGTGGAAGAGGGAGGACAATGTTTAGCTTATTAAGATTAGTTCGGGGATTCATCGCAGCCCCTGAAGGAGGAAGAAGAAGAACTCTGAGTGAGTTCAACACGGAGGAGGAGGTGAAGGATAGACGGGTACGAACTCCGGAGTGAAACAAAGGAAACGCACTGATGAATATGCATCATGTTCATATTTTTAGACGGCCTGACCTTCACACATTTTGTTTAGTATAAACATGAAATCATTAACGCCTCTACAGCAGCACAGAGTCTGAACTTCTTCCGTCATGTTGTCACAAGGAAATCTGAAAAACACGTGACGGGAACAGTGATCTTTGATCCGCATCATAAACGCTGCATGTGCAGTTTATTAGATTAGAACAGACAGACTGATCAGTCATCGGCCAGGCTGCACTGTGGGAATGACTCTGCTTCGCTGCTCTTCTCTTCTCTTGCCTCCTCGATACGCGACAGGTCATTTGCAATATTCTCCTCCACGATCCAAGAGATATTTCTCTTATTCAGATGCAGCACTGATACACAAATCATTGATTAATATCAGTTCTGCATCTTGCTCCTCTTACTCAAACGCACTTTGAAGCGTTACATTCTCTTCAAGAAGAAGAGAAACGTCCCTGCTCTTCAAAAAGACAGTTATTGTTTGTTGCCCATGGAAACGTGTCTTTAGTAATATCAGGTATTAAATCCACATAAATCTGAGAGCTGCCGTCGACGTGAATCTTTTCTCAGCGTTCGTGATGTTTTCATTCTCTCAGGGATGAAACTACATCGATCATAATGGACGACTTCATGAGCCGTTCTTTGTTCACGAAAGAACTGAACACGCCGTGAAAAGATCCATCGGATCAACGTGCTGCTGTAATTTAGAGACTGCATTCTTGAAACAGATGCGTTTTCAGATGAATGCGAATACAGTGCTGCAATACTGACTTGTTTTGGAGATTAGGGGTGAAAGATGTTGCCTATAAAATGTTTTAAAGCAGGAAACAAAGCAGGTAACATCTTGAAATATCTTCAATGTAACAAATCTCATTCTCACATTTGAGAAGCTGGAAGCAGCAAATCTTTGAAATTTCTTGGTGTTCAAAACAGCTGTGGACTCTTTTTTTAAATCAAACAAAAGCACTATAAAATATAGTACAGTCGACCCTCGATATAACGCTGTTCACTTTTCGGACTCACTGTTTCGCAGATTTCTTTGTGTGTAACTTTGCATACTATTTTTTTACAGTGTACTGTACAGTATGAACACGCATTGTGTTCAGCGTCCTGATTGGCTAAGGGAGGACTGTACAAAATGCGCTGTATGTTCTGCACTCGGGGAAAAAACACCTGCACCAAGGAGGAAAAAGCTGTTACAGCGGAGCGGCACCAGGACAAAAAGGAATTTACTAATACAGTATTGTACTTATTTTTGTTAAATCTGCGAAAGTTTGAACTTTGAGAGTTTAAATACACACACACAAACACACACACACACACACACACACACACAGAGCGACACTGGACACTTAACAGGGCGTGCTCTGTTAGGCTTTGGCGTTGGACTGTGGATTTTACTGTGAGGTTGTCTAAAGGAGGGACAGAGATCTACCAGCATGTGGGGAAACAGGTTCTCACATGCAAATGTGGCTTCATGGCCGCACAGGATTTGAATATATGCTGATGGGCTGTGACAGTAGGATGGCAGTTACTGGAAGAGGATTTTACATCCTTGATCATTTGAATTCCAAGTGGCAATTTTGCCTGAGCGACGAGTATGAAGAAACCAAAGCACTGACTTTCAATGAGAGATGGTGACACACACACACACACACACACACACACACACACACACACACACACACACACACACACACACACACACACACACACACACACACACACACACACACACACACACACACACACACACACACACACACACACACACACACACACACACACACACACACACACACACACACACACACACACACACACACACACACACACACACACACACACAGCATCTCCTTTTCTTTCCTGGATGACCTTAAGCTACGTGTCATTAAGCATCTGCCCCTGCTGCAGAGTCCCTGAACACAACACTAAAGCTCTACCCACACCAAAGCTCCAGGGCTCGCCTGTTCTGACCTCCTTCCTCTCCAAACGACAGGAGAGATTTCCTGCAGGGATCAACACAGCCTCTCGACGGTGGCAGCACAGCTGTAAAGAAAGCTGATGGAAACTCTGTCCTCCCAAAGTCGCAGAGAGCCTGGTGGCATCGTAAGCGGCTAAAACGGAAAAAATGTCGAGGTGTGGTTTACGGCTGTGTCTCTAAACGATTCCACCGAGCACATTCAGGGAAAACGATCAAACTGTGTAATATCTCACACCAAAATAGATCTTTGGGAGACCTTATCGTCCGCTTTGCTAATGAAACCTCCCTCTGGGTTAGAACATTTTATTCCTATTTGATCGTAGCTGTGAGCGGCTTATTAAAAGAGATATTGCTTCAGCACAAAGGTCTGTTGTGACGCCGATAGCATCTTTTTCTCCGTCTTCAGACTCGAGCCAAGCAGCAAGAAGAGGAGGTTTGTTTCTAGCTTCTCACCAGCAAAGCTTTAAGATCCAGCATGTGTTCTTTGCCCAGGATGACGAGGGCAGCCGTGCCGCAGAAAGTGTAGCCACCGTGGGCCTCCAAACCCGGCACGCCGCTTAGACCGCCCTCCCAGTTCTGACAGCTGCAACACACGCAAGACACAGTGAAACATTTTAATGGAGAAACGGAAAATGCTTTTTTTATCATTTATTAATAGACCGCAGTGGAGGTGGAGGTGGTGGTGGGTTGTACCTGAGGATCCAGTTGGTCGTGTCCTCAAATAGTTTGGGCGTGAGGATGTTTGTGAGCGACGCTACAGAAGCGGCACAATATGCACTCCTGTAAAAAGGAAGAGACGCGAGTGGGTGAGCAGGAAGTCTCCTCCTACACTTACACATCATCTTACAAAGCCTCGTATTTTTAGACACACCAAACACAAACATCCAGTTTGTTTGTTTTTTTGTTTTTCTCTGCCGTTGAACTTGTCGACGGAGAAATGGTGACTCCGTCCCGCTAGGACGCAGGAAGCGTGACACGTCTGAGTTTTACTCATGGAGTAGTTTCAAAATAAACGTCACCGCTCGTTGTCAAAGTTCTCGTCGGTATCTTCAGGTCATTTGTTTTTCATTTGGAGCACAGGCTGGTGTTTACCGTCTCCTACTACTGACTCTGTGGCCCATTTGTTCACGTAAACATGATTTTAGTTTGAAAAGTCTCAGTAATTACAGGAACAGCTGGGAACTTGGCGAACATTAGTCAAACTAGAAGTAACTAGTGCATTCGTATGGGGACTATTTTCAGCTGTGGATTAATATACGTTTAGTGCTCTGGCGTGCATTGCATGTGCAATTAATTTAAAATAAACTGTCGGCGATGATGTACTGTGTGTGTGATAAGCTTTAATTAGATGAAGTCATTGTGTTCATGGGATTTATTGACAATAAGAAAAAAACGCTGAACGTGACTTATCCTGAAATGAAAAGTGGCGTTCTAAGAATCCTTCAGCTTCTAATGCAAATAAAAACCTTGAAAACATCCATTTGATTACCTCGGAAATTAAAACAAGGCTGTTTTTTGGGGGGGGTTTCACAAGTCGGTGACAGATAGGCAGCAAACCCGTCTCAGGGAGTTTCAGTAAAACCCGACGACGACGGCAGAACGTTAATTGGCTGGCGACAGATAACGGCCTCCTGAGAGTAGAAAGTAACTTTTGAGGTTCTTTGCCGAAACAGAGGATGAGACCTCAAAGCTGCTTATTACACACACACACACACACACACACACACACACACACACACACACACACACACACACACACACACACACACACACACACACACACACACACACACACACACACACACACACACACACACACACACACACGACATAAATCCACTCACGCAGGAGAGACGTGAGTATTTCTCGTCTTTTCTATCAACACCAAAGGGAGCAAAAAGAGAACAGAGACTTCTGCCTACATGTTTAATGTGGCAGCAAATGCACAATCATGCAGTTTAGATATCAAACATTAATTGTGGCTGTGATGTTTTTCATTTGGATGATTTATGGATTTTCCTGTGTGGCGCAGAGAAACAAACAAACAAACATGTGGAGCGGGCAGCGTTATCTCCTGGACACTCACCTGACATCCACCTCCCCTCCGACGTGCATCACGAACGAGCCGTCGGGCTGCTTCACTGACCATAGGAAATCTAACAGCTTCTCCCTGGAGGAGGAGAAGACGAGGAGATGTGTTATGTGGAGAAGAGCGGCAGAGAGGGGGATATGAATCGACAGAAGGAGATAAAGATGGGAGAAAGAACAGAGGGAGGGGTGGAAGTGCTGCAAATTTAATAAAGCAGCTTCGGTTACACGGATACAAAAGGCAGAAGATGAGGAGGAAAAAAAAAACACCTCCAAATGCTCTGGAAGATGTTTCTGTAATGTTCTACGCCGCCACAGTTATTACGGTGAAGTATTTACGGGCATTCATTAGAAAATGAATTCCAAAGATCGTTTTACGGCGACTGAGATTAAAAATATTGAAATGGGAACTGATGAAATAGAAATGAGCTCGCTGTAGTTATTCTATAATCTGAAACCTTTTCATTCAGTTGATATATGCAGTGTAGTTTTTATTCTACTGTCTATACGACATCATGAGTTTTACTTCTACGACAAAGTCACAGTGACAAATTGCTGATCTCGGCATCTAAAAAGAGTTTATTTAGAAGTCGTAGAATGCCGAAAAAAAAAACTTGCTCGACATCAAAAGCTGCTGAGCTGCTTGGAAAAAGACGACAGTAATGGTGTCAGATACAAAAGTGTCTTTTTCTGCTAAAATATCTTGAGGCGTTCAGCCAGAGTGTGTAGGAGAATCCAAACAAAGCGATCGACTTAACTATCAATCAATAAAGTCATTTACAGACAGCTGGTTAACTGTGGCTACCTGTCTATAACATTATAGGCCTCTTCTGTGCCGATGATGCAGAGGGCGTTCACGGCAGCGTAGGTAGGTGCGAGGTGGGCGTGTTGTCCTGGCCCGCCGGCGAAACCTCCCGTCGGGCTCTGACAGCGAGCCAGAAACTGACACACTCTGCAGAGGAAAAGATCAAATATATTTATGACTGCAAACATAAGTAGACACCAATGAATGTTTCTATAGTAATGCTGAAATTTTTACATAACACTCAAAAAAAAAAAAGGATCTTCAAGTGTTTTTGCATCTGCACGGATTATGTAACCATGGAGATTTAAGGGTTGGAGACGGAAGTTTCAACAGAAGGAGCGTCACAAATATTATCATGATATTATTGTTATTGTTCTCGGAGCTGCTCGGTTTTAGACGCTGCGTGTAAAGTCAGATGATGCTCACATGCACGACAAAGTTTCCTTTAAAATGATGAAACTAATCTTTTAATAAAGTCACTTGGATTTTTTTTTCCTGCAGAAGTCTTCGGAGAAAGCGAGCTGCCTCTGAGCTGATGTGGCACAGAGGACTCGGCCACAGTTTCCTTTTCTTTTCCAGCCTCGGTGCACAAAGCTGCTTCTCTCATTAAAACAAAAAAAAACGTCTTCTTCAACCTCTTCATCCTCGGCCATGGAGAGAAATCAAAAAACTTTGAGCGTCGCCTTGAGCCAAACTGAGTTGGAAGTGAAACCTACATTAACTTTGCACTGACCTGAGAACAGTGTGCACGTTTCATGGGACGGAGAAAGCAATCTGTTGTAGCTTTGCATTGTTCGGAATCCACCAACAGTGCCTGTGTGTTTTGTGTGCGCGCGTGAGCACGAGGGTGTCACGCTGGCGCCGCGCTGTGCCAGCCGGTGTGTTGGCATTGCTCGGCGGTAATAATGAGAGCGTGGGCTGGCAGCCTGGCATTACTACTCGCTCCGGGGGTTTGCAGTGTTACTTTGGACCGGCAGTAATTTAACCGAATGACATTTTAGTGCCGATAACGGCGACGCTGTTTGAAGTTACAGCTGCGTGGACACGATACACCTGCTCATTCTGCTCCATACTTCTATATTCAATACTGTGGGTGCTCGATTACAGATGAGAATTAAGATTAATTGCTGTTAATTATGGAAGCTGCAAGGGGAAAGAAATGATTGAACACGGCCGTGTGTTTGTATGTTTCATTGCTCGTTATGTGTGTTCTGTTTAGATGATTAGAAAAAGTCTTTTGTTTCAATGCCAGACTTTATTTTTAGAGCCTGGAAAGTTCTTCTCTTTGTATTGCTACATGTAAGAAGTTGTGTTCTGGCATATGCTGATTTACCACTGCAATTGTATTTTTGGCCTGGAGGAAATAATGCAGCCAGAAGCTCTTTTTTTAATTTGGTTTTATTTAGAAATGTTGGCAGCGTGCTGTGAACAGAACCTATATTAAAAACAAGTTTACAAAAACAAGGAGGGACTTTCAGTGGTCAGATCAGAGCAAAACGAAATGAAATAAAAACAAAACATGGTTATTGAGTACTGGTGTTTATAGGTGCATCTGAAGTACTTTTGGTTTTGGATTCTATTTGTGCTACATATTTTGTCTCTTTTAACATTTTGGGACTATTATTATCCATCGGATCAGTGCGTTCATGTAGATCCTAAAAATCAACTGAATAAAAAATATATATATTGTGTTTTAGGGTGGCACGGTGGTGCAGTGGTTAGCACTGTTGCGCAGTAGAAGGCTCCTGGTTCGAACTTCGGCCGGGGTCTTTTTGTGTCTGCGTGGCTTCTCTCCAGGTACTGTGTGCCCTTTAGCCTCCTGATGAGGATGAGCGGTTACAGAAGACGGATTATAGATATTTTGTGGTTTCTGAGTCCATGTGAGTTGGGAAACTTGTTCTGCATCACTTGTAATATTTACCCAGATAAAGTGCAGACACTAGAAGTGGTGATTTAACTCCTTTGCCCAAGTACAGCCTCTAAAATGCTCTTAAAGTATAAAAGGTATTCTCTTGGTTTCTCTGCAGGACGTTTAGAGTGACTGCTGTGACATCTTTCAGGGCTTTCCAGCATGATATGCACCGGTCTTCATGTTGGGAAGGCGTGCAATGAAAAAAAAATGCTTTTGAAAAAGTAAGGGGTACCTGAAAAAAACTATTGTACTTTGTGGCTTCTCCCCTCTTCTTAATTTTCTATCAGCGTTTGCTCTATTACAGTAATCAGGGGAACTATGCAATGATAAGAAATAATAAAACGTCTTTGGCAGTGCTCAGTTTATTTGGCTCCTCTTTGGTAGCAGTCTAGTTGTAGAGTGTCTGTGTGTGTGCGTGACTCACTCTGAGGCGACAACAGCAGGAATGTGCTCCTCTAGTAACTCCAGACTGTGAAGAATCCAGAAGCAAAGCCACGGTCTGCTAGCATCCAGACACTGCCCGCACGGAGAGACACACAGACACACACATCACATGATCAGACGGGCATCAGATGACCAATTATAGCAGTGAAAAGGAGTTTGTGAGATCAGTCGGAGACAAGAGTAAACAAGTCTGCGGCGCAGACGACGATAAGAGCTGACCAACATAAATACATGACGCTGTTTGTGATAAAAACAAGAGTGTGCGATGACTTCTGTACGGCTTTTATTACATAATGTCATGACTCAGCTCCTGATTTCCATTGCAAAGTCTTTCCAGCATGAGAGCGAACGCTGCACTGTGACACACACAAACACACACTGGCTGTCAATCTGGCCTCCAAGTCCGTCAAGCTGGAGGTCAACCTGTTGGACGACAACATGCTTTTCTCTGCATTTTCTGGCCCGAGCGGAAAACATCGAACACACCAAAAAATTGGAGATTTGACCTTCCTGAGAGCAGACGAGCAGAGTTTCTGCAAAGTGAATACAGTGGTATTTCTATTTAAAGCAGAGCAGACGCACGACCGGAGGCGGTGAGTGTTACCGTCCTTCAGGTCTGCACGCAGGAAGTAACACAAACCTCTGAGTGAACTTCTGCTGTACTGCACGTCTTATTATTAGGTTTTATAACACACACACACTGCTGGAAGTGTAATACCGTACCTCATAAGCGTCCGATAAATGACGTAAGCCCTTCTTAAGATATAGGTAGTGTTGTTCCCGCAACAACGTTGGCCTGAAGACAAAACACAGAGGGGGGAGAAAGGTCGATTAGAAATAGGTAGCAAATAATGTCAACACAGACGTCTGAGTTAAAGAGGCTCCGTTCACTTCAAATCCTGTGTAACCTCGAGTCAAACAAAAGCTGTGTCACTTATTTCTAAATTCATTTTGTATTTAATCTGTGAGTAAAAAAACTACACCACCGAATTAAAGAGAAACAGATGAATGCAGTTATTCTCTCCACACAAGGCATTTATTTATTTACGTTTATATTTTTGGATATCTCAGCTCTTCTGCATCCTGATTAGTGTTTCAGCAGAAACTAAAAAGACAAGATACATTATACACGATATAAAAAAAGCTCGTTCAGCAATAAGAACGAGCTCTACCACAGGTCCTTCATTCCAACAGCTGTCAGCCTCTTCAACACCAGCATGACTTTTTCTATAGATTTATTATTTATGAGTAATTTCTTGTGTATACGAGCTGCTGTGACGAGTGAATTTACCCGGTGTGGGATCATTAAAGTCTATTTTGTACTAGATATATTGCTTCATCATTGTTTTGTATATTGATTTGTTCTTTTGTACGAGTTTTGTGCATGTGTATTAACGTCGCTGTGACGTGTGGCATCAGTCAGGCGCTGTTTAGTCGTCAAATATTAAATGAAGTTTGAAGAAAAATGTCAAAGCTCTCCGATTCCAGCTTCTCAAATCTCAAATAAAATAAACATTTTATGTCTCGATCCATCAAGAAAATAACAGATTAAACTATGAGATGCCCTGTATTACTCTATGATACATACATCCCTATAGAAACTAGATTAAAATGACACTCGACTGATCCCAGAGGGGGATTTAGGTATTAAAGCCACACACTGTTCCCTTCCATCGTTTTAATGTCAGTGTGCACCACAGGAACACAGGTGTATGACAGTATGTGTGTTAGTGAGTCAAAGAGCAGCTGACACTCCCACCACCATCCACCCACGGCCTGCCCTTTTCACGTAACGCGCCGATTGTAATTAAGCTCTACCTACACGGGGTTAGTCATAGATCGCGGCTCAAGGTTACATAGCAGTTATTTTGCAACACAACAACAATCAGAAAGAAAAAAAGAGCAGGACCGATGCTAAGCAGCTACGAGCTGGTCCGCCCACCGCAGTATTTCTCATCATACGAGGACTCGGCTCGGCTGTTGAAAAGCTGAGGGTAGACGTGGCTGCAGACGAGCGTATTAAACCTATAATCTGAGTTTCATGTTGAGCAGAGCGAAGAGAAGAGAAGAGAGCAAATCATTCTGTGTTTGAGGCTAAAAATGAAACACTTTGTTATGGCAGCGATATCAGCTTTAAAAAAAATATATATATTTTTATTAGTTTCATTATTTTTTTTAATATAAATATTGTTTGATTATGCAAGTTTCTTATTTGTGACTTTCGTGCGTCGTACACTGGGGCGTACTGTTGTGTTTGTGGCCATTTGGAGGATGGTACCATCACAAATAAATATCGTAAAAAAGAAATGAAATCACACAGAAGTCTTCTTTTAAATAAAAATGATTTGAAGGGTGAGACGGAGTTTGCAGCCTTGATCTCGTTGGGCATTTCTAGGACTTTGTTCTTCTTCCTGTAGTGGGAAGTTTGCAGAGAATATATCTAAACAGTCGACTGAAAAAAAAAAAACAGGTTTGGCGTCCTGTCAAACATTTCTTACAGAGGTGGAGCTGCGGTGGGTGTAGATGAATTCCTGACTTTCTAAATTCCTGTCTACACCCTGAGAGTTAATTCGTTTCCCTCTTGCTTTATCATTCTGGTCTCGGCCTTCCTCAGTGTGTGGGGACGTCAGTTTGGTACCAGTATTTGTTCTTGTGAGATTCGACTGCTTGAATTATTAATCACATTCTCATATGAACCTTTATCCAAACGTTGAAGACTAAAAAGCATGAATATCGTTCATTTATATTCAAGCAAACGCACCTCCCCATTGGCTGCGATGCCGCTGACATTCAGGTTCCATGCAGTTGTCATAGAAATGAAATGAGTCACCCCATTAAGAGAGGACTGATGACAGCTGATAGCAGGAGCAAAGTATGTGGGCTGATCAGCACACCGTTTAGGTAACAGCAGCCGCACGCCGCCGCGCGGGCCGTCTATATCGGCAAACAGCAGGTGTTTGTGATCAAAAGCAGCCGCGGCCAAATGATTTTTTTTTCTGGAAATGTCTCATAATAGCAGCGACCCGTCAGAGCCCTATGAATAGACGACCATCATCACGACGGCTGCACATTATCCAACCAATTTGTGGGTTGGGTAATGATTTTTACAGATGATGACTTGTCTGATTTCACATAATTACTGGACTAATAGAGAGCGACGTGTCTGAAGTTAACGCAGAGCTACTTCATTTTCCGTCAGTCTGGCCTCTCTTAAAGCAGTAATCCAACCAACTAGCACTGAACTCTTTCAGTGTTCTCAGACAGATGAAACCAAATTATTAAAAATCAATGCAATATTTGATTCATCTATGCTTAAATTTAGGATTTAATGTGTTTCGGCAGCCCTACTTTCATTTTCTGATGCATACATGTGATCAGACTAAAGACAGGGCAGTAACAGTGTATGTAGGGCAGAGAGAGTTTTCTTGTCAGATGTTCACTGAATGATGGTAAGCACCGAGCAGTGTGAAACATTATCATAACTGCTGTTGTGAAAACAACTTAATAATGTCTCTCGGGCAGTCTTTTAACAATAATAGAAGTATGAATTTTAGAACGCTGTCTGTAAAGACGCACAGCGTGAGGGCACCGTGGATACTCACTGTGGTAAGCTGTGGATCTGCTTGTAAACACTGACGACTTCTTCGATGCTCCGTTCCACTTTTTTCTAGTGGAATAAAAGAGAGATTGGGAAAGAAAGAGGAGAGTGTAAACAGTCATTGTTGAAGGTCATCACGAGCTGAGAGTAAAAAAACTCAGCCTTTCATTAGACGAACGCAGAGCAGATGTACGGGTTGTTTGGAGAGTAGATTTCTGTTATTCTCATTATTAGTGGCTGTGTGGGTTGTTTGTATAACATAAACAACACACTGGTTACAATTTAAAATATGTTTTGATCGACGGAGGATAGATAAATATGAACCTGATGACTGACCTCAAATGTTGAACCCCAAATATATATCGCTTAAATCGGCGTAGTGGCAGTTTTTTTAAGCTTTGGAAGATAACACAAGTTCACTTGTATCGAGCTATGTAAGACTGAAAAACAGCAGGTTCTGTTTGTTGAACAGGTGTCTGACAAATTTATCCCACCGTCTCCTTTTTGTCGCAGTTCTGGATTATGGAGCACTAAAATCTATTTAATTCCCTCCACTTTGAGTTCTGCTTGGAAATTACCCATCGCAGTGCAAACAGGCAGAGGGAGAGAATTTTTTGCTTTCACGCCTCTGAATTGCACTCATTGCATTGCTCCTTTTCAGAGGGGATCCACTTGCGATAACGTTTGTCAAACTCTGCTTTGCATTAGGAGATGGGCGTGCAAGTTAAAAGCTGCCAGACTGACTGGCTGCTGTGTCGTTTATTTATGCTGTGTGATGGACAGACAGAAAAGTTTATCATAAGTTTGATTACACTTAGAGATTTCTTTATGATTTGTATTCATACTTTTTAATATACTGGTTTATCCAGCAGAGTTTATCCAGTAGAGAAGTGCAATTTAAAACTGTGGCAAGCAGCACAGAGAAAGAGATAGGCATTGTCAACTAAATGTGGTTGACAATGCGCATGTTAAATTATTGAACAGACTATTCAAATTAAAGCAGCCTTGCATTGTGAAGTCGATCTGTTTTCCTTCCGTCTGACTGTAATCTATGAATTTGATCTCTCTAAAGTTGGTATCATCTCAAAAATACAACATATGTGCCAGAAAAACAAACAAAGGACCACAAGCCGAGGTGTAGCATGACTTTAGAGTAAATGAGTCAATCTGTTTATGAAGGATGAAAGATGCCACAGTTTGCTGTTATTTATCCTGTTATTGTGCACGACATGTTACAGTTGAAAGATAAACCTGCCAGTGCTTCTCTGATAAGCTACACAAAGGCCACGCTGTTTCTGAACCACCTGAACACTGCAGCAGTTATATGCTGCTGTTTCTGACACTACACTGTAATGTTTTATATATACACACATATATAATCTTTGTATAGATGTATAGCACGGGTTAACTTCTTAACACAGACATAAACTTAAACATTTATACAAAGACATACATACACACACACACACACACACACATATATATATGTATGTGTGTGTATGTATATCATCTATATAAATATACACACACATATATATGTATGTGTGTGTATGTATATCATCTATATAAATATACACACACATATATAGGCTACACATACACACATATAGATGCTATACATACACACACATACATATACATATTTGTGCGTGTGTATGTATATCATCTATATAAATATATATACACATATATACACACATATATACATACATACATACATACATACATACATACACACACACACGTATATAGACTATATAGATGCTATATATCTATACAAAGTCTACTAGGCTACTAGGTGTTTAGCACAGGTTAACTTCTTCTTCTTCAGTTATTTATTTATTTATTTATTTATTTATTTATTTATTTATTTTCTATGCTAATGTTTAATTCCCATGTATTTTTCTTGTTTAACTTGTAGAGTTTAAACTCCTCTGCACATCTTTAATTCCATATAAACATAACATATAACACATAAAACATAAAACACATCATGTATATGAAGCTCTTTGTTAAACCGTTAACCTGTCTGAACCGTTACTCAGCTAACGGCTGAATTAAGACAACTCGCACTTAATCTCTTAAACGGACAATGCTAGCTACCTTAGCCTTAAGCACAGTGAGCTTATAAACGAGAGTTAGTTTTTAATTTTAATTATTTACAGGTCGTATTCACTGTGTGAAAAGTTGATGTTTTTTCTTTTAATAAATGAGACAGATGAATCACTTGTCTCACTTTTTCCTCAGACGCCGTTTAAGCGCGTTAGCCACGTTAACCTAACGGCAGCTAATCTGTTGTCTCCTCACCTGCTCGACTGAAGTCACCGTCTCCACCCCGTCATCCACGAACATTTCGGCCGAGTGGCGCTCGTTGAAGCACCGCAGAGGAGTCGGCACGCCGTCCATGGTGATGGTGGTGATGGCGGTGATGGAGGTGATGGCGGTGTGGACTGTTAGCTGCTGTGATGTCGGTTTGTTTTGACACACTTCGGATGGACTCCCGCTCACTTCCTGTTGAGGTTTAGTGTGGGCGGAAACTGCGCGCACACGCCCCACGCTCACCTACGGCGTCTCCAAGGGAACAACAAACCTCCTTCTCACACACACACACACACACACACACACACACACACACACACACACACACACACACACACACACACACACACACACACACACACACACACACAATTTTTTTATTTTTTTTTTTTAAAAAGTGTGTGACGTTACTTTTACGACAAAAAAAAAAATGTTAATGAGTTATTGCGTTTATTTCATCGCTGTCCTCTGATTGGTGCTTTGTCACTGACCTCGAGAGAAGAAATGCCACCGCGCGCGTAACACATTAAATACCGGAAGTTGTGCGGTTTGACCTTCAAAATAAATGCCAACTTTTTTTTTATGAAGAAACAGCTATAAACACTTTTTTTTACACAAGGTCACGTGTGGGCCTCGGCAGTATAAGTTGTTTGTCTTTGGTTGAGAACAGTAGGTGCCAGTCTATCTCAACACTGTGGTGTCCAGGGTCGAAGACACCTATTGCTGCCTTCTTAGACATAATAGATAGCTTGCCGTTGAAGGTCCAATCTTTGTCCCCAGACTAGAATATACTGACAATAACACCTCCATGAATGAAGAGATTCTCTGTGACTAATTCTGGGCGAGTAGTATTTGTAGTGTTATCTTGGGGTTTAAAGTCGATCCACCAGGATGAGCTGGGCAGAATGTGAGACCGACTCAGGCACTTCTGATGAACTTTGAGAGTGTCTCTAATTTTCCTTGACCAAGGGTCAATAAATAATGCAGCATAAGACATCAGAGGCTCCTCCTATAACATTTTCTTCCTATAACATTTTAGAAATACTCTTTCTAAGGAAACAAAAATAACAGGTGATTATACACCGATGATATTAAAATTGTAATGCAAGTCAGGCTTATTGCTCTTTAAACAGAGCTCCCAAAATCTTACACACTGGACCTTTAAACTCCTGTTTTAAGACCTAGTATGCTGTTATATTGTACTTGCATGTTGCAAGTACATACACTGAAATGAAGTACATGTACAATAAGCAGATTTAACAATACACAGTGAGCTTATATGAAAAATTGGGCATAGTCAAAATCTTGTTAATTAATAAAACACTAGCAGCCTGTATACTGGTTAACATGTAAATAGGCACACATTAGTTTCAGAGATGTAAATAACATGTACAGACAAGATGTGGATACACTATCGAAACCTTGAAATACAATAGAGTTCACAGGTTTAATATCAATAAAAGATATCAGCAGCAAATCACGTTATGATCCAGTTTGCCAGCAAAACATCCACAGAAATCACATTCTCATATAACCTTTTATGCTTTTATGTTGATAGGCAGCACCGGAAGTCTAATTATCTCACGCAGTCTTACTTGACAATGGTCCACCGCACCCACTGGAAGCAGAAGAGGCTGCCTGGGAGGCTGGAGCATCCCTGTTTTGTTAACCAGTGAACAAAAAGAAGCACAGCCAAAGCTTTCTGTTGACCATCTGTGAGCAGACATGGGATGCAGGTGGGGAGGGATTGCTCATCCATCGCTGAGTTAGCTGACTGGGGCTTTTTTTTTTTTTTTTCAACAAATACATCCAACAGTATGGCTAAACAGTACGATGTGCTCTTCCGACTCCTGCTTCTCGGAGATTCCGGGGTTGGGAAAACATGTTTGCTATGCAGATTCACGGACAACGAATTTCACCCGTCTCACATCTCCACCATCGGTAAGACTCTGCACCGCCACCAGGAGTTATTTGTTTTTAATGAGCATTCAGACTCGTATGCATGAATCTTCCAGGGCTTTGTTGTTGATGTCATTTGCCCATCACCCCTCTCTTTGTTGCTCTCTATAAATCCCACGAATTATTATATTCAATCAGGTATTTAAAAAGGCAATGATTGCATTTAATAAGAGTGTTTTATTTATGTGGATTAAAATAAATTGTGTGATTGCATTGGTTGGGGAAGCCCTGAAGGGGAAGATCCAACACTTGGCAGCCATGCAGATGAGTTTACCAACTATATCAGCACTTGGCACTGACAGTGCATCCAAGTGCCATGCAAGATAACAGCAAAGACACACTTTCATATGTGGGAACAGGTTGTGTTACCCACCACACTGAGCTCCTCCCTGGGTCTGTTAGGTAGCTCCAGGTATCTGATCAAAATGAAGAATAGATTTATTTCATCATATAAAGAAAGACTCAGTCTGAAACTGATAATAAAATATAGTTGTGTTATGTTTGATTTTTTGAGGAATCCCTGACTTAGCCACAAGTCCTGTGCAGCAAATATGACAAGAGTTGATTGACATGAAATGAATCAGCAGTTAATTGTTTGGGCTGAATTTCAAGCAAAATATTTCATAATTTTAGATCTCTCCTTCACTGAATATCTTTGGGTTTCTGTAATAATTGTCAATTTCTTGTTGTATAAACCGAATAATTATTGAATCAACAAGAATAAAAGATCAAACTCCGTCTAATTCAGTAAGTAGAGCAAATCTTTTCCCACCTTTGGATGTGAATTTGTCACATCCCTAGAGATCGAACCAACCTCTGTACAGTTAACATGAGCTGTGCAGCATATCTACCCCCATAGTTGGGAGTCAGAGTGTAAAGCATGACAGGCACATTACTGTGCTTCCCTTTGAGGTGAGAGAAATAAGGATGTACAGTAAGCGATGCTCTTTTTCTTCACATGCTGCAATGCTGTCTCTCATGTCGTCTTCTGCGTTTGTTCAGCTAATAGAGATATTTTCTTCCAGCGAGCTCCTATTGTTTCCGATGTTGTTCTCGGTAATTGGCCTGTTGGAGATGGAGAGGACTAAACACAGAAATCCCTGCCGGCTGGTGCGATAAGTCCAAGTCAGGAAATGTTCCTCCCGTGTTGTGATAGATAGCTGACATTTTAGTGAAAAGGCCGAGAATATGTTGTTCAAATAAGGTCAAGACAATGAATCATGAAACTGGTAGTCAGGCTGAGATTTGCAAACAGATGGTGCCTGAGAAAAATGGCATTAATTATTCATTATTTCTTCTTTCTTTTGGACCACTGGTGTGTTTGCATGGAAGCTTTTTCTTATAATTTCAAAGCCTTCATGATTCTGGAGCCCTGAGGGAACTTGTGCAAACAATCCACAAGCCACAGCACGGGGGGCTAAAACTTATCTCCCTGAACTTTAAACGCTTTTGTCGTTTCACCTGCTCGAATCATTAATGCGTTAGTGAGACTGCAGTGTGCTATTTTAGGTCCCTACACCTATAGCACCCTACAGGAAACGTCCTCCCTGTAGAGTCGTGTTTGTGTTGTACGTCGCGAGCCTTCAAGAAGTGTTCAGCCTGTCTCTGTGTAGTGATCTTTTGGGGCTTTTGTTGCAGGGTACCAACCACAGCTGGATGTTGTCGGAGTCCGGATAATGATACTGAATAGTTTTGTGCAGTAGACTGTGTCTATAAGCCATGCTGGGAGGTCTTTCGTGGACATGCAGTAATTCAAACTCCCCTTCTCAGACAAAACAAGTCCAAAGAGAGAGATCAAGAGTGACCACCGTCGGTGCTCTCCTGTGGAGGATCAATAAATAATTCCCCAACCTTCATGGTGACAGAGGGTTATAAATTCTCTCCTGTGTCTCCTTCACGGGTAGCTTCATAATTCACAGTTTCTCGTTACAGTCCGCTTGTTCAGTTTTTGCTCTTAATTATCTCCAGGGTTCCCACGGGTGCTTAAATTCCTTGAAAATGCTTGAATTTCAATCCAGTGTTTTCAAGGTTGTGAAAATGCTTGAATTTTTTGTGAAGTGCTTGAAAATGCTTGAAATTTGTGTGATGTCTATCTCAATAAACCAAGAGAAAACAAAAATGTTTCCTAAGCGGCTACGCGCTTGATCCGATGCCTTTACATGCAGAACTCAGTTATCATACTCGCTTGGTGTTCTGCAGAGAAATAACAGTAGACTACTATCCACACCTGTTGGTCACTGTTATTGCGCTATGGTAGTTACACAATACACCGCTCACAAGCTGAGAATACAAGCCAATTCACAATTAGTTAAAAATCAAAACAGTCAATCTACCACCATATGAAATAATGCTAACTAGACCCATATTATTATGCCATACAGTGGCACCGCTGCGCTTCCCATGACCATCATGGCAAACACAACTAGTAGGCTACCTATTTAAAGGGGCTGGAAAAATGGAAAAACTGGTGCTTGAAGGTGCTTGAATTTGTTCATGAGAAAGGTGTGGGAACCCTGTATCTCAGAAACTGCTGGGGACGTTTTACACATTGGTGATCGTCTCAACAAAGCGAGAACTCAAGTTTTTTTTCCGAAAACATTAGAAGATAAAAAGCTGATGAGTGTCTTATTTGAATGAACCTCAAACATTCAGACACAGTCTGATGATAAATAGATGCAGATACAACACGTGGACACCCAAACATTCCTCCTACGTGACTGACGCTCATCTGATTCTAAAACCACTGACATTAATATGCTGCTGTAACTCGCCTTTGCTCTTCTGTTAACAAAAGACTTGGCTGGCTGCAGGTTTTTCTTCCCTTTCAGTCGCATCATTTCAGTCCAAATGTGTGAGATTGTGTTCAGGTCACAGCCCTGTGAATCTTCCACAATCCCTGTACTGCTTCGTTCCCTGGTTACAGCTCCAGTATCAGTAAAAATCTAATTAGTCCAAAAAGATTGAAGCAGCAGGAATTCTGAATCTACCTGAAGGACTTATGCACCCTCACTCATCCAGGTATATCATCTTATTTTCACAGGAAGTCCACCTGTGCACATTTCTCATGCTTGTAGAGATGATTTAGTAATGGTATTCAGTCACACTGTTGACTTTAATCTTCCTCACCGTTACCTCGCCGCTCTCGTCCCCAGACTCCTCGAAGTTCCTGGGCTGTCAAAAAAAAACCCTATAAAGTACAAGCACAACCCGGCAGTACATCATAGCTCAATCAGCGGCTGTCCTCGTGGTGTTGATCCCGGTGGTGTTCTGGTCATGGCCCGGTCATACACCCTGCCCACTGCTGCTTACAGAGCTCATTACTCCGAAGGGCCGAGCATGGGTCACAGCCAACACAGATGTGTATCATCTCGTAAAAGAGGTAATCGAATAAACCAGTGGTGTTGTCATGGCGTTGGCTTTTTTTCTCCTGTCTGTCTAGGAGCACAGAAAAGGGGGTGATCATGTTGTAGTAGCAGGATATCTTGAAAACTGCTTAACAGGGGCACCCTGCTAGTCTACGGGTGAAGATGCTGACTATAAACGGTGTTGTTTCTGGTGTGTGTGGCTGGGGACTTTTGTTATACATCTCCTTTGCCTTATTTTCGGTCATTACTACTGTATCTCTATTAGAAATATTGAAAACAAAAGCCCCTGCTTTGCAGATTTCAATGGTTTGTTGGAAAATTTGGTAGAAATTGAGGCCATGGATGAAGGACGCAAGTTTGTTTTTGGTATGGAGTAGTGCTACCGTGTAGCAGTTACAATGTATACAATACAACTTTATTAATGCACAGATAAAAATACAGGACATAGACATGTGCACTGACAAACAGCTACAAATAAAAGAGCAGTTAGGGACAAGGCACTTCCAGCAAGAGTACGGCACTATCTGTTTTTCAGCTAAATTTTTAAACCATGAGCTGTAGTTGTACGATAGTTGAAGGTCTGGGCTGCAGAGATCTGCTCACCTCACTTCTCTGAAACTCTTTTTTTTCATATTCAAACGTCGCAAGCCCTTAACCAACACTGACACTCACACAGCTCACGGCGTGGCCAAAAAAAAGCTTTATGCGACTTTTTGTCAGATATGCAGTACTGCTCCTGGAGACCCGTGAACAGATTCTGATGTATAAAATCAGTTTTTCAAAGTTCCCCCTTTAATGTATACCTTTTTTTTTTTTTTACAGATTTGTTCCACTGATACTAATATATCTGGGATAAGCATTTGTTATTAATCAAAAACATTGATTTTTGTGCAAAGCATGGCTATGGGTTTAACCAGAATCCTAATTTAAATATAATTCCCTGCCCTGGTATGAAATAATCCATATTCATACAGTATTTCAAGACAAGGCTTTTTAATTATTCAGCACAGATTGATGGCAAGTTAATAATTGGGAGGAAAAAAAAAGGCCCCTTAAAGACAACAGCTGCTGACAATTGTCGGCTGTCCTCTGTTGGTAATGATAACCGCGGATGACAGACCCATTCCCCTATGAATTCGTGTCAGTGCCAGAGCATCCATCCGTCCGTCCATTAGTCGCCATTACCTACAGCCGCGCTGACACGTGTCACCACCTAATCCGTCTTGCATAGTCGAACGCCGTCATCCTGATAATTAGTCAAGTCAATTTTTGGGGCGTGTACCCGTTCGTTTTAACGTCCACACTGCTGATTGTGAAGCGCTGCCATGTTAAATTAACTGCTCTCGTCTCCATTGTTACACAGAAAAGAGAAAATCTGTAGAATGGCTTCTTCTTTTTTTTTTTTGTTCATGCTGTTCTCAGTGATTTAGGATTTAACATTTGGTGAAGCTGTAACAGCTGAATTATTTCTAAAACTTGGCAGCTTCTGGCGCCTGCAGTCAGTGTAAGGTGTACTTTTTTTTTTTTTTAAGGAAAAGTACAAATGTGTGAACGTCCTTCAGACACAATTCACCAGTATAATACACTCGGTATGCAGAGTTTTGGGTATGTACACAACCAAATTGGGAAAAAAAAGAACTCAGTTAACAATAGTACCAGTCTGGCCTGTCCATCAAATCACTGAAGTTTAGATTTGTTTTCTTGCAGATCTGCAGAACCAACTCCAGATTTTACTTAAAAGCTGCTCTTGAATACAACATGTTTGGCTGCACCAGTAACATTCAGAGCCCCGTGCAGACGGAGCACTTATGCAGCATGTGGGACTTCTGCTATAGTGATGAACAATTACACATTTTTCTTTTCGCAGCCTCATTCATTGTTTGCACTTTGGTTTGTTTGTACCGCACGAGTCCACCTGGTTCTATAAAAGTCTTATTTTGCTCGGCGGTTAGTAAAACAATGCAGAGCAGTCAGATTGATGCAGATACAGTTTATTTGTTGAACAGCGGGAAGAGGTGTAGCCTGAAGCGTCCTTCATTTATTTATTTATTTGCTCAAACTCAGGATGTGCGAATGTTTGAAAGACTTGCTGATGATTTTTTTTATTTATTCTCATACGCTGATTTATTTTCAAGTTTTAAGACTCGGACACCCACGTTTCAGCTGGAGAATCCATCGATCATAATTAAATCATTTGCAGTTTGCATAGGTGACTTCTGACTGGAGCTCGACACAGCGATAATGCAGATGGACGATGACGCCTTCTTCTCTTTATCTCTCTCTCTTTCTTTCTCGAGCCTCGAGCAAAATCGAGCCGCTGATTGTTATGCTGACCTTTCGCTTTAGCCTCGATCTGAATGCTCTCTGGTCAAAGGGCGAAGGCTGCCTGGTGATTTAAACGAGCTCTCACACTGTCAGCGAGCTCGGGCAGCCCGCGGACTCTTCACTCGGTTTGTTCTCAGCGAACACACAGTCTAAACAAAAGAATCAGCCATAGTACATCTGTCAGCTGTTTCCTCATGTTAGCCTCTCGAAACACAAACCTTGCAGAAATGCGGCTGTAAAAACCACAAACGGCAGTTCTTCCCATTACGTGAATCGATGGGACTCGGTGGCGGTTTTTCTCTCTGCGTGATGCAGGCCGTGACACATGATGTGTTGAGTGTCAGGTTAATTGGGATGAACTGTTAATTGATTTCCTGGGGATTGGTGTGGTCTATAGAAGCCTGTGGCTTTGCCTTTTATCGACTCGGATGCATTAGTCTGACGAGACGTGGAGGGAAGAGACAGGATAAGGAGAATTTAATAGACTCAGAGTTAATGGTAAATGAAAAAGGGTTATTAATCTGATTCTGCTGTTTAGGCATTTTGATTGCATTATTGCCTCTGCTTATGAATATTATTACCTAGTAATATTAGGTATAGAATAGTAGCAGGACTTCAGCTACCATTGAGGAGGTTCCTTGGACAAAGAAATGTAAAGGCCGCCTTTTCTGGTATAAATCTACGTCTGAACTTTATTATTTTCTTCATGCTGTAGATAGATAGGCTTTCTAAACTCTTAATCTGACACAGCAGATCCTCATATTGTACCCAAGCGTCAACCTCTGTGACGAAATCACGAAATGAGTTCATCTCCATAAGCCTCCATATAAAAATGTCCAACCTCACAGCAGAAATAAACATCTTTACAGCCTGGTACAAAAAAACAATTTTGGTCTCTATAGCAAAATTTCTCCGTTCATGACGACGGTCAAATTATATTAAAGCGTGGCTGCTTTTATTGACAGGTGGGTGCCATCACACAGAGCAACCGGGCTTCGTTGAGCCCACCTCAGCCCCACCCACGCTCCATGCCATTGCCCACTTTTAGATTATCGGCGGCCACATGCACCACGCTCTGAGCTCTAGAACAGCTACAACGTCCATGTTTTATACATTCTATGATTATGCTCCGACTAAACACAATCGACTAGGAAATTAGGTTTTAACAGAGGTTATGTTATAAGGGCCCTGGGTCTGTGTATTAATCCATCTATGATCCTCAGTAATATTTCTATGACAGCTGGGACAGATGGGTTTTTTAAGGATCCAATATTGTTGTTGACTGTACTGACCTGCCCACCTTCAAATCTTTAACAAAAACACACCTTTTTAAAATTGCTTTTAATGTTTAATGTCTAATGTGTTTTTAGTGCACTCTTATATTGTTTTGATGATTCATGTTTCTCTGTAAAGTGTCTTTGAGTACCCTGAAAATCGCTTTTAAATAAAATGTATTATTATTATTATTATTGTTGTTGTTCAGAGGATAGAAACCAATAGAATAGAAACCAGAATTACACTCCTGGGAGTGTAGAGAATTTATTTTCACAACATATAGGCCATGATGTTTACTGGAGTCATATTTTAAAGATTTCATAAAGATTTCAGATTCAGTATTTTTATAAATACTGAATCTGGATTCAGTATTTATAAAAATCCTGACTAGTATTAGTGGATTTAGATTTAAAATATGACAAAATACATTTCAGGGAAAGTAATCAACCATTTTTTGTAAAAAACGATGAACACAGGGTGAGCCTTGATAGAAAAAAGAAAAAAAACAGTCTGTGACGAATGTCACACTGAGTCATCAGAGATCACTGAAGCATGAGCGGCCTGTCCTCGTCCTTTTCTCTCATCCGTTCCTCAGCTATCATTTTGTCCTTCTTCTTCTTCTTTCACCTCCCATGTGATCGATGCAGAGTACTGAACTATACGAGCGCTCCTCAGCTCACCGGATCATTAGGCCAATCCTCTAACAGGCTGATTATACAGACACGATGAGTCTCTGGGTGTGTTAATGCCCTCTGCGATGGTACAAAGCAGGCAGCAGATACTGGTGAACCCCCTGTCTGTAAAAGACATGCTGGGTTAATTATTTCCAGTCGCTCATTGAGTTGTACATTCAGAACATCGTGCCTGAGCACTCGCAGATTTGCAGGAATATCAAAAGACGTTTAGAATGAATCTACAAATGTGATATTATATTTCCTAACCGTATCTCTTGTCTCTTACAGGAGTCGACTTCAAAATGAAGACGCTAGTAATAGATGGTATCAAAGTACGGATACAGATATGGTAAGATGACGCAAAGGGGCACCATGTCGTAGCAGCAGCAGTAGAGGGGAAATTATTCATTTGCAGATATGCTATAAATAACATATCTCTTGGTTATATAATTATATATTATATATTATATATTATGTTCAGGGCTGACAACACTGGTCATGTCTGGAGGAATTTTAACTTCTGGTGCACATTTGTAGCATTTTGTAACTGATTCCAGCAGTTTATGGAAAACAATATGTTGTATTTTATGGATGTATTTCAATATGTTGCATGTAGGAGACTGGAGACTACCAATTAATGGTAGCTTTCATAAACTAGAGCCATGATCTTTTCATAGACTTCATAAACTTTTAAAAATTGATATTTTAAAATGTTGTATCAATCAATCTAATGAGCTCCAAACACAGATTGGAGCTAAAGTATCGAACACATTTAAAATTTATCCTGATGGCTGTGCTAGATGAAATGTTAGAAGATGTTAGGACCTTGAATCTGTAGAAAATTTCACAGCAGTCCATCCATCAGTTGTTTAACTTATTTCAGGGTCAGAGTCGAGGATGTATCCGTGTATGTTCATGGTCACGTGTGCTTCTTTTCCAGGGACACCGCAGGTCAAGAAAGATACCAGACCATCACTAAGCAGTACTACAGACGAGCACAGGTAGTTGACTTCTCCATTGACGGAGTCTTTTTTTTCCCCTCACACATTAATGTAACATTATTACTACAGGGTAGCATAACCAATTTAAATCAAATTGATTTCTCAAATTAGATTTGTTACAGCCACCAGAATAATTCATGCGTTACGCTTGATACCACTTCAGGTACTTTGAGGAATCGTTTAAGTACTTTTAAAGGGATCAAAGCTGCTTTTAAAAAAGTTAATTCAATATAACATCGTAAAATGATTTGATTTCACACCAGTGGTATAGTAGATGTGTTTTGTTTCTCATATTTAAAAGATCATATGTCCCTTTCCTCTCATGATGTCTCCGCAGCCACACACAACTAGACATTGACATTGTTGCGTATAGATTTTTGCCTTTGCTAAAGAGGTTAAACTGGCTTAAATCGGATTGTCCATTTACCAGAAGCTTGCAATGTCATTTGTAGAAAAAGGCTGGCCTCCTCCTGTTTTGTGTTATACAACAATTCAGATGATTTCTCATCCAGACAGTTTACGATGTGAAATGAATTGTTGGTCAAGGCTGCCAACTCTGTAAGTGGTCGTCTGGTTTGTGTACAAGAATCATATTAATGTTTCCAAATGTATTGATTTTTTTTTTTTTTACGTGACCCTGAAGTGCTTTAAAATGCATCTGTTTTCTAAATCTTTGAACATCTTCTCTTCAGGGAATCTTCCTGGTATATGATATCACGAGCGAGCGATCCTTCCAGCACATCATGAAGTGGGCCAGTGATGTGGACGAGGTGAGTCACGGAGATTAGGGATTTAGGATCAACAGGCATTTATTTTTTTATTTTCTTTCCTACATTGTAGACAGAGGAAAAAAACGACAAAACAACTTCTCGCACGGAGGCCGCAGGTTGACGGAGAGCAGATGCCCGACAGCGAGTGATAAAAACCAAATGCTTTGGCCGACTTTGACAGACGCCGCTTTGCTGCGTTTGTTATGTTCCATCTTCATTTTCAAATTCCTGTCATCATATTTGAAATATGTAGGTATAAATACTGGAATGAGCAATGTTTGCTTCTTGTAGGCACATTTTTCTATTGGCCTCGAGTCCTCATACGGCAATCTCGTCTGGTCTGCGTCCTCCTGTCCTTTACCCAGATGATTTTATTCTATTAATTTAGCCATCATGGGCCTAATTTCCTCTGTGGGTCTGTTTGAGTGTATACTCTATTGATCTTGGCACGCATCCTACTTACTATTAGTCTAAGCCTTATTTCCTGGGCACTGTCGCTCCCCTCTGCATTCTCTTGACATTTAAAATCTCTCTCTCTTGCTATCTCACATTTGTTTTTTACTTATATTCTCTATCTGTAAATATCCCTTGTTTCATTTATATTTCCCCTGCAGTATGCTCCTGAAAAGGTCCGGAAGATCCTCGTAGGCAACAAGTCAGATGAGGTGGACAAAAGGCAGGTGGCCACAGAGCAAGGTATCAAGGTGGGTCAGTCGTCGGCTCTGTGTTGTAACTATTTCACAGTGGATTACGAGTCCTGAAGGATTTGTTTTAGGATAATGTTTTAAAATACTTCATCATGATGCTGCAGCCTGAAGTTTCTGGTTGTCTTTGATTAACGTTGGTGCACCGAAAGTTCTGTAATAAATTCAGCTCAGCGCCTTGCAGCTGGTTTCGAATAAATTTTAAATGTGTAGGAGGAATACTCACCAAATTGATAAGATTTATACCACTAACTAACTAAATGAATGTGCATTAAATACAGATCTGGAGCCTGGAGGCAGCTTATCTTAATTTATCTTAGCTTATCGCCGACTGGTCGCTGGAGGAAACGTCAAAAATGACGCTTTCCATCATCTCTAAAGCTCAAACATGAACTGTTCAATCTGCAAATGTAAAAATAACAGTCTGTTGTTTTAGACTTAGAAGAGTTATGTGCTGGTTTATCCAGCCGCCACTTCTGTGCAACATCTCCAACGATTGCCTGGCAACATCACTGTTTTAACCACACAAATCTGGCACCTGGCTGTTGTTTGAGATACATTATGATAATTGTTGAACTTTAGAAATGTTAGTAGACTTAGAAATAAGATTTCCCCAAATTACTTTATTCCAGAAGTACGTACCCTGAAAGCTTCATTAAGTACTGGTGCGGGCACTGGTATAGAAGCTCGCGGTGTGGCTTCAGTCAGGCATTAGTGTCTAGATCATAAACAACCTCTAAAGGCCATGACGCACCGAGCTGCCCTCAGACAAAGACACTGACTAATGCTTCACCTCCTGCTGCCTCATGTTTTCCATTAAGAGCTGCGCTCCAACGCACGACCGCGTCCAAAAGCTGGCAGACGACGCTGCGCCTTTGTGAAAGGAAATAACCAGTCAACGTTTGTCTGTTCTCCTGATTTTGGAAATTAAAATGTGTCACTGTTATCCGTCTTTCAGCTGGCAAAGGCTTATGGAATGGACTTCTTTGAGACAAGTGCCTTCACCAACCATAATATAACAGAGGTGAGCTACTCCTGTGCAGAATAGCAACATGCAGGGTTCCCACGGGTGCTTGAATTCCTTGAAAATGCTTTAATTTCAATTTAGTGTTTTTTTAAGGTTGTGAAAACGCTTGAATTTTTTGTAAAGTGCTTGAAAATGCTTGAAATTTCACAATTAGTTAAAAATCAAAACAGTCAATCTACCACCATATGAAATAATGCTAATTAGACCCATATTATTATGCCATACAGTGGCACCGCTGCGCTTCCCATGACCATCATGGCAAACACAACTAGTAGGCTACCTATTTAAAGGTGCTGGAAAAATGGAAAAACTGGTGCTTGAAGGTGCTTGAAAAGTGCTTGAATTTGTTCATGAAAAAGGTGTGGGAACCCTGAGAATAGCAGCATGATTAAAGCAATGCATGCAGCCATGATTATATCATGACTTGATAAATAACAATGCGTGTTATCTCTCTCTCTCTTGGCTTCCTCCAAGACTTTCACACGACTGGCTGAGCAGGTGCTGGCAGCCAATAAAAAGGACCTGGATCTTCTCCGGATGTCCGTTAATGATGAGATTAATCTCGCCGCGCTGGAGGAAGAGGAAGGACTCTGCGACAGTGCGGCGGGTGACCAAGGCAAAGGCTGCTGGTGTTAAAGAAAAATACTTCAAATAAAATGGTATCACTAGACACTTTGCACGCTCTGGGCAAAACGTGTCTCCTTTTGTCGTTTGCTGAAATATATGAGGAACGTCGAGCTGCGATTTTTTTGAAACCAGCCGATGTACAGTACGTCCCTCTGTTTCACTGAGCATTGCCAAAGCATTTGAGAGCGGTTTCAAGGACAAAGGTGGAAACTTTTTGACCACAAAGTGCCAAGTGTGTGGTGAATTAACCAACAGAAAGTCCATATGTCAAGGTTTTGGCTCATTCCTGCTCAGTTCAGTGTCTTTAATGTAACCAAATACAATCACTGTCCACTACAATTGGCATACACATGAACAGGCGTAATAAAAAACACTTCCAGAAGGAGCTGGATTAGGATTTTCTCATCTTTTCTTTGGTCATTTCTACAGTTTTCTGATCTATAGGATAGGGAAGGACTTGGAATTGTCCACCGCTGACTTGAAACTTTTCACAATGTCGTATTTCAAACTATTTCCCAAGCGCTGTCTCTGATATCGTACATAGGGCCGGGTGCCTTGCAAATCAACCATGTGATTGCTTACGTTTGGCCTTCATCCAACCCCTTTAGCGTCCTCCTCGATGGTATAAGCACTCCTGCACCCGTAGCCTTTTTTATAACCATTGAATGCATTAGCTGAAGTGTAAGAACTTTACCACAAGAGGGTGCTGCATGCTTTGCAAAAAAAAAAAAAAAAAAAAGCAGCACACACGCCAGAGAAGTATTCAGAGGAAAATTCACAGTTTTTCTTTTCTTAATGCGTTATGAGTTGTTTGTAATTGCACTTGCAGTGGCTACCTTTGATGTGATGAAATGATTCTCAATATATGCAGTCATTGTCATTATTTTTGTCATTATGTTTTCATGCAAATGTCGGCCGCACATGAAGGTTTACAGCTTCTAATATGAACCATCCTGATCATTTGTTCCAATGTAAGTAAGTCGTCAATTAGAGGAAACATCAAGAGCAAAATGATTCAATTTCCTTGTAGCAGAACTGAAGATATGAATTATTTTATAGTCTTTGTTTATAACAGAAGATATCCAAGAGTACAGTTTGATAACTGACCCATTGCATTGTACATACCAGGTTTTTCAAAGCATCATAGATGGAGTCCTGAGAATATGGCATTAATTTAACGTGTTACCATTAGAGGGCTGCATAAAAAGAGTCCACAGTGATATTCTAGATGAAGATAACAACGTCTTGGTCATTCCGTCCTTTTCCTTATTGTTTTGTCCAGTGGAGATTTATTTTTTTCCCTCTCCCATCAGACATAACAAGGGACAAGTGAGAGTTTTGCATGCGATCCACTCATCCACTCTTCTTTTCTGTTTTTTTATTTATTTATCGCAACTTCAATGAAGTTAATAATCAACTGTTACCGTAATACAAGTACAGCGTTGGACCAGAGTTGCCTGTTGGAGACTAAAACAGAATGAGCATCATTGGACAAACTCTGGCTACATTGCTTTTTGCAACTTAGTAAAAAAATAAATGCTACTCAAAACAAATTGTTAATACGTGCAAACCGTGTAAAATGACAGTATGTCGTACTGACTAATGTTCTGGACTAAGCTCCAGATATACAGTGTTATCTGTGTTTCTTTCTTTCTTTCTTTCTTTCTTTCTTTCTTTCTTTCTTTCTTTCTTTCTTTCTTTCTTTCTTTTTTCTTCTTTCTTTTTTCTTTCTTTCTTTCTTTCTTTCTTTTTCTTTCTTTCTTTCTTTTCTTTTCGACTACTTCAAATTGTATTTGTGGAACTATACTACATGCAACATGTAAAATGCAACATGTTATTCTTGGAGAAAAGATGTCAGATGTTTATGAGTAAATACTTGCAGATTTATGACTCGGTGCCATTGTGTCTTAATGTGATAATTGTTGTTGCTTGATAAATCATAGTATGTGACCGCACGTCGGTCTCATCAACCATGCTTCTGATAGCTACAGGTAATATTTAAGAGTGCAGGTGATGTGGTTGCAAGCGTGAAGACGCTGATTGACACATTTTTGAATATTGGTTATCAACTCTGGTTTATTTTCTTGAACTGTGCGTTTAAGTATGAGTTAGAGATGCACATATACATGAGGATTTTAATTTGTATATGACACCAGGCAGACGAGAGCACATGCATGTTTGTCATCTAAAATGATAAGTGACAACACGGGTGGTTAAAATGATGAGGTAATTTTACATTGAAATAATGATATATAAAAGCATAACAGGTAGTAACTGAACTCCATGTGCTGAGGAAGACCCTGAAGTGTGGCTGAAAGCCCCAATAAAACTTAGTAAGTGGACCTAAAGACAAACAAACCTCACCAGGAGACATAAATACACAAAAGTCCCTGACATCTTTAGTCCGTTTGTAACCCTGAGTTACTACATTTACTAAACAGATCTCTAAGTTACAGATACTATTACTGATTCAGCTTGTTCAAAAGCAGCTAATCAAATCATTGTTGTTGTCCATTCTTCATAAGGGTTTAATCACTTCTTTCACTTCTCGTATGAGACTTTAAACTTGTTGTTTAGGACTTCAAAAACAATCTGTTGAATAACGTTTAGGTGCTCAGCACGTCTAAAGTATATTTAGATGATTTAATATATGTGTTCAATAAGAGTATACTGTATACTATACATTTATGTAACTGTTGTAGTGCCGGTTGCCATCTGTGTGTTATTATTTAGGTTGCAGATTTAGTTGTATGAGTGATAAAACAAAAAAACTTCAACAGTTTTAACAGTGATAATTAATAATTTACAGGGAGAGCTGGTGTTTGAGACATAACAGGGAGTGTTCTTGACACTGCGTGTCCGGTAGTGGTTAACCGGTCATCGGTGATGGCCTGTAGGAAAAGCCTGCTCTTGTCTCTGGTTGTTTTGGCGTATAATGTTCTGTAGCGCCTCCTAGAGAGGAGAAGTTGAAACAGGTTGCTGGGTTTTAATGGATCTGCAGTGACGTCTCCTGCCTGTTTTCTGACTCCTTAATGGAGGGTACATATATAACCAAAGCCAGGTCTCACACCATTGTTCCTTCTTGTGAGTGACGCCCCTGTATTATAATGATCTATGAAGCCATTCTTCAACCGGGACAGACATTCTTCCAAAATTAACTCATTTTTCTAGAGCATCTATCATCCTGTCAGCCAACCACAAAAGGAATCAGATTGCCTGGGTTCCTCAGATATACAGTACATCACCTAACATGTTTTGCACGTCCTTTGTCCAAAGAGGAAAGTTGTTGCACTGACAGAAAGCAGATTATCACAGGCTTTCATGACACATTCACCCCATTATCCTGTTCTTCTTCTCAGTTTGTTTGTGTGGAGTGTGAGGCCCTTAAAATGTGACGTGTGGAGAAAGCTTTTAGTCATTAGTGTCACGTAGGAAATATTTACCACAGTAAATAGAGTTACCACAGAATTATGTAATTTGCAATATCGCGGTCGCTTTTTATGAAAATGAATACTTTATTCCTAGCCCACTTTAAAGCCTGACAGTTCTAGCACTCTACAGATTAATTTAGTGCACGCAGAAAAAATCATAGTAATTTGAATTTGTCACCGGCGTTGGGGTTTTCTCAGTAAGAAAAAAAGAAGAAGTAAAAAAAAAAAAAAAAGCTGCAAAGCTTTTTGTTCATCACCTCATCTTGAGTTGCTGTTAATGTTGTGAACTCATTAAAAGCTCTTTCTCTGGCTGAAATTAGCATAACCATGAATATGCATGTGGAACTTTTTGTCTGCTTGACAGAGATGACAGCTCAGTATCTGTCGCTGAGGCTGAGTGACACACGGACACACGTACAGAATAACAAGTCAACTTGCACGCTGACACATAGCACCCACGCACACACACACACGCATGTACACACATATACGTACACACACGGGGAGGGGATGCATCATCGGCATTTTCTGCAACACAATCCCCGACCACGTTACTCCAGGTCTTGCAGCTGCCTGATATTCCGCCATATGGTGTGTGTGTGTGTGTCAGCTTATGTGAGTGTAAATGACTGAATGTTTGGGAGTTGGGGGTGATATAACTGTATCTGTGTGTGGGGAGGTGGGAAAGAAGGAAAAAGGAAGGAGAAAGGCAGACAATCCCTCTGATGAGGACAGGTATAGAACATGTTCACGTCCACAACAACAGATCGAGCTGAATTTCTTGACCTTTACGCCAAACGAGCTCTGATTTGTACGGATTTTGTCGACATGGAGGTGACTGCAGAGCTGTCAACAACCAGACTAGAAGATGGGAAATAGCTTTAAAAGGTTATCTTAATGTCAATGCAAATCCATTGGCAAGCAGACAAACTTGAGGCCTGGCTTTGAGAGGTCTTACTTTAACATAAATGACTTATTTCTATCTATTTGACCGACATAAACGACAAGAAAAAGTATTTTCTTTTCACGCCACCACTGAGATAACTTCGAAAAATCTTTTGGTCCTCATAAACTGGTGGCCCTTTAATGGCTATGTGCTGATTGGTGCTGGACTGTGGTGTACAATCTGTACAGGCCAAAACAAGAGAGGCAAAATAAAAATGGTGCTTTGTTGCTTCACATTACATGTAGTCATTGAATTCATTGTTGACATGAAAATGTTGTTTGGAGACCACAAAAATCAGTTGACATATTGTTGCTTTCTTCTCTCCATGAATGCTTTCATTGAATAAAATATGAAATATTTTGATTATGAAATTTTATGTTTTTGTGATTCGGAATAATTCTGCTCTGTAGAAATAACACAAATTTTCACAATACGACCACAGCAAAACAAACAAAGCATGACAAATGATATTTAAGTACGATTGTAACCTATGATTTGCCAACAGGATGACATTTTAATAAAAACTGTATTATTAAAAAAATCATGAATTCTACTGAGATGCGTCACACAATCAGCATGAAGTGTTTCGCAGCCACTATTACCCGTTTGATGACGACTTCATGCTAAGATCACCAGAGATCCTTTCTGCACACCCACTCCCGATCCTGAAATACCTGCCCGGCTGCTTTAATTAACTGGTGTAGCACCCTGCCAAGTCAGACCTAGACACCACCACCGCCGCCCCTCTGCTCTGCTCTGCACTTCCCAGCATCCTCGCCAATGCCTCCATTCCAAATGGAGCTCCATGAGCTTTATGGTCGCAGCGTGCCAGAAAATCCGAGGAGAAAATAGACTCTATATAACACATTCAGATGTAGCAAATGTAGGTGGAAGATTTCTTGTACAGCCAGATCTAACATTGAATCATTTTGTCCTCCATCATCTCATACCACCTGTGGTTGCAATGTGCTTTTGACAAAAAATCTATCTCCATCTATCCCCTTTGACAATTCTTAAAAACCAAAACGAGTGGGATGGGGTGGTGGTCCTTCCAATAAATAATAACAGCAGAGAAATGCTCCCTGACTTCTCCGTATTGTTATCAATGTTTTAGTGTCGTTCTTCGCTTCATATTCAGCGCTGTGGGCTTCAAAGAGAAAAAGAGCATGTAATTATGATGATGGGAAAAGTGGATTGATGAAACAAATCATCATGTTTTATTACTGAGGATGTTGCTCCGAGAATATTAAATGTCGCATCGTGATTTAACACATTCACATAGCAAATAGAATAATTTAAAGCTGCACTACTAATTTTTATAAATTAGATGTCAATAGCCACGTTTCAGACAACATCATATTGTGAATTTCAAGTAATTTGGCAAAACAAAATGTGACATGTAACAAAAGCTACCTTTATGTATTTTTAGGGTAAATACAGTTCAATCCATCCAACTTTCAGCTTTATAAGGTCAATATGTCAGTGTTCTGTTTACAGCTTCTTGCTCTGCACAAAGCCACCCCCCCAAAAAAAATCACTGTTGTTTTAAGCATCAATGACCTGCTACATTTTCTCCCTTTGATTAAGAATTATGAGCATTTAAAAAACAGAATAACAATTCAAATTAATTATTCGATGCTCCCACCATTGTATGCACAAGGAAGACACTGCTGATTGCACTGATTGCAGCAGGTAACATGTTCTTTTATAGAGTTCTGAGTGTGTGATTTTAATGCTGAAGAAGCATCCAGGTGTTCTCAGTGGAAAAAAAAGATCTAATAAACCTGCTCTGCGCCGTCTGTCTAGCACCAAATGTCGGACAAACAAAGCTTTCGAGCTGTATAAGCTGATAATATATCAATGTTATGTTTTTAGTTTGTATCTGCTGCCCCCAAGTGGCCAAAAAAATCAACTGATGCAGGTTTAAGTGCACATAAATGTCACATCGAGATGTTCTATGCTTAAAAGCTCCAGATCAGCCACTAAACTGACCTGAGCTAAGATTATTTTGTCGAACGCAATCGTATTTTACATTACTCGAGCATGCGTGTATTTGTCTGTGCATGTGGTTAACTATTTTTAATCGCAGCCAAGGAAGACACAGAGCTTGTCGGAAGCATGGTGAAATGTGTTTTTGTTTGGTGAATCACTGTATCAGCAAGTTGTCTCACAGATCAAGCTGTAATCCTGCCTCCTTCCTTTGAATCGCATTAGGAACATGTATGGAGGAGGGGGGGTATGTTTGTCAATTAATCACACTTGCTCATGCTATGATCACAGAAGCTGGAGCTCGGCCCATGCAGCAAGAGGGGAACATATATAAAATGCATGTGCACATACATATATACACACAGACATGCAGGAGATTGATGGAGTTTCATTGCATCTGAGTTGGATGGCATCTTCTCCTTTCAACCTCGTCCCCCAAATATTGTCAGAGTGTGTCCGTATCCTGGCCAACCATTGGCTCACCTTTTCCCACGTCCCCCCCTATATGAAGTTGGAAATCAAAAGGTCAGCCGGCGTTATTTCTGCTGAAGACGTCTTCAAGTGTGGCGTTTGTGTGCACGTGTGGCGGGGGCGACTTGTGCGATTCAGAAGCAGAGGAGGAGGAGTGTGTGTGTGTGTGTGTGTACATATACATATACATTATGTGCGGAGCTTGGACGGGGTCCAGCTCCGAGGCACTTGTTCTTCTTCTGCAGGGTGCTGTGATGTCATCCTCCCACCTCTCCACTGTGTCTTCACACCAGCATGAGTCACAGCGCTCCAGCTCTCTTCGCGGGGAGGTGCGTGTTGTATGTGTGCACGCAGAGCCAAATGGGAGGTATTTCGAAGTCGAATTCTGTCTGTGCCTTTTCAAACATATCTTAAAGTACAAAGGAAGGCTTTGATTGCATGAAGCTTTTTGACAGGCAGCTCCAATGTTAATCCTCATGCCCCTTTACCACATACAGTGACGGAACAATGCATATATATGCTCTATATTCATCTCTAGCAGTCTCTTAATAAGCAGTTCATACTGTATTGCATGCATAGTGACAAGCCAAATTCCCACAGGACAGACCTGCATAGCTCCCTGTAGCTGAGGAAAAACTGAACAGGTGATAAACTGTGCAGAAAGATTTCACCATCTTTCACTTCAAAGTTGCTGCATAGGAAAAAGAAATCCATACATATATATATTTCTGCAAGCGTTGCCATTTTTTCTCTACCTGCTGAAAGTGAGGGGGGAAACTGACGGAGGAGAAGAAAACCTGAGTCACTGTTTTGCTTTTATTTATTTAACTTTTACCCGATAGATTCCATGCACCTTTTGCATGCATTTAAAGTTACACCATGACGTGCACACTGTTAAGTGTTCTCTTTGTTTGTTTTGTTTGAGCAACTGGCATTCAATTTGGTGGATAGGACTCCAAGGCGTGTTCAGCTACAGCTGATTGCACAGGGATTGTGAGGAAGTGGTTTATTTGTCTAGCGCACACTGCTTCAAACTAAGCAACGTCTGAATCTTATGCCCCGGGCTACACACTCCAACACACACACTGGTAAGACTAGAACATCTGTAGTTGTTATGCTAATCATCCATTCTCCTTGAATAGCAACATGGTTACATAATCAATTTTAACAAATTAAATATCTTTTTTTACTATTTGTGGGGTGGATTTGTACATGCAGCCACTAACAGACTGACATTTTAGGTTTTTCGGTAGAACGTTGACAGTAATTAGATTGACTGGGATAAAATCATGGCTCAGACGTTCATCTTCCTCTCAGGATGACTCAACTAACGTCATCACCCACATTTTAATTAGTCTAAGATTTATGACCAAATACCTGCAACAATAAATAATGACATTTCCATTATCTGCAGGTGTACTGTACTTTTTGTGCGGTTCTGAAATGTTGTCATTATTAAACCTTTGCAGCATTTTGCAGCATGGAGTAAGTGTACAGGCCTTTTTTTTCATTGAAGCTATTCTGACAACCTTGCACCTACACGATGTGCATAATTACCCTCCTTCATCACAAGCTTATTAGCATATTAACGTCTCCACAATGAGTATGGTAGCATGCCTGAATTTAGCATTGAGCTTGAAGCACAGCTGTACCAAAGTACAGCCTCACTCTGCAGCAGAGCAGTCTTGTTTCAGTCATAACTGTTTCGTTTTCATGTGCAATCGGCGCTTTTGATGATCATATTATTTAAGTATCAACTGCTAAAAATGCCTCAACAGAAACAAGAAATTAGTCCATATCTGAGCACTTGTAGTAACAAGACTAATCATCATCAGTTGGTGTTTTCCTCTCCTCAGTGCCAAAATGTATGCCAATCAGACATAGAGAGAATAAATCCGCAAGTTTACCCTCGCAATAACAATGTGCAACAAAAGACTAATTGCACGCACACACACTCCAATCAAGGCACAGTGGTGTTCACTTATGAAAAACAAGCGCATCAAATTCTGTCTATTTCCAGAGCACACTGTCTGCATAATGCCCCTTAGCGGAGGAGACAAAAGAACCAGTGTATGTGAAAACTACTTGTCGCCTTTCTTCATGTCAATCTCTATTAGTATAGGAGCGCCGCTTGAGTGGAACTTTGTGAATGGGGCCCATTCTCTTCATTCCTGTGCTTCCAGGGGCAACACAGCCAGGAATTCCACCGCTCTCCCTCTCTGGGTTACTGCGGTCATGTATCCTATAGGTGGTCGCCCCATGTCTGACTTCACTTGACATCTTAATATAGCTTCGAAGAGGAACGTAATGGCCAGCTGCTGCAGTGTTGCCATCATATAACACTGTTTGATGCAGTGATGTCAAAGGACGTGCTGTAAAAGAACATGAGCTTCTTCCTCATTAAGTGTTTTTTCTTTCCATCCAGAAAGAACATTAAAAAGTGGAGGCCGAGATGCTGCAAGTGCCTCAGGGAGTTAAAGGGATGTAAGATAATCAGAGATAGCAAGTGGGATCTGCAACATTATCTTTTGTTTTGTACATATTTCATACCACAAACTAAATAGAGGCAAGTTTTGAGAACACAATGCGTTCATATTAGAAAAGATACATAGTTTTTAATAAAAAAATTGTAGAAAAAACATAACAAAACACTTAAAATACTTGATGTTTGAGTGTAGTGTTGGTGTAAACTGTTGCCCCACATACCAATGCATGTGAGACCGAATCGCTGAATGCTCCAAGAAGATTTTGGAAAACTAAACAACAAATAAATCTTTGGAGAATTTAGCTTTTTCTTTGTTACTTCTTCATTAACCCTTGTATTCCAAAGTCCCTGTTTTATTCAAGTTCATCAGGATCCTCAACAGTCTCACAGTTTCAGTCGTGCACTGTGCACGCTGGAAAGTGTGTTTTTAAGAACAAGAAATGTCAGCAGCTGGTAAAGTATTTGTTGCATCACTGACACAAACATGGAAGGGCACACTCCTCTGCATCAGGGGTCAGTGTTTCGAGAGGCTGCACAGTCTTCCTTTGCACCATTCATCTTTTAATCTAATAATGCGGTTGCAATAATTCTGAAAGATTCTCATAAATAAATCTGATTAAAGTCACAGGACACTTCTCATACAGTAATTTAACCACCAGATGAATTAAGTGTTCTTAAGTTGTCACGATTTTCTGCCGCCCGAGTAACTGATGCCTGTTTTATTGGCATAACAAACAGTGAAGCATCGCTGTTATTTATTGTTATTGGTGTGTCCTTTCTGTGCTTTAATCCATGCTAAATTTCATTCTGTGGCTCACGCAATTAGAGTACTTCACATAATCCTGTGGGAGCAGTTTTTTCTCCAGAGAACAATACAAACTGCCCACACAAATATCCGCCCCATGACATGAGTGTTAGGACCCGTAGAGCTGCAGGAATAGAGAGGTTTTAATGATGGTAATCTCTTTCCCTTTGTCTTTATTAGATTGTTATGTAATCCTGGATGACATTTTAGAATAATGGATGCACGGATGAAAAGTGGAAATGAAAGGAAGGCAGAGGTAAATGAAAAGTAAATGAAGACCGGGATGAATAATTATACTGAGAAGAAAAGACAGACAGAGGACAGAGAGTACAGAGAACATAACTATTCACAGGTGATTATGTAGGAGAGAGCGATGAATTCCTGCGACTCCCATACAACCCACCCACTCCTTATGTTGGTACCTGCTGAGCTTCTTTAAT
Organism: Collichthys lucidus; assembly: GCA_004119915.2. Classification (NCBI taxonomy): domain Eukaryota; kingdom Metazoa; phylum Chordata; class Actinopteri; family Sciaenidae; genus Collichthys; species Collichthys lucidus. The sequence continues at coordinate 32,067,953 of CM014086.1, read as the reverse complement.
TAGGGCAATGTTCTTTGTCTTTTCTCATTAAAATTGTATGCTGAGATAATTAATGTATGTGTGCAAAGCAAGCAGGTGCAGCTACAGTATTTAAGTTATTAACAGTATATAGAAAATTGAATATTGATTTCATGAATACTTCTTTATTTTCTGTTTTCGTTGTCTTTTAAGATGTGATGAGTTTTATGTCGATGCCATGATGCAAAATCTTAACAGTCTCACAGTTTCAGTTGTGCACTGTGCACGCTGGAAAGTGTAAAGTATTATGTCGATATGTCGATGACATGATGCAAAAGCTGTGTGTTAGGTGGCGTATCCAACCATGCCAGGGGTGTAAATATAGACGGTGCGGACAGTCTGGTTGCAGAGCGAGCGGGCCCTCCAACAATGCATTTGGCAGAGTACGGGCTCTTGCGAATGATTCACAGGGCTCTAATTGAAGGGCATCCCGCCCTCGAGGGGCAGAAAAAATTGACCAGGGACGATAAAAAAATATCGTTTTGGACGGTAATACAACCGCAATGAAGTGAGGAATTTTATTTTGAAACAGCAATGAAGTGAATTCACATTAAAGTCAATATTGTGCCATTTGCTATATATGCCCTCAAAAAAACAAACCCAGCTCTATCATGGTTTTCTTCTTTTCTTCGGTTAAATAGTAAGTTGTAATCTATAACAAAATGATATGCTTCGAATTCAACTATATCAAAAAAAATGAATTATGTCATATTTTCTTCTGCAATGTCATATATTGCACAGATATGCAATGATGATTGCTGGGTAATATGTATGTTGGTATCGTCCAATGTCAAGTCTCAAGTCTCATGCAGTGTTTAAATAAGTAAACACAGCTACTCTGTACAGGTTTTAAGCCCCGGGGGTTGTGATCTCATTATAAATCAGCTTTTGCTTCAGTCAAGAGATAAACAGTGGTGTTAAATGGTCAAATATGGTGGCTAACATCTGTTAGACTTCCTCAAATTCCTCATTTCTATGTGTTCATGAGTATGTTATGTCTGATTGCTTCATCAAACTGTTGAAATAAGGGAAGTCCCAGTGTGTCACACCCTCAATTGAAAATTCAATTCCAGTGTAAAAGCAGCCCTGCAGCAACCATTTCAAATGACATTTAACCACCCTAACCTTGTTTAGTAGTGAGTCCTGTGGAGCTACTTGGTATTTCCACCTGACAAATATGGGGTGAATAAGTGACAGCCAGATACCTCGAGGCCCTAGACCTTCAGTCCTGTTGAACTTTTCATATTCACTGTTAATTGGTAGTTAGTCATTAAAATGATTTGATTTTCTTGACTGCAGAACTAACATCACTGCTTAAGGAGTGGTGCATCCATTACTGTGCTCAATAATAACCTCTGAAGTAGCTGCATTTCTGTTGCTTCTTAATTGCTTCTAGGAATTGTATCTAATTACCTAGCTAGAAACCCGTGGTGACGAATCCACCAATAATAATCAAATTAATGTTCTGTTCCTCTCTTTACTACTGTGGTCCAGTCTTACTGCTCATTGGCCACATTTTCAGCCACAGTGAGTATGCTGTAGCTTTTCAGCAATGAAAGGTTCTGATAAACCCGCTGTGGGCTGTATGCATGCACAACCCCAAATTTAGCAGATAATGTCAAACATTGAGCAAGTCCCACTGATTTTCTTATTTGGTAGAAACCAAAACATTAAAATTGAACTGTTTCCAAGGTCAACATGAAGCTTGACGGTCAGTATTGGTGTGTTCTAAACTCTACATGAGGTGAAGAAGATATACTTTAATAATACCCTCAACAGGGAAATTCTTTTTTTCACTCATTTGTTTTATTTACATGCATTTTTAACCCCAAATACACATACAGTACAGATACAAGGCTCATAGACATGCAAATGTAGAGAGAGATGGTGGAATGATGGGCAGCCAGCCAAACCGGTGCCCTGCGAGCAGTTGGGGGAGTTCGGTGCCTTGCTCAAGTGCACCACGGCAGTGCCCAGGAGGTGAACTGGCTCCTCTCCAGCTACCAGTCCACCTTCCATATTCCATACCGGCCACCCTCCGGATCCCAAGTCAAGTCTCAATGGACTGAGCTACTGCTACATGTGGCTTACTTATGATGTCATATATCAGTCATCACGCAGGGGGAACCCACAATAGGGTTGTCCTGTTATTTTTTGCTATACCTGGATGCAGTTGACAATGCAAAGACCAGCATTTCATCACTGTCAGTCATCATCATCAACACCCCAAACCTGCAGCACAAACACCAGTTGCTTGCGGAGAAAAGCCATCATTAAAATAAAAGAAGTCTTTTCCACATTTCCAGCCACAGTGAGTATACTGTAGCTTTTCAGCAATAAAAGGTTCTGATAAACCCGCTGTGGGCTGCATGCATGCACAACACCAAATTTAGCGGATAATGAAAAAACATTGAGCAAGTCCCATTGATTTCTCAATTATTTGGTAGAAACTAAAACATTAAAATTGAACTGTTTCCAAGGTCAGCATGATGGTGAGCTGGCTCCTCTCCAGCTACCAGTCCACCTTCCATATTTTCAGTCCATGCTGGCCTTAACCCGGCCACCCTCCGGTTCTCAAGCCAAGTCTCAATGGACAGAGATACTGCTACACACACACACACACACACACACACACATATATATATATATATATACTTATGATGTCATAAATCAGTCATCATGTCAGGGGAACCCACACTAGGGTTATACATTGCTCCTGGGGTTGTCCTGTTATTACCTGGATGCAATGGTCGATGATGCAATGACCAGCGTTTCATCACTGTCAGTCATCATCATCAACACCCAAACCTGCAGCACAAACACCAGTTGCTTGTGGAGAAAAGCCATCATTAAAAAAAAACTCTGTTGCCAGAGCAACGCTCTCTCTCTCTCTCTCTCTCTCTCTCTCTCTCCCTCAACATCCTTTTCACCAGCAATCAGCTTTCGCTCCACTCTCGCGAGACTTCGAGAGTCTTTCTTATGTACATCTCGCGAGAGTACAGCCAGATGGAGCACAGAGAGAGAGAGAGAGAGAGGGGGAGAGAGAGGGAGGCGGTGACCTCATCGCCGTCGCGAGGCGGAGCGAGCCGCTGCAACTTTTGGATGAACTTCTGATTTGAACAAACCGAGCGAGGCGGTCGGTGCACGGACAACAAGGCACAAAGGTGAGGCGGGAGCCCCAGAGGGTTTTCTAACTTACAGCCGCTTCTTTACTTACCTTCACCTTCCGTGACGGTGTTCGTACACTGACGGTGTCCGACCCCCCGGGCGAGAGCTTGGGTATATTTTTTCTTCAAACGCCAACAAGGTGGACGGTTAATAAAGGTGAGTGTCTGTCTCTCTGCCTGTCTGTCTCTCTGATATCGGCGCCGTTACCGTTAGTTTTTTCGGTTAACAGCCGTTGGAGTGAGTTAACGGTCGTGACACGCAGATTTCATGACAGAGAACTTTAAAAGTTTAGCTTCGTTCATGAATAATTGTGGCTCATTCACCGTGTGTGCTTTTGTTTTAAACGTTTAACGGCTGTCGGTTGGTGTAGTTTTTTTTTTTTTTTACAGCAGCCATTCAGTTTTTTTTTTAAATGTAGACACCGTGTGTCTTAAAGAAACAGGAAACCAGCTGACCATCTGATAAAGGTAATTGTTGTTTGGTTAAGTCCCCGCGCAACCGCTGTATAATTGAGGATGGCTTGGCTGCCTGTCTTCTCTCTCTTGTCTTACTCATGAAGCATGATCACATCAGAAATCTTGCGCATGCAATTATTATTTATTTATTTATTTTAATACATATATTTGCAAAGCTCTTCCCTGCAAAGGTGTGGATCCAATCCTTCAGGAGAGAACAGGTTTCTGCAGGGAGGAAAAGTTTTTATGAATTGTTTCCTTTTTTTTAAAACCCCTCCAGGTTATTAAAAAATATCACCAATCATGCATGCCCTGTCACTGATAGAGAATAATGCACGCGTGGAAAGTTGCAAATATGAACTTAAAAGCATCATTTCCACCCCGGTGCTCTTGTCAAAAACCAGTCTCATTAATCAAAATGGCCGTCTTGTGTAAGTCTTAGATTTGAGTAGTGATGTAACAGTGCTACGTTTTAAAGTGATGGAGGTGTTTGATCATCACGTGAGTGGCCGCACTCACTCCTCTCCCATAAAGTTTGCTTGTATGCAAGTTTGTTAGTCCGAGCTCTCTCCCATGACATCCTGAGAGGGATTTGTATTGTAAGTGGACCCCCCCCTCCCCTTTGCAGATGCTTTGCCATCTCAACCTGTTGGTGTCCGTCCTCGGGCTACCAGCTTTAGCCCCTGCAGGAGGAGGAGAAGGGGGGTTGCTCACAGAAAAAAAACACACTGCTTCCTCCTTTGACAAGTCCTAAATGGACGCATCAAAGAGATCTCATCTCTATTCATCGGGCGGCTCGGGGTGGGTCAAATTCTCAACTTGGGGACACAACAGAAGCATTGGAGATCCGAGACTGGCTTTGTCTGATTTGCTTTGGCTACCTCGGTCACTGTGTCAAACCCCCCCTACCACCACCACCCCAAAAAACTCTCACGTATTCGCAGTTGAACATCTCATCGGCCCTCCCCTTGACGGCTCCTGTGAATGCCAAGGCCGAGCAGATCTGGAGGCTGCAGTTGCATTTACAATATTGATAGTGAGCGTTTTTAGGTGGAGGCGCACATCTTCTGCAACGCATGTATCCGCCGGAATTAAAGGGGAAGTGGGAGAGAATGTCAGGGTTGCTGATGGGCAGCTGAAAGATTTCTCAAAAAGCTTTTTGGTTTGTAGAGCAACTGAAACGTCTCTCTAGGTGTTCACGGATTAAGCAGCTGGAGTTGGATAAAAACTTAGAAAAAGGGGCTTCAACCCTCTCCATTAAAAGTGCCGTAGGGACTCATATTGAGAAATCTTTCTGTATCCAAACGCTCTGTGATCGGGGGGTTTCAAAAATCCTCTAATGTGGAGCCTAGGCATGTCTGGAACGGCGAAGGTTTTTTGGCAGCGCGCGGTGAGAGAAATCTGGCGGCTGCGAAGTCAGGAGAAAGACGACATTTTAATCTCATAGCTGACCAGCTTTGCACTCTCACCGTCTGCGTGGAATGCAAAGTGCTGACGGGAACTCTTACCTGTTTACCACCTCCCACACTAACCTCACTATGCCTCCTCCCATACCCGGCTACTTTCTTGCATCTCTGCCTCGTTCTCCCCTTCTGTCTCACTTCTGTCACTAGTTCTTTACTCTCCACCTCCCACGGTTCCCTCCTCCCTTCTTACCCATCACTGATGGTGCCTTTTCTTTTTTCCTCTCGTCTTGCTTCCTTCCTGTCGTGAAAAGCACGCCAGGGCTCTGAGATTCTCATCATTTCTTGTCCACATCCCTCACCTTATCTCTCCTTCTCTTTTTCTTTCATTCCTCCTCCCTCTCCCTTGTCTTTCCTTCTCCTTTTTCCTCCTGCGTTTCTGTCTCCCTCCCCTCCTTCTCCTTCTTCTTCTCGGTCCTTGTCTCTCTGCATGCTACAGATTGGAATGTGAGTTCCCTCTGTTTAAGGTCTCGGGGTGGGCTGTCTCTTGAGAAATACCAGAGCAAGTAATACTCGTTGTGAAGTGAATAGATCACACTGCAGGGCCCGGATGATTTCATAAAAGGACCGGGCCCCAGTAAATCAGGATTTTTTTCCCTTCATAAAGAATTTAAAGTTGGTCTTCTTGCTCAAACACTGTGCAGATTTTTTTGTTACCATAACCTGAACATAATGACACCTATTTCAAGAATGTGCTAAATGCATCACTGCCAACTGTAATTGCAACAGCAGAATCACTCCGGGATGCCTTTAAGATGATGCGTTACACAAGCTAATTAGCCATTATAAGCATTCTCATTATAGGCACGATAATTTGCACTAAAAACAAGATATGGTATTTTTGTGAGGTCTGACAGTTGACGGATTACAGGAGGGAAAAGGGTTTTGATAATGACTGTGAGACGTATCATCTTTCCTGTGAGCAAATTGATGGTTGCTTGCAGTGGAGATGAAAAGCTGAAGGAAGATGCAGACTTATTCTAACGAGGTGCTGGTTTACTGACATAAAACACGAGAATAGAAAGCCACATACGTGTGACTCTGTTGCATGAATTCAACTTTTTAGGTCCAGTTATGGATTTTAGATTCACATTTTGCTCTTCATGCGCCCTGTTTATTTTCTTCCCATCCAACTGTGAAATATACGGCCGTGCGCTCTCCTCTATTCTATTAATTTGACAGACAGTCCAGCACGCCTGGATATCTTTCCAAGATTACAAAATCCTCATGGTAGCTCTTAAATATTTTTGACATCTGAAGCATTGTTTCGAAAGCCCGGGTCTGTGTCTACTCCCATTTGAAGTGCAAGCCAGCATATTGTTTTCACTTAACAAAAAGCCCTTGCGGTGTTTTCTCTGATATTCAAAATTGCAAATATCTTTTGATCCGCAGTCTTTTTTTTTTTTTTTTTCAGGGGATAAATCGGAAACCCTGTTGAAGCTTTTAGTCGACTATGTCAGGGCCTTTCATAGCAGCCAGAGAAGGAAAGGGAGGCACAAGAAGCATCAGCTAATTTTAGCCACTCTACCTGAGGTGAGGGGACTTGAAATCTGCATCAGATTCCTGTCTGTTTCTCCACTTTGTCATCTCACTCTCAGTGTCTTAATTGGGAGTGGATTACAGCACATGAAAGCAGCATGGATTATTAAAAAAAAAGCTGTGGTTTCAGTTGTGACAGATGAGCAAAAAAAATTCTGTACAAACATGAAACAATGACTAGGCAAGGCTAATCCATGCAGAAGTAAACAGAGGGAACATACTGTACAGATGGAGAGCCCTGAGAGACAGAACAATGCTTTTATGCTGTCAGCATTAGCTGGGAATCATAATTCCTGCAATAGTACAAGCCAGAGCAGACTGTTAACACCAGACAACGTAAAAAAAATTATCATAAGAATGGATAGACTATGCTTTATTTTGGACCACATCAAGAAATTAGATGATTAAATTTGTTTTTGTCCAACCTCAACTCAGGGGGTGTCTGCTGATGCCAGTACTGATGATAAAAGTTAATTTAATATGCTCTAAAAATGACATGAAATGTTAGACTATTAAAGCCTTTTAAGGAGGACATGTAATTGTATTGGGAACCCTCTACCCAAGCAAAGCAGCAAGTTATTACCCTTTAACTTAAATATTTAGATATGCACTTGTTTAGAGGTGTGAATCTTCACTTTAACTTGAATGCACGATGATCCTGAATGCTCCTCGATAGAAAAGCAATAGTAAAATAAAAAATGCAAATTTCTACATTACTACGAATAGGTACTTCATAAATTAATGCAAACAGTCAGATAATTGTGAACTCGGTGCTTTCAGAAATCAGACTACAACAGTCTATACAGTGTATATTTTCAACACCAGAATCTGTGTGACCCACATCAGCACATAAACATTAACAACTGTTGCTGTCAGTCGCGTCACAAATCCAGGAATCACAGTCTTTACTCATTCACCCCATCATGCGGGCTTTGGGTTTCGCTGTAGAATGCAGGTATTGGCATTTATATGAAGTGTCTTCGTGTGCCAAAGGCTGGGTGATTGTGTCTGTGATGGAGTTGGACAGAGATGTTGATAGCACCTCCTCAATTTTTGGGATATTAGTTAGTTCACTGTATTTGTTATGGCTGGAAATGGCACAACAAGAGTCTTGTCCAGTTTTTACTTTCTAGTAAGTTCATAAAAATCCAAAACGTGCCCAGATGTCTGCTTTCAAAGCACTGCTGTATGTTTTATTTCTTGCTGCTGATCTCTGCCTCCCACTGTCATATCTCCCAACATCTAAAAGTAATGCTGGTTAGCCAAAAAATGCTCTGTTGGCCAAACATTCAACCACAATTCAATATAGGAGAGCAATGTTGCAATGTAATGGCGCAACTTTATTGTCAACTGAGGCCGGAAAATCACTGAGACTAGCCCTAAAGACTCCTGATTATGTGCTGTCACTGCATCGATACAGAATCTTCCATGTCTGCATCACGATAAATCTGTGAAACATGAAGTTTCCACGCCTCCGGCTTCAGAAAGAAAATCTAATCGAGTATTCTCCCCCTTCCCCTTTTAGACATTTATTGAGAATGAACCAGTTTTTGATTGAACACATATTTCATCTCATGGACTGAGGGGGTAATAATCGGCCAGTTCTTGAGCCATTGTCTTTTTTTTCCTGCTCCAAACTATTATTCTTCTGGCACTATCAGGCAACATGTAGTTGCATTACCGTTAAATACCACCACTTTACCTGCACCCTCACAGCGCTGAATATCCAGTACATTTATACAAAGTTGAGAGTATTTTAGTTGTGATCTCTTTTATAAATGGTTTGTAGAACCGGCTGAAAAACCCCGACATGGCAGCTGTCTGGTTTGAAAAGCGAAGTGCAGGTGTGACATGTGTTCATTAATCTGCATTAAAAATCGGTTCGTGTGTGAAATGGATGACTCTCTCAGGATGTCTTCAAACTCTTCTTCGACTCCATTATGACATCGCAAGAACGTGACCGCGCACAAGAACCGCAAATCTTATCCCCAAACATGTATGGGAGCATAGCCGAAATTCCCACCAACTGCCTTGCCATCTGTTTCCAAGCAGACGGAGCTCTCAGATTCCTGTCTTGCTGGATGACTAAATGGATGTCACTGCTGTTGGCCGCCCGGGCTGGAATTAGTGATAGGAGTGCTTTTCTGACCCTGTTGGATTTGTTAATTGTCGCTGTCTCCATCCTGTGCCATTTTGGGAAGATTAGTGTGAGTGTGTTTGTGTGAAGCTGCAAACTAAAATTTATGCAAGAGATTTGTCAGGAAACTTACAGAGCCATTCCAGCGCCCAAGATGTGATTTGGATTTTTTTCAGTCTGGAACCAGATTGGGTTTTTTTTGTACAACTTTAGGTTATTAGCCTCAGTAGAATGAATATTTGGCAACTTGCGCTTATTCTCCATCTGAAAATGAACGCTGGTCACAAATTCTCAAGAGAGCCTGAGCAGGATTTACTGAATATTTTAATGTTTCTGACACCTTCATTTTTTTAAAATTAAAATGTTAAATTCCAGTGCAGTTGTTGCAACTTTTTGTGGTTGTTTTTTATTTTTTTATTTTAACATTTTTGAAAAACCTATTTTGAGTCCTGTTGACCGGTAGCCTGGCAGTTTTTAGGCCGTATTTAGGCCGTTTGTTGTAGCTCAAAAAGTGGCATCCATTGAAATGTTTTGTCTCATCGTGAACCAGTGAATCTACGGATTAATTCCACACCTGACATGTTATCGTCTACTAAAGTTAGACATGACCCGAGACGAATAAATCCCTGTTTTTGTTTTCGCCGCCATCCTGACAAAACCTTCTTCTTTTTTTTTTTTTTACAGATGGACTGTAAATATTAAATACATGTTAAAGATGCATGCTGCTGCTGACTGTAGCATCATGGCTTCATAAAGAAACTTAATTCTGGGAAATAAACCTGTTCTGTTCCCTTTGAACCTGTAATTGTTTGTGTCCTCCCTGTCTCTAACAGACCTTTGATGGCCCTCTCCCTCCCTTCTCATATCTAACACCCCGCCCTCTTTCTACATTGAATGGTAGTGCATAAAGTGACTGCCGCTAAACACTTGCTAGAATCTGAAGGTGTTATCCGGTTCGAGTCAGTCACTGCATATTGTTTCCTGCAGTATGAGCCATATTGCCCGACAGTGAAGCTCCAACCTGAATGACATGCATGTATTGTGACAGAACATAATGCATCATCAAGTCTAACACACAAATGATCCTCTAACTGTTGCCAAAGAGGGTTTAGTCATTCCCGGATTGCTCAACATGGTTTGACACGAGCTAGGCTGGAGATAAAGTAAAAGACAGCTCAGAATATAAAACACTGTATCGTGCTGATGATGGCTTCTTTTATCTGTGAGTGCTGCCATTCAGTTTGTTCTGATACAAAGCTCGGCTGCTCCACACGGGGGAAAAAAAACGCCACAGGATCCCGTCAGAGTCAACTTCAGTATTACTTTTAGAACATTTTAACAAAATGTGTTGTGGAGGGAACATATCAACATGACCCCTTGATCTTGTATGACCGGTGTTCAGGCATAGAGCATCAGTCTTATTCTCCACAGCTGATAGCAACAGAGTATAAATTTAAGCTGCAGAAACCATGGCAGCGATGTCAAATAGTCCACCGGATCGCAATGCTCTATCCACGTCCACCTAAACTGATGAGCAAAATCAAACAATCACGAATCTCAGTTAAACAGTAATACGCTCCTGTGGGCGAAACCTCTGCCAGATAGAGCTACATTTTTACTTTTAAGATACTGCTGGAAGAATAATAGAAGATAAAGAATGTTTTGCAGGTGAAGCACTTTTATTATCTGAGGTTTTACCTGAGGGGGGCTTTGTAATTGGAGGTTTTAGCCATTACAGTCTCATTCAGACTGGATTTGTTTCTTGTGTAAATTAATTTTAGTCCTCTCTGAATTACCCAAAACTCTTCTCCACCCTTTCCTCGTGTTAAGTCGAGCCCTAAATGCTCTGTTTTTTGTTTTTGTTTTTTGCATGACAAGCTCAATGTCCTGAGCTATCCATCAACTCTGCATGCAAATCAGGTTACGTGGGGTGCAATGAAACAAACAAACCAAATGAAAAATAAAGGCAGGCCCTGCATGTTCCAATAGACTTGTGTTATATTCATATCTATGCTGTTAGGTATGTTTGAAGGCTACTTGTACTCAATGTACTCAAGCCTGCTCATAATGAACTTCAGCTTACGCAGTGAAAAGTGGCGTTTTATTCTGAATCACCTGCACTGGTTTAAAATTCTGTCCAGAGCAATCAAAAGGAGTGTGGCTGAGTCTCATCACCCATATCCCCCACTGGAACATTCGACCTATCCTCACGGGACCGTGTTGGCATCCGACGGACTGATGTCATGAGAGTCCACTCTGTTTGTTTGATGCCTGAATCACTCATGGTCAATTGCGTTACATAATGCACACAGTTCAGTTCAGGAAAAGAACATTCCCGCCTTATGCATGCAACTGCAGGCTCTGATTATGTTGCGCCAACATATTTGTATAATACATGTTATTGTTTTGCAATATAATCACTACTTTTCTGGGTCCAAGCTGACCAGTACTGAAAATGCAAATGAAGGAGAGTGCAACCAAAAAATAAGACAATCCTTTTGAATTACAGTTCATTCTCTTTCTGTTTATTCTTCTACTTTTTAGTCAGTTAACGGTTAACGTCTGACACATTTCGCAGATGTTTGTGTCAGGACCAAACGTGCGATTTCCTCAACAGACTCTTGCTTTTCTCTTATGCCGCTTGCAGGGAAACCTCCTCTGACGACAGTCACACAACTAGGGGAAACAGAGGCACCGGATTAAAGGAAGTCACATCCTGGTCATTGTTCATCGCTGCTGGATAGAGTCGCCTCCCTCATCTAAAGGAAACCGTTACGACTCGGAAGTTCGAAAAAGCTGTCGTCTGTTTGCAGTAAGTTTTTTCTTTCTTTGATTGCATGCAAATCTGTACACCATGCAAGTGTATACAACTCAAAGTAAGCTTCGAATCCGCCGCCTGTTTTATGTGATGAAGAAGACATAAGGGATGCTGTGTTCTTCTGTGTCATACCGCACATTGCAGATCTGCCACGGCGCGCAGAGATGGTTCAGAGAGAGAGAACTTTAAAGTCAACAGGCTTTTGAAATCGATTCATTAAGTGTGCTGTTAATGGCGGCGTTTGTGATTTCGCTGTCAGTTTGAGTTCTCCTCAGCTGTAATGTTTGAGTGCGCCTCAGAAAAACAGATAATCATGTGGCCGTGTTGATGTTACTGAGTAATGTGCCTGCTCAGGAGGGGGTAACGTGTTAAGATGCTGGGATATCTAATCTATGTGTAGATATCAGGTTTAGTATTCACGATGCCTTCAAATGTCAGTTATGAAAACAGATTCTGTCAAATGGAAGTTTTGCACTGAACATTCAGTCGGTGCATAGCAAAGCTCCGGCCTTCTATGACCTTGAACAGAGCGAGCAGCAAACAGACAGACGGATGTTTCTCGCTTCAGCTAAAAGCATTTCTTTCGCTGGTCGTCTGCCATCTACATTTTTGTCTGTGGGTGGGTTTCATGTCTGCTTATATCATGTTTCTGTTGCAATATTTAGTTCAGTATGAAGCCCGATCACAGCATGGATCTAGGTTAAAGATTGCTGCTGGTCAAGGAAGAATGAGCCTTTATACGCATTCAGTGAATTTTCATTGATGTCATATCCTCACAGTGAAAGACATCTTGCTTGGCTTCCAAGGAGGTCCTTGATTGTCCCAGGGAAGGTAAACGCATAAATCCATCTTGAGGTACTGAAGCAGCAGCAGCATTAGCTTTTGGCTGAACCCTCAACAGTCTTCCTGCTTTGCAGATTCATGCACTGACACCTCGCCAGAGATAATGCTGATACTAGTAAATTCCTCACCAACACTTGTTAGGAGCCGGATACAATGTTCATTTTGTGATTTTTCTATATTTGGCTCTTTTTATTTTCACTTTATTGATTACTGGTTTGGTCTATAAAATGTCAATACTACAATACTGTAAAATACCCGTCACAGTTTAACCACAGTGATGGCTTCACATTGCCTAAAAGTCAAGGCGTTCAATTTACACTGATATAAAATCAATATTATGGATAATTGTAACTTTTCAGAAACTGAACAGGCCAATCCTTGGCATCGATTCTGAATTGATTCGCCGGCCAAATCCACAGACTGAAATGAAAAGGGCTGGAAAGATCGTTCTGACTCGCGTCAAATCAAATCAAAATAACTTCATTTACATTTAATTTGTGTAAAAGCATCAGTACAAACACTCCACATCACCAGACGGACGACGAACAAAGAGGAGACGAGATAGATAGAAGTGCGGCGTGGACCCGCGGACGATTTCTCTCCAAACCACAAAAATGAGGCCGCAGTGCCCAGGCTTACAACATCTGGCTCGCAGGTGGTGGGAAGCAGAAAAACCAAAACAGGAAAGTGGCCTGTCATGATGTGCAAGTTCTCACTGCAACCTTTCCTGCACACTGTGGCTCATCCAAGAACGGGGTGTGTTTTGGCATGTTAGGTGACGGCCTTGAAAGCCAGAGTGAAGTTTCCATTCTAGGGGGTTTTAATAGATTTCAGGTTCATGGCTCTGCAGAAGAGTAAATGTTTGGTGAAGCTACATCAGCCTTTCACCGGGGTCATCACATCGCGCTTTTAGCTGAGCCACTGGCGCACAATGGCACGCAGAGGAATGCGTGAGTATGCTGCGTGTACACAATAGGGATGACCTCATTGTTTTCAATTTCATCCAAGCTCGACATACTGAACAACAATGAAATCTGCATGCCACGCTACCCCCTCCCCACACTGTGTATATGTGTGTTTACGTCCCCATCTCCTGAGGTGCGTATTTACCTTCCAGTTTACGGAGGTTCTTAAAATATTTACTCAGGGTTTGAACTGGTTAATGATTATTTGGACAAGCGGGATTGGAAGTGTTCGGCTCCACACACACTGGGGTCCGTTGTTGCAGAGAAACCAGCTCCAGTGGGCTTTGTTCCCGTGTGTGTCAGTTAATGAATGCAGCCCTAACCTCGCTGACCCTCTCTGGGAAAGAGGCTGAGCTATTTCTCAGATAGATTTTTATTTTATGCTTTCATTTCCCACTCACTTAGAGCTGAAACAAATAGTTAATCTATTGATCAATAATTAACGATACTTTGTCCTTTGTTTGGACGAGAGAAGAGACATTTCATAAATCAAGTGATTAATTGCGATCAATAATGGAAATAATAGTTTGTTTCAGACCTTTTTGAAGTGTTAAAGAATTTCCCAGTGTTCACAAAAACGGCTTTAAATCGCCACTTACCAGTAACCTGCTGTCATCACTCAGTCATGCTCAACCTCCCGTTGACCTTGTCTGTCAGAACACTTCCCCTGCGCCCTTCTCTCTCTCTCCTCCCACACCTGTTCCCTCCACATTACTCCCCATCACCGCAGACTCAAAATGTGGCTGCCTCATTACCCGGTCAGTTATTCTTTGGGCGTCAGACTGCTTTAAATGGTCACCGGAGAGGATTTACCACATAGTACTTTTATCCACACCGGTGGCGTACTGACACTCTCTAGCTAATGCCTCCGCTGGGTCTCTCCAGCTGTGAGGAGGAAGTCTCGATCAGTGGTTTATGGACGCGAGACGTGTGTGAGCTTAAGCAAGCTGCTGTTTTTTTTTTTTTTTTCATTAACAAGCAATCGGCGCATGGGAGGAGAGTTGAACGCCCTAGTGGTACCGTCTAATGACGGCGGTTCAGTTCAGAAGCAAAGCGTCTTCAACGAGGGACCCACAGGGTTGTTTTTAATGAAGTGACTGCCTGAAGCCCTTTACCATCTCATAAAGCACTCTGGGGAAAATGGCCACGGTCGAGGATAGGTTGAAATGAAGGGACTCACTGCAGCCTGCTGCCATTATTATTACACTGACATTAAAGAAGTGTCCTCTTTGCCCTGGTTAGAGTTTTTGCAGTGAGTGAGGTAGTGAACAGACCCCTTACTAAAAAACCACTGGACTGGAGTAACTAATCTATCAGGGGAACATCCCGGATTATGTCATTAACTATAAAAAGCCAGGTGTGGGATGTGTGTGCATATTTGGATGATTGTATTTGGACATCACAGTGTGTACCCGAGACGAGAAGAGCATCTTTGAGGGTTGTAGCTTAAAGCACCACTGGTTCTCATTGCTTCCCGATATGAGATTGAATAAGCTAATGTTGCCAGGCAACGGGTGCATTTCCACTTTTGGCAAGTATTGCTTAGTAACAAAATTTGTTTCCAAGGAGTAAAGGCAGACTCACTGGTGGGATCAATGATGGATACAACTCTGGAATGTAATCCCCCCATTTCAAGGAATTTAAAGCAGACACTGTGTTAAACAACAGCTGAAGGGAGTCTGCACATCACGTGTGTTTTATTCGAGTGAGGGAATCGGGAAAGCAAAGGTTATATGATTACAGTATTCTCTCCGAGCATGTTTTGAGTTTTCCAAAGCTGTGTCCTCCACACATATCTCCACTGGTTGTCAGTACTAGAGCACTCTTGTTTCACAATGCACCTCTGCCCAGCGATGGCCAGTGGTGCACTAGTGAGAGGCGGAGTAGGAGGAGAGGGGGTAATGTGAACAGGGCTTGCGGGGGTGGTGGTGCTGCTGCTGCATTACATAATATCAGACAAACCCAGCTGTGCCTGAGCGTTGTTTAGCTCACGGGTGAAGTGGTGCAAGCCGAGCCGAGCGCTGGGTCCACCTGTGCTCGTTAGAGTAGGTTCAGGATTAGAGCACGGGTCAGCGAACGGGGCTGACGCCGAGCGGAGCGACCGCTCGTTGTCAGCGCGGATCAGAGGCAAATTGAAACGGGCCAAACATGAAACGGCAGCACCAAAACGTCTTCTCTTCCGACACTGCGTTGCCATGGCAGCACAGTTGTTGTGTTGCCAGAAACCTTGGAGTGTAATGATAATGCACAGTTCCAACAAACGGTAATTAGAAGCCACTTTTCTTTTTTTGTTGTTTTTTTTTTCTCTACAACTAAATCTTCCTCCTGTAGCGCTGCTTTATCCCTACAGCCGCTCATCAGCAGTGCACCAAGAAGTAGTAACCTCTCATCGTGTGTCATAAAAGCGGACAGCTTACACCGGTTGCTACCAGTGTACACTATCTTTCCCCCATTTGCTTGGCAATGTCTGACTGTGATTGTGGACAGGAACTTCTGTGAAGACTGTTGCTGTTGAATTTTTCACCCGGCTGACTGGCGTGTTTCTTTTGGCAGACTCTGCAAGCAGCGTAAAGACTGAATAATATACTACAGGTGTCCTGCAGGAAAGGGGCTTATCACCCTGCAAGCACCATTTTAAAAAATAGAAGAAGAAGACAAATCAGAGTCACTGTTATTAAAAGCTCATCATGTTGCCCTCCCAGACCTCTGTAATTAAAGGAAGAGGCGTCTGTGTTTTTATCTCCCAAGTCTTTGTCTCATACGGCATTTTAGCGAGACACGCAGACAACCCGATGTTCTCTCGCATGACTCCCATTTAATAGAAGATCGCTTTGAAACCAACACAGGCTGAAACCCACACAAAACCTTCAAACCTTCCTTTTTATAGACATCAGCCATTAAGGGACTAAAACCATTGAAAGAGGAGCAACACTGGCTGTGATCTGTTTGTGTTGTATAGAAATCTGCGTTGTGTTTTTTTTTTTTTTTATCCAAAGGAAACGGTTCAGCTCTCAATGGCTGGTTCATCCTCGGTGAAAAGCTGTGAGTGCATGTATCTGTTTCTGACTGAGTAGAGATGGCGCCTATCCTGGTCGAGGGATCCCTCCTCAGTTACTCTACCTGAGGTTTATTCCATTTTGACTTCTTTAAAGAGATTTTCTGGGGGTGTCGGTTAGCTCAGTTGTGGCCCATTGCTGCATGTCATTCCCCATCTCTCTCTCCCCACATTTCTGTCACTCTTCAGCTGTCTCTGTCAAAAAAACCTTTTACAAGGCCAAAAAATATCTTTATTTTCCCAAAAAAAAATCTTTATTTTTTGGGGGGGAGTTTCTCCTGATCTGAATCGAGGGTCAGTAATAGATTGGTCATGTGAAATGAAGTTGATTTGACTTAACTTGATAAAAAGTGGGAACTAGATTGCAATAAGGCTGGGTAGAGATGAGGCAGAGCAAAGGAGGGTAAGGAAGACAGTTGAGTTTCGGGCAGTTAAAGGTGGAGAAGGAAATTAATAGACATTTGATCTGTACAATGGGGGGAAAAAGCAGAGAGTAGCAAGAAATACTGGTAGAGCAGCAGAGGATTTGGAAGGAGAGAAAGGTGAGGCTCGAGAAGATCCAGCCCCCACACTTAATTGTTTTGTTTTGCCAGGAAAAGCCCCAGATGCCTGTAGTCAAGCAACGGCTTGACTAGGGATCGACCGATACGGGTTTTTTGATGGCCGATGCGATACCGATTTTTTCCCCATGGCCCATGGCCGATACCCGATTTCCGATACCCGATTTCCGATACCGATATGGGTTAAAAAAAGTTTAAAAAATGACAAATATTCCAGGTCTCAAGTTAAAAATAAATAGCCATTTATTTATAATAACATGAATAACAGGAAAATGACAATCATGTCTGAAGCCCATTGAGCATTTTTTTTTTAATTGTCTGCTTAATGCTTATACAGTATTATATCCACTTAAAAAGGAATAGCCCACATACTTCGGTGCTTTTATTCATTTTTATTTATTTAAAAAATATATATTAGTTTGGCTTGACACATTCAAAGGACTGTGGCTTGACAGTGGCAACAGAGCTTGACTGCACATTTGAGAAATGTTGGGGATGACACAAAGATTATTTAGAGTAAATGTTTAGGCCTATTTTACAACTGTAGGCCTATATTGTACTTGATATACCATTGCCTTTGAAGCAGGCAGTGACAGTAAATAGCCTGACTTGATCATCATCCGCATTGCAAAGTGAGTGAATGAATTGTAGATTTGTCACTTATTAAAAAAATAAAAAATGGGCACACCATAATTTGTTTTAGTTGTGGAGAAACAAAACCTCGCTGCTTGCCCCCTGCTTTGTTTCAGGAAGAGGGGAGAGGGGCGGGACAAATCACAACAATCTCCCTTTAGGTTTGACGCATCAAACTTTATCCATTTCGACATTGTCTTAGTTAATATCAAATCCCACGCCACCTCTAACTCTAACGAAGTGTACCCTTATATTGCACACAATATGCGTGGCGAGTTACGTTTAGGAGGGATTTAGAAGTTTATTCAGTGATAATCACTCGCATGCCATTATTGCTCCCGCGGTGTCGACATGCACTGACACGGCGCTACCCCATGTGTTCAAAAATATTCCCGTACGTAAGCTAAAGTAGTCTATGGCTTAGCAAGCCTCTTCTCGAAACCCCAAAACGTTTCATTAGGTCCTGGACTGTTGGGTTCGTTGTGCAGTTATCTGATTACAGCAACTGTTCCGCTCCGCGCTGATCACTTTTTCTCGCTCCATCTGTCTCTCCCTCACGTGCGTGCACACTCACTCACACACACACACACACACACACACACACACACACACTGGGCTGCTTCACCGGTGTTCGCCGGTTTAACTCCTGCAAACGCCGAATTGACAGTGACTGATAACAACACCGACTTCATTTGAACTTTAAACTGCGGGTGATTGCATCACAGCCTACTCTTAGTGTTACAGCTCCCTAGTTTAGGTTGGCAGTTTAAATGCGACGCACTTAAACAGCATTCCCGTTTTTTTCGACTCACTTAATGACTTTCAGGCACACGCATGCTACTGTATGCAGTGCAATGCCATGTGCATACTATGCTGCGGGGGCTGCAGCAGCGTGCATAGCGGGTCTTCACAGAGCTGCCCTTGAACGCCTGTCTGTAAATGACGCTGGATGCGTATCGGCCGTATCGGCCATGTGTATCGGCCGATGCCGATACACCTAAACAACGCTAATATCGGCCCGATATATCGGCCGGCCGATATATCGGTCGACCCTTAGGCTTGACCCTTTCTTTGGATGTGAGCTGCAGGGCTGAGGGCGCTGCACAGAAAGCTTAGCAGTGGGTCTTTTTTATTCAAAGGTCTTTTCTCTGTTCTGCCCCTGTGGGAGGTGCAAAGCCTCACATCTGTCAAGTGTCACAGGATTTGCAGTCTGCAGCCCCTATCCTCCTCCTCCTCCTCCGCCGTCCCCTTATAACGCCGATTACCCAGGAACCCCTGCACACTGTTTCTCACAGCCATTAAACATGCACTTGTCAATCTTCCCCCCTCGTCTTGTGACTGATGGCCTCGCAGCCAGTCGACTCTCGGCTGGTTTAGGCCCAATCAATGCAAGTGCAGCTTTTCTCCCTCAGTCTCCTTTTGTGAGACATATCCATGCGCGGTTCCAGTCCTGCACCACCAGATTTGACTGATTAGTGACGCGTTGCCCTTTTTTAAATAAGATACTTTTAAGTTTGATTGGAATAAAATGATGGTTAAGGCTTTGCAGCCTTATGGTTTCACAAACTATAGATACTGGATGTAATTTCTGTTTCTACACCTGCATCTCATCCAGAATGTAAAAAAAACCGCTGTGAGTTGTGGTTGTGAAGAGTCGCTAAAAGACCCACCTTTAGATAAATTATGTATTGCGCTGCACATCACGGGTTTGGCTTCAATTATTTCTAGCCCACCTCTGACTACCACAGCATTAAATGTAGAACTACACCACCAACCAAAGAGCTGGTTTGTCAAAACAAACCAGCTGACATTTAAATTTGTTTGTCTTTATTTACAGTTGACCGCTCTCCACTATTAACTTGATTGGTTAACTTAAATGTCCGCCCACAGAAACCCGCCAGACGTTGTCTTCGGCTCTGCCTGTTAACGATGTTACCCGGGACTATGTCTGCGTGTGTGTCATCAAAACAAAGAGCGAGCGAACAAGACTCTGCGCTAATTGCTGTAAGTAGTGGGTTTCTGTCTTCAGGTGTCAGGTTTGACAGCATTATGGTACATTTTTCTCTAGAACTCCGTCAGAGCTGCATGTTTCTCTTTATTTCGCAGCTCTAATTCTTTGCCAAGCGTACGCGTACGGTGGATAAACTGGCGGTTGATTAGCAGATTCATATTTCCCGACTTAATGCCTGTGAAATAACACCTGTGCAGACAAACGAAGGTAATAACACTCCATTGGATTTAAAATGGTAGGAACGTAATAAGATCATATTGTTAAAAATTAGATCAATTTACAAAAGAGTGGTCTGGCTGTCAGGTACAATCAGCTTCATCTGTAATTATGTAACAAGGTCATCATGATGCCAAAAATCCTGGTATCAAAAAATGATACTCAAATCACGACAAAGAAAAGTCACTGAGCACATATTGAAGACCAGTTGCCATGTTTCCCTCAGAATGACAGTCTACCCTGTTTCTGGTACTCTCTATTCTCATGTTTGTTCACAAACTACTACTTCTGCTCGCCTTGTTTTCCTTGCACACACCTACACCTCTGTCTCTTACGGCACACACACCTGCTCGTACGCACACACCTACACCTCTTGTCTCTTACGTCATTCAGTACCACGTTGGTTCCTATCAGCTGACACCAGGGAGGTCCGTGCTTGTAAAATAAATCCTGAGTCCATGTCCTCAACATGATACCAGATGACATCTCTCTCTTTCTGTCACTGTGTGATCAGTAGACCGCACAGGCGGAGGACGAGTTCATTTTGTCACCCCACTGGAGTTTACAGGCCTGCATATGACTCAACAGTTGGTAAAAAAGATTACCAACCAGAAGGACTTCTATTCAAAATCACCCTGGAGATTAGAGTTGCACGATACCCACGGTATACACGGTACCCCGCGGTGCCAAATCATAACCGTCGCTACTATACTAGAAATTTTACACGACGGTACTACCGTGGATTACTATATTACCGGTGCCAGTCTCCGCTACATAGCGGCCGCCTCTGCCCTCCTCCCGGCTTCTCACTGCATGCTACTCACTCGTAAAAAAAACATGGCATGTGCTGCAACCGAACTACACAGCTGCTGAATGATTGGCTGTTTGCCTGTTACTGGTGACGTCCAGGGATGTGATAGGCTGTTGCACGCTGGGTCCGCCCGTCTGTTAGCTGATTGGCTGTTCGCGTGTTTCTGCCGGCAAGCATGAACTCCATGAAGACAGCTCCGCTTCAATAGAAACTCGCTTCAAAACAAACAACAAGCTAAAGTTCTGTCTCGCCCAGACACGAGACAACACACTCACCGTGGCAGAAGCACCGGGCCCGAGCAGCGAGTCTGCCGTGGCGTCTTTGTCAGTGGCAACACTAATTTTGTTTAAAAACAAACGTTGTTGTTTCAAACTAACTTGTACAAATACATTGCAGTTTATAAAGATAATAATAATAAAAAAAGGCCGCAGTATCGCGGTATTACCCGGAACCGTGATACTTTGTCTGGTATAGTATCGTGGTTACTCATTTTAGTATCGTGACAACTCTACTGGAGATACGTCTACAAGTGTCAGTGGAAATTTTAGTAGGACAAAGTGGGAGTCTTTACGGTGACTTGGTTGTGCCATGGCTACCCCTGCCACTGTCGTTGTTTATAGTGTGAAAGTCAGTAAAGAAAAGAAAAAGAAAACGGCATGTTTTTGTTGTCAGGCTTTTGTGGGCTGGAGTTTTATGAGCTTTGAGTCCTGGGATGTGGTAGCTGTGATTTATAGCTTTCATTATCAAGATTTTTACCACACCGTTTGTTCCCAATAGAGACTACATAGTCCTACACACACACTTGAGGTAACTGTGGAGGCTTGTGCTTTGCCAGATTGTGGTGAGACAGAGGTGTCGAACAGTTAGTTTTCTGAGGTGCAGCCACATGGATTAAATATTAATACTTGTGATACAGTGGTTTCATTTAAGTTTTAAATAACTGTACCGTACTCCATCGGATGTGATTATTTTCTTTTTATTTGTGACTTCCATACAAACAGAAACCGTTGCCTCACATGGGACAACACTTTCAGACACACACAGACATACACATACACACTTCCTTGGCTACCTGAATCTTTGACATTTCTTTGCTTTTCCTGTCCTCACTGTGAGGCGCAGACACAGAAGTCGGGGGGAGTGAAGAGAATGGAAAGATTTTACCAGTTGAACTTTTGAACCTCGAGGATGGAGACAAGTGCTGTGTCCCAACCTAACTTTCCCTTTTCTGCGCTCCTTGGCCTTCCACCCTTCTTCTTCCTCGGATTTTAGCATGTCCTTCTGGACAACACTTTGCGTTTCTTCTCTCTCCACCTCATCTTCCTCTCGCGCCCCGGCCTCTTTCTTGCAGACTTCAGCTCTGGTGTGATTTACAGTCATCGAGGAGGATCTGCTACTTTGGTCATGCTTTCCTCGCCACATTTTCACAATTCCCCTCTGTGTGCACAGATGATTCCCAGGCTTCTCCAGGCACACACAATCTTTCTTCTTTCGTTTTTCTCCCCTCGTTCTCGGCACTTAATTCTTTTTCATCCTTTTGGCTTGATGGCAGTGATATCTGGCTAAAGAAGCAACCACGTCGCTGCCCTGGCACTTAAACGCTCTCTCCTCAATACTCTTGTGATTAACATTAATTCTCTCGATAGTCTCATAGCATGTTGACTCGTGGAAAATTACACAAAGTTGCACAGACACCCACATGTGAGCCAGTCATAAGCACACACTCCTGATGACTCTTACCCCGATGATAGTAAGTCAGAGGCTTTTGTGGCCGTTGGGTGAACTCCTCCTGGCAAGTCAGGAGCTTCGCGAATAGCTTGGAAACGTCAAAGCTCACTGGCCGCCGGTGCAAGCAAACACACTTTTGCCAGGTTTTTCTGAATAGCAGCAGCAGCAGCAGCTAAAAGCAGGCATAATCCAGGCTCCACTCTGAAGAAGGTTTAACCAACAAATAGATTTGATACAGTGGCTCTGCCAGCCTGTACCCTTCTTCTTCTTCTCCTCCAAAGAGGTTGAAGAGTGTGGGAGAGGAAAACCGAAGCTTATGTCCCCATGACTGAAGAATGCAATAAGTAAACAGCTGAGACTTGATGGAGAGCTGTGGCCAAGACAATGAAGATAGATTTAGAACAGGCGAGGATAGGGTGAAAGTGAGGATAGGTGGCAAAGGAACAAAGCTGCTTATGCTGGCTCGGGGTGGCTTTGAGATGGCTTTGAAATGAAATCCACAGAGAATTTCACGCACATTGAGTTTCTGCAAGTTCCCCATGCACCTTCATTGGGTTTCTTCATTCCTTCGCTGTCTCACGTCGCACCTCGCACTTTATTGACTCACTCCCGTAATGTGGGTAATTTTCTTTACAAGGGGTGTGAGGTTGGTTGGTTTTTATGGGCCATTTACAGAAAGGTGTTGATTTTACATCAGTGCATCAGTTTTTTTTCCACAGTCTTGGCATTTGTAAAGCATTGCCTGCTGAGGATTAGAGCCCAGGCTTAGGTAGAACGGGTTACATAAGAAGTACTTAAAAGGTGCTAATTATTCTTCCAGGTTAAACACTTCTTCTCAGCTAGTCCAAACCAAAGCAACACGTGGCAACTCTCGAATTTGTGTGTAAAGAAATGGCTTACAATGGCAACAATCATATTTTGGTTGAGCCTAATTCATATCAATTTAAATTCTTTGTGAAAGAAAACAAAAGCCAGTAGTCGGGATCATTAATTCCCCCTTTGTCTGTACTGCAGGCACAGGCTTTCATCACTCTCCATGATTACCAGAACAGGAAAAAGTGTGTTATTGTGTGGAAGGTTATTTCCTCTCCCTCATGTCATCTGTCTTTTGTTCCTTCAGAGCCCCCCGACAGCATTCTTTTAAAAAGTCTTGTGTGGTAAACTGTGACACACACTAGGTCAGCCTGGCAAGCGTTTCGAAAAGTCCAAAGGTTCAAGAAAGCAGCCCAACATTCAAAATACAGAACAGAAAAGAGATTTGTGCTAAAAATGTCTTGATGTCTGGAAGGAAATGAACCACTGCCAGATTCTATATGTATATCAAATGTTTTCTAGAACTATTGACTTATTTAGGATTAATTAAGTTTATCCTAATAGGCTGCGTAGCCAAAAGCCTGATACCGCTTATCACTTTGTGCCTCCACACCATTGCACCGAATGTCATGTTGCTTTATTACAATCAACATGGGCACATGAGTCAATCCCATGTCATCATAAATACTCAATTGAGCACCAAATATGTCCAGATTCCTGATTTAACTGGTTCCCAAACAAATGTCCGACTTCTGACCGTCATTTTACTAAAAACTACAGTGCCTGCTGTTTAAGGAAATTACAGAGCCTTTACTCAATGTATCAATATTGTTCTAATCCATTTTTTTGTACGTGTGTGTTCTGTTGAAGTTGTAAAGCATTAAAAGAGCGACTCACAGCGCTGTTGATTCTGGTATTTTCGTGGGATTTGTTGATGTTAAAACAAACATTCCGCAATGCTCTGTCCAAACATCTTTATCCTATTAAAACAATTTCTTTTTGAAAAGACTCTGGGGTCGAATCTCTTTTGAATTCTTTTGGTGTTTCTATTGTGGCTCCCAATAAGGATCTGATCCTCGACTAAGGAGGAACTATGACCATCAGTAGCTGACTGGTGAGAGAAACTAGCTCCTTTAAAAACCTCTTCTGCTTTCTTGCGCGTCCTGCCAGACATCTGGACGTTGTCTGTTTTACGACCTGCAACTTGAGCTAATGCTCCGTCTGAATCCAGTATGCCACAGCATGATTTGTAATGTCAAGCTGTCTCCTAAAAAGTTCTGCCAAAGCACACATTCTTCTTAATCACAGCCTTTTTTTTGGTTTGTTTTCTGTTATATTGGGTTTTGTTTTATAGCCAGTGCTAATGGATGAAACATGCTTCGAATCTACAGTAAGAATGCATTATCAACAGTTGGTCTTGTAAACTTTTATGTAATGTTTTGCAGATTGAATTTGACATTGATACTCGACTTAGCCAGGTGGACATAATCTCCAAATCCAATGTAAAACTGAGACCTTGTGTTTCACACAACTTACAAACAAAAGCCGATGTTGAAACTGTCTTCTCAAGCAAACTCTCTGCTGTTTGACACACACACACACACACACACACACACACACACAGATATTTTTGCTATGTTTTCATGTTGATTTCAAAGTATAGTAAGGTGCCTTGTATGCAGTCCCAGGGGCTGGTGCAGAAGCATCTGGAGAAGCTTGTGGCTTTGGCCTAAGACATGAACTCTCCTGCCAGCCCACTCTATGGCTTTACCAGCTCTGACCTGTTTTGCCTTTTTTATTTTTTTTTATTTTCTTTCTTTCCCTTTCCTCTCTGCTCTCCAAAACCTGCATTACCGTGTCGTCTGCATGCCCTCTCTCTGAAACTCTCTCATCGCATCTGGCAGATTTTTAAACAAGCTTCGTCCTGATCATCTTAGTTCTCTTCCTGATCAGCTTCCAGTCGCGGTATTCGTCATAGCTGTCCTGCACGAGCTTGGATTAGATTAAGTTGCTTTTAAAGCTCTAATTCCAGTGCATTCCTCAGAATAAATTATTGTTATGTTTAATAAATCATTTAAATAACACTGAATTTTTCTTTGAGTCGTCTGGCTTTCTCGGGTTAACAGGTCAATCTGTGACTCTGAATTGCTTGTAGGAGTGAATGTGAGCACGAAGGGTTGTGTCAGCCCTGTGATGAACTGGTGACTTGTCCAGGGTGTACCCTGCCTCTTGCCCAATGCCATCTGGGTTAGGCTCCAGCCCCGCCTGATGATGATAAGCGGTCATGGAAAAGTGGTGGAGAGCTTACTCGGCTATCAGCTCTTCATCATATTGGATTTTCTGATGAAGCGGTCAGGCTTTAGCTTCACGTTTAACTCCCCTGTGTCATGCGTACCCACAGACTCAGGCCACACTTTAGAAATGTGTCGAAACTGGGGCTCACAATCATTAACTAGTAATATTAACGGAGCATGACTAATAGACCAGTGTAGCCTTGCTCAGCCAATTGAAGTTTGGCCACGTTGCTGCAGCCACCACCAGTGTCCCAGTGGATAAGTGTTGGGGTGGAACGAAAGGTTGTCCACTTAGTCACCGTGCTGTATGTCCCATTTCCATTTCCCATTATCTCCTAAAAATGTGGGTCATAAATGTGTGAGCTGTCGGGTCATTTTCTGAACATTAATCATACTCTCATGTAGGAAATAACATAAAATAAAATAAAAAATAGCTTTTGTTTGTTTTCCTAATGGATAAAGTGTTGAAAGTGGAAGCAGTTTTTGAGTTTGAGTTGTCATCCCAGTTCTGTAACAGGTCTAAAGCATCTGTAGTAGCCCATGTAAACAGCCGTGGACTCTCTCTCTGTGTGAGTGTGAGATACAGTATGATAGGATGACAGGATGACAGAAGTTTGGTGTAAAATTGACTCATGCTCGAGTTATGTTTGTCATTTCATCAGCTAAGCAACTGCGGATAGTAATAGAAAGTGCGAGTGTGTGTACCGAGCAACTGTGTACATGTGTTCCAGTTTGCATAGAGTAGAAGGTTTTCCCCGAGACTGACATGGGTGGACCATTAGCGAGCCTCATTAGGCTGATTTCCAGCGTGCAGAAACAGCCGACTGAGAGGTCCAAGGTCCGGTTCAGCAGTCTGTACTAATAGCCTGACATATAGAGAGAGATAGCAATGATGCCGACTAGTTTAGGCTCAGAGGATACGAACGGCTTTGGAGTTTCGATCAGTAAAAGCTTGTATTCTGTATTTTTTTTTTCCCTGGCTCTAAATAGGACTCATCCTGAATTTGATTAAAAAGTTGTTCTAAAAGCAATTTTTAAGCACTTTCCTGTTGGTATTTAACAGTATATTATTTAAAGCACACACAAGTATTATTTATTTTATTTTTAGATTACGGGGTGCCTGCCAGCACATTGCACTGAGAGATGTGCCGCCTTACCGGAAATCAACATCCCCCTGATTAACATCTAAAGAAATGATTACACTTTTATAAAATGTAACATTAACCCTGAGGGGGAAAATGGCAGAGGTAGTGCATCACGCAGGGAAATTAATGTATTTAATGGCTGTGAAATCTGTTTATGTCAGCCTCCGGTTTCTAAATTGATCACAGGATGAAATGCATCAGTGTTTTTTTGGGTTTTTTTAATATTCAAATGTATGCTTCTGCATAATTTTATAATCTGGGTAGTGGAAGATAAAACAGAACACCAGAGAACATTGGGAACTCTGTGTTTCCAAGAACTCTTAAATCTCCCTAAATTATGTCTGAGAGATTTTTCTTGTGGATTAGTCGCTGAAAATTGAACCTTTTTCCTCTTATAGCAAGCAAAAAAAGAGTTTTGTCCTATAAATAAGTAAAAATTATAATAAACTTTCAGTTTTGATATGGCAATCAAATCAGGTTTGATGATTCTCCCTGTGTATCACTTGATACCAGGTTGGAAAATTGAATCAGGACCTTTTTAAAGCAACATTGTCTAAAGTTTGGAACCATAAAATAACAGAATGGAAATAATTTTGAGGTTACATTGATGTGTAATTGTGTCAATGACATCTGTTCTTGCACTATGTAACTTTCTGCTCCAGGTATGTGCGTAATGCCTCAGTAAGTCACACAGTGCTAACTATTTCACTTATTTTGATGAGACTGGATCATAGAGGCCCTCCTGGCTGCTACACCTCAACACTTATGATTCACAGGAGTTCGTTGATGGACATTTCAATAAACTGCTGCAAACTATGTCTACTGTGAACTTAGTTCGTGAGCCGGGCTGCCCGGACTGTGAACTCACACGGGGGAGTGTTAAACCACCGAGAGGAGGAAGTTTTCAGGCCAAGTGACCTAGAGAGTGAAGCAGGAGAGAGTGAGTAGTGGTAGCTTGAAAACGGATGATTCAGAGAAATACTGTAAGTTTATTTCACATCTGTTCCACACCCACAACCCTTGGCTAATCTCTGTCTGATTTGGTGCCAGAGGCTTGACCACTGCTTGACATTGCGCCTCCTGCAACGTGACAATCGCACATGCGCAAATTTGCCATGTCGATGCTGAAAACGATATATCATGCAGCTCTGGATTTAGCCCTCAGTCACTTCAAGTCAGCGCCGCACAGATTGTATTTGTCAGATCTGTCAAACCACGGTGCCATAAGTTGGGGCTAACAAGATAATTACTGGTTTTGTGATATCTGCAAAGCAGAATGTTAACATTGGTAGTCAGGAGTACAAATCCCAAATCAAGGCAAGTCAGATGAATCCATGGGACCACACAGATGGAATTTCCAACCAGTGTCTCTGCAGTCTGCAGGGTTGGCGGCTGCTGCCTCAGTTCTCCAGGAAAGGCAGCCAACCTCCATGGAGAGGAAATGAAATAGGTGTGTGTGCATGTGTGTGTGTATACATGCTTAGAAACATCTGCCAGATGACTTGTTTGAGCTGTGAGTATACTGCACTGTTATCAATGTAGATCACCTCTGTATCTACCCTAATGGGTGACATACATTAGACTGTG
The DNA here is from genome assembly GCA_004119915.2 of Collichthys lucidus. NCBI lineage: Eukaryota > Metazoa > Chordata > Actinopteri > Sciaenidae > Collichthys > Collichthys lucidus. The sequence continues at coordinate 32,039,694 of CM014086.1, read as the reverse complement.
GACGTTAAGGTTTGTTCTTCGTTGTAGTTATTACAGATCATCGCTGATATTTTCCCCTCCACATGTTGTAGTTGATACTAAGCCAAACGCTGAGTCACATCTCAAAAATATGAACTGTGAGCCATTTGTCACATTTGTAGTGGAATAAAAATGCATGAAATCATGCAAGTTATGCAAACTCTAGGTCACAGGTCACAGGTTTGTCTTGTTGTCTCCGTCTCTGTTCCCTTTTTTTTCCTTTTTACTGTAGTAAAAGAGGTCATTGTTCTCAGTGGGATTATTGTTTCATAGATAAGGATATCAACAAAAGATATCAACTGGTCCCTGAAGGAAAGAAGTATTACTGAAACCAAAACCAAATTCTCCTTCTCCAGTGCTTTTGGACAGGTTCAGTCTTGAGGAGTATGAAGAAGAAAACTGACTGTTAGCAGTGTAATGGAAAACCCCAATCTGTAAGTTATAGTTCAAGCTAGACGTTAGAGTAGAACTGATTATATTAGTCAACTGATTGATTAGTCAAATTAGTCAGAAAATCTACAATTTTGACAATTGATTTTAAGAAAACTGTTTCACTTACTCATGTTATCAACTCTGACTTGAAAAGTACATCAGTTATTTCAATACTGTACAGGGTTCTCACCAGGATTTTATTTTAGAGTAATGGGGTAAGGCGAGGGAGCGTAGCGACCGAGCGGGGGGATGGTGCGCTTTGGGCTGGCCCCCGAGCGACACCGGGCAAGCGGTCTTCCGTACACCACATTTCCCACGTCCGCCCGTCGGGCGGGGATTCGGTGCTGGGCTGTGCAAAAAAACTTTTGACGATGGTGACGAAAACTGAAAACAGCCATTACGCTATATTAAAAATAACGTAACGGGGGGAAATTGCCGTTGCGGTCTGAAATTTTAACGTAGCGGGCCGCAACCATATAAAGCGCTGGCGAGAAGACTGCTGTAACATGGTTTTCATTTTTCTGTTTCTCATTAACCATTTCAATAATACTCGCCAATCCTGCGTTTGTATTTTATCAGGCTGGATGTGTCACATTAACCCTGGTCCCTGAGGTGAACTCCTTTTTCTAACTTGGTTAATTTACCGTGAACTACGGATGTCACCTTGTTTTTACGAAAACTACTTGATCCAAATGAAGTCTCAGTTTATTATCTTAAGTGCTTGATATAATATGAATGAAAGGAGTAACTGGGACAATGTGACGTTGCGTGATCAGCTTGGGAGAAGGAAAGAATCAGAATCCGATCAGCTTCATGTTGCCGATATTGATCCTTTTTAAAATGTATCCCCATTGGCTCAGACATGAAAAATATATACATATATATACCTGTTTCTCTTTCAGAGTCACCTGTGAGCCTTCAGGCTGTGTCATCTGCCGTTCACTGACCTTGACAAGACACTGGCATTATCAGTGAGTATGCGGCTTTCTCAGTCGGGTTTGAGGCTTCTTCTGTTGCACTTAGTCTTTTAGGAAAATACTGAGCATCTGTGAGTGAATGACCCTGGATTACAGAGGAGAAAGGACTTAGTCTGTCATTGTCACCAACTTCATACATGCGTAAAAGGACTACTTTTATTTTCAAGTTTCGTTTTGTTTCCATGTGTTCTATAGAAATGAAGGGGGTGTGGTTATCTCACAGATTCAGACCAAAGCACACGCTCCGAGGCCGAAGGAGACCTTTTTCCTTTTTTTTTCTTGCTGGCTTTGGCTCCTGACATCCTGCTCTGTCTCAGCTCACAGAGTCGACAGAGTCTCCTCTTGGACAGATAGCTCTGCTTGTTGCTAAACCAACCACTGGGTTCCAGTGCCTGCTCATCCCGCTCTGGTTGCGGTGCCCATTCTGGCATTGCTCCCCAGGGGCATTCCCCATTTCATCCCCTCACCCTGTCTCTGAAAAGCTCATGTAGGTGAGGTGTAAACAACACTACACTGGTGCTCCCAGTCTGGGCAGACACATTTATTTATTCGTATGTATTTTGCCTTATTTGTTTATTTCAGGATTTATTTTTTAGGGATATGTATGAATTTATTAATTTATTAGAAATGAATGTGATTTGCGATTCACGTTGTCCACAGTCAAGTTAACAGCTGTTCTCAGCACCACAAAGTTGCAATATAGAACTGCACCATATAGACTCTGGACATATGGTAGGTCTGGCAACTTTACTGTAGTTGGAGGATAATTTTAAAATAAAATATATAAAACTTTGAGAATAATACAAATACTAGTAAATGAGGAGTAATCTGCTTTGAGATAAAAAGTGGCGAGTAGGCGGCCCTTATCTTTGAGATTGAAACAGCATGTTTTGTTCCAGTAAATGTTTCGCTTCTCTCTCTCTCTGTGTCTTTCTTTCCCTCTCTCGCTTCTTTCTCTCTCCCTCTCCCTCTTTCACCTCCTCCTCCAGCCAGCAATGCTGCTCTCCTCCCCTCCCACACACACACATAGACACATAGATACAGACACTACTATAGTCGCACAAGTATGAGGGAGAGAGGGGGGGGAACGACAAGGAATGAGAGATGGTGTGGAGAGTGAAAGAAAAACACACCAGGGAAGAGAGACAGTGATGATAATAGAAATTGGAAGAGAGGAATGTAATAAGAGGAATCAAGATAAAAAAAAGAGAGAAAGAAAATCAGTTTTTATTAACAGAGGTGGACAAAGTCAGTGGATGTCTGATAATTTAGGACTCTGGAAAAATGTAAAGATGTAATGCTGAAGAAAATGTGAATTAGAAAATGGATCCAGCTTTTCTTTACACTGTAGTGTTATGAGGCAGTGCAAATGCCATCTTCTTCTTCTTCTTTTTTGGAACATTGTTAACATTTTAACTAACCCCAAGAGTTTCTCTGCTATGCTCATCGGAGACAGACTAAAAATGGATCTTATTTAAAGCCTTGGCTGCTCCAAAACAAACATTTGACTTTACGTGCAAAGTCAACTGAGGCCACAATCCATTTCAAGCTCATTATAATGGGGGTATTTTTCTTCTGTTAGACCTTCAAGATATAGAGGAACGCAATTTTTCTTTCGCCTTGTATTATATCTAAAAATGTAATTTGTAGTTGTTTTGTGTAGCAGTTACATTTGTGATTCTCATACTGCAGGATGAAATCTTCTAGTCAGTGTCGACTAAGGAGAAACCAACACTGGGCAGTGAGTGTCAGTTCAGATGGCATGGAGTCACAGTGACTGAGAGGAAGTCCCATTAATAGCCATATTCCTCACAGGGAGGATATGGTTGACATTTTTCCATGTTTAGGAAGGACCATAACACTTTTTTTGCCTGGTGGCATCCTTTACATTAATTGGACATTGCCTCTCTTGGATTCTGTGAACAAACTCCTTCACCAAACACTGATTGTGGATAATAAATGAAGAACAGTAGCTACATCTGTATTCAGTGTGGTACTGCAGGCCCATTAAATGCTGTTTGAATGGAAATGTACTCGCTTCCTGTCCTGTTTGCCTTGTTCTTAAAGGTTTTGTTCAGCTCCCGGTAAATGCTGCTCAGCCCTGATGGCATATCAGTGCTTGTATTACAGGCATAGATGTGTTTGTATGCAGCAAAACTACACTTTGAGAGGACTTTATGGATGCTTCTCCCATCACCACTTCTGCCAGCTGTGTTTTTACTAGTGAGATGGATGGCTGGCTGGCTGGATAGAGAGAAAAGAGTGAGGGGATAGCTTGACTTGATGGACTGACTACTGGGTTACTTTGTGTATCCATCTCTCTCTTTCCCACTTTCAGTCTCAGCATCTCATCTCCTCCCACATGCTCTCACATTGAGTGAGGAATCAATCCTTCTCACTTCCATTATCTCTCCCCATCTATCTCTGTCGCTCTTCTCTCCGCCACTTCATCCTGGCCATTCTCTAGCAATCGAACACACACTTGCTGTGGGCACAAACGAGCGCGTGTCTCTCCAGTCCCACAGCAATCATACCACGTCCTCATTAGGTCTATTCTAGTGGTCCGCCTTATCCTGCTTCATCCCTTTCCCCATATAATTGGGCAAAAACCTCTGCCTACCTGTCAGCAGGAGCCTGAATACAAAAGGCTGCAATTTCTCCCTTACAGCCACAGGGTCTATTAGCAGTGTGTAGGTTTTGACAATGGCCTCAGACCAACTATGGGTCATTGCTGCCCAGTGTTGGGTTCATCAAATCTGTGTATCCTGTGGAGTCAGATCTCATTCGAACCCCCACACCCTTACAACCTAACATATCAAGGCTGCACTGTGCAGAGAAAGAGACGGCTTTGAAAAACGGCTAATCATAACTAATGTTAAAGCTGTCTTCTTCAGGTGACCCCGTGCATGGCTGGGTAAACAGGTGTGTGCATTTACAAAGAGAAAACAGTTCAATAAATTACACCATACTTCCTTTTTCATCCTGCATTTTTGCTGTGTCTGGCCGATTCAAGTAATCATTGTGCAAACACAGGCGGATCCATCTTCTGTGTAGCTATGATTTATGTTCCCCAAAGGACTCTTAGTACAATTATTTGCTGTGTGAGGAGTAAGGAATCACATTTGTGCAACACCACTGTTTTTATTCTTTCGGGAGAAGTTTTCATCGGTGTGTAAAGATGCAATACATAACGCTTTCAGTAATCAAAGAGTGTTGAGTACAAACAAGGGGGGAAAATAAACTAGAAATAAACATTTTGTCATATTGTTAGGACTTGTGTTTTTACATAACTGGTTTGTGTGGCGGCAGAACCTGTGTAGTTTTTACTTGCTTCTTGCATAGTAGAGGAAATTAAGATCAACCGTACTTGCCACAAATGTGAAGTTAATTCATGTAGCTTTTTATAGCACATGTCAAAGTTTTTTTTTTTTTACGATAGAAAGCAGTATGAAGTGTGCATGTGAGGACTAAATGAAGTGTGTGGAATTTATTTAAGAACCTATAAAGTTGAACTTTAAAGTAAAGTATACATGAACAACTAGCAGGAATACAAAAAAACAAAACAACTGTTATATGGAAATTCTGGCAGCAGTACAAACAGACAACCCAAAGCCTTGATCTGCGTGGAGGCTCTGTACCTAAGCTTATGTTGCAGTTGCACTAATAGTCTCAGCTACTGGTAGTCCTAATGGAAACAGAGCATGTGTCATAAAAGCAGCGGGGTAGTTTTTAACACACCCTTAGAGTTAAGCTGATAATCTGCCGTTTATTGAGCTGTTGCAGAACCCGTTTGTGAGTGGGTTTTATTTTTCTTTGAAAATCACCCACACTTTAACGTCGAGTGCAACCGGCTCGGCCGTTCCCTGTCTGACCTGTCACTTCCTTAAAGGAAGCAGGAAGCGACTGAGATGTATTTCCTGTTGTAATGTGAGACAAATTCCATAGCTAAAGCAAAGGATGGCACAGCAACAGCCAGGACCTCCTTATACAATATTTACTGCACATTACATCAACCTGCATTAAACATAAACTCAGGTGTTTTCCTGTTTCTCTCGTGTGGTTATCACAATAGGCCTTATTCTGGTTTGGCTTGACTGGCTCCATTTCAAGTAAGGTTATAGCAGCATTACTAATATTATTCAGTCAGAAATGTGCATTTCGTTTAGTTTTATGTGGCCTTTGTTGTCCATTAGTGAAAATGTCTGGCCAGGCTGGGACACTGTGGAGTTTCAGCCCATTTAAAAACCTCCGTTCAATCCCCTCTTGACCCGTCTGATCTAACTATACTGTGTTTTTAAAGTTCCAGTGTGAGTAAAGTTACAGACTGCAACCGACCAACTGGCCTCACCCACGCTTCCAAGTGTGCATGAGAACCTACGGAGGCCTTGAACTTATTCTGCTTCTGTTGTCAGATAAGAGACTGTGAAATCAGGGTGTAATGGTCACTGTCAAGCTCCTGTGCTGCATGGTAAAATCATTTCATGATTGTATTGCAGTCGTACAAAGTCAACATTAGTTAATAACAACGCCTGTGCTATGTGATGAGCTATACTGACATTTATAATGAGAGTTCACAGATTAGATTGAATGCGAAAGAAACTTTACTGAAGAAATCTTAACTTTACTGCAACCCAGCACCCGGCTCACTGGGGAGGCTTGCGTCATAATTTTTTTATTTTTCCCTGTACACACCAAGCTGTCATTTTTAAGATTCATCCACTTTGGGTAAGAAATGGCTTTCAGTGCTTTTTAGAGGGTCGACACTGAATGAAATAGGAAGCATGTCTAAATTTAACCGGTTTAATGTGGATATACTCTTAAGACTAAGAGCTCAGGTGGTTATCTGTACAAGACCTTTGATGCTTTATTAATATTTCCATTACTTATTTGTTCTTTTGTGATTCCTGTCATTGCTCTGCTGCTGTCCGTCTGTCTGTCTACATGTCTATCCTCCTCTGTCTTCCTGCACAGAGTGAGCTGCCTTCAGTCTTCAGTCCTACTCACTCCTCTCCTCACTGCAGTGCTGTTCCAAGCTCACTGTTGCCCACGCAGTGCTGCGCCATTTTGGAAATCTCCAGCTCTATCCTGATAGCTGTAATCCATGGCTTTGTGTCTCCATGGCTAAATAAGTCACCTGTGCAATGAGGCGATAGGAGAACAAGCACACACTCCGTGGACTTTCATGTGGCCCCATGTTACACGTTTGAAGTGAACTTTGCGGTACAGAATTGAAACCGACCTAGTGAGACCATGCTGAGATGAACTTCCTGCGGGGAAACATGTAATTATCTTCTACATACCGTTCTGCCTCTCTCCCTCCGTCTCTGAACTTGTGTGCACCAGCTATTTTGTGATGCATCAAATGGGTCATAATTTGAGCACGCTGTCTGTTACCAGCATTTTATTTACTCTTTTATTTTTGATGACAGGGCCGTGGATCGGTTTGCGCTCTCTACTTTATTCCTCTCAATTGTGTTTTGCTTTTATTCCAAAATATTCCTTCCTCCTTCCTCATCTTACCCTGCGTATATCTTCTCCATCCTCCTTTCTCAACCGCCCTCTCTTCGTTCCCTTTCTTTATCTCTCCACAGTACGTCAGCCCCGAGCCACCATGTTAATTACACCACACTTCTTTTCCTCTATTATTCACCACGCTGCAAGTTCTGTCACCCCTCACACGGCTGTGCCTGCCTTTGCTACATCACCAGCGTTTTTTTGCCAGGGTCTGCAGTGGCTGTCGAAATGAGGAGGGGGGATGGGGGCGTGTACTGGTGCCCAGTTCAACAACAAATGGCTGCTTAGCGTCATGTGATTGGCACAGATTAGAGGGCTCTTGGTGCTGGTGCGGAGGTGGCTCTTGCAGAGGACCAGGTGGCTTCATTGCTGCTGCTGCTGCTGTCTGAGTGCAGCTGACTGAGCCGTTTGCATAAAACGCGTTTTTACTTTAATTTTTTTGTGACATTTTGCCTCTATTAAGTGCAATTGAATTTACGAAGATAGGAAAAATGAGTTACAGTGCTCGAATGAAGCCCGGTCTCACCTGATTCTAATGATTTTTATTTTTAGCCCTGTCACCTCGCTGCTGATGTCAGACCAGACAACAAACAGATGCCGCAGCACTGACGAGGAGGGATGGGGGGAAAAAATAATCATTCCTTAAATGCACCGCAGTTCGCTTGAAGAGTTTAGCACTGATGCACAAAGCATCTTAATTATAATTCAGAGAGTTTCCCACCAGGGCTATTTACATGTCATCTGCCATCCTAATAGCACACCACTCGCCTCCTTCTGGCTGGCTACTTCTTTACACTTTGGTGAATAACATTTTTAGTGAAGATGATTTACTGAATTAACACGATGAACAACGATGTTAATCAGCCTCAACAAATTCCGCTCCGTCGATCTTAGTTTAGTCGGTTTTAATTAAGTAACTTGACAGATACACACAGCACAAAACGCACATCTTTATTCATCGTTTTGCTAGTATCACACTGATACTGAGTAGTGTGTCACACACACACATACACACACACCATGCAGCTACTGCCAAATGTCTTTGTCTGTGGGGCATGAACAGCATCCGTCAAGCAGGCAGCTTGGTTAGTTTCAGTTGCTTATTTTAGACACCGGAGGGTTATAGTAAACGGATTGGAACCTCTCATATAAGGAGGACCTTTGTTCACTCCATGTGTGTCTGAGGTGCATGTGTGGATTATATTTATATACTCTTTACTTATTCATTGTCCTATGGGGCCACCCAAGAGTGAACAAGGTGTGACACAGTGTGCTCTGCAGCAAATGGGTTCGCTTTAGTTTAAAGCTACTGTAGCACTCTGCCATGCCTTCGTGTTTGAATATGCTCGATCACGACCGTTACCAGTAGTGATCAGTCCGGTTTATGAGGACGACAGTGAGAGTACAGACAGGAAGTGTGTGTGAGGCAATGGTGGGCACTGTGGCTTCAACATGCAGAAAACGAGAACACCACATACAGAGGAAATCCTACACCAACAGTTAAAAAAGTCATCCAGTGCAAAGTAACAAAACAATACATGGTTTGCTTTCTAAAAACCAAACGAAGAAAACATGCCATCTGTGTAGGCGAAAAATCTAATCTTAATGCCACTTCCGGGCGTGTAAACCGCACATCCTGTCTGCCAGTCAACAAGGAAGTTTTTCTGCCCTCCAAAACTGCGGTACAGGAATTTTATGAACTTATGTTGTGCCTCATCAATCCATTTAGCAACCATCTGTCTGTCTCATGGATGGGTACACAGCGCGGGATAAATGTGCTTGTTATCTAACGGGGGGGTTTAAGCAGAATGACAGAAAACAGAAAAATGTGCATAGAATCAATTTCCGCCCATCCTAACAGTGCAAACTGAACCTCTTGTGCATTATTCATATACCGTAAAATCAGGGCTACAGAAGCCAAAACGTTTCATATCAACTAGATTTAATAGGACCTTACAGTGGAACTCCATGGAAATGTGGTGGCTTTATGTGAACATCTGAAGCATGTTAGATGATGTTGTTGCATCAGAATTACCAGTCTATAAATAACAAATCAGGCTAAAGAAAGAGAGGGAACATCACTCTATCTGTTAAGAAACCATGCAACCCCCACCCTCCCAAAAATCCTCTCTGCTTGACATAAATAATAAATCGGCACCGTCACGACAGCAATTGGCTGTAAAGACATCACGCGACCCAGATACCACTGTCCTGTGTGCTCGGGCTAGAACCGACCTGATGAAGAGTAGCTCACTTGGGTTTTATTTGGATAGAAATATGTCAGTATTACACAAACCAGTACAACAACATCGTCATGTTATTGGACTGTACATATTTCACGTAAATTCATATTTGCTAAATAAAATCATGTGCATTGTATGACTTTATTTGTTTTCACTTGATATAAGAACGTGGATGTATAATAACAGGAGAGGAAACTGACGGTTGGACCCCTGAAACAAAGTAGGAGGAAGGCAAGGAAGTGTGTGTTGTGAGTGTGAGGGTGAAACGGGTATTGTTGCCTTGCTTTGGCAATGGTTTGTGGCTTTGATTAAACTGCATTGCTGAGCATACACGTGATGTTGAGATAGAGTCACTCTTCCTGTCTGTATGCTCAGTGTGCCGGCATGGTAACCAGTCTTCAGCTGTAGGTACAGTGGAAAGACATATACACACACCCACACACAATACACATAGCTTATTTGTGTCATTGTTGCACACTGTGCTCTCCATTTCACGTCACTCATGTCACTCTACCTGCTCCTCTTTCCGCATAGAAAGAGGCATCATCATAGCTGTTAACCCAGAGGGATGGAGCGAGGGCTGTTTAGGACAGTGCTTACACCTAAAAACACAGAAAAGTGTGCAAACTAACAAGCCAGCAAGAGAAAATTGTTAGACCAGGACAAAAATATTTAGTAAAAAATAAATCCTATACATGTTTTTTTTTTTAAATGGCTATTATAGTGTCAGTTTCCAGGAATGTATTCAGCCTTCATTGCTATAAAACAACCCAAATGAACAGCACAGCAACCTCTAACCTCCCTTTTTAGTTTCCACAAAAACATAACCTTGCAGCTTAGAATTTGTTTTTACATTAGTTCTAAGTAGGTGTACAACAGAGTGTAACATGCAGCAAAGAGGTTTAAAACGGTAAAACATTTTGTTTTTAAAGACTTTTATGTGATTGGACATAGTAGAAGAATCTAATGCAAAGGAAATATAAGAAGCTGCCATCTACACTTTGCTTAAAATATGAAGCGATTTCACAGAACACTTACAATTGAGAGCAAATCTGGTCCCTCACTCACCCAAGGTTGTTTTTTTTTGCCTGTCATCAGACATTGCTGCATCATCACATCTTCTTTGAGTCCCAATATAATAAACTTTTATTTAGCCCAGATGACGGAGTCTGAGGTTAATCCTCGCAGCGTTCAAAGCTTTTTGTTCTTTGTCTTTTCAGGTGATTGGTGCGTATAAGAGATCCAGGCATCTACAGTCAAAGGGGAGCTGTGTCTATTTTTAAATCGAGGCCAGGTAAGATTGTTTTACATTCGTATAAAGCGTGTGTCAGCTTTGGTGAAATGCAAAAATCTTATTTAAAACAAAAATCTCTGTTAATGAGACAATCAAAAGCTGCTGCTGCTGCTGCTGCTGGTGGTCATATATGACTAACTTTACAATTAAAGCTATACCTTCAACAAAACCTCTCAGGTACCTGTAACCATAACAAAATTGATATATTCCATTATTATGGGACAGCCACTTACTCCTCTCTCGTCACTCGATCAAATTTCAATGCTCATCTCCTCCCACTGCCTGCATTGCCGCTCTGCGATAACTCGGGGGAGAGGGGGAGTGTATGTGTGAACGCCTTTTGCAATTTCACACACGAGAGAAGAAGACAACAGGACTTCAGAGCGCCACAAAAAGCCCATTTCTACATCTCAGTGAGCTGGAGAGGAGACCCCCACGCTGAGCTCTGCAGAGGGAGGAGGAAAAAAAAAAACAGCGAAGCAAGTTTATCTTTCCACACAATTACAGTTTCACTTTGAAAGGCTCTGAGCTGAAACTCCAACACACTGGACTGCCTGCTGCCTGGCAGCTTTCAAAGAGAATAATGTTTGATTTATTTCTTCCTTGCCTATCTTCCCTCTGCATCTTGGCCTACCATTTCGTCATCGACACCCAGACAAGCTGAGATAAAAAGCTGTTTGGCTTTCAAATGGCTATGTAGCGTTTAAAAACAGCAGGCCGCTACTGTTTCATTTTGACACGCGAGAGGTTTGAAATAGCCGCATTTTTGTTTAAAATGGGATGCTATTGGTGCAGAGCAGTCATCGTTGCTGATGTTTTTTATTTTTATTTTATTCAGTCAAGTTCAAATATGTCTCTTTTACATCTACACTGACACTAAGGATTAAAGAGCCTGGGAAAGATGAGAAAAAAAATACTGTGATGCGACATTCCTCATCATCTGGTTCCTTTTGTTTGTGTGTGAGACACTTGTGGGTGCACCCTGAATGTCTGAGTCATAATCTGGACCTTTTCCATGTTCTTTTGGTCCTAAGGCACTTTGTGATACCTGCAGCGGCTTTGCACCCACTTGTGAACGAATGCATGTGCACACACAGACACAAACACACAGACAGACATCTTGCCTTAACGGTCACACCTATGCCCAGCAGCATCTTGGCAGCAGGTGTTTGAGAGGACATGCTGTCAAGGTTTGAGTCAGTGTCTGTCTCCTTTTCTGATTATTTCTAATTTTCATTTTCCCACCTACATCATCTATTACCATCAAAGAAGAGGGGGGGTCACTTTTTGAATTTTCCATTTTCTTAAGAGGCTCCTTCCATCATTTCCTTTATGTCCAAAGTTTTTTCTCCTACTCGTCTTCTTAGAGAGTTTGGGTTGGGTCTGTTCCCAAGAGTTGTAAAACCATATAATACATCGTATGTTTTGACATGATGTGACTTGACTTGACTCACCAGTGAGTGCGGTAATGAGGTCTCCCTTGGGAAACAAGTGACTAATTGGCAAATATTTGTAACATAAAAAACAGAACCATTGACACCGGCGTATAATTTTCTTTCTTCCTTTTTGTTTCTTTAAATCTTGTTTCTTTCTTCAGCCCCCTTCTTATAAAGAAAAATACTGCTCCATGATTACAAGGTGGCGATCCTCACTAAACACAGGCCTTGGGAAAAACTATCCATTTTCTTCAACTACAATACAAGCTGATTAATCAATGCCGAGCCCTGATTCACTCTGCAATTGTCTAAAAATATTAACTGGTTCCAATTTACGGTATTTCTGAGAACACGCAGAAGAAAGGGACAAAAGATTTCATTCTTCGCATCTGAGCTACACTCACAAACAAACACGTACACACCCACAGAAACCTCCATTTAACTTTCCGTGTCCTCTCTTTTCAAGAGTCTTCCTATGACTGTGTCTCCTTTCATTGTTCGGCAGTAGCCTCTCTCAGTTAGTCAGTTAGTTACACAGCCCGTCTGCTCTGTAATTTTCAGGTGTGTATGACTCATCGCACTGGAGCAGATTCATAGTCACACGCTGTCCATACCGGCACAGCTGTGCTGCTAGACAACAACCTGTAGCAGCCAGACACATTTTAAACAAGCATGAGAAGCACTATGCTTTACATATTTTTAAATCCCCATCGCAGCAATAATAACGGCCTTGTGACATTGTCCTTTTTTTTAAGTGAATTAATCCATAAATATTGTCATTTATTCCTCCTCCTTTTATTTCATAAAACCGAACTGATATGCAATCCATAGGGGGCTTCTCGGAAAAAGGACTGTGTAATTTGGCTTTAATTATGGGGAAAATTGACGTGGGGTTCGGTTGGTACACTTGAGTTAATTATTTCCAATTGATTGCTTTCAAAGCCTGGAGTCTCATAGCCAGTGCACAGCAAGTCAGTTGAACATGTAAAAGTGGCGCCCACGCACAAACAAACAGTTGAACACATGAATAATCAATTAATAACGAATGATATTGACTCTTATACTTGGAGCAGCTCTTCAATTAATAACTGCTTATAAAACAACTGCCGTTGAAATCAGACATCCAAAAGTCCCTGGTCCCGTCACAATTACTTAACCTCACAAGCATTAGCATGACGTCATATTAACTTGCACCACAGTCTATTACTGGAGACACAGGTCTCCAAAACAGCATGAAGTCATACTTGCCTCACTCGTCATTACTTATTCAGGCAACCACAATGACATCGTCATGATGTAATCTCCATAGAAGCCTTTCTTCTACTGTTAGGAAGTCTCCATGGAGAGCAGTTGCCAAACACTGATAGCCAGACAAACAAGTGTGTTGGGTTTTTATTAACTGTATATTTTAGTATAGTACTGATGATGATGATAACAACTACACATCTGATTAATTTAGGACGTATCCCAAAGTACTGCTTGTTCAGTACTTCACAGAGCCTTGGAGAAGTACAGCACCAGTACGAGTCTTCTTCAAGTCTGTCTTGAAACAACGCAGTTATTGGCCATTGTAGTCATTTCTCTGATGTGTTTTACAAGCTTCAGCAGTTAGTCAAATTAAGTAAGCATCACCTGAAGTTAGTCTTTTTAGCACCGAGTTGCCTCAGGGGACAGTTGCCTATTAAATTCACTCTCCAATAACTAGATTTGTAACTCTAATATCAAACGCTTGTTAGGATATTGCAGCAACACTTTCATGTTTTGGTAATGTCATGCCCGTGATTCCAAACACCATTATCAGTAAGATGCAAACAAGTCCCTTCGTTAACTGTTTCCAGTTGACTAGGCCCGCAGACAGTCTCGGTAGTACTTTGCCGCATTGAGCAGTAATGCCACATATTTACCTCAGGAATCGACCTCATTTAGACACTGCTAAAGGTTACTGAGTATCTGTCAGTGTAATTGGTCCTCTGTGACTGCAGAGAGGCAGACTACGCCACAATCATTCGTTTTAATTCCCAGTCTCCCTAACATACAGTATAATCCTCTCTCCCTGCAATCTGTTCTCCAACTCTTTCTTTTGCAGTTTTTTTACACTTTCACTGTTTTTTTTTCTTGTTCTCCCCAACTCTCATTAAAGAGTACTACACAGTCCTCAGAGGAGGAAGAGAAAGGCACACTGCAGGTAGTTATGTGAGTGTTATTTCAGATGCATCTCTGGCTTATAGTGGAGGGCAATGCAGTGTTACTACTCTGTGACTTCTACTGTTGTACCATTAGAAACAGCAGTAGAAGGAAATGAATCTTTCTTTCTCTCATCTCATTTAGGAGTTTGTCAATGTTATGCACATCTGTCATTTGGTATTTTGTGGATTTGAGTCTAATTGGTAGAGCTTTGAAAAGAATGGGGACCCATTGGTCTACATTAGGTTGGAGGCATGCAGTTTTGTACTGTTTAACAAAAGTTTAACAAGCTTAAATTATTTCCCAAGTGTAGAATAAAGCCCTCATGAGGAGGTTCCTTTTATATTCAAGTTCACCCCGTTGCACCATTCACAATCAACAACGCTTGCAAACTTTGAGATGATGAGATGTTTTTTTTTTTACATGATCACAAAAATATTCCCACAACACAAGCCTGTGCAGTATGGAAATGGAAATATTCCTGTATAACACCTGGCTGTGAAATGGAAATGACATTTGAGTTTTTTACTTTTGAATTTCTGCATGTACGACTTCTTTAGTGTTTAAAGCCAAACCAAAGCCCACACTGGGATGTCATGCTACTCAAATATGCCCATCTCAACAAGCAGGATTAGAGAGACTGTAGTGCTACAACAAAACACCCCAATCTTTGTTAAAGGGTCACCTATATTGAAATAACAGAAAATGTCTCAGACAACTAGAGGCACTGAGGTATCTCATAAAATTACTGATACAATTGGCAGTCTGCCTCTGCATTAATAATTGCATTTGAAAACTCTGTAACAGTAATGTATTGGTGCACAGCAAGGTTGTGGGAAGGGAAGGAATCAGGCATCCTGTTCTTTCTCTCTCTTCTTCTCACACATACACAAGCGCTTACAGAAATATGACTGTACAAGTACTTATCTCCATGGTGATACAAAGTGAGGTCTAGAAGAGAGAGGTAGTGCACCATTATGGACAAACCAGTAGACAATAGGGATGTGACTTTTGATCAAAAACACTATTCGAAATTCGCTAAACACTATTCGATATTCGATTCGAAAATCGCACGTGCAACTGACTACCCTGACTCTTAAACATAACCTAACCTTTTTATCATTTGTTCTTATTGTCTGTGATGTTAACATGAGTCCTTTTTGTTCTGAATTCTATTAAATTACCCATTTTCCCATTGATGACCCTTAGATCTGGAAGTATCAAAGATTTAGTAAATAAACCCATGATGTTGATGTTCTCTCTCTATCCCCTTTCTCTCCCTGTGTTACTTTTTTCAGTTGGTGAGTTGGTCCCATCCAGACTAAATTGAGCTCTCTCTCCCAGCATGGTTGCAATGCAGACTGCTTTATAGAGACCACAGTTGTGAAAGTTCACCATCATCCCATTTCCTTTCCTTAAGCTTCAGCTCTGTGAAGGTACAGCATCTCTGCTGTTGTTTTTATCAAAAAGAATGCAAATGCAATGCCTTGATCTTCTTAATTGCGGCCATTCCTTTATTGGAGACCACTGATTGAAGATCTTTTGTTTACTATTAATTGTTCAGTATTGAGACCTATTCATGTATTTTTTTTCCTATGCTCTTTTACAGCACCGAATGTGTCCGTGAGACCCGTCACTTCACTCCATGGGCATTATGTTAACCCTAATCTAAACTCATTAGCAACCCTACCTTTCCCTCCCATCTCCCCTCCCCATACCCCACCCCATCTCCATCATGACCAGTCTGAAGCGTTCTCAGACAGAGCGCTCGGTTGGGGGCTCAGTGCCGGCTACTGATGAGTTCTATACCCGCCGCCTGCGACTGCCCAATGGGGGGGCACCACCACCCCGCAGTGAGAGTGCCCACATCTCCTCTTCCTCCACCACCGGCACCAACCCTGGCGTCCCCAAAATGGGGGTACGGGCTCGTGTGGCCGATTGGCCCCCGCGGAAAGATGGGGGAGGAGGTGGTGTTTGGCATATCACTGTGGAAACTGATTCACCCAGCTCTACCAACACCACCAGCTCTTCAGGATCAGGAAGTGGAGATAGAGAAAGACTTGGAGGAGGGGGAGGAGGAGGAGGAGGAGGAGGAAGTGGAGGTGGAGGAGGTGGTGGTAGTGGTAGTGGTAGTGGTGGCAGCGGAGGAGGTGGGGTGTCAGCCGTCACAGCCCACAGCAATCTGTCAGCTAAGCTGGGCCACCTGATAAGCCCACAGGACTCATCCATGCTGCGCAACATCCACAACACACTAAAGAGCAAGATGCAGAGCAAGGGGAAGGACAACCGCTTCCTGTCACCAGATGGCTATCTGGGATCGCCTCGCAAAGGCATGAGGCGTATCCGCCAGCGCAGTAACAGTGACATAACCATCAGTGAGCTGGATGGGGATGGCAATGAGGGTTGGTCCTTCTCTGGATGGACACCCATGCACCGTGAATATGGCAGCACTTCATCCATAGATAAACATGGAGTGTCAGGAGAGAGCTTTTTTGACATGCTAAAGGGATACCAGTCCTCTGAGGCTCCCGATCAGCGAAGCCCAGCTCCAGAGAGGCTAACAGAACTACTTACTGTGGCCCCGATAAAACAGGCTGCTTTGGACCTGCCAGATGGACCTTTAGGTCCAGCCAGAGGTAGTCCTGCCAGTCGCCTCAAGGAACGAGAAAAGCACTTGAAGAGGAGGTCAAAGTCAGAGACAGGTGGAGAGTCAATATTCCGTAAGCTGCGCAGTGTGAAGGTGGAGGGTGACACATCGAGGGCAGGCTCGGATGTTGAAGATGGGGGGAAAGGGGATGAAAGTGGCCCACCCCCCAAACCTTGGTTGTGCCAAAAAGGCTTTTCCCACTTTGATATCCAGTCTCTACTCTTTGACCTCAATGAGGCAGTCCAAAGTCGGCAATCTGGGTCCAAACGCAAGAACACTACAACCGGGGCTTCGGCTGCTGCTGCCGCCTCGGCTTCAGCCACATCCTCCCTCTCTTCCAATCAGAGCGCAGTGTATGGGTCCCCCTGTGGCTCACAAGAAGAGCTGAGCAAGGAGGGAACAGGCGGACACAGTACCAACCCCGCCTTGGACCCTGGTGATGACAAGAGCAATGACCTGGTGCTCAGCTGCCCTTGTTTCAGGAATGAGATTGGTGGGGAGGGTGAGAGGAACATCTCTCCTGCTAAACAGGTAGGATGATTAGATCACTTAAAACTTGATTACTGCATCTTGAACATGTGCTAAAGATTAAATATATGATTATGGTTTTAACGTTTCCTTGTCTTCCATCCTGCAGCAGGGCAGCATAGGTAGTGGTGGGAGCTCAAGCAGTTCTTCTGGCAGTACAGAGGAAGGACCTTTGGATGCCACCCTCACTACTCATTTTACCAATGCTGGTGTGGCTGTGTTGGAGGCGTCCAAGGATGGGCCAAGCCAACACGCTGACAGATCCAAACGATACATTGTGGAACATGTTGACCTTGGCGCCTATTACTACCGAAAGTACTTCTACCTCAGAGGTAAACAAAATAGTATATTATGTGCTTAGATTCTGTTCTGATTGTGCTCGCTTTTTCATTTCCGGTGTGGTTTTCTGTCCTAAATGCTGTTGGCTGTTTACTGTACTCCCAATTCCTCCTCACCCCTAGAACACTGGAACTACCTGGGGGTAGATGAGAACCTTGGCCCAGTGGCAGTGAGTCTGAGAAGGGAGAAGTTGGATGAACACAAGGATCATGGGCAGCAGTACAACTACAGGGTCATCTTCAGAACGAGTGAGGTACGTTGAAATGGACACATGAACGTCCTACAGTCTATACTGAGTGATGTATCTGTCCACTCAACAGGATGTCCTGTGGTTGTAGCTCTTCTCTCTGGAGCCACGAATGTTCATGTTCACAAATGTGTCAATGTTTAGTACACTGTGTACTGTACTGAGAGATGTAACAGAGAAACACCTCAAATTATTGCGTTTTTGATTGAATTTGTAATGTGTTTTTTTTTTTCCACAATGGTTTATCCACAATGCTCAATCTGCCGATTGATTCGACGTCTTTTGTAAATCCCTGTAGCTCGCTGCCACCTCCTCCTATAGACACGCCAGAGCCAGAGATCCATGTCCTCATTCTCTGAGCCGAACGCCCACCTACCATCTTTGTCAGCCTTCATCTGTGAAGAACTGAGCTGTGCCATTTTGCAGCTAAATGAAACAAAAATAGCGCCAAAGGTATTTGAGTAGAGGAGGAAAAACATTGCTCTCGTATTGAAGCGCTCCATGAGTAATAGCCCCTCCGATCTCTTGGGATGATGCACGACCTACTGTGCTGTGTTTCCCTCTATTTTTTTTCCCCTTCTCTTGCCTCCCTCTCTCCTCTCTAATTGCTATTTTCAGAGCAGTGAGTTCAGAAGGTATAGGATATATATATATGTGTGGGAGTGAGTGGGATGCACTGATGTTGAGGGGATAAGTCCAGTGTCCACTGAGGACAACAATTTGTCCTCTCTTCAGTGAGTGCTTCTCTTCAGAGGATTTATACAAAGCCTTGGAAGTCTGGAACATGCTTAATTTGACCAGTTATGTTTGATTTTCAATATAATCTTTTAATATCTGAAATGAAATGATCCATTGTTGTATCTGTTTGTTGTCTCCTAGCATTTTCACTCATCATTCATTGTTGCATAAGTCCATTGATCCCTTACTTTAGCAATTAGAAAGTGTTAAATAATCCTAAACATAAAGTTAAAGTTGATAAGGGAGATAATAGGTGGCAATAAGCCACTTTTTTTAAACTTGGATTTATATTGACAATTTAGATGTGCCTTGAAAGTGCTTGAATTTTACTCAAAGTTTTACTCATTTTACTAAAATACTGTATGGACCATGTCTTCCATTCGTTTAACCTTGGGGCCATTTGCACCAACATTGTTCCAATCGACACACAAACCAAAATGCATTAGTGATTTTTGACAGCAATGGGATCCTTACAGTTATTCCCATGGATAGCTGTGTTTATTTGTTCACTATAGATATTCAGATCCTGGTCCTTCTACAGTTCCTGATTTATTTATGGATGTCCTCCTTGTGTTTGTTGTTGTTTGTCAAGGAGTCTTAAGTCTTCATAGTGGAAATGATAAACCAACACGGATTCTTTCTTCTCTCTCAGGCCTCTGCAGTTTTGTTTTCTAGGGCAGAAAACATAGTCTGTTCAGAATCTATTTTTTAGCCTGGATTTTGGAGGGAGAAAAAAAAGATTGATTTCATGAGTGATCCTGAGCCCATGATGCAGCAATGGCCATGATTATCCTTTGAAAAGAGCTCTCATGCTGCACATTTAATTTAATTGCACAGGCCGTTAGGCCTCATCACAGGGTTTCTTGCAGTTTTCCAAACATAGACTTGCTCTACTGATCTGGTGAAGGCTGGGCAGCTAGTTCTGCTTTTGTTGTTGCCATTTAGAGGAAGATTTTCAAAAGAACCAACACACTGCACGGAACAGAGAGGGGACGGACCCAGACTGTTCTGTTACTGTTGAGGGAGCTTCTGCATTACTGCAGTGTAATATGCTCTAATAATAAGATACAATCTAGTTTGCGGATCCTACTGGGAAGTGTTTCAGAATATTAAACACACACATTGTATTCAGTAATTGTTATAAGCAATTTTATGCTCCCCTGATCAATGGAGAAATAATATTTATAATAACAGCACATACTTTTGTATGATTTTTTTATTTTTATGATTTCGATAGTTAATGATGAAGCCACAGGCAGTGCTGATGACAAACATTTAGTTGGTAATTCATTTCCAGTTCCACAGCAGAGGGCTTTTTTGTTTTTGACTGATTTGATTTTCTTCTTCAAAACTCAAAAAAAATCCTCAGTCCAGTTTTCTTTATCTTCTCCCAGCTGAATACCCTGAGGGGCTCCATCCTGGAAGATGCAGTGCCTTCCACATCCAAGCACGGCCTGGCTCGCGGCTTGCCCCTCAAAGAGGTGCTGGAGTACCTGGTTCCCGAACTCAACGTCCACTGCCTGCGTCTGGCACTCAACACGCCTAAGGTCACTGAGCAGCTGATGAAGCTGGATGAGCAGGGGGTAAGGAGACACAGAAAGAGGTGTTACTTAGACTTCATACTGTCATCATCATTCCTCATAAATATGATATATTCAGCATGACTGTGATCATTCTTTGAACTAACGGCACTCGTTTCTCAGAAATGATCCTCTCCAGCACATTATGTTCATCTTATATTTTATGAATCATCTCATATGTAGGTGTGTTTTCACAAAAGGGGGCATGTTTCATCATGGAGCGGAATTAGTTATTATTTATTATGTTATTTATCCATTCACTCGCAGAGACTATTATGCTGGATTGTAAAAACTCCCTCGCATATCGGCCAGCACACACGCATAACCTCGACCTTAAAAAGGAAAAAATACAAACTCTTTGATACTCGTGCTCCCTGATGCAATCATCAAAAGCTCAACCTCTGAAAATGTCAACATGATTTATCTGGAAAATGGCATCATGAACAACCCAAGGTGGTTATTCTTAAAATGCCAGCACGGAGTCTCCCTCAAATGTCAACATGTTTGCTCTAACATGATTTCTACACAGCAGTGTAAATATATATACGTGTGTATCCTCTTTTCATTGCAACGGTCTCTGGTTCTCTCTCCATAGTTGAGTTTCCAGCGGAAAGTTGGAGTGATGTACTGCATGGCAGGCCAGAGCAGCGAAGAGGAGATGTACAACAACGAATCAGCTGGCCCTGCGCTGGAGGAGTTCCTTCATCTGCTGGGAGAGAGGGTTCGACTCAAAGGCTTCACCAAGTACCGGGCCCAGCTGGACACGAAGAGTACGTACATGAACAGAAATTACAGGTTTTCCTGCAAGTACGGTGGAAAAAAGCTTCCAGATGCTATTACACTGACACTAATTCACAGCAGCAGTGTAAACAGTGATTAACACACAGAGTAGAAGTTCTCAGTGATTAAAGATGTCTTGTGTTCAGTCACCCTGCAGGCATTTGATGGATTGCAGCATGCAGGAGGTGGTCAGACCAACATGGCATATTAATTTGATCAGTAATTGTTGGGAATGAGATCAGAAAGACCTTTACTGTAATATATAACAATGATGTGTAAAAAAACGATTGCATGGCTAGATGGGAAAATTAAGTTGCAGCATATCAGTCCAGAGGTCTGTCTTAATTTCAGAAATTAAGACCAATTATATCGGTGTACAACATAGATGTTACCCTTAGGGAGTAACTCCAGAAGACTCTCTTCTTGGCCTCTGAAGTCAAAGACTTCATAGGTGTTACCTACAAGCCATTGTGAGTACAGGATAAGGATGTACAGTGTGAGGAGAAAAAAACAAAGAAGTGAAAACATTTGGCTTTATTCCACCACTGAAGACTGCTCTCTATGCGCTGCCTTCAAAATAAAAGTTCCTTTAATTCCAGTCATGTGACAGATGGCCTTTGGTGTCAGATTATTCTGCTGGATAAACCGATGCACCATGTGTTCTCTTCCTCTTTCCACCTCTGCATTGAGATTAATGTCTGCTTTCTAAGCCTGTGTTTGATATATAACTCTATAATGATATCATTATATCAGTTCAGTCATTCTCCATAAACTCCCCCTGTCACCTTTTTGCAGGACACATAATACAACCTTGAGCTAGCTTTAGTAGATTAAATGCAGCAATACAAAGGGAATCCCTATAGGAGGAGTGTAATTAATTGAGGTGATCTGGCTTGGTTAAGCGTGGCCTTTTAAACACCTTGTGACTGTCGTGTTGTCTGATTAGAGCACGTCGATAGACTGGAGGTGGTTATCAACATGCAGTGGCTCTCTTCAGAGCTTGTTAAGAGATCAGACAACCCTTGGTCATCTGATCAGCATCATGAAGATGTTTGGCTGTAATTGTTCATAGTATGCTAGTTTATAATGGGAATTACAAAATGCTGTTTGTTTTGAATGTTGATTTTTTTCAGTCGCCTTCTTATAAACACGTCTCCAAAATCTGATAGCAATAGTTGTTTCTGTAAAAGAAGAAATTAGTCATCGTAAAGCTACAGTTTCAGAATGTTTTTATACTAGAATATAACTGCTTTTCACAAATCTCTGCGGTAACACCCGAAGAGTGTGTCCTAGTGTGTATACTGTATATTTTTGGATTCCAAAGCATGAGAAATTTACACGTAATTGTATCCTCAACAGCTGACTCGACAGGCACCCACTCCCTGTACACCACTTACAAGGATTATGAGATCATGTTCCATGTGTCTACCATGCTGCCCTACACACCCAACAACAAGCAACAGGTATGTTAATAAAAGGGCTCACAGCATCTAATGCACCGTCTGTACCTCCGCAAACAGGTTGTACCTTTCATTTCTAAAGAAAACATTGTCGTAAAAACACGCACGTTTCTCTTGTAAGATTGGAATAATTCAAAGCATGCTACTTTCATTAAAAGCTTACGTTTTAATTTCAAAAGCTACAAAGAAAAATGCTAAAGAGATCATTTCTTTCTAAGTTCAGTAGGAAGCAGATAAATAAAGCCTGTCTTCCTGTCAGCTCTGGATTTCTATGATTTTGTCTCTAGACACGCCTCTGCCTCCGATTCTTAACCACAATAAAATTTAGTTTTATTGGCAGTGACAGTTATTCTGTGTATCATTGCATTTTAAAGAAAAGGGCCAGTTGGACACCTCTAACAGAGAAATGTGACATCGATTTCTTTTTTTACTAATAAAGCCCTTAATGGCAACTTGCCCTCATTAATTACCTCTTTACTAAATTGTCCTATAGTTGTCATTAACTCATTCAAGTGATTGACTTAACACTCAGAATGTTTGCAGGCACTAAATTTGGGTAATTGCTTCCAGTTTTTGTGCTGCACATACTTTTGCGAGACACATTAAAATATAATGCTCTCGTACTTAGAGGTCGGTTTAATTTAACTGTTCAGCTCTTGAATGTAAGTGTCTTTAAATGTGTTTCCTGGTTCATTATTTCTGTGTGGATTTATTCTTTTGTTCTGTCGATATTACCAAAAATGAGGAAATGCCCTCAGATTTTTATTTATATATTTTACAAGTCCTATATTAAGGTTGGATGAATGAAGGGATGAATAAACATAATCTGAAGAAGTTGCGGTTGTCTAGATAATGTAATAGTCAAGGCTTTCTCCTACAGAATTTTTATGATTTCTTCATTTTCACAGTGTTTTCTACATTTTAATTGTTTTTCTTCAAATCTAATTTAATATAACTCTGTATGTTTCTCCTGCTGTCTTTGCTTTACCAGTTACTGAGGAAACGGCACATTGGGAACGATATCGTCACGATTGTGTTCCAGGAGCCCGGGGCGCTTCCTTTCACCCCCAAAAACATCCGCTCACACTTTCAGCACGTCTTTGTGATCGTGCGTGCTCATAACCCGTGCTCCGACAACAGCTCCTACAGGTGAGATATACTTCTTTCTTCAAGAGAGTGTTTTATTTGGATTGTTTGCCACTCTGTTGGGCTTTTAGCTGTCCTATACTGTAGTTTGTCAGAAAGACATTCATGGTATTTTAATCACCAGCACTGTTACCAGAAAAGATTTCACGTATTGTTTCTCGTAAGTGTTTTTTAATCGTTTATCCCAACTAGTCACTAAAGAGTTGCTTTATAATGCGTCATCTCATCATAGATGCATAATTAGGACGTTGTTTTATGACAATTATGCCTCATTAATCAATTTTTCATCACTGCCGAAATAATAACGTCCTTATCCGTTGCTTCAAAAAGTTGTTCATCCCTCATTGCCTTTGCACTTCCATTACTCCACCATAGAGTAGGCTGTAAGTGTTGAGAGCCCTCTCTGCGGCTCACAAGTTATTACCACATTGTCAGAGATGTGTAATATGAAATACAAAGTGCCAACTCAGAGTCATTTTTGAGACATGATGAATATTCAGCCTTTCTTATTTCCTGTTTAAATCCGGAGCCTTGAAGGACGTTTCATTCTGTTTATTTGGGCCTCTGTCTTGTTATCTAGTTTTCTGTCATTCTCTCTCATCTTGCTCTCTGAATTTCTCTCTCTCTCTCTCGCTCTCTCTATCACTAATGGCTGTTTTAATTGCTGTTTGAGCACATTGTGAGAAGTCCTAATTGTCCCCCATGGGGCTACTTCGTTACTGAGCAACAGCACACACACACGCATGCACGCACAGAGAGCCCAGCTATAGAGTGAATATAGAGCAAACACACACACACACACAAGTTTTTGGATGTAAAAAATAATTTCACACACACACTATAGAGGTGAAATGTCAGGTTTCAGAAGTAAATTACAATTCAGAGACACCACAGGGAGTTTGACTGAGTCATATTAAGCAAAGGATGCTTTGAAGCTTTGGCGTGTTTACCCTACGACATTATAAAAATATTGTTTTATGTAGTATGGCTCTGACCTCGAAAGCAGTGGCTTATATTATACTACTCTATGCTATGCTTTATGTGGATACAGGATAACTGTACTACTTGTACAGTCGTTTGCTTTGATTTGAAATACAAAAATCCTGTTTTAATTGGGAGTTGCGTGCAAGTCTTAGTAGAATAGATCCATGTGCCAGTTTGTTTTGTCACATAGATACATCACTGAGATTATTACACGGGCAGACAAAGAAGAATCACGTTGTATGAGGTAATTGTGCCTGTATGACTGAGCTGAATGTGGCTCCCAATGACAATGACCATGCCTAAAATCCCTGATCGCTTACCTTCTGTGTCTAGAACACATCACCGCATGTGGCCAAGCAAGTCACTATGCAAGCCTAAATACCGTAAATGGCTCATAAGTAGACCAAAAACACATTATATGTACCTTCCTCACGCCTACACACATACATGCGTACAGTACACCTCTGAGCCACCCACTTCAATAGGTATTGACATGTTCCTTTTCTTGCCTTGGCTCAGTGGGCAGCGGGTCGTGGATACTGGAAGAGCGGAGCTGCCCACACACTGGATATTTATAAGACCACAAATCACTGAAACCACAGGAATGTGCGCTTTCATTTTTACTGCCAAACCTCCTGCCACTGCGGATCACACAGCAGCCACACAGCCCAGCAATCCCAATTGCACTACACTCTCCTTTCCCTCTCTCTCTCTATCTGGCGTCCTCATCCTCCTTTCTCACTCAGTCTCTCTTTCCTCATTCATTTTTTCTTAATGCTCTCTCTCTGGATTTCTGGCTTTCACACCTCCATACCCCCCTCATCTC
This sequence comes from Collichthys lucidus, assembly GCA_004119915.2. Taxonomy (NCBI): domain Eukaryota; kingdom Metazoa; phylum Chordata; class Actinopteri; family Sciaenidae; genus Collichthys; species Collichthys lucidus. The sequence goes on along the minus strand of CM014086.1, from coordinate 32,014,321 downwards.
TCCCTCTCTCTCTCTCTCTCTCCATCGCTTCTCTCTGTCCTGCATGAGTCACGGGTCTTTGGTTGACTGACTCACAGGTGTTTGAGATCAGAACAAGTGCTTTTAGAGCTCCAGTGTGATGTATTGAGTGATGTTCGTAGTGATGGAGAAGAATAAGAATAAAAGGTCACATTTTATTTTAATCATGTATTCAGCCTGCTTATAACCACTTTAGCCGTACCTCTCTGAAATGCCTTCCATGATTCATTCGTCATCTACAGAAAAGCAGGCATATATGTGACTACCTCACTTACGTCATGTATTGCCTGTCAGTTTAAAATATTTATTATTTACGATTCCTTAATTCTTTAAGATGAACGCTAGCTAAAATGATAATTTTATGTTTTTTTTCCGGTTTTGTTGACATCATGCCAATTGATTATTTTCAGCATGCTATATTTTGAAGTATTATTCTAGTATTGTACTTACAGTTTGCAGGGAGAGCAGCTTTCTTTTGCAGCACACTAACACTAACACTCAAATTACCAATAGTCTGAACTTAAATACAATATATTTCCATATTAAGTGTCATTTTAAACTTGCATCAACAGTTTTTTGGACACTTGGGGGCAGCAAAAACATGCACTGACATATTATCACTTCTTAAGTTAATGAGGTGAAGTTATTAGTGGACAATTGGCCATTTACACATCCAGCAAATAGAGAGCAACATTAGAATTCATTTTGGAGTTATCTTTACCTGATAAATGTTGGTATTCACTTGGTTTTGGTTTTGTCTTTGGTCACCATCTGCTGTGCCGAATATTGTGCTCTATGTCTGCATAATGCTCTAGTATGCTTACCATTATTGCTGTCTCTGTCATTTGGTGTTGGACAAGTACTGTATATATGTTTTATGGCTCCAGAATTACTTAAGGGTAAATTCAACGGTGGGGTTTGAAGTCGCGTGGAGAACTGACCGAAACAGGGTTGTGACAAGTCCAGTGGGGTTTTGGCGTAAGGGATCTAAAAGTCCAAACCAAGTAGTCATCGACAAACAGACAAGGGCATGCATAAAAAAAAGTGTGACTCAATTTTTATTCAACTGTTTGAATTATTTTATATTTTTTTAAAGGCATAAATAAGAGAAATAAGGTTAATATTTAAGGAGTAGTAAAAGCAGTTAAAGTGACACAGCTTTCTAACACAACAGCTGCAGGGATGTTCACGTTAGTGTGTTTGTATGACCCTCCACCTACACACCTGTACACAAGCACTTCCTTTCTCCTCCTTTTTGTCCATGAGAGTTCAGTACACATGCCATGTGGGAAATACAAGTAACATTTCGACATACTAACAACCACTGAGGGTATTCCCAGCATTCATTCATCATCAACATTGTACTAATAAAAGTCATGTGTTCACTCTCCAAGGAAATTTCAAAGCAGAAAAAAAAAAGTTTCCTCTTTTACCTCTGTCTGCCACAAACGAGGAAAGGTGGGAAATAAGGTGTCAACAATTTGATGGTTATTATAATTGAACACCACACGTCTCCGGTGAGGACGGGGTGTCTCTGAGGTATGTTTAGAAATATGTGGGTGACATATTGACTTTAGTTGCTTATTGACAAAGCGATTAATCCCGGTGTCGACGTGCGTGCTGATGCATGTCAGCAGGGAGGCGTGTGGGATGAGGGTCTGACTTCCAGTGCCACTCTTGTCACCTGGTAATTATCACCTGATTGAGGATCTGTGATTGAGCTCGTTCGGCCAGGAAGAGGTTGGGAATAGGACAGGTGATTCATGCATGTATACACAGTGCTATTTTGGTTGTTTAAAGGGAGACTTCAGGGTACTTTTTCCCTATTTTTGTCAACCACTTCAGGCCGAGACATTCCACAGGTCAGGTTGTAAGTCTGTTTGTCTCGCATAACAGGAAAAAAAAATGCATTTTTTCCAGCAAGCAATCATTCCCCTGTCTTTTCAGAGTCTCCCGCACAGACCTCCTTTTTCAGCCACATTTTCCTTTTCTCCTCACTTTTTCTGGGGCAAGAGATTTGGAATATGCCTCCTCCCTCATCCTCCTGCTTTACTCTCCTTCCTCTTCTTCCTTTCTATGGCGGCTCTGCCGAGTTCCTGACATACCAGACAGGGCAGACGGCCTCAGATGGCCATTCCAGGGACTTAATGAAAGGAAAAATGGGATGAGGAGAACAGAGGTGGAGAGCAGGGAAAACAGAGAGGTATAGGACATATAAACAGCAGCATTTAGATAAAGATAGCAGACAGTAGACGGCTAATAAAGTCCAGGATGGGGCCTTTTTGGTTCCCATACTCGAGTGAGCAAACAGCACGAGGCTCCATATCAAACATGAACTCTGTTGCATAATCTGGCAGTACCTTTAAATCTTAGTGACATAAATACTTCAAGTTTAAATCTGATTTGACATTTTGAGATTTACTATGCAATAAAACATTGAATCTAAACCACAAGTTCTATGATGTCTGAACAAAATACCCACCCGAAACAGGTCAAATTGTTAGAACAACTGATTTGTAACCATCAAATCTCTTTTCTTTCTTTTTCCTCATGTCCCGGTCTGTTCCTCTCCCTGTAGTGTGGCGGTGACTCGTTCCAAAGACGTGCCGTCTTTCGGTCCCCTCATCCCAGAAGGTGTGACCTTTCCCAAGTCTTCTGTGTTCCGGGACTTCCTGCTGGCCAAGGTCATCAACGCAGAAAACGCTGCCCACAAATCACACAAGTTCCGCGCCATGGCCACCCGAACGCGCCAGGAGTACCTTCGTGACCTGGCCGAGCGCCACACCACCAGCACACCCATCGATCCCTCGGGGAAGTTCCCTTTCATCTCACTGGCCCACAAGAAAAAAGAGAAGAGCCGGCCGTATGGGGGGGCAGAGCTGCGCAGCCTGGGGGCTGTGACCTGGCCGGTCCACGCTGAAGATCACGGGACCGGAGGAGAACTGGAGGCCCTTCTGGCCATCTCCAATGACTTTCTCATCCTGTTGGACCAGGAGGCCAAGGCCGTGGTGTTCAACTGTGCCACTAAGGACGTGATTGGCTGGACACTGAGCAGCCCGGCGTCTTTGCGGATTTTCTACGAACGTGGAGAAAGTGTGTCTCTGAGGAGTATCAGTAATAACACGGAGGATTTCAAGGAGGTCGTCAAACGTCTAGAGGTAAGAAGACACACACAATACATTACGTATGTAATAAGACTGGTGGCAGCGTGTTTGGATAATGACATTATAAAACCTATTCTCGTTTGTAATTTGCTTGTTTGCTACATTTTTACAAACACTGACATTAGTGGATGTTTCTTCCCTCTGCTGTGGTCATGGCAACCACACATTCAGGCTCAAACTAGGTCAGCTTGGTGCCAAGTTTCACTTCCAACAGGACTGCCATAATGCAGTTTGTGAGTGGCAACAAAATGATGTTTTGCTCCCGGTGACTAAATGATGGGTGGCACGACTCACTCTGTCCGAATTAGGCCAGACTCCATGTGAAAACCAAAGACTGGCGGAGGAGACAAACGCTCATTCATGTAGCAGATAGACGCTGGGAAACCGAACCAATGGACTAAACTGCTGTTGTCTGCCATTGATCATTCACCTGGCCCACTCACAGTCTCTCCTACTATTTACTGTTGGCTGTCAGTCTGCCAGAACGACAACGTTTTTGTGTGTACGTGCCAAAGCTGCTGTCTCATTACTGCTCTCAGTTTATTGGGGGAGAGAGAGGAAAAAAAAAAACTCTGGACAACATACTCCTACAGGCTCATACACCTACACATACAGTGAAGTGGTGCTAGCTCTTCCTTAGTTGTTTCCATGGAAACTGGTTAGGGAAAAAAAGGTGTTTTCTTATGTAATCACCAGTGCTTTAGAATGCATTAATTTCCTGAGCCTCTCCATACCGCCGAACTGTGTGTGTGTATGTTTTTATCATGCATTTATGTAACCTAGATTGGGTCCAGCACCTGATTTGCACACATACATATTAACATATCTGAACACACACACATATATATCTTTATTTGGCTCAGAAATGCGTCACTTTCAAGTGGCATTTTATGCATCAGACATTAATCTTCAATCATTTGGACTACCTCTGTGCCAAAGAGAGGAAGGGATGTGGCCTCGGGCCACCCGCTTTTTGGAGCTCGACTCTCTAGCTCTCTCTTTTTCCCCTCTTTATGTCTCACTCTTTTCCTGTCTTCTCTCTGCTCTTGTTTGCTCCTCACCATTCCCTTTTTTTTCTTGTCTACTCTCTTCAACTCCCACGCACGCATTCAGAAACATCAGAGAGCGTCATAACAATTCCTATCAGGTTCCAATCCGGAGCATGATTTATTCACGCCTCCCCGTGAGTTTGACTTCTGCGGAGCTTTTGCTTGAACGTCCTGTTCAGACAGAGGAATGCAAGGTGCCCTGAAGCTGCCAGGCTTTTCAGTAGAGGGAGAGCGAGCGAGGGGGGCCCGACCACAATTTGAAAAGTGGTCTGCATGGTTGCGTGTGGTTTAACCATATCCTTTGTGATTGCCCTTCACAGTTTGACAGGTGATCCAGGCGGTTTCCTTCTTCAACAGTTTTTCCCACATGTGAAAAAGAAGCATTCCCTGCCGGCCTGAACGCTCAGAGTCGCATATATCCATGAAAAAACACGAAGTTCAAAAGTGTCTCTCCTAAGCGACTAATTTCTGTGTGAACACAGCCTAAAGTGTCGCACCTGCTTTCATCTCAGACGTTTGTCGAGTGTGTGTGAATGCACAAAGGCACACATCTAGTGAGAGGTGTAGCACTTATGCTGGAGCACTAATTCATCTTTATTCATTTTTATTTATGCCCATGCGTCTCACAGGGATCACTTAAGTTGCCTTAAAAATCTCTTATTCAGCTGAAAAGCAGAGTCATATGTACATATGTGAGGTTTTTTTTCCAAACAGCAGCTGATTCTCTGAGGCTGTGATAGATAAGTTCTTTTTTGTACTAACTTTTCTCTCCTCGCCTCTTGACCCATTTTGGTTCTTGTTCATCATCTCTCCTCTGATCATCCCTGTCACTGCATCTTTCATGTTTAATTTGTGCCCTCCCTGTGTCCAGCTCCTGACTAAGGGCTGTGAGACATCAGAGATGACGCTTCGCCGAAACGGCCTGGGGCAGCTCGGCTTCCACGTCAACTATGAAGGCATCGTGGCCGAGGTATGTCTCTGTTAATAACTCAGATATTCTTCTGAAAATGTACGCTGAAACAATCTAGCTCAGGGCTGGGCGATATATCGACTGTTTGAATATCAGTTAATCAGTTAATCAACTCTTTTACTTCTAGGTGGAGCCATACGGTTACGCCTGGCAGGCAGGACTGCGGCAGGGAAGCCGATTGGTGGAAATCTGCAAAGTTGCTGTGGCAACACTGACTCATGAACAGATGATTGACCTCCTGCGGACCTCAGTGACAGTGCGTGTTGTCATCATCCCACCACATGACGACGCCACTCCACGCAGGTAGGTGGGGGACAGGTTGTCAGTTGTTTAGGTTTTTATGCCTAACCACTTCTTTGTCGACCCTGCACAGACACACACAGCACTCTAACAAAATGTCCTTCCTCTGCTTCTACAGGGGCTGTTCGGAGCTCTATCGGATGCCTGTGTCCGAATACAAGGGCAGCAGCAGCGACAGCGGCTCCTTCGAATACAAGTTCCCCTTCCGCAGCAACAACAACAAGTGGCAGAGGACGTCGAGCAGCCCCCAGCAGTCACTCACTGCCTCGCCACAGCCCCACACACCCAACCGGGCCATCAGCCTGGGTAGCTCAGTGGGCAAGACGCTGTCAGCTGAGAGGCTGGAGAGGGGTGCAGTCATCCCACGCAGTGTCAGCAGCGATGGCCGGCCCCTGGACACTAAGAGGTTAGAGCCCCCTTTTCCTTTTTTAACATGGATCATTGGAATGAAGTGTTTATAATACAGCCATAGTGTGGGCGGAGGATTGTAGTATCTCTTTGTTTGTTGAAATAATTCACCTCTAACACTGGTTAAATTAAACCAAATCTTTGCACACTAGCGTGTGAACAAAGAAAAAGCTGTTGGGTGTGTAGCAGAAGCAGAAGCTTTGAAGTATTCCTGTAATTTTGCTTCAGCCATTGTGGGAACTGAGGCCACAAAGTAGCAATCTATGGAATTTCCCTTCGAAGGAACAACTTAGAACTTTTTGCTCCTGCAGTGCTTTGCTGTGTTTATTTCACCTTCCTTTTAGTTCCTCCATTTCCAAGTAAATTCTCACAGTTCCTGTGTGTGTGTGTGTTTGTTTTGTATACCAGGATGTCTCCGGGCAGTGAGAGCTATAGCCTGGCCTCCTCCCTGGCGTTGGGTCGTTCCCCTCACAATCGCAGCTCCCCCAGCAACCTGTCTTGTTCCAGTGAAGCCTCCGGAGGCTCCGCTCACTGGAGACAGAAGTCCATGCCTGAGCAGTAAGGACGTTTGTTGTGTTTGCTTTTGGCCGGGAGTATTTTTTATGCAAATTATGATTTATTGTATCAAGCAGAGACAATAAATATTGTAATATAGGTGATATCCTTGGTACCCCATATAGTTTTGTTGCCTTGAGGCAGAAACAGGTTTGTCTGATGATTATCAGCTTAAATATCATGATTGTAAGGTCATGAGCTGATTAATAATGTCACAAAGTCTCAGGTTTCATCTCGAGAAAGCAACTAAAAGCAATAACTTTAATGGTGGAAGGCTGTTTTTACTCTTAATCACTGTTTTTCATTTACGAAGCCGAAGCTAGGCTGAAGTAAATTTATCAAATTTAGTTTTATTGTAACGTAGCAAGAGTTGGCTTGAGATCGGATCCATTTGACAGTTGTAACAGTGTATGACGTTAGCGTAGGAGAGTGAGATGATAGCGTAGCGGAGTCTCTTTGCGTATGATAATGCTCTCACCAAAACGTCTTATTTTTATTTTTGTACTTCCGCCCACTTACAGCCTGCGGGGGAAAATAGATTGTGTCTCCAACTCTTGTCATTCCTTCAATCCTTGCTGTGCATTTTTTTAATCAGTAGAAAAATGACAAATCTGAATAGAAAACAAAACACCCAGATTTTGTGCTTGTGCTCATTCACCAGGTTTGTCAGCAACCGCCACTCTCCGATGTCCACGGAAAGACGAGAAGTGGTTGGAGAGGGAGGGTCCAGTGGAAAGTCCACTCCCAATTGGTCGAGAATGGAGGAAGGGGGAGGAGCTGAACGAGGGTCCACAGGTAAAATCTAACGGAGGAATAATGGTGTTTTTGGTTAGAGGAGAGTAGGGAGCAGTTGTTTAACAGCAGTCATAGTTTCTAATGTTTCCAGCAATGTAAATGCATTTTTCTGTTTTTATATGAGGGCACCTTCCTCTTGGAAAAGGGTAGGAGGGAAGGGAAAAATCATCCATATTTATCTGTGTTTCCAAACGCTTTGAAATGACAGGGTATGTGTGTGCATGGTGTTTGTGTGCGCCTCCTCATCTGCTCCTGACAGTTTTTCCGGAGTAGCTCCTTCCAGAGCTGAGATACCAACTCCACACAGCCTCCAAACAACCCCGTCCCCTCCTTCTCTTCCCCTACCTCCTCTCTAAGCTGTGAATTACATTGCATTCAAAGAGAATGTCTTAATGTCTCTGCAAAGAGACAAAAAGGTGGAGATAATGAGAGAAACTGGGGGGAAAAAAGGAACAAGATAGTTGTCAGATGTCGGATCAAACCGAGATCTCAGTTCAAGTATAGTCTTCTTCTCTGTCACTTGTCACTCTGTTCTGTGCGGAGAAAGAGAAAGGGGAGAAATTCCTTTCTTTCCTGTCAACACAGTTGTCCAGCCTTCCCTTTGTGTGCCTTTCCTTCCTTCCCTCCCTACAGTCAGTTCCTCACTCTCCACGGCCGCTTACGTCTGCCTCTCATTCATCTTTTTATTCGCTCGTACGGTGGCTTTCATTTAATTACTGAGTACTATCCCATGCGCCGTTTTTCAGGGGAGTTTTCTTCTTGTTTACCAGCCGAAAGCCGCAAAGACTACACGCTCCTCTGCCGCTCCTCTGCTTCTCAGCAGGACGTCGCTTTGGTTGATTGTCGAGCAGCCTACTTTCAGCCATGTCCTCAACCTGTTTTCTTATAGCCACGATCACAGAGAACGGCCCTAGTCTCTCATTTTGTGGTTGTTTATAGCACTTATGTCTTTATTGGTCAGGGCGGGAACAATGCATGCCGGGCCAGCTCGGCCTGCGGCAGCCAAGTGTCCGGCCCTGCAGCCTGCTTAGCTCCGTCTGTGGTTGAGGGTTCTGTCCTTTCCTCTTCCTCCCATTTTTACCCCCTTGACCCGTCAGTCTTCAGCCATGATGATGTGGCCGCGCTCTTTCCAGAAATAACACAAGTCACGTAGAGGGCAGGATACTCACTTTTTGCTCTTGCTTTTTGTCTCAGTCACACATGAATGAGACACTACCATCGCCTTTAATGTAGTCTATATCGGTCTAATTATTGCATCGACTTTTCCTGTTGCGTCTACCATTTAACACCTCATTTGCTCCATTTTCTTTTGATATCTCCTGGCAGGTTTATGATTAATTCATGCACTGGGTGGACGCGACGGAGAGATTTGCTGTTTGTCATTAGTTTCTTTCTGATGCACAGTAACTTTTAAGTACCCTGACAGTGTTTCTGAGTTCAACAAAGACTACGGGAGTGCAGAAATGATCAGAAAATTGCTGGGAAATGGTGATTTTAGGTTGCCAAGACATCTGGTTGACAAATCGCACCTATAACAACATGAACATGTATACACATATATATGCGCAGGCATGCACACACGCATCACGCTGTAATTAGTGCAGAGATCCCTACGGGCCGCTCTGCAGAGAGAGATGACGCAGAGTAATGAATATTCTACGTGAGATATGGAGGAGTTCACTAAATTACTAGACTCACCCCAGCAGATGCTGTGATACCTCCCTCAGCTCTCTCTCTCATAGCGCTGTGGTCATTAGCTGCCTATTCTGTACGTCTTGTTGCATAACATCCATACAATTACACAACAGTCCCATTTCTACCGCTAGTTTCGCTTCAGGACACATAACACACATTCCCTCATGCAGCACAGCTTGTCCAGAACAAACAAAGGCAGCAGGGACCGTCTGGGGACGCGTTTGTGTTTGATGTTTGATGACAAGTGATCTGCGGTTCTGTGCATGGGAGCAATCTCTTACAGGCCTCCTCGAGGCACGAGTGCTGTAAAGTAGCAAAATGCACATAAGTGAGCGGATAGGAGAACAACTTCTCTGTTGTATCATTAACAAGTCAGCAGAGTCTTTGTGTTTGGTTGTCACCAACCCCAGCTGTGTTTTATTCATGTGTTTCTTGCAGAGGCCCCAGTCTCCAAGTCTGGTCAAGGCTACTCCGGAGCTCCCCGCATCCAAAGGCAGGAGCAGGTCATCCACCTCTCCCCGAAGAAGGGCAGCCAGGTCAGGCTCTACACCTATCTTAGACTATTTACTTAGACCATCAGATATCTGAAAGTACATTTTATATTCTCAGCATCTTTCTCCAAATTCTTGGGCACAGATGACCTTGTCCTAAGTTCTGTTAGCACAGTTACTGATAGTGTAGTCTTGTTGCTGGTCACCAAATGACCCTTCTTTTGTGTTTGTGCTGGCAGTCCGATGGCCCTTACTCTGGCCACTCCAGCAGCAACACTCTATCCAGCACAGCTTCCAGTGGGGGCCACAGCGACAGCGATAAATGGTACGAGATGGGAGCGGGTGGAGCCTCCAGCGGAGACCAGGGCGAAACGGAGCCCAACGGCCTGGGAGGAGGCGGCTACCTCCAGGGGGCGTCGGCCGACAGCGGCATCGACACCAGCTCTTATGGAGCCTCTCACCACACCCACCCCCACTCTCATCACGGCAGCACCACCTCCCTGCTGGCTCCGAGCGGAGGCAGAGAGAGCAGGGAGCGCTCGGTGTCTCCGTGGCACAGCCCCACCGAGGGAGGCCGAAGGATGCTGGAGAGGTCACCTGCCGCCGCCGAGTCCCCAGGACCACCAGGAGAAAGGAGTCAGGAGACAGGCCGAACCCCACCTACTCATCTCCTCGTGAGAGACAGCAGCACGTTCAGTCTGAGTGAGGCTGGCTCACACTCAAGGTCTGTCTGCTTGTAGTGATACTTGAGTGTTTGTTTGAGAGGGAGGAGGAGGTAATGTGTCAAGTACCGGCGCAACCCCACATTGAGATAAATCGGAGTGGTTGTGATATCATTAACGAGTAAAGGCAGAGGAAGAAACAATGGCTTCACTATTGCTCTCAGTTCATAAACATCAGCTCTTTTTTTTTGAGGTATTGCTTCGATATTTCGGTAAACAAGGTCAGAAACTAGTGCTCTGTATCTCTGCGGTGGAGTTCAACAAAAGAAATGTAATGTTTTTATCACCTAACAACACAAACACAAACCTGGCCAAGTGCTTGCTCAAATACTTCTTACTCATCTTAAAGAAGTGTTTACCCTCAAAGAAACAATCCTGCCTCGTGTCGAGGGATTCAGAGCCTGAAGCACAACACAATCAGAGCGTCTTTTTAATTAAATACTCGCCGACAATAATTACATCCTAATACGTCCTTAAAAAGTTGAAAAACATTGGAAACCAGTTGCAGCAGCATCACCAGAAAGTTGTATCTCACAGCTTTTATTAATTTCCCCTGTAATCTCAAATTTGACCTCTTCCAGTTTATCATCGCAGTATTTGCCTGACCCGCACATCGGGTTTCCAATTCTCATTACTCAAAGCCAATACTTCTCTGCCCAAGAAGAACACGCACTCGACCACCTCTTTTCCTGGAAACCAAGCGCGGGAGTAATTTTAACTCCCTCTTATCTTTCCACATTAGGCCTCAGGAAATGTGGAACACGTGTCCAGCTTTTCACAGCTGAGCTGGTGTCTGGAGCGGAGAGAACTCCAGTGTCTGGCTCTTCCTGTTTGAGAAAGACTTAACTCAACCGTTCAGCTAGAGTTACGGTTCATGACCTGGGTATCATCTGTCCAGCATTTAGGCCACATTTGTATTCTGTCATAGTGGGGAAGAGGGAATGAGATGGGGGCTCTGGAATAAGTTTGCCAAGGTTGGCTTGACCACAGGTGAAGATTTTCCATCTACTGTATCTCCTCCCCGGAAAATCCATGATTACAGTATTACACGATTAATTACTTATTTATGTTTGATCTTAAGCTTACATTCTCCTGTCATCGCCTATAGATTGTTATCAAACTCAGGATTATGATCGACTAACTAACCTCTCTCCTGCTTCCATCAGTGCCAGGCACTCGGGCCACAGCTCTCCAAGAGAAGAGTCCTCCTCTTCAGCCACCTCCCCTTCATCTCAGTCCTCGGCGTCCCCTGGGCCCAAGAGCTTCTACCCTCGCCAGGGAGCTCAGTCCTAAGTACCTGATTGGCTGGAGGAAGCCCGGCTCCACCATCAATTCTGTCGACTTTGGAGACACGCGCAAGTAAGGATGGAGGAAAAAAAAGAAAGAATTAATAAGAGTTTGTAGCATTTCAGCTGCTCAAAGATTTAATAGACGGCCCTTAAAAGTATTTCATTTCAGTGTTGAGTTTCTTCAGTGATTTAGTCCTAGTAGATGCTGGTATGTTTGGTTTTGTATATCAGAGGTGAATACCTTCGTATTTTAGTGCAATAACTCAACCAGGGGACATGGGGTGTAGATGTTTTTAGCTCTGCTTAAATCCATCAATTCGTTCAGTGAGTGGACAAATGGTAAACTTGACAATATAATACAGCTTTCATCACAATTTCAATCCTACCTTTTTTAAAGCTGCTGCATGATGATGCATCGATGACGGCAGCTTTCTAGACCTGAGTTTGCAACGTTTTTAACTCCAGTGTTATTTTCTTCCTGCATCCCTGTTTATATATTGATTTGACTAAATTAAACATTACTACCATGATAGTATTTATGGTAAAATGTTCTGTATAAGATTGTATTTGATCCCAGTACTTGTCCGCCCACTGTATTTTCCTATTTATGTCTCTTGGTTGTAATAATAAGCGTATTACTTGATTACCCCCTTGTGGTTAAAGAGGATACTACACTGCAGGCTGATCACTAACTCAATACAATTTGCCAATGAAGAAATTCTACTGTTGAAGCCAAATGACCACATCATTATTATTTATCCAGGTTATTAGATTATAGGGACAGCACATTAACCATGCAGCATGTGGCCTAATGCCTAATCGTTGTCTTGTGTTGTTTATAGAAAATCTCCTGGAGAGGGTGGCGTGGAGGCTGTTCCGACCCCAGCAGCTAGGCCCTCTCTTCGGGATATGCACTCGCCCCAGCCTCACGCTAAGTCGACTATGGAGGAAGATGTGAAGAGACACAGCGCCCCAGATAGCCCTCCACCACCACGCAGGCACAAGGAAAAGGTACATCTGCAGGCGTGTTTGTGAATCCTGTCACAGGAGCAGCATGTTTAATTGATGCATTAACCAAGCAAGCTACAGCTTTTGTATTTCAGACCCTGTGTGTAACTCTTTCTCATCACTTCCATCCATAACTCTTATGCAGCACGGCCAGAAATCTTCACCAGGCAAGCCTCTCAGCCGCCATCGCTCACTGCATCGTACGCTGTCAGACGAGAGCATCTACCGAATCGGTCAGCGCCTTCCTCCCCTGACCGACTCGGTGGCCGAACCGGCACTCGGCACTGATGTTCTGTTTAGCTGCTCCACCCTCCCACGCTCACCCACCACCCGCGGCGTCCCCCTTCGGACGGCCCTCCTATAAGCTGGGAGTCAAACTCCACGGTAAGAAGGAGGAGGAGGAGGGTGTAGGTGTCATAGTTCTGCATTTTATGTGATTATTTTATCCATGGAGTGACAACAAGGTTTCTACATCCACACTGAGTCATGCGATCTGTTTGTGATTGGCCCAAAGTTACAGACGTGTATCTGCTGCCCCCTTTTGATTAGAAATAAATAGTGGTCATAGTACATGTGGAAAAAAGAATTTTACATTCAGTTCCAACCTAATTTCTGTTCGTAGGTGACCTTTCGGCATCCGACACATCATTGGTGGATTTAGTGGAGCGTCATCGTGGACCACTCCCTCAGGAGCTGATGCCCCTCCCGTCTTCAGACAGAGACAGCCCACTAGAGTGGACACACCTGGTGGATGTGGCCAACACCTTTGAGAGCGAGAGAAACACACACTATGGTACTACCAAATACTATAATTTTTTATACTATAATATTTTTTGTTTATCTGCACTGAAACAACTTTAAGAGATTCTGTATGTTCTGAAATAATCCTAAATGTCATCAGTCTTATGATTTTGTGTATTTGTACTTCTGACTAACAGTCCAGAGAAGTTTTGTGTTTGGAGATTCAAACCACCGAAGCAGCGGCGCCTCCAGTCCCCAACAGCCCCACATAGAGCTGCAGCCCGCCCCACTGTCACGGCCCTCATCTAGGTAACACCGTACTCACACACACTCTTTACCAGTTCCTTTTCACACACCATAAAAAATGAACATGATCGATATTGATGTTTTACGTATCAAAACGAAAGCACACAGCGAGCCATCAGGGCTCATCGATTTTGGCTTCAGTTTTGTGGAGCTGTCATTCTGCTGTGCGCGGATTCTTCAGTGGCAGCCTGTGCAAAAAAAAGTTTCCTTGATGTTGCAGCTACAGCCTGAGTCATAAACAACAGAGAGCAGACGGGCAAATCGGAAATCAAGCGCAGTAGCAAGTGTGTAACACCATGGACATATGTACAGAGCGAGCACAGGATGAAGAGTGGGAGGGGATGTCACCGAGTGTACCGAATACGTACAGGTACATGTTAATTATTAATACTATAATATCTATTAATGTTTGTTTCTTTTCCACAGTGAGGGTCACATAGGGCTGGAGAGGAAGGTGACTAAGCTGGAGGCCATGGTGAAGATGCTGCAGGAGGATCTGAAGAAGGTGGGAGAGAGAGGACGCGAACACACACGCACATAAATATACAGTACATAAACTGTGTGTGTGTGTGTGTTCACAGAGTTCCACTTGATTTGTTTTGCGGTTTTTACAACCTCTGCTCTGTGCTGGCGCTCAAAGATAATTTTCTCTATTCAAGAGCCGGTATGAAAAGGGATGAAAAATGACATGGCTGCGGTTCATTTGCATACAGTGGAACAGGAAGCAGATGTAAATAAATATTTTGTCTTCAATAGAAAACACAGAGTCAGCAGCCGAGCGCCGCGCCGCTGTTTTGCTTCCAGTCTGCTGCTCATTGTTGTTAACCGCTGACTCCAAACTACTGTTCTTCACTTTGTGTATTTATTCATTTTAGTTTGTTTGTCCCACTTTCACTGTGGCCAAAGACTTGAAAGCAACATTCAGGGATGCAGATTCCAGTCAGGGTTTATATTAGGGAAATCTCACAAATTCAGAAATGAATTAAAAGCATATTAAACAATATGATGGACTACAAGACAACTTGAATAGAAACTTATACAATAAGTTTGGTTTGTCTGTCTGTACGTGTGTGTGTGTGTGTGTGTGTGTGTGTGTGTGTGTGTGTGTGTGTGTGTTCGTGTGTGTGTTCGCGTGTGTGTTCGCGTGTGTGTGTGTGTGTGTGTGTGTGTTCTTCACTCTTCTCGACAACTGTTCATCAGATCAACTTCACACTTGCCGAGTGTATTCCGGGGGTTCCACAGAGGTGCAGTGTGTTGAGTTTGGACAAGCAGCACATTCAAGATAAATAGATTTTTTTAATAAAGGAGCGAACAGCGCTCTGTGCAGCAGGATGAGACGTCAGCGTCTCTCTCTCTCTCTCTGGCTGCTGACAGCTGAAGAGTCGATCACAGTCGAATCCCAGAGCTGCTGTCCAAACAGGAGTTTAGCCGACCGTGCCGCGTTTACTGTAACAGCAGCAGAGTCAGAAAATCCGTTGCTGTTATCTCTCGGCTTCCATCACAGTCGGGTCATATCATTTGTGTTTTATTGCTATTTAAATTTAAAAACACGTCTGCTAGTTGTTGTAGCCTAAAATCAGCACCAGGCAATGTTTTTCGTCCTTCCAGTTTTGGCGATCACGTACCGAAGCGCCTTCACTTTGTTCTTAGCTGGCAGGAAGGTCTGCTGCTGCTGTAGTCTGTCCATTTTTTAAAGGTTTCAGTTATTTCGAGCTGCTGGTCACAGACCTTGCGGCCTTACCTGATAACGAGTCCGACCTTTTAACCCACCCACACCGCTGCAGTGTGGGTATTTGATGATTTATTTCTCATGCAAGGTCTCGGTAAATTCTCCACGGGCTGCGAAAATACTTCTCACTTTTAGAAGTAGCAGCAGATCGGTTGGACACGGTGAACGCTGATACACTTCACTGTCATCTCCCTCAACCGCCCGCAAGCCAGGAGCGGCTGATTGACAGCACAAAAGCGAAATTCTCCACGGTCTCTCAGTGTTTCCCTTCAACCGGCTAGATATTTTATGTTCATGCATCCAACTCGTGCTTTTGGCAGATTGCAAATGTCAACTGTTAAAATGTATCCACAAAGCCCTTCAGTTCAGGCTTGTTGTGACTCACTGTCTGCAGGCCTGAGATGTTTATGTAAACACCAAAGCAGATAAGAGAGGTGATTATGTTCACATTGTTCAGTGATTTAGTTCTTGGATCTAGTTTTTTTTACATAATCAGTATTTTATTTTTTCTCTTGTACAGGAGCGTGAAGAGAAGATGAGACTCCAGACTCAGATCAAGAGGCTCTGGGAGGACAACCAGAGGCTGCAGGAGGAGTCCCAGACCTCCGCTGCTAAGCTCAAGAAGTTCACAGAGTGGGTCTTCAACACCATCGACATGAACTGACCCCCCTCCGACCTGCACATTTTAAATCTCGCACACTGCACGTACACAAACGCATACATCAGCGCACACACACCGTCTGGACGGAGAGGCGGGGAGAGGGAGGGAGGGATTGTGCACAAGAAAACGTGGAGACTTACCGCCGGACTCTCCGACCACCTTCCATTGGGTTCAAACATTTAGTCAGCCCGTCTCCACAGAGCCTGTTAAACTTCTCAGGATGAGCCTCAACTAAAAATGGAATGGACTGACCTCTGCTGTCTCCGATGGCACCGTCCATGACAGCGGCTGAATTTATCTTTTTCTCGTGTTGCTGTGCCACAATCTTTTTCCGCCAACAAAGAGGAAGCTCTTCACCTCCCATCTCTTTCTGATGAAGCCTCCTGATGTGAACATTAAAAATCACCCAACCTCTCCTCTCCTCTCCTCTCCTCTCCTCTCCTCTCCTCTCCTCTCCTCTCCTCTCCTCTCCTCTCCTCTCAGTGGATGTTTCTCCTTTTTAGGAGCAAACTACAGAGCAACTATCTGTCCTTTTATGTTTGCTCTTTGTTCCCCCTTTTTCAATTACTTTTTTTTTCCAAATCTTGCCCAGCTTTTCGAGTCTTTTGTGCCAAAATAAAAAAACTCCCACCACAGCAGAGGGTAGCAGAGACATCCACGTGACTTTAAAAATGAAGAAGTCTCTGAAATGCCACGCAAAAAAAGTCACACAGGTACGCAAATGAATCTGCTGCGAATCTGCCGGCCCACAAAACACACAACGAATCTGAAGCCACAGGACGGACGAGCGCACGCAGGAGAGGTTTTCATTTCGTTTCCTCTCATTTCCGGAGAGCGAAGACGTTTAGTGTTTCCTCTCCTCGGCGCTCAGACGCAGGTCGATCCGCCTCCGAACAGGAGGGATTCTGTACAGTGTGCAGTTTGTTCTGTCATTTCTTCTCCTCCGTGCCACTCGGATCTGGATTACAGCGTCCCGCCTGTCTCTACAGCGCCGGACAGAGGAGTATTATATTCATAAGCCATTGGCAAACTGTGCCATAAAACATGACTGATATCCAGAGTGCTTTGGTCCATCCCAATTGTATGTGTCTTAAAAGCAATAGGAAGAAGTCGAGGACTCCTGTGTCTCTCTCTCTCTCGAAGGGGAGAGTTTGCTCTGGGAGGAAGTTTGATGTGGGGGAAATCTATTTTAAAGGTTACACTCAGAAGACACCAGTCTCTGCTGCACAAGAGCCTCCATCTGCTTCCTTTAAAGCAGTGACCATCATGCTTTGGGGGGAAAAAAGGAGAGAGAGGACTCCGCTCACCATCCCACTGTCTGGAATACAGAGAGCCAGCTGATAATAAACGGCAGAGACATTTTTAGGAGGGAACAGTAAAGGGGGGACGTGTTATTTTTTTTTTTTTTGTTTTTCCCCCGGTTAATTTATTTCCTTGTATTATAATTCCAATAAATAAGTTGTTCTATTCGTACAGTACAACTGACATCAGTGTTTAGTTCCTGAAGAAAAAGGTCACTAGCTATATTATTTAAATGGCTTTCTTTCTTAATTCTGGCTAAAGCCTGACTATATGCTTTTTTTCTTCTGTATTATGTTGTATTTCGTGGTGCCCGAGCCTGCTGTCGTGTTGCTTACAGTGCCCTCTAGTGGTGACTCAGTGGAAATGTCATGATTATTAAATGTGCTGCCAGTCACTCTGTATTTTTCCATCGCCTCCTCAGCAGTCAGTCAGTCAGTCAGTCAGACATGGAGCGGGAGGCCACACAACAACAACAAAAAAAAAACACAGGACAGGAAGTGAAACCAGAAGCCAGCTTTGAGAGACAATCAAAGGTTATAATATAAGTGTGTGTGTGTGTGTGTGTATAGTGAGTTTGAACAGTTTTCCTCAGGTTCTGTATTTGTTGGGTTCCAAAAAACTAGTGGTTTGATTTAAAATTCCCCACGATAAGAGGAAGCTACAGTACCAGTATAGCTGTGTGTGTGTATATGTGTGTCGTCATTGTGTGGATGAGCATCAGTCTATCCAGCCGTGCCTACACTCACTTACTTTGGTCATTTACTCCCAGGCAGAGCAGGGACGTGCCTTTGAAACAGCACCTGGGGAAACGGATGAAAGGGAAAGGCTCTTCTTCTTCTTCATCCTGAAAATAAACACACCTGGTAACATCACACACACACACACACACCTTATGAGTTTTAATCAGCTTCATATTCACAGTTGTGGAGTCTGCCTCATTAATGTTTGTGCGAGGCTTCGAGCCTTTCTCTTCATCAGATGAATATTTTTACTGAACACAATCAGGCTGGTCAGCCTCCAGACACAGGGACGAGAGTGTGTGTGTGGTGGGTGTGTGAGTGTGGTGTATGGAAATGCATTGTGTGTGTGTGTGTGTGTGCTTTTTTGCATTCAGTTCCATGCAGTATATCTTTCAGTGCAGCTGGCATCTCATCTAATAAAAGTGTATTGGAGGAATCTTTTTTTTTTTTTCCTCCCCCAAATCACAAAGCTAATTACAAAACAAGCAAGAGCGACAAAGCTGTTTGTGACACGACAACAAAGTGTCAGGGGGTTATTTCAGGACGCCGACTCGAGCGCGTGCAGTGAAACAGTTGTTCGTTAAACGTGGTGAGAGCCTGAACGCCTCGGCCTTTGCTTTCAAAGCCCTTTTTCCGATGAAAAAACACTCCCCGTTTTTGAATCCATTAAATTTGCATCTTAAATTGATGCAATTAAAACCCCCTGCAGCACATAGCACCTGCTCTGAATGTAAAAGAGAAATACAAACAAGCCTAAATAAATGTGACGTTTACTATAACTGACATTCAAGCCTCTGCGCTTTTCGCAGGGAGATGAGTGGACTCGTGACAACAAAAAAAAGATATACAAGTGTCGGTTCTGTTTTAAGAATCTCTTGTCGGTGAACAGTCGACGGCTCAAAGTGTTTTTTTCGCTCGGTGAGATAATTTGGTTGTTTAACAAGTTGGCCAGTCGGTGAAAAGCAGTCATAGTTAGTCATCCGATAATGTGAAACTCTCAGATTACACACAAAACATGAGTCATGTAGGCAGAAATGTTCCCATCCAGGAAGTTTTGACTGTAAATTGTATCTCGATGCTTAAACAATGACGAATAGGGTTCTGTCTTACTGTACATGGGAAGTGCTCTAGTTTTTTTTTGTATTTCAAATGAAGTATGGCCAAATGACAAACTGTGCAGTGCAGATGTTTTTGCTCGCATCTTTAAAAGTGTGCATCAGGTTTTGATGTTGGATCCAGTTATCGACCTTTAGTCAAAGACATGAACACGCACCGGTCCAGTTACTCCAGTGTGAATGTTGACTTATTGTACTGTGCGTATAGTTTCTTTCTCTCCTCGTCTTTGTTTTTTCAGAACGATGTGGAGAGAATGTGAATGTTGAAGATGTTCAAATGTTCCATTTTGTAATATCTTTTTATTTTTTAAGAATATGCACAGTGTTTTCTAAAAAAGGGTCGTGGATAAAGAAGGGTGGACAGATCCATTCCTGTGCCGTAGTTTCCTGACAATCCTTACGCATCGCTGATCAGAAGCAGGCTGGATGTTGTTTGGACTGTAGGGATGTTTGGGGTTTTTCAGTCAAACACAACTTTTGCGAAGGTTTAGTGACGGGGGAGAACGGTTTCACACGGCTCAGAGTCACCGCTCACATAGCTGTGTTTGGAAGAACAAACCAAACAAGCGAAGTGATCGGCTCTGACTGGAGATAAAAAGCACACAAATTCAAGAGGACCATGCGTTTAACAGAATTAAAGATACTGTTTACATCCCGGATCCATTGTCTTTGTAAAATGTAAAAGGTATGAAAAAGACATTTGCAGTGATCACAGTATTAAAGTTTCTGAAATAAATAAATGCTGTATCGATTTGTGGTGCCTGTCGACTTGTTTGTGTTTCTGCACTATGTTGCTTTATTTTCTTCTAACTGTATTCATCTCTTGCTTTACGTGTTTTACAGCAGCAGTTCTTTACAAATCTGACTTGTTAACCGCACTCGAGAAGTTCAATGCAGGAAGTAGAAATCTCTCACTCTATCTCTCGACTTACCAAAGCTGCTCCCCGTGCTAGTTCTCAGTAATTACTAAAATCGTGTGTATTTTATTTTGTCAGTGTGTGTGTGTGTGTATCGAGCATAATACAGCAGATACACAAGCTGGTTCTTTAACTGTAAATCGTTGTTTTATCATTTTATGTTTTCACGGGTTTGGAAGTTGGAGAATTTCTATAAAAGATTCCCTGATAGAACCAAAATGCCACATTAAAAAGTGAAAGGTCGAATTTTGTGCACAATTAACAAAACTGTTAAAGAGCTGCAAATAATATTTAGAAATATTTCTGTCAAAAAAAAGAGACCAATAGAGTTTCAACATATTCCTGATATAAGAGGATATAAGCAATAGATATATAATACAGTCTGGAGTGTAACCCACTACTACTGTACTAGTAGTAGAATTATAGAAGTAGTAGAATTTGACATAACATAACAATAATAATATAAAAATATTACAATTAAAAAGTTTTGTGCAGTAGAGGAGAGTAAAACATAAGTTTACTACTATAAACTAAACGGTATGCAACATACAGTACAATACATATTTTTTATTTGCATAATATTCGTCTAAAAGAGTTTAAACCTGTTCCTGAGTAAAGTTTTTTAATGAGAAGAATTTGTGTTTGTATTATTGTATATGTAAAATATAGAAATAAATTGAAATACAGTATATAGATGTAAATACATGCTTGTGTGTGCGATTAGAAATGAATATTTTTTGCTTCAAAAATAATATGATACAAAAAAAGTTAAAAATTAAATAAAAATACGATTCAACAACACCTCAAACTAAAGATATTGAATTTTCTAATAATCTTTTCATATGTGAGGCGTCGCTTGTTTGTCCCCCTCAATAACAGCTTCCCCTCTAACTGTCACTCAGAGGGGAAGTGGATTTACTTTCTCCTGCAGAGCTGCTGTCTGATTGTATCTACCAGTGAGTAACTGGAGTGAGGACAGAGGCTACAGGTCTGGGATTTGGACTGTGTCCGCCTCGGGCTCTTATTGTCCTGCTATCATGCTGATTTACCTGACTGCACTTTAACTGCTCTCACAGCCGGAGCCGGAGCCAAAAGCCACCTCCGCTGTGTTTTCCTCATTACAGTTGGTCACCACTGCTGAAAGAGACGATTGGAAACAAGGCTGATTTAGACTATTCTGTGCATCCTATATGTGCTGTCCCATATAGGGCTTTAAAAAAGATGAACAGAAACCTGACCCTGAAAACAGTAAATGAATCTCAGCTCCACTTTTTCTAAAGCTTTCATCATTATGATGCGGCCTTGATCGGTAGTTTAGTTTATTTAGATTATTTAGAAAGGTGAGTGCAAAATAATAAATACACATGGCAAAAGATTGGAAAATAAATATTTGGAAGTATATGTATATAGAATGACATTAGCAGACAAGAATTGTGAACGAATAGCACATATAGTATCGCAAACGACAAGACAAACGTCAATCTTTAGTCATCTTTTGTCCCTGGCAATGATTGGAGTAAGACACAAGTCACAGTCAGTCGGAAATAAGAGCAGTGGTGGCATACACTATATTTGTAGACAAGTAATTTATGTGTTAATCCTCATAGTAATCATAAAAATAGGTTACTGTCTGGTGTGATTTGAAACAATATTCCGCTCTCTTGAACCTCTGACAGAGCAGACTGACCGGTTAAAGTAGCTGTAGGTTGTCACAAAGATTTGAAAAAAGCTAAAAGTTGTATAATATACGACAAGAACATGCACACAATAAACACAGGTCAATAGATCAAGGGTGAGTTTTGATGTTTAACTTATACCAGCACAGATGAAAAAATCCTAAACGTGCAGCAGTGTAAATCATACCAGCTCTGTGACGACTGATACAGTTGATTTTGATTCTAATATTATTATGCTTCTGTATTTAGACATGAAGTCTGTAGTAAATAATACTATAGATAATGTGACTTCCTTAAAATCCTCTTTTGCATGGAGAGAAGCAGCATCACTTCAGCTGCAGTGAAGTGAACGATAGGGGACTTAAAGTGTTGTGAGACATGTATAGTGTATACGTCCTGCCATTTTGACACGTTAACGAGAATTGTTTTGGCCTTTTATGCCTTTAATGATAGTACAGCTGAAGATAGACAGGAAGCAGAGAGAGGGGAAGTGACACGCAGTAAATTAGCCGTCCGATGCGGGAATCAAACCGGGGCCAGCTGCAGCAAGGACTACAGCCTCCACACACGGGGCGGCTACTTGACCCACTACGCTACGGACCACCCCGTTACCAGAAATGTAACTCAAAATCAAGGTTGCCTCTATTCTTCAGCTTCCATCATCACATTTATAATACAGTCTTTTTGATCGCCAGCATATGCATGGATTCTTGGCTTTATCTCTGCGGACTATGAGTAACTCCCTGCACAGATTGATCTGGACTAACAGCTTTCACTGTCCAAATATAATGAGGCTTTCGTCGGTGTTCGAGCGCTTATAAGAACACACATCTGACTAATTTGTGCACAGTGAAGCTGAGAGAGCCATAAAGAGACTTGTCGGTGGATTGCGGTAGATTGACCCGTGCTTGTTTCAGTCTGTTCACCCGCGGCGATCATCGGGGCCGCTTGAGGCCAGAGCAGCAGTGACTGCAGTCTCGGTACAGAGGAAGGGGAGGTGTGATGCGGAGGAGGCCACGGATTAGTCATCTTTGTTACAGGTGGAAAATGTGGAGGCTGACTCACCTGGGGTTCCTTTCAAGGATTTGCAACGGCGAGAAGTGTACAATCTCTAAAGTGAGGTCTGATCAGGGAGAGCCGGAGCCTACACGAGCCCACTAGGAGTGGGTTTAAAAACGAGACCTCCATTCAGTATCTGTGAGATTTAGGAGGACGGGAGGGTGTCTTGCTCAGAGTTATTTGGTTTCCCTTAATCACTTTAAAGAGAAAAAACAAATAACCTTTCTTCATAAATATAATAAAACGGCACCAATATTTAAAAAATCAACACGTTTAAAGGCCTAAATCTAAGTAAGTAAGTAGCTTTTACCAGAAATAAGTCATATTCTCAATAAAAATACACAATAAATATATAAAAAGCAGACCTGGTGCACACATGTTATTCAGGGCAAACGCCTGAGTAAACATGCATGTGCTTTAAAAGAATCAGCACAGTGTGAGTGGGCGTGCAGCGCAATCTGTAGTTTAGGTGCTCCGAGCCTCAAAAGCTCGACGGCCACAGGTCTTAAGGTGGTTGCGTGGGACAAACCTTAAATTCAGCATGTTTGACCTGAAAGAGAACCTGAGGATGAGTACGGGTGAAATAGTTCAGCCACATGTGCAGCAGCCTGACCGTGACGATTTAAAGATGACTTCATGAACTATGCGACTTTCTGCTCCGGGTGTGCTCGCCTATGAAAAGTACCTAATGCTTAATTTTGGTCAAAGTATTGCTGATGGGAAGGTCGGTAGCGTAGTGGGTTAAAGGGCCGCCCCGTGTGTGGAGGCTGTAGTCCTCGTTGCAGCTGGCCCTGGTTCGAATCCTGCATCGGACGGTTAATTACTGCATGTCTCTGCCCCCTGCTTCCTGTCTATCTTCAGCTGTCCTATCAATAAAGGCATGAAAAGGCCCAAAAAACATTGTCAGACAATCAAACTAATAACTGCCCTGGTTCTGATTATACACCCATGACGGTTTCATCGTTCTTCTGGAGATGTGTTTCATGCCCCCTGGCAAATGTAAGTCCAATATTCAGCCTCCTTTTTTAGAGTGTGTTCCCACCATCTCCTGAGGGAAATATCTGTCTCTTTAGCTGCAGACTGCTTCACTATGTTCCCCATCACCACTCGTCGACTGACTGTGTCTGTCAAACTCTGGGTGCCGAGAAGTGCTCGATGAGCTTATTAAAACTCAGCCCGATGCTGCAGGAAAACAACGCTGATGAGAGCGGTGACAGCGAAGCGTCTGATAGACAGACTTCAAGTCTGTTTCCCTCGGTGTTCAAAGCAACATTCATCTTGGTGTACGATGGCGACGACGTGGTTGAATATTATGTAAGAGTCTGCAAGAGTCGGGCCAAGTCTTTGACATGTGGACAGGAGGAGCCGGGGATCAAACTGACCAAACCTGTGATTAGTGGGCAACCCGCTGTGCTTCCTGAGCCGCAGCCGCAGGGCCTCGGACGAAAAACAAAGCAGAAGTTAATTGTTTGGTGGTTACATCTGAAGAATAAGTAGTATTTCTATTTTCAAGCTACTGCTTCTGTGTGATGTAACCACAAACACTTCGTAACCTTTGACCTGAGTGAGTAGTCAACCTTGAAAAACATTTTAATGAATTCACTTTTCTTCTCTAAGACGAGAATTAAATGTTGTTCATCATGTCAAGTCACTATAATTAGAAACTTTTGTCACTTCCGTCTAGTTGTACCCTCGCCTCTCGCAAAGCGAGGTCACTCTAAACTCTTCTCTGTGGTCGTCCCCAAATAGTGGAATGACCTACCAACGGCTACAAGAACTGCAACATCCCTTTCTACCTTTAAAAAACTTCTAAAAACCTTTCTGTTTCGAGAATGCTTCCCTGCCTAACAAAACTAACAACTACTCTGTGCTCCTTTACACCTTTCTCAGCTTATGTCCTCCTCTGTAAGTCTCTTTGGATAAAAGCGTCTGCTAAATGTAATGTAATGTAATGTAATAACTTCTGTGCCCCAGTCATCAACAAGAAATCTGAGCCAGAAACACTGACACGAACTCAGAATCTTAAGCTGTGTGCACAATTCATAGTGCAAAACATTGGATATTAAGACAAGCGATGGCAATAGAAATTAAAAATTTAAAAAAAGAGAAGAAAATTTAATTAAAAACATCAGAATGTCATTTAAAATAATTAAAACAGCAAATTTAAAAACAATTTAAAACATTAAACAAATCACTGGATTATGATTAAAAATTCTTTAAGGAGCACAGCCATAAGCACGTGAAAAGAGAAAGGTTTTTTAACCTGGATTTAAACGTGCTCAGAGTTGGGGCTGATTTCAGTCCTGCTGGTAGTTTGTTCCAGTTGTGAGCAGCATAACTGCTAAATGCTGCTTCACCGTGTCTGGTTTGAACTCTGTGTTCCACTATCTGACCTGAGTCAGTAGATCTCAGAGCCCTGCTGGGTCTGTATTCTACTAACATGTCGTTTATGTATTGTGGGCCTAAACCATTCAGTGATTTGTAAACTAGTAGCAGAACTTTAGACTTAAGACTTTAATAGGATAAACGATGGATACTCAACCAATTTTAGTTAAACTACAAGCTTAATGTGATCCACTTTTATTCTAACATCTCTATTTCATCTCTGCTGTCACGTGGCTGATGAAAAGAAATAAAACCATCTCTGTTTTCCCACAAGCAAGCGGCCCTCCCTCGCCTTTTTCTTCCTCTTGTGTCACGTATGGACTCTTGATGTTTTTTTTGTTTTTTTTATCCCACGCACCGTCCGGCAGCCCACGCGAACGCCTTCATGTCTCCGCGCAGCTCTCAGCTCTTATCAAGCTCTCAACGAGGGAGCCGGAGCCGGAGAAAGTATAGAGGTGTTTTTTCTTTTTTCTTCCGAGGCGGATCTTTGTTGTCGCTGCCATCAATCGAGATTCCAACAGTCCCTCTGTGCTTTCACACACAATACCTGTCAGTCTGTGAGAAAATGTTCACGACAATGTAAAACAGAGGTGAAAAAACATCCAGAACTCATGTTACCTACCTATTTTTGTGTAGTACAGTACTTCTGCACCATCCTTTGTATTTAGGTCATGAGCTTTGAGTAGAACCCGAAATACCTGAAGTGCTTCTAACCCTTTAATGACAGTGCTGCTCCTCCACGGTTAAAAATGTCTGATTATGATGCCCTTTGGATGCTTGTGGAGGTTTTTCCAGGCACATCCACAACTGGAAGGATTTCCTTCAGGGCAGACCCAGAGCATACTGAGGGATTATATACCCCATCTGGCCTGGAATCGCCTTTGGGATCCCCGAGGAGGAGCTGGAGGAAGAAACCAGAGAGAGAGGAAGGAGCGTGTTTTGTACCATCGCGACTCGAAGTAGGATGGATTTGAATGTTTGTTTCCATGTTGGTATCTTCGTGTGAATGGCTCCGCCGGGGGCTTTTGTGAGAGGCAGGTCTGTGTCGAACACGCGAACGCAGCTGAACTCAGATTTGTCAGTGTTATAATAAAGACTCGGTCCAGTGGAGATGATGCACTATATTGAATTTTATCACCCCGTGGCTCATACAGTATAAATGATGTATGAATTATTTCCAGCACCTTCCTCCACACAGTCAGCCCCGAGTCGTTCTACATTTCCACTCTTGAGGGAATCCAGGAGCCCTCTGCAACATTTAACACAGACACACACACAGACTATATAAATCCTTGATTTGTTTTTATGATAGACTTGTCAGTGAATCAAGTAAAATATCTGATAGATCTTGTAGTAATTTGTTTCCTGTATCAAATCCGGAGGAGGAGGTTGGAGGTCGACCGGCATCATTGTGTCCGATACACTGCATGTTGTACACGACCACAACAACTACTGGGAGTCCCACGCTTAGAATGAAGATATCAAAACATTATTACAGTTTAACATTTTCCCATTTTCAGCGAGGTCAAATACAACCTTGTTTCCAAAAAAACCACATCTTTAATTTAAAAATAGCACCAAACTTTTGTTGCATTTGGAAAATGATACGCTTGTTTCATTGAGAAACATCATTCTTAAATCGTTGCACTGTTAACCAGAGCAGTCTTTGACAAAGTGCTGACCTGCCATTTAACCTCATTAACTACAAGATGTTCCACCACATTTCCAAGCATGCAGGAGAAACTACGATGGCTTATATTTGTTTTGTCCGTTCTAGGCTACTGTAGAAACATGGTCATGCAACATGGAAGAAGACCTGCACCTCCAGGGCTTATTGTTAAGATTATTTTCAGTTGATCATCCTCCAATAAAAACGTACTTCTGAATATTACATGATCCTAAATGTTACACACTAGTCCTTGCAAGATCTAGACATGCGAACATGGGTCTGCGTGTGTGCACGTGTGAATAAAATGTCACGAGACATGTAGCAATAAAAGAGCACCGAATGTGGGGCATCCCCCACACCCAACCTCTTACCAACACACACACACACACACACACACACACACACACACACACACACACACACACACACACACACACACACACACACACACACACACTTCCCAGTGGGATCTTCTCTTCCTGTTTACTGTTGCTCAATTATTCAGTTGGTCCAGAGTGGAGGCTATAGTTTCCATCCATGAGTAAGAGATGATGTGTGTGTGTGTGTCAATCTGTCAGGTCAGAGTGGTCCATTAGTATCAATGTTGTTGTTTTTTTGACGACAGTTAGCTGGTAAGTGCATGTATTGATTTGTGAGCGTATCGACGCCCATTTTTTTTTCTTTCCATTTGCAAACTAAACAGCAGATGAAAGAGAGACAGAAAGAGAGAGAGAGAGAGAGAGAGAGAGAGAGACAGAGAGAGAGAGAGAGAGGACGGGCTTGCTTTTGAAGCCTGCTGCCCGCTCGCTCTCCGTCCCAGTAATATTCTATTGAATTAGGCCAGCAAATATTTTTAGTCTCCACCATCACCCCCACCAGCAGCAGCAGCAGTGAGAACATGACGCCTGAATCGCTGTAAACATGCTGTGTGTTGACATGCTTAATGTGAGACATTGGTGCATCCACACACACACACACACACACAGACACGCTGGCTACAGTGAGCACCCAGTTTCCTCTCTCAGTCCATCATTGCATCAGATGCTTTGATGCTTCGCTCGGGCAAAAAATCCCCATCAGCTCAGACTTAATCTGTCCGGTGCCCACAGCTCCCTGGTTTAAAACTGTTAGACCTGCATGTGTTCAAGATGAGAATTTAGAAATTAAATGTTTTTGTTTAGGATCATGAATGAACCTTCTCATGTTATCTCAGGATAACACAGTTGTTTTTTTCATTACAGGCTAATTATCTCAATAAGACCACCTCCCTTTTCTTTACGGAATAATTAACTTGTTATGTCGAGAAAACAACTTTGTTATCCTGAGCTAATCGACTCGCGAGTGCATTCCCCAAACTTCTAAACGAGGTGGTGACTGAAAGTGTGAGTGTGTGAGAGTTTACTGCTTTCTTCTTTTGCACAACAAACCGATCCGCCCGGTGTGCATCAGGCTTTGTTTAGTTTCAATCAAAGAAGAGTCGAGGACAACATAACGAGATTGCAGGAGCTCTGCTTGGTGAAGGCTTTAACGCTGACCCCATCAAACAGATAGAGATCCCACCTGAGGAGCTGTAAACAAAGAACTGCAGTGACAGCAGAGACACAAAACGGATGAGGTGGTTTAAATATTCTTCAACTAGGATGACCGTGGGTTGACAGGAAAGCCTGCGCCTACTACTAAAAGATTAACTTAACTGACACGATGAGATCTTCACGCAGTTACCTTTCATTTCCATGTGGAGCCACTGGTGTGTTGGTTATTTATGGCACCAGTTGCAATCTTTTTAAGAAGCCTGAAATGAATGGCACAACTTCAAGGTCGCTCCTCATTCATGCAGCTGCAAAACGTTGCAGGAAATAGGTTAAACGTGCAGCGGCATATAATCCTGACTATTCATGCGTTCATTCATTTTTAATCACCTAGCACTGGGAAATATGGACAGGACATCTCCGCACTCCATCCATCATTAATTCAGTTTGATACTGGCTGTGTAGGAACAGAACCTCGGGAGCTTTCAGATGCCAGATAAAGCTTCGATATTGAAAATCAGCATTATGTACAGTGTGACCCTGTGACAAAGGCTGCATGTTAACAGGAAATAAATGC
Organism: Collichthys lucidus; assembly: GCA_004119915.2. Classification (NCBI taxonomy): domain Eukaryota; kingdom Metazoa; phylum Chordata; class Actinopteri; family Sciaenidae; genus Collichthys; species Collichthys lucidus. The sequence continues at coordinate 31,985,451 of CM014086.1, read as the reverse complement.
AGCGACACCTACAATGTTTGCCTCAGGGCTGCTAGACAAATCATTATTCTCACCGGCGGGAAGAAGAAGAAGTACATTAGGTTTCAACCCCCTAAATAGCACGAGGGAGGAAACCAAAACATCATCAAGCAAGTCAGCTCATTTTCTGTCTTTGCAATCTTTGTCTGGAAAAGTGTGACACAGCAAAGACAAGAGCGCGATAGTTTGTGTGTGTGTGTTAAGAATTGCATCCCAGTTACATCCTGACACAGACAGGAGATGACAGAGGTCACGCAAAAGCACTTAAACACACTCGAGCTGTTGTGGTGAGCTTGATTGTTCGAGAAGCAGGTTTGATGATTGGAGGGTTTTTGCAGATTAATCAGGTCGGACTGTAGCTCGCAGGATGTTTAGACTCGTGAGTGTGAAGCAATGATGAGAAAGTGCTCCATAGATTGTTTGATAGATAGGCTGTTTCACTTGAAGCATTTCCAGGCATAAAGAGAAGAAAATCCAGTATTTTACAAATTGTATTAAGGAAAAACTGTATAACTGCTTTGATCTATTTATTGATTTATTGTGACCGCTCTGATTTGATTTGGGAGGTTCAAGACCAGTTATGTGGCATGTGTGTGTGTGTGTGTGTGTGTGTGTGTGTGTGTGTGTGTGTGTGTGTGTGTGTGTGTGTGTGTGTGTGTGTGTGTGTGTGTGTGTGTGTTGGTCTCACAGACTAATCACAGTGAGACAGGTTTTGTGTTTTCTCTTGCATTGCTGCTCGCACCCAGCTTGACGCCCACATAATATTAATATATCATTATTATTCGTTGTGTTTCTATTGTTATTACAGTTGTTATTGTCGCTTTTATCAGTCCTCCCCTCTCTCTTTCTGTTTAAACTCAGCCACTCAGGGCACAGTAAAGTTTTTCTTCACTCTTGCTCAGGGTGGGAATTGTCGAGTCTCTGTAAATATGGTGCTGCAGAAGTTTGAACTTCAGCCGGGGTCTTCCTGCATGTTCTCCTCCAGCTCCCTCCCACAGTTCATAAGTTAACTGGTGACTCTAAATTGGCCATAGCGGATGAACTGGTGACTCGTCCAGGTTGTACCCCGCCTCTCGCCCAATGCCAGCTGGGAGCTGCTGGCTCCAGTGACCCTGATATACATGGTAACAGAAAATAGATGGATGCTCTAGACCTGTATGTGGATGTAGATTTCTCCGTTCCCCTCCTTTAAACGGTGTTTGTGGTCATATGTTTGATATATGATATAAATTAGTCTTGACTTTACCTTTATTCCCTGGAGACCTGCCCTAACCTTAACTATAACTACAAGCAGTCAAGTCAATTTATCACAAATGACAAATTTTCCTCAAGGGTCTTTACAGTCCACGCAGCATGTGACACATTGTATCCTTGTGTCCTGCACATTACATTCACAACCGCCACATTTCTCACAGCCAAACCAAAAAAACTAAACTTAAGCTTTTAGTATCCAAATGGGAAGTGAGCCCCCAAGACTGGATCATCAAACAGGCTGCCAGCTCACGTAGACAAACTGCAAATGTTGTTTGTTGGAGATTTGTGTCATTAAAGTACATCATCCAGCAAGGTGTGTTCCATATCATTATTATAACTGTTATTATTATTATTATTATTATTATCATTATTATTATTATTATTATTATTAACCTCCTAATGTTATTTTATAGAGGAGTCCTATATGTCAAAAATCTAGTTGTTGTTTTACATGCAGCTTTTCTTGTTGTATGTTACAGGGGCTCATATCTGCCTGGAGGTCCCCATTGTATGTGAATGCCACGGTGCCATGGTGAGACCCCATGATGTGTGTGTGTGTGTGTGTGTGTGTGTGTGTGTGTGTGTGTGTGTGTGTGTGTGTGTGTGTGTGTGTGTGTGAAGTGAGTTTTGTCCACACATCGTGTGGAGGAACACACACACACATACACACACACACACACACCAGGAACAACTGCACATTACTGTGCGCCTCTCTCTCTCTCTCTCTCTCTCTCTCTCTCTCTCTCTCTCTCTCTCTCTCCTCTCTCTCTCTCTCTCTCTCCCTCCCTCCACACTGTGCAGCGCTCTGGTGGGTCGGTGAAGCCGCTTTTTTGGCTTCGGAGCTTCAAGCGAGAGAGAGAGGAGCCAGCGCTGAGGTAAGGAGGGATGGATGGATGGAGAGGGGCAAAAAGAAGAAAAATAATAAGAGGGGATGAGAAAGAGAGAGAGAGAGAGAAGCTTTAAGAATAAAAGAAGATGCGCTCTATAATGTGCAGACTGTCAGTGCTGCCGCTGCTGCTCGGATGTTTGTTACATTACTGTATGATACATATGTGCATGCGCGCACACGAGAGAGATGTTGCCGTTGATGCCGCCTCTGATTGAAATGCGCGCACTCAGCTGTTAAGTTAAGTGACACTCGAAGGGCACTGCGTTTGAAATGAGTGTGTGTGTGTGTGTGTGTGTGTGTGTGTGTGTGTGTGTGTGTGTGTGTGTGTCTTTGCATGCATCTGGGTGTTTGGTGGAAAAAAAGCTGCATGCTGCTTCTGTCTGCAACTGGACCGAGGAGAAGAGACCACAAGTGAGAAGAGGTGTGTGTGTGTGTGTGTGTGTCTCTGTGTGTGTGTGTGTGTGTGTGTGTGTGTGTGTGTGTGTGTGTGTGTGTGTGTGTGTGTGTGTGTGTCTTTGCATGCATCTGGGTGTTTGGTGGAAAAAAAAGCTGCATGCTGCTTCTGTCTGCAACTGGACCGAGGAGAAGCGACCACAAGTGAGAAGAGGTGTGTGTGTGTGTGTGTGTGTGTGTGTGTGTGTGTGTGTGTGTGTGTGTGTGTGTCAGAGAGAGGGTCTAAATTAGGCTGCAGCGCTGCTGGCTCTGTGTGTTTGGGGAGCACGGCGGTCCTGTGAGGATAGAGACACCACAGACAGCTGTTGGAGGCAGAGACTCCAATGGTTCTTCTAAATGCAGATGTGTATCATCACTTAAACTCTCCAAACTTATATTCCAGCTTCATTCTGGGGATTATTATGAAGTTATTAGCCTGTGGGTTCAATTATACATGTGGGCTGGTTGTGTTTAAGTATGTGCTGTCATGCCCTGGTCTGATTAAATTGAGATTTTATGGTAAAAAAGTATCAGATGTCAGTGCTTATGTGCTTTTGTGTGCTTTTGGTCTTGGTCTGTCTTGAATGCTTTGTGCTAGGATCAAATCCAGCATCCTGTGCAGTGATATTTAGTGTATATCGAAGAGAGTAAGAAGATACAGTTTGGATGCAAAAGATCTTTCCAGGCAGCACAGAGCCATGACCTCATTCGACACCTTTAGGAAAGGACTCGAACACCAACTGCAGGCCACACCTTGTTACCCACAGTCAAAGTCAGAGCGAATATCTGCAGCCAGGTTCCAAAATCTGGTGGAAACCCTGAAACCAGAAGAGTGTAGGTAGGCAGTGCTACCAGCAAACCTACGCTTGTGATTCGAGCATGAGATGTTTAACATATTGTTCCTGAAATATATCCCCAAACTTCCAGTTACAGTGAGTGACAGCTGTGTAGTGAGTAGAGCTTGTCAGTTTCAAATCATTTATTCTTGATTTAATTACGCGAATATTGGAATAAACGTGACACATTGAAAATGATTTGTCTTTCCCCCGGCGCGTAAATCACAGTTGAAACATTTGATTAATCACACAAAGTGACCTTTGGTGTCACACGTCTCGGATCGTGTTCGGTTTGTTTCCTTTTTTCCTACAACAGACCCTTGATCATTATTCATGCCCCGTGCATAAAGATGGCTGGCTGGCAGGATTGATGGTGTCCTTTATTTTTTACAGCTGCCCCACCGAGTAAAAACATCCAGACATCCTCAGCCAGTCTCGCCTGGGGCGTAGACGATGGGTGGTGAAGAAAAAAAAGAAAAAAAACGTGTGTGTGTGTGTGTGTGTTGGACTGAAACAGCTTCCTGTCATCACAGCATGTGATAAGAAGAAAGTGTACTCAGGTTAATGTAGAAGAATAATCTGAGACAGTCGTCACTTGATTCTCTAAAACTCTAAGTCTTGTGGGTGAGTCCTTCTGCTCAGTATAGTGCAGTGTTGTAGTCAAACCGATACCGAGACATGAGCGTATGGAGACAAGGGTAACACCGAGAATTCGAGGGGTTGAGACCAAGGCTACGTTTACACATAGCCGGGTATGTTGAGAAACGAATATTTCCCTCCCTCCGTTTTCCAAAATAACATCGTGCACATAGCATCGTTTCAAAAAGGTTTTCATTTACGTCAACCAGCATAAATACAGCGTAGGAAGAAGGAGAACACTCAGCAAGCCAATCAGAATAATGCTTCCATGATCATCGTCATAGCAACAGGTAAACATTGGTCGCACTTCTGGCGCATCAGCTGCCTAAAACTCAGTTTATCTGAATTTACACGCAAACGCAAAACCGTAGTTTTTCAGAATCCCCACACTAGCCGGAGTTTTTAGAAAGATTCATTTGCGTGTAAAAGATACGTACAAACAAAGGGAAATGTCTCCTTTTTTTAAAAATACCCGTGTACGTGTAAACAGGGCCCAGGTCTGCACCTTATGCTTCTTAACTTTGTGAAAGGTTTTGACAGCCTCAGAGATAAAATTAACATGTTGGATTTCTAGCCTAAATCAGTCGATGGTAAACAATTCTGATGGATTACATCTTCATCTCCCCTGTCTTCTTACATTTTACCTCCTGCAGATGTTTGCACATGTTGTTTCACTCCCTTGTGTGTCCTATTCACCATCCACCATCAGTAAACATCTGGAATCTTTATCCATCCTCGCATCCGTCTATTTTTAGCAAAAGAGATTAGATATTACCTCGAATGTGTTTTTTGCCTTTTCCTCTCAAGGTGACCGCATCCGACACCCGGAACATCTTTAAGACAATTAAGACGACTAACAACATCTTAAGCCGAGAGCGTGAGACGCCTCTCTGCATCTCTAAATAAACTGCATGATCCGGGGTTGATCAGCCGAGCGTATTCAACCTGAACGTTTCATTTATATGCAGAACCGAGAGTCCGAGCGAATTGTTGGAGGTATTGATTGGAGGCCAGCGGCGCTACAACATGTGATTCCAGGAGCACTGTGAACTTCAGCAGCGCTGGGAAACAGATCAGGCATTTCTATTCGGTGTGAGCTGCAGGTTTGGAATACCTGTCAAGCAGATGGCTTGGATATAATGAAGACAGCAGGTCAAATTCAGTTTGGATTTTCGAACACATGTTCTTTTCTTCACACTGGGGTTCAAGCGCGCACGCTTTGCTTTGTATGTTCTCTGGCAAACAGCTGGCTGATGAGTGTATTGATCTAAAGAGCTGGTTGACATGGAGCTGAATGCCTGTGCCATTAGCAAACACACACACACACACACACACACACACACACACACACACACACACACACACACACACACACACACACACACACACACACACACACACACACATGCTCTGCATCCACTAGGCTCTACTTAGAGTTTGCAGCCAACCAACCAACATCAGAAGTTAAATATACCTATTTTCTGTTTTGCCAAGAGTTGGATGAGAGGATTAATATTTCTCTCATGAATGTAGAATAAATAAGAAGTTATCGCCAGCAGACGGTTGGCTATGCTTAGCAATAAAGACTGGAAGCAAGGGGAAACTAATAGCTTGGCTCTGTCCGAAAGGGAAAACAATCACTAATTAACAAACTGCATCTCCTTTGTTTGCTCTGTAACTCTTGCAGAAGAAATCTCTCCCAATGTTGAACCGCTCCTTTGAAAACAAAGGATTAAGTGAGCAAAAAAAAAAAAAAAAAGGCGGACGTGTTGATCCTAATCATCCCGCTGCTCGACGCTTCATCCAGGCCCCCCAAAGCTCCGGTTTAACAGTTGCAGTAATTGGTTTGTTGTAATATGATCAGTTGAAACTTTTGTTGTGGACTATGGGAATCTGAGGGGCTTCGAGACCTTCATTAGTTCAGCTCATGTTTTGCGTACATGCTGTGTATATTCCTTAATTGATTTTTGTGTAATCAGATTACGACTTACTCCATGCACAGAGTGGAATAAATCCAACAGCAGCATTTTCCCTCTGGGCTGCCCCGGCACCTTAATTAACAGAAATGTCAGAGAGTTTTATCGGTTACCGTTGCTTTAAATGTAGATTATGATATGAACATGAACAGAGTTTAATGGTGTGTGTGGGTTGTACTTCACTTGATGATGACTGTAGTTTATTGTTCTATCAATCCGTCCTTAGTTTGTGTGATATATTAAATTTTGGACCTTTTCTATATGCATTTAAACTTGGGAACTACAAACGTGAACTGCATTTCCCATGAGCACTTGCATGGCCAAGCACAGGTGTGCTTTGTTTGAACTCATTAAATGCCCTGGGATTCCCTTTGTCAAACATTTGCCTGTTGAACGTCAAGGATTAGGTTACAGCATTTCTTCTCTTCTCCACATTCGACATGTGACGTTTTGAGCGTTTCACTGTGAGTATGTTGATCTTTTACTTGAACCCACCTGAGAAAACTTAAACAGCTTCACTGAGTTTCAGTTCAATCTCAAAAGCTCATTGCTCCATCTTCAAATCTCATCTGAGATAAAGAAGATTGCCAGAAAACATGGCACAGCACATCTCTATCTAGAATCTTTATGCTCAACTATGTATGTTTTCTTTAAACAGAAGCAAGTTGATGGAAATGATAAATCACTTAAAGTGGAATAAAACTGTAAAACATGTTGAGAAAATGGATGCCCTTGATTTTAGAGACCGCACGGTTCAGTTAATCTGCAACAGACAGAAGCCTTTGTGACTCGTAAACTCTTACAATGCTGATCATTGATTGAATTTGCATACTCTCCGTGTGGTTTGCAATCGAAGTTGGGAGTCCATTTCATTTTAATTAAATCAGGAATTGGATTTTCCCCTCAGATATCCAGGGCAGCCCTGTTTTGCACATTGTAAAAAAGTGAAAGATAGTTCATGCTTCCTTCATGAAGGATGAACTCAACGGAGAGGGAACTGGTTCCAGTTCTGTTCAGGACGTAACGAGCTGGGACAGTGACGCTGGTTCAATGTGACAAGGAGAGAGAGAGAGAGTTATGGGTCAGGAGGAGGAGCAGGTCTGTTTGCATGGGCGTCTTTTCAGTTTATATCTATTTTCCTTACCAACGTCTCCTTTTATTACCCTGAACTTCCTCTCTTCTCTGTACACCTTCCTCTGCTGCTATGTCCCCTCTCCTCTGCTCTTTATCTTCTTTTCTCGCTTCATCTGAGCTCATCTGTCCTCGGGTGTCAATATTTTGACAGCTCTCAGACAATCAGAAAAAGAGCCGACAGGCCTGAGTTATGGGATGCGAGACGTGTGTGTGTCTGTGTGTGTATATATATTTATATATTTATGTGTGTGTGTACATGCAGCATGCGGTCATACATTGTTGTACTGGTGTGTCTGTGAATCACCGAACTGCAAAGTTATACTGAAGGAAGACGGATGTTTTTTATGCTTTTGTAACCGGATTTATATCAACAGTTTTGTTTCTGCACTCTGGGCAATTTATTTGAAGATCTTCTGCTCTCTTAGGATGTTTATCTTTGTTCTGTGTACACACACACACTGAAAATTTGGAGTAAAGTGCATTTGTATATCCTCTTTGTAAAACAGGAGTCGCTATTACTATCTATCATCGCAAACAAGCTTGTGATGGTCTTCTAGCATCGTCTAAATTGTTGAGACGAGTGAGTATAAAAGAAAGTCGCAAAACTTAAATGTTTTCTATTTTCCTGGAACCTCAATCTCGTAACAGTGAAGGAGGAGGAGGAGGAATTGCAGAGAGGAGATACCAGAGGAAACTAGGAGAATTTACGATGCCTTCATCTCATCCATCCTGTGTCTGCTGACAGAAGACAAGCAAAGACACAGAGAGATGGGCGACTGGAGCCCATGTGGTGAGATGTACTGTCTAATTCATCCCCCTCTCTCTCTCTCTCTGCAGCCGCGTCTAGACTCTGTGGTGAAAGCACACAGAGGGAAAGAATAAAGAAGGAGGACGAGAGCGGATAAAGAGGAGAGGATAACTTGACTGAAAGGGAGACTGTAGCGATGGCTGAGGCACCTCAGCAGCAGCAGCAGCAGCAGAAGGAGGAGGAGGAGGAGCAGCAGCAGCCGAGCACTGTGGAGGCGACGGAGACGGATGAAGGGCCCGAAGAACCAAAGGAGAGTGTCCAGATAACCCCCACCCGACCTCTGCTGTCCATGAGATCCATGAGCACCGTGGACCCGGATGACGACTCCCCGAACATGATCGTCTACAGAAAGGTAAGAGCAAGAACTGTTTTCTGGTTTGTCGAAGAAAGTTTGTGATGTTTGTGGTTCTGCTGAGAACCAAATACTGGGAATGGATCTGATTATTGAGTCCGAGGTTTTACTTCGCTAGTTTTACTCAGACTGGGCAATGATAAAAAGATAATATCATAATCTGTTTAATCGCAATCACAGTCCACGATCTAAATTGTCGCAGCGGCGTTTCTTTTTTATTTGCAGCGGCGTTTCTTTTTTTTTATTTGCAGCGCTGTTTCTTTTTGTTTGCAGTGTTTCTTTTTGTTTGCAGCGTTTCTTTTATTTGTAGCGCTGTTTCTTTTTGTTTGCAGCGTTTCTTTTATTTGCAGCGCTGTTTCTTTTTTGTTTGCAGCGTTTCTTTTTGTTTGCAGCGTTTCTTTTATTTGTAGTGCTGTTTCTTTTTGTTTGCAGCGTTTCTTTTTGTTTGCAGCGTTTCTTTTATTTGTAGCGCTGTTTCTTTTTGTTTGCAGCGTTTCTTTTATTTGCAGCATTGAGGGTTCCCGGCCACCGTACCAAAAGTCCTCAAGTCACCCAAAGAGTCACGTGAAGTAATTTGTCCAATCAGCATGGCCATTTTAGTTCACGTATCTCAGATCCGCTGGTCATGTGAAGTTTGAAAACAGAAGTATGGGGAAAATAAATTATCCATAACATATTCACTTACTTCTCTGCAGTTTATCAGAAATGTTGACTGTGGACGCCTTAGATGACGGTCTTGATCCAAAATCATTCGATAGCCAGTCCAATTCAAAGTTGGCCTATTTTCACTCTGAAAAACACAAACCAGCTTTCACCAAAATGATTTTGGTGCTTTTGGTTGACTTTGTTCAAGTCTCTCCAGTGCCCACTTTGGAGAACCATGCTGTAGAAAATTGCATAAAACAGGGAAAGGAGCCACGCTGCTGTTACTGCTGTTGTTTTTGTTTTTGGAGCAATGAGCTGAACTCAGGGTTTTCTGAACAGATGGTGAAAGTAGTGAAAGATGAATTTCAAAAGAAAAGCTTCCAACATGTTTATGTTGGCCGGTAAAGGCCAATTTATCACATTTTGGGAGAGAATGGAAACAAGTAGCAGAAAGTCATGGCGACAAGCTTTTAGATTTATGAGCAACCTGGGCTTTATCTCAGGGGGATGAACGACGGTACACAAGGCGGCAGTACCTGAGCCAACCTGGGCTGTCAGCATCTTCTCACGTCACAATTAGTTTGGCAATGATAAATACGTGTTTAAATGTTACACAGAAGTAACTACAGGAAGTAAGATTCCATCACCTGACCCTGACCCCTTTGTGAAATAAAAGAAAAACAGTTACTCCTATGGGAATCAATATGTTATGTCGCCGAGAACTGAATAAAAGAAAATGACAAGGAATGAATACACGCCAAAGGCAATCTCTCTTCTCTTCCTGTAAAACGATCCTGGGCCTGGATGAATTCAGAGACACGTGAATATACAGACCCCCGCAGTGTTCTATAATGATAGATGAACTGTGTGTGAGCAGGAGACCAGGGGGGGGTTTGCACGGTGTCCTGATGCTCTGCGAGTCTGGAAGCAGCACGGAGGATAGTGGTGATATTCCTGACAGTGTGTGGAGGTGCTAGGCCAAGAACAAGGAACTAATGTGTCAGTATTGCTTAGCAGCACACAGCTGGTTTACTCACTTATAACTGCGTAAATGCAGAGAAGAGATGATACGACGAAAGGTCAGAAAAACTTGTTGTTGATGTTTAAATCAGCTACCGTTTGTGGTACGTCCGTAATGGAGGAACTGCACGGAGAATCTTCTCTCTGTTGGGAAGTTAAATGTATTACAGATGTAAAAACCTCTCGGTACAGTGGACTACATTTTTATAGCGCGTTGATGGAAGTCAAAATGAATTTTTATGAGCCTACTCTTTAGGAAATGAAGCAAAGTGACAGCTTCCACAGAACTATTGTGGATTACTCAGCGGAATGAAGACAGAGCGACCTCAGGCAGAGCCTCCTCGTGGGATTTGGGCTTCAAACCAAAACTTAAGTCACCACGTTGGGAGCGTGTTTCACCCTGAACTAGAAGCTTTTGTTTTACTCTCTTACCGCAGAGTTTTACAGTTGGGTGCTTGAAACTTTTGGCAAAGGTACGTGGATCCAGATCAGTGGACTGACTTGTTAACGCTGTGCAGACTATTCTGTGATCAGGTTTTTAATAACTAATGTAATATTTTTCTCTCTTTCCTCCCCTGAAACATTTCCCTTTCTGATTAATGCGACTTTCAACATAACAAACGACCGGTACCGGCATGTGCGAGGGAGTTGTTGACTATCGAGTACTTTTCGAGACTGAAACAATCTTTTAAAGAAGTGAGGATGAACGTCTAAAGGTCGAGGTGGAAAACCTCAAGATGTGCACGCACTGTCAAACAGGCGAAGTTCATGTTCGGGAAATTTTCTTGTAATCTTGTAGATGAACCTGAAGAATGGGCTTGCACTGTATGCGTGCACAAACATGAAAGCAATAATGGTGTAAAAGTGGACACCATCTGCTATGACATGTATTTAATCTTAGGCAAGTTGTTTTATCGATGTAGCCTTTAATCAATGAACTTGCTGTATTGATTTCGGCGTTCTGACTCCATGTGTCCGATTTACACATTTATTCACGAACTCCCACACAGCGTCTCGCTTACTGCTGAGAAAATGTATTGATTACGTGTTTCAGTAGGTCCGACCTTCATCAGGACAGCATCACAACAAGCCTATATACTATATATATACACATAGGAGCTGTTACGATCATTTACTCTGCCAATCAGGGCACTGAAGCGTCCGGTCTGACAGGTAATCACAGCTTGAGCCACTCAACCTGTCAGACAAATGGCATTCGAGAGAGAAAGATGCTAAATCAATTTATTATACCGATAAATCTCAAGCAGCATCCATGTATGTTGCTTTTAGAGGACGGCATTAATCCATCTGCACTGGGATAGTCAAAGGAAAATTCAGATATATCAAAATTCAGATATATCAAAATGTAATACTCGCTGTAGATGTCACCGTCTATAGTATATCCGTATCAGGCTGTGATCTAAATCTATATTTGTTGAACGTGGCTGGAGGCGCAGCAGAAACAGCCACCGGTGGCTTTGATAAATTAGTTCTCGATGCCGGTTGGAGGGCAGAGGGGCGGGAAAGGATATTGAGTAAAGCAGAGAACGAAACAGAAATAGAAAAGGAGGAAGTGAGAAAAACGAGGAGCGTAAAGAAGCGAAGGAGAGAGGTGGAAACAAAGAGGGAGACGTGAAGAAAAGATGAAGAAAGCCTGAATCCGTTCAGTTAGCAAGTGCGACTGAGCAGCAGATGACTGTTACCACACACACACACACACACACCCGAGATCTCAGTGTATCTGCGAACACACGGTGACCCCTGCACACAGTAAAGAGTTATTTAGAGTCAATCAGAGATCAGTGATGTCACTTACCTCTTTACAGAGAAGCTCTCACACTCTAGATCCGGTTTAGCTTTCACGATGTTTGAATGAGTGGCCGCGTTTTTGCTTCTTGTAGCATTTTTCATTTCGAGAAAGCAAAAAATATTTTAACTGCTCGCCGTGTAGGTTGTGGCTTCTTGCACGTTACGTTTGTGGAAACAATCTCACAGATGAGCAAATATAAAAAAGAGAAAGAGAGATGTCATTTTAAAGATCTTATTTACCCAAAACATCCGTCCATTGATCGATGTGTAGCTGTCCAGTAATCCAGGATTTAGGATCATCTAGGATTGCGGGTTGGATCCCGGCTCTCCCAGTCCAGTTGAAGTATCCTTTGGAAAATCCGCTGTCGGTGTGTGAGGGTGATCTTAGTATCACTGTGAGTGCTTTGAACGGGAATGGAGTGCTGTTTAAATCTATAGTCTAAATACAGGTCAGTGCATTTTGTTAAAAAAGTTATCCTAAATCACCATTTCTGATCAATTAAAATAAATATTTTTGCTCATATTTGCAAGCTCTCTTGTGCAACCAGTATACTTAAGCTGAGACAAAGACAATGTGTCCTAACAAAGAGGAGAGAAAACCAGGAGAGCTTGTAAAATTTGTAACAGTCAGACAATAAAACTGGATGAGTGAGTGGAAGCATCTGACATTAATCAGTAACTTTTTCAGTGGTGTTATTTATAAATTTATTAAACTGTTATTGTTGTTCAGATGTTTCAAACATTAACGTAGCACAATGGTATCACGTATGACGGCAGCTGGTACACGTCTTAATTACCACCTGCCAACTGTAATGAAGCGTCCTCGAGTTTATATGATATAAATTGAAGCTATTGCATAACTGTAATATACATAACAATATAACCGGATCCCACTGGGTTATAATAGAAATTCTATTTTAGTGAATATTCATACACACACACACACACACACACCTGACAACCTTCACTGTGATATGTGTTGTGCAGACCAGCAGACTGTTCCAATGCAATCAAGCTGTAGCAACCCACTGGGAGCTGTCTGGTAGAAGACATCCACATCCAGAGGGGTAACAACAACACGGTCGAATGAGAACGAAGCACGGGAAACAGAAAATGAACTCATTTTAAAAAAACTTTGACAGGTTTTTTTTTTTAAATGTCACAAAAAATAAAAATCCATCAGTGGGAACTGAACCGGAAAAATAAAGAAAGTTTCGACTCGTGGCTGTTTACTGCGAGCTAATGTTCATATTTGAAAATGAACACAGAGTGATTATCCTGATTTTGTAATGACCATATATGGTCTCTATACACAGGCTGTTTCATTTCATAAATATGATTTATTCTGAAAATGATCAAAAACGTCCATCGAGCGTCTCTGCGTTTTTAAAAACAACACCTGCTCCGTACACCGAGCTTGCGGATTCACAACGTTTGCTATTACACGAAAGGGTTTGCTTTGTTATGAAATATGTATGCCCTGGTCTGCAATCCCATTAGTCTTTCTCGATGAGTCATCAATCATCCACAAGCACGAGGAGGGGAGGAAAATGCTAATCGTGTTCGTGAGTCAACGTTCACAAAGCTTCAGGACCCAGAGTGTCGGCTTCATTTGAAAATAATGTTTTTTCTTTTTTTTTTACTCTTAATTTTCTGACTTTCAGCCGATGCAGGGTCGGTTTTTAGTTGTTGAAGGATTAAACGAATGTGAGCTGATTCTGGGTCAGTGCTTAAAGTGTTATTAGGATGAGAAGTGTTGCCGACAGAGAGACATTCATCTTCCAGAAAGATGGTTTACGACTTCATCTCCTTCCCGTTTCTCCTTCTTCCTCCTCTCCTCTCTTATTCAGTATGTTTCTCCTCTGCTGTATGTTGGTCTTCGCAGCCTATGCAAACATACACGGACATGTTTGTGTCAACATCATTTTCATCACCGCTTGATTTGTGCTGTCAGCATCCCATGCGCACGCCTACACAAACACGCACGTATTGAGGGTGATGTTAAGGTGAGGAGATTCGGCGCTGTTGACGAGAGTGGAGTGTGTTGACTCAACCTTTTCAGCAGCATGAACTCAAAGCTGTCAGCCAGCATCTGCTCAGAGACAGTGTGTGTGTGTGTGTGAGAGAGAGAGTGGACAAAAAAAACCCTGGGTTGCCGAGTATTTGTGTTTGCTGCTGTTCGTGCGAGTGCCAGCGAATTGCACCTTTTTTTTCATTATCCTCTGGTTTCCAGTGTGACAATAGCAGCTGTTGAACTGCAGGACTGTTTACTTAACAAGCTGTTTATACAGATACCTGTTCCCATATTCCTCTGAGCTGCTGGAACGTGGCCTAAAAGAGAGAGAGCCCAAAGTGAGATGGATGCTCGGCATGCTTTGCTTTCTCAGCAGATTCTGTTGGACCTTATGTTTTTTTTTTTGTGATAAACAATATCTGTGCATCAGTTTGTAAGAAAAGGCAGAATTTATTTGAATAGAAAATATAGATATAATATAAAGAGAGGCCAAACTTATGTCATCTTTTTAAAAGGTGCAGGGGCGGACTGGGACAAAAAATCGGCACTGGCATTTTGGACCAGACCAGCCCACAACCAGCCAACACCCCCCGACTGCGCCCTGTGCCCATGTGCCCATAGCTAAGACCGCCCAACAGTGTGTTTGGGCTGTGTGATCTACTGGTTATATATATATATCAGGGTTCCCACGGGTGCTTGAATTCCTTAAAAAAGCTTGAATTTCAATTGAGTGTTTTCAAGGTTGTGAATTTTTTGTGAAGTGCTTGAAAATGCTTGTAATTTGTGTTATGTCTATCTCAATAAACCAAAAGAAAACAAAAATGTTTCCTAAGCGGCTACGCGCTTGATCCGATGCCTTTACATGCAGAACTCAGTTATCATACTCGCTTGGTGTTCTGCAGAGAAATAACAGTAGACTACTATCCACACCTGTTGGTCACTGTTATTGCGCTATGGTAGTTACACAATACACCGCTCACAAGCTGAGAATACAAGCCAATTCACAATTAGTTAAAAATCAAAACAGTCAATCTACCACCATATGAAATAATGCTAATTAGACCCATATTATTATGCCATACAGTGGCACCGCTGCGCTTCCCATGACCATCATGGCAAACACAACTAGTAGGCTACCTATTTAAAGGTGCTGGAAAAATGGAAAAACTGGTGCTTGAAAAGTGCTTGAATTTGTTCATGACTTGCCGGCCGAAATAGCACGTCGCCCCACTGGGCAAATGCACGGTATGCCAGATTATCAGTCCGTGCCTGAAAAGGTGCCAACACTGACTGACTGCTGGTAGCAGATGTGACAGAATCTGTAATCTCAGGTGTTATTGCCCGATGCTTTTGTAAGACCATCCATCCATCAAGTTTGATGCTTTAACGGACAGAAGCAGCCGCAGGACGGTCACGAGAGACGTCATCGTTGTTCGATTTCATTTAAACATCTGAACAAAGAAGCATGTGTTTGGTAACTCTCCTGCCTTGTCAAGTCATTAGTTTGATGACATGTGCTGCTTGGTTTCAGTTCTTTGCGTCACCACCGTCCCTATCTGGAACAAAGCCAGAGGCCAAAGCATCTTCACTGATGCGGTCATCGGTCTGTGAGAGCGCACCACCTGCCTCCTCTATGGCCTCAGTGTTGGGCTACAATGTTCACCTCTGTACTTTATGGCCTTTTTAAATGTGCCGCTGTGAACTGCAGGAATCACAGAAATTGTTTTTTACTTTTAATCTCTGACCTGCTGCAAAAATGTTTGAGTTTAATTGCTGGATTTTCTCCCCCGTATCGGACATCAGGTGTCTAAATGGAGAAAAGTATTGATCACATGTCAATCATTTATCCATTATGGCCACAACTAATGGTCTGCATTTACTCTGCTTACAACAAGTAATGGATTGGATCAATACTCTTCAGTCTGTTGTTGTCTTTGTTTTTTCTTTTGCAGCTGTGACGAAATATCCTTAATATTTTCTCTTAAAAATAATCTCAACAATTTATTCAAACTCATTTAGAAATGAGATTATAAGGCAAACTATTGAAAACACAAATGCATGCCAGCTCTTCTCAGTGTCTTCTGCAGAGCTCTGTTTCTGTCTATAAAACACAGTGTACTTACTCCAGCTTCAATGCTGCCACAGGCGTTCGGCTGTTGGAGCAAAGATTCCTGTGAAAATGATTTTTTTTTCACACACCATTCTTTGAAGAACTCGAGCATGCGTAACAAGTTTTGTTGTTGAATACACTCGGTGCTCTTTTTAAAGTTTGTCGATTTCAAATGCCCCGACAAAGCGTTCGCACTTCAAAAAGAGTCCTGAGAGGAGGAAAAAATTTGTTTTAATGCGCAATTTTTCAGAAATAAAGTGCTTTTCATGTCAGCTGCCCATCCGCCAAGAAGACCTTCAGAGGCTAAATGTTTTTCTGTGGCATGGTTGCATATATACAGAGCAAACCGAGGATTCTCCGTGCAGAGCAAAGGCGTCTTCTGATGTGTGTAGATAAAACACCACAAGAAAAACAATTTTCATAGATCCAATCGTTTATTTTCTTCTTCGACTCCTTCGAAGAACCATCACGACTGCTCTGCGCGGCAATAAAACAATTCAGCGTGATTTCGTGTTACTATTTAGAATTAATTTAATAATTGTATTTATTGTCAGGAAACGCCGCCCGCACGAGGTGATGACTTATTTTATGTCTTTTGAGCTTCCCGAGCCCATTTGCAAACCATAAAATTCCAGTCATGCCCAGTCGCTGCGCATACGGCGCATATTTATTAGGCAATTTCACATGGCTGAGGATATTCATTGGCGAGCGAGAACATGAATCATAGCTCGGTGACACCTTCCTGCACAGCTTCCCGCACGACTCCGATGGCACCGGTATCGGAGCAGATACTGCGGATCAAGATTGTTAATTTGATCACGTAGGAACATCTTCATTCTTTTTTAGCAGGAAACAGCTGAGCGGGATTTTTCTCGACCTTGGAGTTCGTTTTACTGCCTGCTGCGCAGAAATATATTTATTAGGATGTATCTGATGTGCAGTTGATTCCAGGAGTCATTTTATAGAGTAATATAAAAAAAAATTGTACATCCGCTGACAAAATCTGCTAAATTTACAACGTGACACTGCGCTCCTGTATCGATTATACTGTCCAAAAAAAAAAAGTGTTTTCCGTGTTATCAGGGAATATTTTAGACACTCGCACAGTTTTTGTGCTTTTGCATCAGCCAATAAGAGATTTCATGTGTGCACTCCTTGTCACTTAGGGAATGACTAAGCACATCTAATCACAGTGCAGCCGCCTGCAGATATCTGAGGAGAGCTCATGACAGCGGAGCAGGTAGAGAGCAGCAGGCTAATCAAATCAAGGTGATAGGGAGACGCTAATTACATGTAGGGGAGTTTAAATTGCAAATTTTAAGAAGACAGGATGATCGCTCTTATCACACTTCTTTTTTTTTTTTTGCTGTTTTATTTTTGGTTGAAATTCATGATCTAGTTTTTGTTCCTGGAAATATGAAGGTTCCAATTTCTGGCACTGGTAACTAGTTTGGAAATCACATTTTTATCTTTCCCAGAAGCTTAAACTCTTGGGAGACGGTTAAAGCAATGGATCAGTTAAGGAGCGGCGTCTGGCCGGTGTTTACTGCAGAATCTGGTGCTGGCAGTGTGAAAAAGTGGCAGCAGTCCTTCCCTAGGAGGGAATATTCCCTGGGCCTGCAGAAATAATGGCATCCTGAGTCCCCGCTGAGTTCCTGTATCACTCCGTTCTAATCCAAACTAATCCTCCTCGCGGCACACAGCTGCCCCGATTCAATATTTCTGATTTTGAATGAGTTGCTGGCACATGAATGAATCCTTGAATCTCTGGCAGATCTAAGAAAGTGTCTTTGTGGTTTAATGCTCGGTAAAGTCGGGTTTAGACCAACGGGAATCGGTTCTTCATAACTTCCTACAGAGATTGATTAGAGATTAAGACTAATGGCTGGATTATCTGCGGTTTGAGTGATTTAAAAAACAAGCTGTCGAGAGCCGTCGTGTTTCAGTTTCTAGCCAAATATAAAAAGCACCAGAGCCCCCAAAGAGAAAACACACAAACAACTTTTCGAGCAGATGCACTCGAATGAGTCTGATGCGAGCCAGTTTCAGACTTCCCTTGTAAGCCCCGTTCGCTTGTTTACTCCTATCTGACAGCAACGCGGGTCTATTGAGGCATCAGTGTATTTGTCATGCTCTGGTTGTGTTGGACAGCAGGTGTCGGAGGGAACCGACTTGGCCTCGCTTCTCTGTCAACACTTCAGATTTTCACCGGTTCGTATGAATGTAAAGTGACTGCGACCAATCTGTAGCCGCATTCGGGGATTTGCACACATGCGTGTGTGTGTGTGTGTGTGTGTGTGTGTGTGTGTGTGTGTGTGTGTGTGTGTGTGTGTGTGTGTGTGTGTGTGTGTGTGTGTGTGTGTGTGGTGGGTTTGGCAACGCATCAGTAAATTCCCTTGGCTGTTGTTAGATTGACAGAGTGATAACTGTACACGATGAGTTGATTAATATTCATATTTCAGGGCACCGGAAAATCACAATTACAAGGTAGCAAGAGTAACTTCAAATCTGAGTTAAAGAAGGACAGAAAGTTTTACTCTAGCGAGCAGGTGTGGCTTTTTAAAAGCTGCGATTGGTCGATCAAATACGTTGAATAAATTAAGCCATATTGTTTAAACACAGGCTTACCTGCTCTGTCGATAGGTGATATTTATTCGCTTACATCTATTTACCAAAATCTTTATCTATTTCATATCGATGTTCATTAATGTCCATGAATGCCCTTTTGTGAGCCTGTGGAAATGAAATGCGTCACCATATGAGACTGTGGAAGGTTGTGACAGACCCGAATCATTGTTGCACTTAACCCCCAAATATCATCTTTCATATACGTGTTATAGCGTCATTACGTCGATTGTGAGACGTGTAGAATTGCAACAGAATAAAAGTGTGTTTAAAGAACGTGGAAGAGCCTTTTGAAGCGACTTCAAAGACATTTTTGTTTCTTATATCACAGAAAAATGTCACATGAGTCAAATCTATTTTCATTTTCAGCACATTTATACCAAAGGAAGGATAAAAACAATATCAAATACACAAATAATAATACAACAGGCCAGTCATTCAACTTCTATTCAACCCTAAAGGTCGGTGGCAATATGTGTGGATGAGAGAGTGTGTGTGTGTCCTTGGGTGTGATTGTGTGTACTGTATGTGAGAGGTATTTATGATGCAGATGGTGACTCACAGCAAATAATGAGCATGGCCAACAGCAGCTCAATGAGCAAGCGGTTTGTTGTTTATCTGGGTTTTTGTTTCGCGCCGTAATTCTTTGTTGTTCACACAGTGGTCTTGGTCCCGAGAGCAAATTGTTTAATCCCTAATTAATCTCCCAGATATTCGCGGTGTAATGGGGATTAACATTTAGTTTTGTTAGGAAAACAATGACGCAGGCATTTTCCCGGGCTTGTAATCAGACGTAGCACAAACCTGCTTTTCTCCTTTTGTCAGATTTTGGCAGAAATCACAAAGGACTGAACATCAAAGGACTACAATGTCCACACACACACACACACACACACACACACACACACACACACACACACACACACACACACACACACACACACTGCTCCCCACATTCAAGCACAATTATGAAAAGAATGGGGGAAAAAACGTCAGCAGACTTCTATAAAGTGGAGGTGAATATATTCAGAAAGGTGTTAATATTTGGATAGAAGGCCGAGCTCGGCACTGAATAAATACACCTGCAGCCATTATTGTGCTAATGTACTTGTGCCGGAGCTGCTTCACCTGTTTTGTGCATTCCCAGCTAAAATAATGAGGCAGCACAGTCCGTTCAAAGCAAGTCTCTCTTATCGTCCTCCAGCTGGGACGTACAGAAAGTACCGAATTATTAAAAATGTTTCAAATCAATAATAAAGGCGTTACAGTACATGCGGGATCTGAGCATCAAAAAATCATCTCCGCAGTCATTTTAAAGGCTTTATTATAAATATCTCAACTAAACAAACAGATAAAAAACATCCTCCAGCCTCTTTTACTTTTATTTATTTAGAAATCTCACAGTAAAAATTTGAATATGATGATCAATCACTTTTTAGCAGACTTTTCCAGACAGGCTCAGTTTAAAGGTTTCACTGTGCAGGGCTGAAATTTCTGCCGAGGCTAATAAACCTAAAACTTTAAGCCCGCTTAGAGCCAGAGGGCAAAAGTTTAATGTGAAGATGTGTCTCCTCAGCACCGGTGGTTAGTTAGACACACTGTTGAAAGGTCTTTGTCTGCTGCTCCAGCTGATGAAGAGAAGGATGAATGATTTAAGCAAAATACACCAAGAACAGAACCTCCAGAACCAAACTTTATATTATCCATCCATCCATCCATCCATCCATGCATCCATGCATCCATCCATCCATCCATGCATGCATGCATGCATCCATCCATCCATCCATCCATGCATGCATCCATGCATCCATCCATCCACCCATCCATCCATCCATCCGGGTGACGGTGGGGCTGGAGCCCATCCAAGCTGACTTTGGGCTAGAGACGGGGTACAGTACACCCTGAACAAGTCGCCAGTTCCTCACAGGACACAAAGACCCAATACCCGTCCACTTTAAATAACTTATGCGATCCACAAACTTTGTCCACCGTGTTTTGTACCGTCAAGACTTTCACCACATCTGTATTTGCTGCTGGATTCCAGATGTTTGTGTGGAGTTTTAGCGGTCTGCAGTTCCTGGACATGTAA
The DNA here is from genome assembly GCA_004119915.2 of Collichthys lucidus. Classification (NCBI taxonomy): domain Eukaryota; kingdom Metazoa; phylum Chordata; class Actinopteri; family Sciaenidae; genus Collichthys; species Collichthys lucidus. The sequence goes on along the minus strand of CM014086.1, from coordinate 31,964,801 downwards.
CGATATCCTGCATCAGTCTGTAGGAAACAGTTTTTAACAGTAACACTGAAACATAATTGTAATTAAAGTCCAGCATCATTTAAAGATACCCCCCCAATTCGTGAACAAACCAGTTCATTATTAGTTCGTGCTGGATAGATGCTGGTTAGTAGACCATGGCTACACTGATGCTGCTGCAGATATGTATGTATGCTGTATGGATCCAGGCCAGCATCAAGTGCCGGGTGAAGTGGATGAGATATAATGGGGGGTTTTTTATACGACTGTCTGAGGCAGCTCGGGGACGGCAGGAACTGAGGTAGCAGAGGTTGCAGCGCCAAGTGGCAGGTTATGACTAATGAATGTGAACTTTTGTCGGGCACGCTCCCCATGAAGCCCCGGGTCCATTAGAGAGCTTGGATGGACACGCTGAAAACACACGCACACACAAAAAGGGAAACGACAGCCCACACTTAACTGATGGATGATACGGAAGTAGGACCACACATCGTTTTTCCATTAGCGTCTCCTCTCATTCTGCTCCGTCTCTTATTCTGCCTGCACCGATCAATCTTTAGCAGGACGTCTGAGATATTCGCTCTTCGTCTTTTTAAGCTTTATTACACTTTAATTTCTACTCTTATTTCAGTTGGTCCTGGGATACCTGATACAACGATCAAAGGTGAAATAAATAAATAGCAGATCAGATTCCTGCAGTTATCCGTTTGTGTGAGCGGCCACGTCCATCGTTTTACTACAAATCCTAAATCATTACAGCATTAACGTCTAGAACACTAAAAACACAGGCATAACAGAGACAGTATATCCAGAGATTCAGTGCATATGTTCAGTTTGTGACAGAAAATAAAAGGCAGCGTGAGAAATGTGGAAAAAACCTAAGAAAACAAGTCACTAGTGTGAGATAGGGGTCACCAATCATCTCAACCACTATCTTAATTACTACAGCTGAGTTCTCTGTTCTCTTCTATTTCCACACCATATGTTAGGTCTATAAATATATATATATATATATATATATATATATATATATATATATATATATATATATATATATATATATATATATATATATATATATATATATATATATATATATATATACAGCTTTATTGTCCACTGTCTTTTACTACGTATTGACAGAATACTACAAAAACAAAAAGATTTTCTCCAGTTCAGGAAAATGTGGCATCGTCTCTCGTTTTTTTATTTCTGCACCTTGCGCATGTTTGCGTCTTTATACTGTAAACATTGAATTCACACATGCTTCTTTTACAATCACGTGTGTGAAAATAAATACAGTGGTCCCTCGTTTATCGCGGGGGATACGTTCTAAAAATAACCCGCCATAAATGAAAACCGAAGTTTTACAATTGTTATACATGTTTTAAGGCCGTAAAACCCCTAACCACACACTTTTATACACATTTTTACATGCATTTTGTACAGTACTCCCTTAAACAGGACGCAGAACACATGTGCGGTTCTCCCTTAGCCAATTTAGGACGCAGAACACATGTGCGGTTCTCCCTTAGCCAATTTAGGACGCAGAACACATGTGCGGTTCTCCCTTAGCCAATTTAGGACGCAGAACACAATGCGCGTTCATACTGTTACAGTACGCTGTAAAAAAAACAAAGCATGCAAAATTACACTGAAAAAAATCTGCGAAACAGCGAGTCTGCGAAAAGTGAACCGCGTTATAGCGAGGGATGACTGTACTAAAACTCTTCTCTGCTTTGGTAAAGGTCTCACTTCAACCACAAGTCCCCCGTCTCATGGTTGAGGTCAGTGTTGACTTTACCAAGATCTTTGCTTGACCCCTAACCACATGCTTTGAGTTCCCAGAATTCCCATCTATTTAGTCTTTAGCATTTTTTGGAAGTTTTTATCGATGCCAATTATCAACTGGACTCATCATATTTGCTATCTTTGTCTACTGACTGAAGGAGCATAGATCCACCGTGACCAGGGGAATGCATGATGTTATCGTGCTGACTTTAGTTTCACTTAAATGAACACCATATCTTAGAATGCACGATCGCTTTGTTTCTCTCGCCTTTTCATTCACCTGCCTGTTTGTACTTTTCACTGTCTCCTTCTCGCTTGTCTCTTTATTGTACAGTTCTGTCTCAGTGTTGGCAGAGAAAAATACTTGAGCAAAGTGAAAAGTAGGCCAAACAGTGTCTCAGTGTCTCCACTGGGAACAGAGCCAGGGGGAAACTCGACAGTTCGGTGCATGTGTTGGAAGTTATTGGGGTTAAAACAACTCTATAGCCTCGGCTCAAGTTTGACCGATCTAGATGAAGACGTATGAAGCCCCGTGGGTCCGAGGAGAGTTTGTGAATGAGTTATAGCCTGATTAGGACGGAACTAGCAAATGACGGGTTGGAGCGGGATAGATGTGTGAATGCCGATGGCATTATTCGCTCGTACGGATATGGATCCCTGCTGCGCCGGGCCTGAATATCCTTTTAAAATAACAAGCAAGGAGCATTGCAGGTAATCCTTCCATTGGGGATCAGTTTAGAAATAAAGACCTCCCATCGTGCATAAAAGGAAGGAGAATCAAAGCAGGTAGCGGCTGAGGTCGGTGGAGATGAGCAGCAGCAAAAACACTTTACATCAACATACAGTAGAGTGACACTGCAGAGATGTGATGTCTGTGTTTGGCCGGCTGTCAGCTGACATAGTGTGACTTGTGACTTGGAAACAGCGATCTGTATCCGTCTTCATGTTTTCAGAGTTCCGGTACGGCAAGTACGGCTGGCCTGACCTGACCTGAATACTTATGATCAGCTGAGGTCACCGTGTCCTCTCGGATAAAAGTCAGTCTACAAGTAGTTTTATATGACCAAAAGAGGCGCTGGTTTGCGGTAAACTACTCTCTGCAGTATTATCATATGGAACAAAGTCAGTCTGGTTCTGAAAACAGGCCCAGATCCAAAAGATGTCTGGGGGTCTGCAACTTCTACGTCGAGCATGGAAACCACTTTTTTGTGCACAGACACAAATGTCAACATGGCAAAGAGAGAGAAAGATGTTGTTGGTGTCTGTGCATCACGTAAGTCATGAAAGGTGGAGAGCACATTGCGTAATCTGCTGTGTTACTTTGCCAAGTCACAGCGAGAATTTCACTTCATGAATATGATCTCATCTGACGCGGTAGAAGATGAGCGACAGTTACAGTTGCAGGTTGTTCTGAAACGTGCCTCTCCAAAATGAAAAGGAAGAAAGAAGCAAAGAATAAAAAAATACTAGTATACTTTTTAAATCTTTGCTAAATATTCTCACAACCCCTATGATTAAATCTCGCAGCTCCCGTCTCTTAGCTTGGCAACCACATAAACCCTGTAAGCAATGTTCCATGTGGCTCAGGTTTAATTGCAGATTTTACAGGCTGGTTGTGTAAACTCATCCAGCACCGAACTACAGTGAGACGAGTTCCCTCGTCCGCGTGTATGAGACATTTTAAAACAACAAACATGATGTATTCCGAGAGCAACACGACAGCGAGATGTCGGCTGTCATCAAAGTTTCAACTGAAGGCGAAGAGTGACTTGTTGTTCTCTCCAAAGAGAGTGTGTGTTCGAGCTCATGTGCAGCGGTGCAGGTTAAAGCTTTTATACAAGCTGAACTGTCTCTGTTTGTTTCTCTGCCTCACACACACACACACACACACACACACACACACACACACACACACACACACACACACACACACACACACACACACACACACACACACACAGGCTGTACCAGCTGCTACACTCCTCCCTCCACACGCTCTGTTGGTAGATAAACACTCTGACAGAGACTGACGCCAACCCTCTCTCTCGCTCAGCGACAGAAGGTTATAATATGTTTAATGGCTTTCGTTTTGCTTTGTTCGCCGAAGCCGAATTGTGATGCTGACCTTCCAGCAGGAGCTCAAAGTTGTGGTGAAAAATTGCGTATGCCGTACCTGAGTTTTTAATGATTGACACGCGGTAACGGCAGCTTTTAGGCGTGCATATAAAAGAGGGGGCGACACAAAGGAAGAAGAAAAAGCAACGCTTCATGCATAATAATAACTTCTTCAATCGTCCTACATTTCATTTAGCTGGATTCACACCTGACTATGTTCACATTAAAAAAAACACATTAAAATCTAATTGAATTTCTTGTCTGTGACACTTTATTAGATTAGGCTGTCCATGGGCTCTATGCATGATTATCCTAACAGTCCATTTGTGATAACAATGTTCCAATCTGAGCTTTTACACGTGGACGTGTAATTCTATTATTCTATTATAGTGAATTGACGTGAAAATGGATAAAAAATGGGAAAACTGTTGGTAAGGGGATAATTTAAAATTGATTATAAATCCCTCCACAGAAAAAAAAACTTTTATTAAGTCAAATAAAACGTCACGTAAATATATTTTATTAGTACAAATCAAATTTGACACGTCGACATGGTGTGTGCAGTATATAAACCTCTTCTTTTATAAATCATTGCCACTTTAAAGAAATCTTACACGTAGTAGCACCAAACTATGTCATCACATGCAGAACATTCACTAGTGATATCATGTAAAATAACGTATGTTTATAACTTTCATTCTTTAGTTTAAAGAAGAAGAAGATGATATACTTTATTAATCCCACGAATGGGGAAATTCTTTTTACACTCTATTTATTTACATGCATTTTAATTACCAGTCCACCTTCCATATTTGGTCCATGTGGGACTTGAGCCGGCCACCCTCCGGTTCCCAAGCCAAGTCCCTATGGACGGAGCTACTGCCGCCCCCCAAATAGGTGAAGAATCATCTTGTGGTTGGATGTTTTGTTGGAATTTTAACAGGCACAAAGTTGGAAGTAAGACGACAAACCTACCTAAGCACTGGACTATAACGCAGAGAGATCGCCATTTGTTTTATGTGTTAATCATGTAAAGCACGATCATCCTTTTGCATTTATTATTGTAACCATGGCGACAAAGCTGCCCTAACCTTAAAAACTCAGAATGTTTCCGTAAACCCAAACAAGATGCTTTCATGCCTAAACGTAACCAAACTTTAACCATAGCAGTGTCACGCCTTAAAACAGATTTATTTCTTGTCGACTGAGAAGGCACAGACAAAGTATCTGCTTGTTTTAACTCGGACGACATGTTGGTCTCTTGATACCTCTAGACGTAATTTGGATGAAAAAATTCCATCTGTATGTTTTGTCTTTGGTGCATCTGATTAAAAATGATCCACATGACAAAAAAAAGGTTTGCCTCTCTTGCCCTGGCTTTGCTTTGTTGATTCAAACACTGTAGTAAGTCTGAGGAACTCAATCCTCCTGCTGCAAGATGCGTCTCTGAGGGGATGAATACACTGACACGATATATTATGCAGATTCTCTCCGATTAATTTATACACACTTTCACTCGTGCGCTGGGAATATACTTTAGTACTTCTGGTTTTGAGATGAAAGAAGTCACATTTTCATATTCTAATATAATATCAGGAGCTTAGTTAAAAAAGCTACAGTAGCATGGTGGTGAGATTTTTGTGTTCCTGTGATCATAGGAGCTGTGTTGTCCAGTGCAATAGCTCCGGGTATGGTCAAAAAGGAATAACGAAACCAGGGCCCCCTTCTGGAACCGGATCCAGGAGGAGAGCTTGTCGTCATGCATCTATTGGCCGGTCCATAATCCTTGGGGCCAGCCAGTGTGCTTTGTCGCATAGGAAATGACCCTGCGATGACTATAGACAATCAACCACCTGAGCCACAGCTGCAAAGATAACTTTGCACTAATATTCAGTTGACGTGTCCTCGGCCTTGGTTTTATGCTGGACTTCATGGAACAAGCCGCAAAATATGATTTAAAAAAAAAAATTCTTTTTTCTAATGCAAAATTTTCAGTAACTTGTCAAATGTTAACTTCACAAAACGCTCAAACCTTTTCCATTATTTACTCAAACTGGCCAACTGTGTCCTTTTTTTACCAAAACTGAATTCAGAGCCGAGTACACAGCTTTTAAAAGAAACGGCTCCGCGGAAAAGTGACAATTTTTCTCAATTTTACTCGAGAGCATAAAAGTCAAGGCTTTGAAAGAGCTTGTGAGTGAGGGTGGGAGCTCCTGAAACGCTCTGTACACACTCTTTGAATAAGAAGAACTCAAGCGTGAGTGCTGAGGAAACGGTTTGGATTTGCCTGTTCCTCTCACTTAAATCGGCTTTAATATGCATAAATGGCTGTCTGGTTATTTATGTTTGCCAAAGCGCTACATGTTGCCGGTCAACATTCTATTAACTATTTGGCAGTGAGATTATTTTTGCTAAGTCATGCAAACTTTACTTTATCTCTTCCTGTCAATGCAGCGGTATTTCTTCAAGCTGCCTCACGTCAGCTTCCTGATGCATGTGTGTATTTTATTTATGTCTGAGAACACCTTAAAAAACAACTTTTGGGGGCGGTCGGTTGTGTAGTGGGTTAAGCGGCCGCCCCGTGTGTGGAGGCTGTAGTCCTCGCTGCAGCTGGCCCCTGTTCGAATCCCGCATCAGACGGCTAATTTACTGCGTGTCACTCCCCCTCTCTCTGCTTCCTGTCTATCTTCAGGTGTACTATCATTAAAGGCATAAAAGGCCAAAAAAATAACATTTTAAGTTTAAATATTTTAGACAATATTTGTATTTGAGGGGATAAATGTGAAAAAATGGCACCTGACATAGTTTTGTAATGGCTTGCACTGGATCTTTATTATCAGAGAATGTTGTGGCGATGGTGGAGAGTTTTCTTTCAGCATGCATCAGCAGCAGCAATAATATAAATGATCAGCAGAGTGGCAGCTAGTTTGCTGAAGGCTGTCGGGTGACGTGATCAGCTGATTGGTTCAATCAGCTGCTGATTTGATGATGAACAATTTCAATGTTTCCCAACAAGTGTGGGCACAAAAATACAAAATAAAAATGATGTGCGTGTGTGTGCACACTGCAGCTCAGTACAGTTACCCAGTTGGTAACACAGATTTACTATATAAATCCACTTCCTCACTTCACCGTGGCTCCATTTTACCGTGCTATCGTGTGAGGGGAAAACCGGCTTAATTGAACTGCAGGTGGCATATGAGGTGGCTGATATGACACTGAATCAATATCAGCTGATAATGAAACAGCAGCGGGTGGGTAGACACGCTGTGACTTTGGTTTAATCTTTTTTTTTGCAGGTTTTAAATGTTGCTAGAGACACCGCTGCACTTTTCCTGCTCGAGTTCAGCCATTACGAGTCATATAAACTCAATTTATCAGTGCTGCACATGCCACACGGAGCTATTGATTTGAGATAGTGTTGTTTTGTGTGTCTAATGTTGTTTTTTTTACCATTACCGTTCTCCTATGAGGTTTGACTGGCATGTTTTTACATTTTCTTGTTGCAAACTTTTATTCTGTGACAGTTTAATGGCAGTAAGTCAATTTGATCTCAGTGAGTCAACTCCTAATATGCACATAGTGGTAGTGGATTGCAACATATATCACAGTATATCGCTTTACATGCAGTTAGAATTTGTGCTACAGTTGTATGTATAAATCCAGTCAGAAAGAAAGAAGAAAAGGAAACATAAGCAGGAACATGGGTCTCGGTTGAACAGCAATTAAAGTAGAAGCTGCGATATCACCGATGTCATGTACGAGAAATGAGGAAATGAATTCAGAGCCCTAGAGAGTAGCTTAGACAAAAAAAACAAAAAAAACAACCAAAAACTGCTGAAGAGGATGATGAATCAAACACTGGGATCCAGATAAATCTCCCCCACATGGCATCCACCCCTAATTCCAAAAAGAGAAGATGGAGGAGGTGTTTGCACAATCCAGATAAGTATCGATTTTATAGATCTCCGCTTCTTTGCCTCCTCTATCAATAGAGCCCATTAAGATGTAGACATCAAGCCATCCATCCAAGTCTCCCGCTCTATCAGACCATCGGGCTGATCTATTACGCCGTGACACTCCTTCAATTATATGAACCCAGTCTCTCTGTCTTTATGTATCTTTCTCTGTTTCCATTTCAATCTCCCTCCTCCTCGTTGTTGTTTTTTCCTCTTTAAAGCTCCATCACTCTCTCTCTCTCTCTCTCTCTCTCTCTCTCTCTCTCTCTCCCCGACAAATCATATACACAAAGCGAGGAGTCTACAGTTTCCTTAATTCACCTCCTGTGTATTCCTTTCTTTATCTTCCTCCCTTGGAAACCTTCAGGCAAACTGCTGTTGCTTTGCGGTGAATCTGCTAATTTGCTGCTTCGGGCCAAAAACATCCTCCTAATCTTTGCATTATTACCGCTGCCAAAGAGATATGATATGATATGAAAAAAGATATGTTGCCCGTGCGTTCGCTCTTTGTGGAAGTTCCTGTTTTGAGACAAAGACTTGTAAAACAATCATAAGAAGCCTCTTTGGAGCTTGAAGGTGGAAAAACCACCTCTCCCAAATTTGAACATTGTTCTTCCACGACTGAGCCCTTTCCTCCTTTATTCTTCAGCCGCTCGGCTGATTAAGGAAACACTTCACTTTTCATTCTTCTCCTTGAACATCCGCAGCAAAGCTTTTTGAAGGGATAATTCAGTGCACAGCTGGGTAACAATGACTGAATGAGGATTTAATTGCAAAGAAATAACACATTTAGGACTTGATTTGAAGGACGGCAGGATTTTTTTTCAAAGTTGTGTGCACCTCGCTCACCCCGAGGCATCGATCCATGAGATTGGCCTATGCTAGTGTTAATATTTCATAAGATTGAGGTGGTGCACCGATTCGAATGGTTAGACTGACAGATAAAGCTCACTGAAAGCGATCAATATCCATCAGGGAAGAGCAATAATTAGGAGTGTTGGGTGGAGAAGGCCTGGAAACAAGCTTAAGGGGATCTGATAGATGTGCAGCAGTGAAGACCGGCTGTCGATCAGCAGGACCTGAGGAGAGGAGACAGATCTGACCTCACCTCGAGGTAGTGTGCAATGCAGAGGATGTTTGCATGACTAGTGTGTTCCAGATAGCAAGAAAGCATTTGGGAATTTGAAAATGGCATCTTTGAATAAACCTCGAAGCTTCATCTGAGATTGTGATAGAATTTTAAGGTGGTCTAATGCATTTTTAACTCTGAAACACATTATTCCAGTACCCCTACCCCTAATTTACCTTGCCTAACTTTGAAACTTTGACAATGTTTTGTCTTTGGGGCAGTTCGTTAACATTCGTTAGCGCCTCATAAATAAGCAGAATTGAGAAGAGGTGGTTCTGCGACCAATAGTTTGTTGACGCTTCCGTAGTTTTTAGATATTGTAGGTTTCTAGTATCTCCCACTCCGTAGGCTGATGTAAATGGTTTGTATGACTTCCTCGTTATCACGGCCGAGGCATTCGAGTGCTAGGCTAAAAAATTTCAGCAGTGCGCAATGCTCAAGGTAGCACTAGAGTCCATGTCTTCACTGTCTTGCCGATCATTGACTCTCTTTAGATGTTGCAGTCTTGTCAGACTAGTGCAAATTTGGGATTGAACACTTTGGCATTAAAACTTGGGTTTGTGTCCAATAAACCATTTTTTTGCCAAATGAACAAGGTAGTTGGTTCCAGCCAAAAAGGCAAGTTTCCAAGAAAGCTATGGAGATAAACATTCGAGCCACCTTGACACCACGCTGTTTCTTCCCAATGGATTTCTTCTTTATGGCTGATACGTGTGGTTATACTCACTTTAGTAGAGGTCACATGCCTTCATCCCAACAAGTCCTCCACAAAATCCATACATGTCCTCAAGACAGATGCAAAAGATGTTTTCTGATCATTACTCACTAATAAATCTGCTTCAAGGTGCAAAAAACTTGATCCGATTGAGAGAAAGATCTTCAGTTGGGTTAAAATAAGTACTTAGTGGAGGTTAGTGATCACTCCATCCTTCACCTCCCTCCTCCCTTCATCCTATCACAAGGGCTTTGTCACTTAGGACGTATATATATGTAAGTCAGACGATAACGTTCTTTCTCTGAGTAGGACGGTCGCCTCCATTTGCCGGTGCATTATTCTCCATTGATCCTGCTAATCTTCCACGGGCGCCTTTCTTGTTTCCTTTCAGTGCAATGAACAGCCACACTTTTCCACAAAAGGGATTCGGTGGGTCGGAACAAAAGCAAAACAACTCTGAGAGCAGACTGGAGAGGTTAGAGAAAGAAGGGACGATTACTTTCAAGTTTTATTCAAGAACCAGAGTGAATGAAATGGCCTGGCCGTGACCATCTGTGGAATAATCACTTTTTTAAAAATACACATGATTCATACTTTCAAGATCAGTTTTTTTCATGTTTTAAGGGCTATGTATTGAAAACTCCAAGGTTTGTTAATGGTAACGTCAGTGGATGTTAGAGATGTTCATCTGTGGATATTGCTTTAGTTGCCTGTTATTAGCCTGCACTCTCAGGGCTGTGTGAGGCTGACTCAGCCCAACACTTTGAGCCTCTGGGTTCGTTTTATACTTTAATACTCCGGGACTATTAAAGTTCATTCAGCCAGAGTTTCACTTGTATGGGGCAACAAAACAACGAGCCCTGCTGTTAATGAATTATTTATAGGCATGAGGTCCTTGGAGAGCTGGTCCTCCTCCATGAAACATAAATTGGTTAAACTGGAGAAGGGTGACAGCCGAGCTGCTGTTTGGACCTCATTGGATTCAATTTTCCGTTGTTGTTGTGGAAATATGATTTATGAAAGTTTCAGCTTACATTTAACTTGATCGCTGGTGTTCTCTCGTCACTAGACACTGCGGGTAACTCTTATGGTTGCACACATTACTCTATTACATTTTAAAGTGTATATTAAAGGACCAGTGTGTAGCATGTAGTGGCATCTAGTGGTGTTGTTGCAGATTAGGATTGATTGCAAAAGGCCCATTGTGGAGCCAGTGTTTGGTTTGTCTGCTCTGGGGTTTCAACGGACTCCACGGAAGTAATTTTAAGGTAACAAAAACATAATGATTCTTATTTTCAGGTGAATATAGACTAACTAGAAAATTTCTAAAGAAATTTTGAGTGTGCGTGACTCTGGCCCCGACGCCCCCATGCATTATTACGGACACTGCTCAGCAAATTCAGTACTAGAAAAGACATTTTGAGACTGTGTGGGCTGTTGCTGGGGGTCTGTATTCAAAAAGCACACGTCAAATAGTCATTTTTAACATGTTTATTTAGACACAGGAGCAGCTAGCGGTTACGTGCTAGCAATTAGCATGTTAGCATTAACATGTTATCCTTAGCATGTTAGCGCTGAAGCGCTAGTAATTAACATTAGCATGTCAGCATTAGCAATTACCATTAGTATGTTAGCGGTTATGCACTAGCAGTTAACATTAGCATGTTAGCATTAGCATGTTAACATTAGCATGTTAGCATTAACATGTTAACATTAGCATGTTAACGTTAGCATATTAGCATTTTAGTGCTGATGCGCTACCAATTAACATTAGCATGTTAACATTAGCATTTTAACGCTGATGCGCTAGTAATTAAAATTAGCATGTCAGCATTAGCAATTACCATTAGCATGTTAGCGGTTATGCGCTAGCAGTTAACACTAGCATGTTAACAGTGATGCATTAGCAGTTAGCATTTGCATGTTAACATTAGCATGTTAACATTAGCATGTTAGCATTAACATGTTAACATTAGCACAATAACATTAGCATGTTAACATTAGCATGTTAACAATAGCATGTTATCATTAGCATGTTAGCGCTGATGCACTAGCAATTAAGACTAATGAAAACATAGTTATGCAAGTTTCCCAATAAGAAGTTGCATCAATCAACCTTTAAATTATTGTATATTCATAGCTCCCACCACCTTAGGAACCATAGGAGGAAGGGTCACCTTTGTTATGTCAATCTTCATCATGTTGGCTCCCATGTAGAATACATCAAGCATCTATTTGTTGAACTATCATCTGAGAGAAAACATTGAAGGTATGGCTGCATGCTGCACTTTTAAAAACCCTGCGAGGCATGACAGGATTCGTGGAAAGCAGACTGCCGCAGAGATTCGTCTGGGGAATTAGCTCAGAGAGAATCAATGGCGGATAAAGGGTGAAACCATCCAGCTTTTCACCGCAATTGACACATGCTCCCGACAAATGAAGTAATCCTATTAGACTGTTACACCTAGAGACATCTCTTGCGTGTGGGGAAAAGGTTGTGTGCTTGTGTAGACACATACATATAGTTGTTTATGAGCTGTGTACGTGCGTGTGCATGGTTTCCAAGTCCTGTACCCGTGGCACTGATGGTAAATAGACCTGTCATTTCCTTTTAAGCACACTCTGAATGTTTTGCTATAATGAGCTTGTCAATTTCCCCCTTTTGCCCACCACAGCTGCACCTCCAATCCTGCTCCGAGCCCCCACGGGTCACTGCTAGAGAAGGATTGTATAGACATCCTAATGAGAAGGTCTGTTTCATTGTTACTGATGCCACGTGGGAACCACAAGTCTCCCTGCCCATCCCCTGCCTCATTTTTAAAGCCTCATTTCAAAGCTACCTTTCCCTTGTCACACTCATTCCTCTGCCTCAAAGAAAAGCTGTTTTCAAATCGAGAGGAAATGCAGCTTGTTAGAGAGGCGGCAGGGAGACACGGCGGAGAGAGAGTCGAAATGCAAAGCTCAGGGGCAGGTGAATAAATTGCAAGCGGGAAACGAGAGGTTTTACTCTTCAGAAAATGGGAGCGTTGATTTGATAAATGCTGCCATTTGCGCTAGGTGATGGTGACCACCTCAAAGAGCAAAGAGAGGTCTGTGGTAAATCAGCTGCAGTTGGTCGCCCTCGCCGTTTAGAGAGGAGGAATCGCCCTTGTTTTTAATGAGCTGATCTGACATTAGCAGCATGGAGCATCTCTCAGTCCAAAGCCCCGGCAACATGTAGATGAATTACTGCAAATCGATTCATTTATTCCTCCCAGATTTCTGCAAGGAAACAAATCTTATAGGCATGTGATGACACACAGCGTGAAGATCTCTGCTGTGGATCCCAGGCTTTAGAGTCAGACCAGAGTGAAGGTGGAAAATGGCAGAAAGAGCTATTCATAATCTCTGACGTTATCCGATAATTTGCTTAAATTGCATCTGGTGGAAATGCACTTATACTTGCATTACGTCTTGCGGTCTCAGGAAAAGAGCTCCAGAGAGCCGTTTAGATAATTGGAGCTCTTACTCCTACATAGGTATGCTTTGCTATGTCTACGGCTGCACTGCACACACACACACATGACTCTGAGTCACGGTAAACTCGCTCTCTGAATTACAGTGTGAAAAATGGAGAGAGCGATGAAGGAGAATGTATGGGGGGAACTTTAAAAGCTGGACGTTCGCCGTCGGTTTGTTTAAATTGAATCTTTAAAGCTTCAAACTTTTCCTCAAGACACGACAGGGATGTCTATCAGCCGGAGCGTTGCACAACTTCACTTACAGCCAACGTCACTTAAGTGTCATTGACCTCGAGCACTTAACCTCAAGCTTGATGCATTATAGGCAACGACTGTGCTGTTGTGTGGGAGGCGGTATGCGTCGATGCCTTTGAGCGGATATTTGAGAGACAAATTACTCTGTCTGAATTGCCTAGTAAAGTATTCTTTCTAATTTATTTATATGTTTATTAGATTTAGTGAAATTGCTGTAAAAATTGGGCCCCGATATGGTTCAATCTTCTTTTTTTAATTCGGCATTCAATACCCAAACGCTGCTAATGAGGTATTACCATATTAGCTCCCCAGATGATGACTTATTATCTCTAGTGCATTTCGAGGATCTCTCGTCATATTTTCCCCCCTCACAGCTGTCAAATGATTGCAAATTTCATTCCAGTGAGTCAGAGAGCAATCCAGACACTGGGCTGAATTTTTACTGTATATTGATGAGCTCGTAGGATTCAAGTGTAGGTGGAAGACACCGAGCGATACATTACTGAAGCTATAATCACTATTATTGATACAGATACTTCTCTGCACACAGCAGCAAATCATTTGACTTGAGATGCAGCATGTCTCTCAACTCCTAGTGATGCTTGCAGAGATGTATAAAGTACTGGAGTAAAGGAGTGGAGTAGAAGTACAAGTACAAGTGCTGACTTGAGTAGAAGTTGAAGTGTTCTTTAAACACCATACTTAAGTAAAAGTACTAAAGTATTCAAAATGTTTTGTACTTAAGTATTGAAAGTAGAAGTATGTAAAAAATTGCTACTCAAGTACTGTAAAAGTAAGTAAAAGTACAAGTACTGTTGTTTATATTATTTCAAATATTTATTAAGGCACAACTTCTAATGTTACAGGGTTACAGAGTTCTGTGATTTCCCATGGTCTGTGAATGCGTCTGAATGAATGCAGAGCGAGGGGGCGGGGCAGCAGGTGAGAGAGCGCACCTGGGTGAGTCAGGTGTATGACGTACGGCGCACGAGCGAGGTTGATGTGAGACCGGGACTGTTCAGTTGTTTTTTTGGCGTGGTTCCGGCCGACAGTCACCGAGTCCTGGAACCAAACCGTTCAGCAATAAATGCAGTTTGTTCAATATCGCCTCGTCATTCATCACGTGCCCGGCTGGACGCTACAATAGTAACGAGTAACGACTCAGCACATGAAAAATGTATCGGAGTAAAAGTATTAAATTCATCAAAAATATGTAGTGCAGTAAAAGTGGAAGTTGGGTAATAAAATAATACTCCAAAAAAGTAGAGATACTGCATTTTAGTACTTAAGTACAGTACTTAAGTAGTTCCACTTCATTGTTGTTATACATCTCTGGATGCGTGTGTTGATACTCAAAACAGGATTTAGTCTCACCTGTATCAATATTTCAAGCATTGAAAATGACTCTGCCACCACTACCCCCAAATGAATCCACAATTTTATAAGAGCAGATATAGGAATATCTCATGTAGTGGGAACATTGACAAGCTTATTCCCAATGTGTTGACGTTTGAAGACTGATTGATTAGTGTTAAAATTCAGGAGTTACTAGCTGCAGCATCACATCTTTCCTGTGCTGTCGCTGTCACCTGAAAGCCATTGCTTTAGTGTTTCAGTTGTTGACTTGATTTTCTCATCAGTGCAGAATGCAGGAATGACACTCCAGAGTGAACTTAAGCACCGTGATGGCAGCGATACAGAAACCAGCAGAGGCCACTTACCCAAGAACAGAAATGTCATTTTGGAAAGTCATGGCATCACTGAAGGAGGAACGGCTCGGTTATTATTAGCTCACTGTATACTCTCTTTGTTATTACTATCGTTTTAATTGTTCTGAGACTTCTCCTGCAAATGTTGTTTTTTCTATGACACCATTATAGCAAAATCATGTCATTCAGGGGTGCCCAATCTGTTCCACAAAGGGCCGGTGTGGCTGCAAGTTTTCCTTCCAACCAAACAGCAGCACACCAGACTTGACTCATTTAATCAACTGATCTCAGTCATCAAATCAAATCAAATCAATTTTATTTGTATCGCCCAAAGTCACAAAGTACATTTGCCTCGGAGGGCTTTAGAATCTGTACAGGAAGTTGATTGGTCAAACTGTGTACTTTTGGTTGGTTGGAAGGAAAACCTGCAGCCACACCGGCCCTTTGGGCACCCCTGATGTAATTGAACTAAAATAAGCTTCGTGTGCCCGTTCTTGCACTGTGTAACTTTTGTTCACGGGTCACACACCACCGATGATGTCACTGATTTGGGGAAACTGGATCATGTTTTATATTTTATGTTTTTTTCCTCTGATGTCCGCCTCGTCGCTCTGTTATTTACAGAGTTTCCAGATGGACAGCACCAGGCGAGTGCTAGTGTTTGTACTACAGGTGTTTTGGACCACCAGAAAAGAAGAGGAGGTTTAGAGGCCCGGGACATGGGAGAATACTGACGGGGAGCAGAGCTGCAGTCTGTGGTTGTACCACAACTAATTCTGTTTTTTCTGGCATCAGTGTCAGAGGCAATTTTGGTTTCATTTCAGGACATCTGAAATTAGGTGTAAATAATGAAATATACCCCGAACCACCAAATGGTGATTACAGACTGGTGAAAGAATTTGGGCATGGACACAAAGGTACACAGGTTGATAATGTGGAATACTTTATATTGCACTGACATGTTACAAAATGAATGTTTTAAATCATCTAAGAAGTATTCGTATCTCCTACAGTGTATGACTTCTTGTAGTAAAGTTTCAATGGCTTAGACGCACAATTATTCTACAATGAAGGAGCACTTTTTAAAAATAGCTGTTCATCTACTCTGTGCCGTCATTAATGGCTAAAATCCAGACAATGCAGCCTTTGACAGGCCATTTCAGCACATCTGCAATTAGACATTATTGCCCTGAAAAAATGGGACCACTATGATTTTTTTTTTTTTGCATACACTTTCCCCTTTGGTGTGTTTCATCTCAATTTAGCCGCTGCCTGCTGTGATCAGGATGGAGTGGCCTCAGATTTCTTTCCTTTTTTCTTTCCTTCACAGAGAAGCCAAGCGGTAATTGGCAGGTTGAGATTTTGACGAGGAAACAAAAAGGTGAAAATCTCAGCGTCTGACGTCACGCTCAGTCAGTCCCTGAGGTTAAAAGTGGTTATGAAAAACTGGATTTCACTTCACCAGACTGTGATTTTTTTTTCCTCCCCCCTAATCATAAATGAAAGAAGGAAAAGAAGTGGGAAGGGGAGGCCACTCTTGTTTGAGATAGTTGAAATGTTAACTAGTAATTGGCTTGTATTAGTCTGATACATCTGCAGATCAGTCTATATCTGCGATGATTCACTTGCAAAGAATCACAGTAAGAGTTACAGGTTAAAAACTTATAGAAATGTTCAGGACAAAACATGAGATGAGTGATTTGTTCTATAGCTTGTTCCACTTTGTGAACTCTGACCTTCCTTTCTCTGAATAAAGTCATTTCATGAAGTGCTGAGAATTCTATTTAGCTTGTATTCACACTTCTTGCATGAAACAATTATGAAAACCTTGAAACCTTGAACTTAACCTCCTTCCTCACAAATTTTTTCCATAGTTTGAGATCAAATTACATCCTGGCTGAGTGTGTACAGGGATGTGATCAGAGATGTATAAAGTACTGGAGTAACGGAGTGGAGTAGAAGTACAAGTGCTATATCAAAAAACTGACTTGCGTCTGAATGAATGCGAGGGGGCGGGGCAGCAGGTGAGAGAGCGCACCTGGGTGAGTCAGGTGTATGACGTACGGTACACGAGCGAGGTTGATGTGAGACCAGGACTGTTCAGTTGTTTTTTTGGCGTGGTGGACCAATCCGCTCAGCAATAAATGCAGTTTGTTGAATATCGCCTCGTCATTCATCACGTGTCCGGCTGGACGCTACAATAGTAACAAGTAACGACTCAGCACATGAAAAATGTATCAGAGTAAAAGTATTAAATTCATCAAAAATATGTAGTGCAGTAAAAGTGGAAGTTGGGGGAAAAAATAATACTCCAAAAAAGTACAGATACTGCATTTTAGTACTTAAGTACAGTACTTAAGTAGTTCCACTTTGTTACTATACTTCTCTGGCTGCGATGTACGAACATATTTCTGTTTCTTCTATCGGGTTATGCATGCTACCATGGTTATGTGTAACTCTTCTTCTCCCTGGGTCTATTGACGCTTCCATCCTCCTGTGGCCACCATCACCCTTGTTTAATTGCTTCTTGAGTAATTGCTTTTTAAATCGACGTCCAAGGATAAATGCTGTACTGTATTGGAAAGCCCCTTAAGACAGATTTGTGATATTGGACTATATAAATAAAACTGACTTGACTTCAGTGTGTGTATGTTGCTGTAATGCTTGATGATGTGTGTTTGTGGTGGGCGGGCATTCATACTGTACGTGTCTGTTTGTGTGTGTGTGTGTGTGTGGCTGCTAATCATTGGAGACGGGGGCCATTTTTCAAAAGAGCCGCTTCATCTGTCGGGTTCACAGCGGTTTAATTAACCCAGAGGAAACAACACCTTCAGACTTTATGGCCTTGTGATTTATCAGACTGTGCCGTGTGCCACACCGGCTGGAACATTTGCTTACTAATCAGCGGTCTGGTAAAGTAGTTTTGAGCACACGACCGATTTTTATCATCATGTATGGCTCACATTCTTGTTGTTGGTTTTGCAAGCAGGTGGATGGTTCTTCATCCAGAACTGGAAATGTTTGGCTTCTGGCTGAATCGGTATGAAACGTGGATACTCGTGTAATGTTACAGTTCATAATTTTGCCAATGCCAAGCACAGAGAAGCATCTGTATGTAAAGGGCAGATTGCTGTGAAATGACCTGTCCATATAATACTACAGTGTGTGAAACAGGGTATGGATTTTGGCACTTCATGAGCTTTTCTCAATTAGCACCCATGGGACAAACTTTAGACTTAGTATATTGGCTCATATAAACACTCTGGATGAAGGTGGAGGCGGCATTCACCGGTGTTAGAGGGTTGTCAGTCAAAACAACACAACACCTCATCACTCGATAGAAACGAGTCAATTTGAAAACAAAGAAAATCACGAAAACCAGATTCTCGCACACCCACCATCTACATACATGCTCAGATAAATGACTAAATTACAGGCTATTTAAATAAACAGATTACAGCTACAATTACAGGCTCTTGCAACACGAAAATTAGTTCGACTATCTTTGCTGGAAGTCATCGCAGGTCGCTGCAGGTCGCTCAGCGGTCTACTGAGTTTTATTGGAACGCCTGTTTTTCTAAAGGTCTGGTGTTAATACACGGTTAACTCACTGCAAATGGCAGTGGCGTGAGAGTTATCGTGTGCTTGTTCAACATGCCATCCCAGAGGCAATTACAGGCCGTACAGCTTTGATGCACGATGACTTTTGGATTCACACGGTAGGAAACCATTGATCCATAGACGTCTAGTGGAGCTGGACATAGTTACAATGTACTGCTTCAACTATGTTACCAATCCTTTCTTTATCTTCTTCTTTAGCTGTTGCTATTTTCCCCTGCATGCACACAATCAGTGTCTGTGGTTAGAACCTAATTAAGATTCCTGCTGGTTACTAAGCATGTGCAGCAAGGATCAATTCTTGCCCCTGTCCATTAATAATATTGTCTTCTCCAGGCATAATTGATAAATACACCACTAAAAGATCATATATCAACCATCTGTATGAATAATTTGTCACAAATGGGATTCCAGATCAGTCCACATACCAAGAAAAACAAGCTGGAAAAGCAGCCGGAAGAAACTTTTTGTTTTTGTCCCTAATATGTTTGCTTCTACCCAAGTATAAGACATACTTTGAAGAGACAGAGTGCCTGTTTTTGTTAAATTCAAGGAAAGACAAACTTTCAGTAAGGGGTGAGAGATAAACAGAACACAAAGCAAATATTGACTCTTTACAATTCAGTCCAGCAAACCCGCCCTGACAGCAGAATCTATGAGTTTCTGTAACTCAAGTCCGCACCCTGCTCACATCCACTTATCTGTAACCGTTGAACAGAAATCAGTCTGAGGAATGAAATGTTGAATATGAAGAGACAGTGAAACGCTTATTTGAAAAAGGATTTACACAAACTTACCATGTGAGACGTTTAAATTTTGCTGCCCGGCAGGAGAAACGAACATCTGAGTCTTACATTTCATCCATAGGCGCTGTGCTACGACAATAACTCCCCATGCGAGTCATTTTAATGGCTTCAAACAACCCGACAGGCTGTACCCGTAGTGTTCCCGAGCAATAAGCAAACAGCTCAGCGAGCAGAGTGTGATTTCATGTTGATGTCACTTACGCTGTGTGTGAGTTATAGACTACTTAACAGGGCCAAAGGTTCGGTTTTCTGACATCAGTTGAATCACGGTGACCTTTAACAGGCCTGAGAAGTGACTAGAGGTCTCCCACTGCTCCACTTTATCACTTTAACACCTTTTTAAATATCATCACAGACTAATAGGCCCCCTGCTCAGTGGTTATGAGTGTATGCGTGTCATGTGCATGCATGTTTGGGAGATGAAAGTATGAACAGGAGCGGAAAATTTGTTTTATTTATCTAAAAAATATATGCTAAAATATGTTAAAGTTCAGGTTGTTGGGTCGGGGAATCCTTTAAAACAACATAGAGATGACTGGAACCTATGCAGCAGATGAAAGACTGTCTATGTGTGTGCATATATGCATGCTTTCGGCCCATGCGTGCGAGTCTTTGCACGCAACAGTAAATTATTGATAGTTTGGAGGGATGAGTGAATCAGCTGAGATGTGTTTCGATATTGCGTTTCAATTCCTAATGCCGGGAACTGAGATGAAGATTGCTTTTGCTGCTCTATTTGGCAACATCACCAAGTCTCTCTCTCTTTTTGTCATTCCACCTTTTCTCCTTGATTCACCTCCACGCTTCATCCGTTCTTGTCACAAATCAACCACACATTTGTATTCGTCCCTTTACTTAAAATTTGACGCTGTCGCTCTGTCAAACCGCTTCACACAGCAACAAACGGACGAGGTGTGTGTGTGTGCGTGTGTGTCGGAGAGATTGAAAGTATGTGTGTATGTGTGCTGCCCCGAGGAATAACCGTCCAGAGCGTTCCTCGTGTCTGGTAATGGCATGCTGCTATCTCCCTCCACGCTGCGCTGAAAAGAAAATGACTTTCCGACGTCGCGGCTTTCCTTGACTGCTCAAGCCTGATTCAGCGGCAATGAATGGAGCCTCATCTACTGCACTTGACATTCAAGCCGATCTCTGTTTTCATTAAGAGTGTCTTCTTTGTGCTTTATCTGAACGTCTGCAGTGATAGGGACAGGAGGATGAGGTAGTCTGATTTCATAAGATCGCTCTGGAAATATGCAAATCCCAGATTTTTATTTTTCTGCCGTGTCATCACTAAACTTCCCGTCTCTTTTTTTGTGATGACTTTTCAAATTTCGACGAGTGGTGGTAGAGGCGGTTTTCCAGTTCAGTTTGAGTACAGCAGTAATGACTACATTATCACTTCACAGCAGTTAATTTCAACGTAACTTGTTTACAAGTGGCTCGGGGTTTGACTGGCCCTCAGTGAAGCTGAGCTCAAGTGATACTGCAGTCTGAATTGCTGCTTCATTGGAAACAGGAGAGAGAGACTACATTCAAAAATGTCAGCGTCCTCTTGTCTTGTGCCTTTTAAGTTGAAACGAACCTCCATGATGAGCTCTTTCTCTCCCCTGATGTGCACTTCCTGTCTGGCTGCTTTGTGGATCCTCAAGCCACTCACTCCTCTCTCTCTGCCGTCGCGGAGTGTTTCCTCCCTCGTTCTTTATCAAAAGTGTGCACTCGTATGCTCTCCTGCCAGAGGGCTCTCAAGAATGGCTTAAAAAGCAGTGGCTGCACCCAGGACCCTACAATCTCACGATGATAAAACCAATGGGCATATTCATTGCCTGGGTCTGACAGAAAAAGGATATGGCTGTGAGATGGGGCCAGGATGAATAGGCCTGTTTTGGACCCCAGGAGAATACAGAAGGCTGGAGGAGCGGTGTCTGGCTGCTCTACTATCTATCAGGCTGTGCAGCTCCCGGGGGGCCATCGCAGCAATCGATGGCGCTCCTCAATGCAAGGCCTGAAATATGTGGGTCTCTCCACAGCCCTGGAGGTATCCTGTGCTGCTGTTGTTGCTTCTTGAATACTAACGCCAATAAATGGATCGTGTTGATTCATTTGTTCCCTGCTTTACCTCAATTCCACGCAGATAAAGCTGTAAAGGCCACTTTGCAACAAATCACCAGAGCATTTGATAGATTCGAGTACACTGAAATGAAAAGCTGTAAATAAATGTAAAAGTAAAGTTTAGTCGGGTTGACTGGGACCTCTGCTACTACAAATAGAGCATCTTGGTTAAAATAAATGGAGCTGCTGAAATGCTGAGCCGAGTAGATCCTGACATGATGACTTGTCTCTTTTTCTAAAAAAAATAAATTGCTCCCACTACTCCGATCTATTGCCCTGAGGAATCCCAGTCTTTGCTCTGGTGTTTCCGAGACTCCGATAGAGCAGACTAAAACCTCCAGAGACACAAGCCCTGTGGGGTAAAATGCATGAGTGCAGTGTTTAGGTAATTTAGATATATCGATGGGGAAGCCTCCATGGGGTGATATTTATACCAGTGGTCCCTAAAGGGGAAGGTTAAAACAATATTGATCTATAATTTTGAAATTTGCTACATCTGCATTGTTTTAAATGCATCAGTATTGGTCTCATTGTCATAGAAAAGAGCTACACAGAATTTAAGGCAATTTAAAACATTACTCTGAAATAGTTTTTTGCAATTAAGCTCCCACAGTTTGCAATGTGATACCATTTGTTTCGATTATGTTACATACAAACATCAAGCAAGTGCAACAAAACAAGACAGCCAGCTGATATAACGTACCAGCAAGAAGCTCAGCACAGCGTCTGTCTTTTAGTTCACAATGCGCTTGCCATCAACTAGTCAGTCACCCACAAATAGTCTTCCTCCGTCGATGTCTGCCATTACGTTGATTGGGCTTCGAGTTGCCCACTTGCCCAGCTCCGGTTCTGGCACAACAATGGCTCCGCTTCCTGTCAGCATTCAGCATGCATGCAATGAACCTGTGAAAGAATATACAGGTTGAAAATTGAGTTGAAATTAAGGTTGTGAGCGCGGTTATACATTATACCTTTATAAACATCAGCAAAAGATGATATTAGCATTTAGCTCAAAGTAACACTGTGCCTACATTTTCTTACAGCTGCAAGCATGGCTGCAACTCGTCGTCTTTTAACAAGGGCTCCTAAATGGCAGAATTATCCTTGTACCATATCAGGATCTCTGTGGAATAACTGCATTGCAGAAACATCCATATTTTACAAACTCCTTAGCTGAAAGTTAAGCCTGCATGACACAAATCAGATGGAACGAAGAAGACAATCACACTTGATTTGATTGTCTTCTTCAGTCTTGTCAAGTTACCGACTCGCTTTTAACGGAAATTCCTGAAAGAGTCTCACTGGATTGTTTTTATCTGATTTTCGACTAAATGTCTGTCTTTTAAGTCTGATCTGTTGTTTTACAGGCTGCTGAAACTGAACGAATGTAGACAAATGAAATCTTAATCGTTTTTTTTTAAGACCAAACATGAGAAAAAACGGGACTGAAACTATAACCACCTTGGTGTGAAGGTAATAAATCCTGGCAGTTGGGCAGGTAAAGTGTGAAAGAAAGCTCGGTCTCCACTTTAATTGGACCTCTGGGGGATGTAATGTAGACAGCATGCTTTGTTGTTGAATCTGTTGGGGAACCCACAGTTAGACCCCCAAGTCTCTTTTGTGTATGAGTACAGAGATCATACCTAGCACACACTTTAAACCCATGCACAATCCATATGTGTTTGTTATAGTCGCACACACACTCACAGTCCATCAGCAGGTATTGTGTGTGTGTGCATATTTACATCCAATGAAAAATCTTCAAGGAAACCTCCACATGCACCGTGCAGCAAAAAAAATCAGCCGATAAACACTCTCAGATGTTCTAGTTCCTCTGCGTGCGTATTCAAGACAGTGAATCATGAAAAAAAAAGAACATCTGGACTGATTCAGCTAAGAGACTAAATTAAAAATATAAATCAATTACAGAAAATGACTTGAAGGTATTCGTGCTATTTGCATTAAGAACGACGGCTCCGAGGCACAATTCTTCTCTCTCCTAATCGCCGCGCAGCGCCGGTTCATTGGCACAGCGCGGAGCTGAAAATTGGCACTCAAAGAAATCAAAGCGTGCACGCGGCAGACCAAAGGTATGCAGAGCAGTTTTTAAATCTTTTAAGATCCACAGAGGCATAATGCGGAAGAGAACGCTTTACCGAGTCCTGCATTCACTGAGAGAAGTGTACGGAACAGATGGCGAGAGGCAGGTTGCTCACGCAGCTGCTTTGGTCCGGCGTCTTCGATATATTTTCTTCTTGTAAGAGATGAACCAAGGAGTCATGATAAATACTTTAATCTAACAGTTTGCACTGATTCTTTCAGTGATGCTAAACAAGAGATGGTGCAGGGAAGATGAAAAATAAACAGAGAGAAGAGCGCTGTTGAAATCTCAGCCGGAGCAGGGGCCTTTGGCCTGTTTCTCAGATCTAAGTCCTCCCTGTTGCACTCTTCTCCAGAGTGAGGGTAAAGGGACACACATCCCCCCTCTTTAATCCCACAAACGAGCTCTGATCATACCCAATCTGCATTGCATCTGACACAACAGAGACCCCAAACCGTCTGTCCCTGACTGCTCTGCCCACCCGCTGATCAATGGGAATGCGAAATGATCAGTGGGTGAGCGTTCTGAAACAACACTCAGCAGCCGGCGCTTCGGTTTGTTGTATGTGTGATTAATTTTGACAGTTTTGTTAAAACAAAAAAGCGAGTTTTTTTTTTTTTTTTTTTTTTTAGCTGTGACTGTTGAGTTCTCGCGTCGGCCAGATCTGACAGATTGTTTCATGAAGAAAAGAGAAAACGTGTGGGTTTCTATGTGTGTGAAAAGTGTTATGTAATTCTGAGAGGTTGTTTTTCTTTCCCTTTGAAGAAAAAGAAACCTTGTGTTTTAGCGTGTGTTGGGGGCGGTTTATGTCAAGTAATTATGACTTTGCTTTATTTATCGACCGCAGTTGGGCATTAAAGCCTCTTTCTTTCCTTTCCGCGAGGAATCTTTTGGCATTTCAACAGCTCTGCTGCTCTGTTTGCAGAAATAACTAAAGCGATCTATTCCCAGCACCCACACATCTCCTTCCTACCTTAGAACTCCCATTGCTACAAGATTTATATTATTTAATAAATTGTAATTCCATATAACGTCTCATCATGTTAGTGTATATAGAGAGGGTTGTTCTGTGTTTATTAACAAGAGGCTCTTGTCCTCGGCACGTCCCTCAGGAAATCCTGGCTGCCGTCGTAAGTGCTGTTTAATTTATCTGAAAAACTGAACTTATTGCGTTGCAGCTACATCCATGGTTAGGTTAAATTAATAGAACTCCAGGTGCCAGGGTCAGCTAATTTTCATCTGTATGACCATTTTGAAAAATTAGATATAACGCGACACATTTTTTACGATATAGAAGTAGACTATAGTTGGAATGAAAGACACTATTGGACAGTCCTCAAAGCTTTAATGAGATCCCCAAAAAGATCCGCAGAGAGCCTTCGATCAGTGCTTATTTCATGCCGAATCCTCGAAGCGTTAGGTACGATGAAAAGATTTTAATGCCGTTCCAGAGACACCCACGTTACCCGTCCCCTATTCACTCTTGACAGTGCAGCAGGAGAGCAGTAAATTGCAGGCTAATGGATTTCTCTGACAAACTAAGAATGAAGTTGAAATGGGCACGGTCTCATCCATGAAAGGAAATGCCAAGTGCCCTCCTCCTCGCTACGTTTTATTTGAATATTTCTTTTATTAAAATGATTTAAGTTTCTCTTTGTAAATGCACTTTTTCACTATTTCACACACACGGCTCAAACCTGCTGGCTTCAGGCATCTGCAGGTTAAGAGACGTCGGGTACGTGACGCTGGCGGTCTTGTTTTTGTTTCTCCTTGGGTTGCCAATAACCAACAGCTTTCTTTATTTCAAGAAAGAAGAGAGCTGATCAAGGATGTGTGGTGCTCATAGGTGGATTTTCTCTATGCTCCGTGCATGCATAAGGGCAAAATGATGCAGAAACCATCCATCCATCCATTTACTGTAACCGTTTAAGCTCAGGGTCACGGAGGGGCCTGTCCCAGCTGATTTAAGGTGAGAGGCAGGATACACCCGGGAGAAGTTAATGATACAGAAACCTTTTTAAAGATAATTTTTAATCCTCGTGGAATATCTGGTCATTGGCAGCTGCGATGATAACGATGGTGCGGATGATGATTATAAAATGATCTTTCTTATCTGAAGTTTCATGAGAGGGGAATCATGGGATGAGATATTTCATATCACAGTAATGACATAATTTGCTGTAGGCAGCCTGGACTCCCATGAGTGAACAGGGAGAATAGAAAATAATCAACCTCCCCCTGTGACGATTACTCACTCTGCCAGGTATGAATGTGTCTGTGGCTTTGAGACGCGAGGTCAGCTCGGTTGGTGTCCCTCGCTAGGAGCAATGAAAACTTGTCTGGACTGATTATAGCCCAGGGACTGTGTTTGGCCTCAGTTCACATTGTGCTGTCTGCGGCTGGTCGGCGTCTCGGCCAGACAGAGAACTCAATCACCAAGTTTTTATGAGAACTTTGACCTCGTAACATTTCCGCCGCAGGGATTCATCACTTTCTCTTTGTCTTAACAGATAGTTGGCTTAAGCTGGATGAGTAGCGGTGTCTGAAATGCCGACGTGTTTGTAGTGTATGGTCGCTTGGACTTATTTGGACTTACAAGTTGTATTGTTCGAGGGTCTGACAGCTGTTTTGGAAGAGATGTGATTTCCTCTTACTTATTTTTCACTATAGCATTTTACTCTTCGATCCTCACACCATACTTGCAACCCATGCATGACACCACGAGAAATCACACACTGAAATAAAAGTGGTAGAATATGTAAAGCACTGTGTGTGTGTGTGTTGGCACCAACTCTCCACACCAGAGGACACAACTTCTTGAAAACAACCACAAAACATCAGTTGTTTTGTTCACACACACTCCAGCGGGTGATTGACCGCGTCCTTCAAGACACACGAGGGCAATCAACAGATTGTCAAAAACCCGCAGCCCCCTCTCACGCCGGCGCCCATCTCGCAGCAACAGGATGGGAATTATTTTCAGCGTGCGAGCAGTAACCAAGAAAGGACTTTTTAAAAAGCTGTCCTGAGGAGCAGCTAAAAATATCCCCTGACACTTACAATGAAAAGCCACCACTTGTCCTTCTGGGATTCAAACAGGGACACATTTTCCAGCTTTGTTTCCAGTGGCAATGAGTGCCCTTTCCCTGCTTTAATTCCAGAATTTCATTACTCACATGCATGCACATACCACATAAAGTCATACGACTAAACTGCTCAGCATTGCTAATAAGTTGCAGCATCTTTAAGTAGCTATACCTGCAGATACTGTACAGTAAGTAAATCCAACACTAAACGTCATTCTATAGATTCATTTAGGTGTTTTCGGTTCTGCTGGTTAAACTCTGTGCACCCTTTTTGAATTTGATGGGAATTACACAATGTTACCCAACTCACTAATACAATGATATACTGTAATTGTGAGTTACTCTGCC
This sequence comes from Collichthys lucidus, assembly GCA_004119915.2. Lineage (NCBI taxonomy): Eukaryota > Metazoa > Chordata > Actinopteri > Sciaenidae > Collichthys > Collichthys lucidus. The sequence goes on along the minus strand of CM014086.1, from coordinate 31,937,563 downwards.
AGAGAAAGTATGCAGTCAAGAACTATCTTGTACATATCCACACAGTCCTGAAGGTGTTTGCCAGACAGGAATTGTAAATTTACAGACCTTAATAAACATTTTACTGTCTCGCTGCACCTAAACAGCAATCGCTCCGTTCCTGCTGCTTGTGTTATGTCATCAGGGAGTTATATAAACAAACTGTATTTCCTTAATAATATTTCCTCAAACTAGAGTTAGTTAATTTTGAGTTTTACTCATTTTATGTACTTTGCTGAGGCAAAACGGATAGGAAAAAAAAGGAATGGCCTCTCACGCCCAAATCCAGATAATTCTTTGGGTCCTGCTACCGTCAGCCTGTTGCACCACTGTCGCCGTGGGCGCCTTGTACTCACTGCAGAAGGTGCCACATCCCAAAGGTGTTAATCATACCCGGGGAGGCTGAGGGTATAAACCCCTGCTCCTCCTGCAGCCAAGTCCGTCTGTCTGACACCCTTTTTTTTTTTTTGTCCAATTATGTTTTACAGTCTTTGAACTACTACTTCTTTTTCACTAAATGTTCGTGTCATTGTTAGACAGAAAAAGAGGCAGAGGGTTGATTCTCACCACAAATCTCTTTTTCTAAACATTTCTAACTCTTTACTCTTTTTTTCTTTAATCTGTGAACGTCGAACAGTGAAAGACTGTTGCATAATTCATTTTGTTATATTTAGAGAAAGGTTAATTGGTTAATTCTCAGCAGTACTTTTATTTTTCTGCCAGTTTGACTACTTTTGTTAATAGGTTCATCTTCACACTTGTTACATTTGCATTTTAAACTGCGATTCACAAATATATCTAACAATTTCTGCTTGCAAAACTATTGCAACACTATTTCATCCAGCCATGTATTGCTGAGGTCTGATTCTAGATCATCTCCTCATCAGTTATCGGTTGCAGGATAAGCATTTGTTTCAGATGCACAAACCAGACGACTTTCATTTTGTGGACTGGAATTCCCGACTAGCCTCGTAAATTTCTCAGGGATGCTATCGGCTGTCAGGCGGAGACGCACCAGCAGTCAGCTGTGGAAAAGCCATCCTGTTGTCATTACACTTCCATTAACAGTCACGTCGCCCCAGCAGCCGGATGCACTGGGCTGAAACCAGTAAGAGTCATCATCGCTGTCACGAACCCATCATAGCTGACCTTCAGATATAAACCCTGCAGACAGACGGCTTCGGTCATTACACCCACTCCGTGTGAAAGGCAATTCATTTAGTGTCAGTGCTTGCAGTGTGTGTTAATGCGTGACTAATGCCTACACACACACACACACACACACACACACACACACACACACATTTTCATCAAAGTTGCTACATTTAATAATTTTGATGAAACTAATTTGGCTTTTGCCATGTTGGCAGATTGGTAAATCCTCCCGAATCAAGAAAAATGCTAATTTGCTGCATGAGATGTGAGAGAGAATACGGGATTACCCGAGACCCTCTTATTGCAGCGGTGTTATGGAAGTGCATGTTCGTGAACTGTGCGTGCTCGGACTTTATTAAACAGTTTCCTTCGCGGGGAAGATTCATTATCAGAACCTTATTATTATCCGCACACTTCAGCAAAAGGTCGACATATCATAGTTAGCCTCCTCGTGTTACTGAGGACATTTGCAAAATGATACATTTCCTTTTCTAGCGAATGGCTCACCAAGTGTGAGAAAAGAGTCATACGCGACGGCAGCACCACGGGCACTGGGTAGACTGCTGCAAACCAACAAAAATGCAGGATGGAGTTATTATATATTATATTTACACATAGAAGCCACATTGGATCTTGAAGTAATGTTATTACGAGGAATAAGTTACGCTCAATTTAGCTCAATTAATGACCTCATTAGTTTGGTTATATTTAATTTATCATATCCTTTTTTTATCTTAGAGTCTGCCATGACACCACTACGTCCACACACTGATTTTTTTTAAGTTTATTGAAGAAAGTTTAGTCAGTTTAACACAGTTTGTGTTATATTTTCATATAAGGTAGTAAGTAAATAAGTCATTAAAATAAACAAATAATTCAAGACTTATGTGTCATTTAAATAAAGGGAGAAATAAAAGTAATATATGGTTCCGTGAGACACAGGGAGGAACAGAACAGTCACCCTTTTAGATTAAAGCATACCGAACTTCTGGAAATAATATCATGTTGTTCCCTGGAGTGCATTTCAGTGCATTCGGCATCAATCGATACACTTCAATATTATTTCCCAGCATGACTGAAATGCAAGCGCGCACTACACAAAGTTTCGCCGAGAAGTTGCCCCACTCTAACTTCTGTGTTTCTTTAATAGCCATTGAAGCTGTTGCTGGGAAGCTGAATGAAAAGCCATTAATTGTTTAACATGGTGAAAAACAGACACTTTAATGGTTTAGTTGAGTGCAGAGTTTTTGTTTGCCCACTCTATCTCCTACTTTTCATTATGCTGATGCTGTACAATCATTTCGTTATGTTTGCCTGCTGTATAATTCTATATTTTAGTGCCCCACAGCGAGTAGGATAATATACTGTGGAGTCTCTCACAAAGATAATCTCTTAATGCATATTTATGCTCATCAGTCTTTCTGGATTCAGCAGAGCTGCGGGGATGGAAATGTTCTACCACCAAAGATCATCTTAGTTCACTCATTTACACTTGAGAATGCGAGCTTATGTAACACTAAGAGGCTTTTGCCAATGTGATCTTTTCTTTGTCAAAGTTTATTGGAAGATTTACAGCTATGTTGAGGAGATTATACATGAAGATAATCTGTTTTTATTTATCTAGTATGAACTCTAATTATATTCAATTGGATTGTTACAGTAAGGTTAAATTATAATAAGATTATATATTACGCGGAGAGTATTATGACCATTTTGGGCTCATAATGTTCTTTTAATATACTTACTATAGCTAATAAATTTTTATATATATATATATATATATATATATATATATATATATATATATATATAAAATTCTGTGGGAAACCCAGATAATCCTTTTAAATCCTCCAGAGTATAAATAAAAGATTAAATAATATAAAAATACCGAATGGAGTGATATAATGAAATGCAAAAAAGGAGCATCATCCCCGGAACGACCCCTGGCAGCCTAATCTTAAAATTCAGCCCGATTATGATCCGCTCTACAGCGAGCCATGTGATATCTGCAGTGGTGCAGAGATCTCTGAGCAGCAGCTGTGGGATTCAGACACTGCAGGGGAGGAAAGGTGCCCTACTGAAAAGGAAAGCCTGGTCTCTGAGCGAACGGTTACCTGAGATGACACTTGTACGTAAGCCACATCAAAGCTTCGACACATGGCCGCACACTGTTGCGTCTAACCATACAGAGCCTGGTGCACAACAACAACAACTACTACTACTCGCACACTGTCTGATACTGCAGCAACATATGCTGTGGTAGTGGACCAACCAGGAAAACAACACTGATAAATACTGGACGGATCAATGTGCCAAATACCAATTAATATTCAACCAAACTAGAGCTGGAACACCATTGATTTTTAGTCCAAACTATAGTTAAAACTCTGTTGATTTTTGGATAAATTTCCTGTGCATATTGAACCAAACTGGAGCTAAAACATTAGTGATTAGGAAAAAAACTTTAATTAATCTTGAACCAGTGTTAGACCAAATTAGAATGACTAAAACCCATGTGTGAGCTTTGGACCGGAAAGCAGCAGTTACTGTAATATTGAAGAAACCCAGTGAACACCAGCATGTTTCTCAGACAGGTCAGAAACCTGAAATCCTAAAGTTACTATAGGGTGACGATTTTGTCTTACATGATAATAACTTTTTAAACAATGAATGCACCAGGTTATTAGAAAGTTCTGCCAATGCAAACTTTTAAGCAAAGCTTTTGGGATGTTGGCGGTTTCGTGCCATATGTTTGCTTTGGATGGATGAGTGGGAGAATTTCAGTGTCCATATTTTGTGTGTGTGTGTGAGAGAAGTAGTTTGCAGTGTCAAACACAAGCAGCGACGTGATGCAACAAAGCGTCTTCCAGTAACAGCACGCCACCGAAGCTTCGTCTCACGAAATGAGCTGCGTTTCTTCTCAGGCGATCATAATGAAATTCTTTCTTACCGAGCTATCAAATGTTTGTGGCGACATTAAAATGCCACACACTGACTGACGGGGCCGTGCAGATAATGAGCCTCTTTCAACATATAATGTGTCAGACTGGAAAGCAGCTCTGAAACAAACATGGTATACGAGGAATATGTGCATGGCGTTGACCTAAAATGCAGATGGAGTTTCTTTTTGAATCTATTTAAGCCCAGAGGTTCCTGTCACTGCTTCTGTAATTTAATCTCTTGGCTTCTCTTATCGGCTTACAGGATTCAGAAGGAACCCGATAGGCCTAATTCATAAACATCACATTTGTTATTGGAGATCTTTTTGGTATACTGTTACTAATAATAACATAATTAATCTCTGATCACCACAGGTAAAACTTACAGTCAGAGCTTAGGTTGTTTTACGGCAAACAGCCGTGGAGCCGGCAGGGATTTCGTGCATTCGATTTATAGTTGCCTCCACTCTTTGCACCATCTCCACATTAGAAAGCAATGTGGAGGATAATCATCACATTATGTTGCAGATACATTCAGTTGTGGTGTACCTGAAGCATTCCTGCTAAAGGGAGACCGCAGCCTTTGCGTGTTGCTTTCTGTTTAATCCGTTTCATTACTTACACGACCCTGAAGCTCATTCACAACAGATTCTGTAGGCTGATGAACCACTGCATGCTTTTTAATATGTGCATGGCATTTAGCTATCAGCAAGCACTCCCATACAGTCACCCATCTCTTTTTTATTTTCCTTTTGTTGTCACTTGACTTTCTCTCAAGTGTTCCTTGTCTGTATGGAAGTGCCACTTAATGCCACAGAAGAACATGTTGCAATCAGTGTGATGTCTCAGCACTTGATTATGAAGGATCCTGTGAAGGTAATATGCAGATGTGCTGCAATGGCAGGAGCTAAATCAGCGAGTGGTCTCTTGTGACAAAGTCTGATCACATACTTTGGCAGTCCAGAAAATGAATCAGCTCACGGAGTCGCTTACTTATTCTTCCCGGGCATATCTGAACTTGCTCTCCGAGGTATATAAAATATGATCATCAAGTTTAAACCACACTTATTTTACCTTTTTCAGTCTCTGACAACTTACTGTTGCCATGGATAGACTTTATGAGAATTCATCTAAAGTAGTTAAGTGCACAAGTAAATGCTTTGTGAGCTACATCAGCTCTCACAGAAGGAATAACATATTATAGGCTGTTGCTCTTGGTGACATTTCTCAGTTTTTGTTAGTTCACGATATATTTTCAAAAATCCATCCGAGGAATCATAATTAAATTGGGCTTGAACAGAATTGTGTTTGACAGGAGTGATAATTATCCATTTCTAAAGGCCCTGATCTCTCAGATGGTGGAACTGTCTTTACAGTCGAGGAATGTGAGTAAATAAAGCGGATGGAATATTCGACCCAATCGTCATCTGTCAGCTTGTTCTCCAGCTGGCCTTCAGCCAGTCCCTGCTATCGATCCTGCAGCATGTTAAACTGTCACTGTGGGGACGTTTTATGGAGTTACAGTATTCAGAGGAGGTAGTTTTCTTTCTGTGTTACCCTTGGGGCGGTGTTTAGCTCAGTTTATAGAGCAGTCGCCCCGGGGTTCGAATCCGACCTGTGGCTCTTTCCCGCATGTCTCTCTCCCCACATTTCCTGTCACTCTTCAGCTGCCTCTATTAAAATAAAGCTTGCAAAAAATTAAATCATCTTTAAAAATGTGTTACTGTACCTAGGCATCCCTGTGCAGACATCCCAGGCCCTCCAGTTCCACGGCTGACATTTTCTCTCCCAGCAGGACGTATACCTGCTTCATTATAGCCACAGTGATGGCCATGTCGGCCTCCTCTCCCACACATAATTGCAGCTGTTTTCAAGGTCAGATATTCAAAAGGAGCGTGTTTTTTTTTATTTTAATGAAGCGTACTTTTGTTGGTTTCCTCTGCGGGGTTTTTCGGTGTGCATGCCTCGCTGTGGGTCCTGCTGAGAGTTATTGTGGCTTCTCCGCATGGGTCGATGTGACTGACTCAGGATGTTCTAGCCCACTTTTCTGAATGAATGTTATGTAACTTACTGGTTTCAAAGTGGCCAGGAATGACGACCCCGTGTTTTAGGGTCATCAGTTGGACCTAGACAACAACAGCTGGATTCTGCAGGACATGTACAGCAGCATCGGCATAGGCTGAGATAACATCCAAATAGTTAATCTACAACTGCTCCTTGTATTGTTTTGTACAATTCTAAAAGTAGTTAACTGTCCATTTGTCGCCGCTTTACAGTTTCACTGCTCTTTATTTAGTATTTTCTTGGCATAGCTACTACTTTGTATTAAGATTTTTCATGTGAAACACAAGATCATCTAGCAAAATGACACATTTCTTTAGACTGTATATTAAAAGTTAAAATCCCGTCCACCTCAACGGCTAAATAAATGTTTCTTACATGTGAATGCATCAGAAATAATCCAATAATATCATGTATAACAACATATCTGGCAACACAGATAGCGCTTCTGTCTGGTAGTGCTGAATCGTCCTTCACCAAAGAAGATCTATAACTCTCTGCTACAACGCAATTTTTTGGAGATCCTGTCCACTTAAGAGTATATTGTTTCATATCACTGGCAGAAATGGCAGTGCTGTATCTTCAGTTTTAGAAAATCTTTGGTAGTGCTTCACCTAGTCGAGTGTCACTTCTCTCTCCACAACCAACACAGAGCAGGTCATACATCGTGCAAAATGAACTCTTAGTTGTGTGCATTGTTGATAATTGTTGGTGCTTTTAATTCAGTAAATAGTAATTAATATTCCATCATCATGACGTTTGTATTTAAGTAGAGCACTTACTTCCCCAAAGTTGAAACCAGTTTCTGCATGAAGCTTCACCTTGCTATAGTATAATGTTAGAAGAATATTGTGCTTTGCCTCCCTTCATCTCACTTCTTTCAGCCCGGCATAAGACTGTAGTAATGATACCCACTCAAACAATAAACAGATTACTGAGGGACAGCGGCGATGGCATCTACATCAGAGCACAAATGGACGGCAATCCTGTTGCCCAAGGGGATCATTAAACCGCAATCAGCAGCATAGTCCTCGTCACCCCATAATCCACCTGCCTGCCAAGCTGCCCGCCAGCCACTAGCTGGACCATGCTAAGCGTGTGGTGATAACATTGTAATCAGGCAGCCCACTGCTCTACGGGGAGTAAAATAGAGTGGCTTGCAATAAGTCTGATGAAATCTGCTCCTACTGGGTCCCGCACTCAGAGCAGAAAACACGAACATACGGATGCACTCATACAAACCCAGAAACACACTCACACATCACATGTATGGTCCAGTTTAAGCCCCAGTTATCATCCTGACCTTAAAACAAACCTAACTCTAAGCCTAAAGTCAGGCAGACAGCAGCACCGAGTGAAAGAATACAGTCCTCTCATTCATGGGATCACTGTATTGATGGTAGCAGCAGTGCCAACACAGAGGTCTGTGGAAACAATGTTGAAACTGGGGGCGGTCTGTAGCGTAGTGGGTTAAGCAGCCGCCCCGTGTGTGGAGGATGTAGTCCTTGCTGCATTGGACGGCTAATTTACTGCGTGTCACTTCCCTTCTCTCTGCTTCCTGTCTATGTTCAGCTGTCCTATCATTAAAGGCATAAAAAAACCCCAAAAATAATCTAAAAAAAAAAATGTTGAAACTGGCAATAACAGGAGAGCAACACTGTCCTACAGCCCAAACACACATATGTTTATGTGCACACCCCTGGTAAATGACTTATTACATGAAAACTACTGTAGTTTTACCTCGTTAAAAAGATTGATAGATAAAAAGATGCTGCCATGGTAACTTTCCAGAACAGTAAAATCTTGTCTGTGTATAAAATGTTATTCACTGTTTTGGCCTCATCAATCTCAGTCAAACTGGACAGGATCTTTAGAGGCAATAATAACGTTAACTTCATTTTGTTATTCAGATTTTTTTCCCAACCTTACATACTGTCCAGACCAGTCATGTGACATATTTTCATCTTTGTCTCTAGGTTTGAATTTCTTCTTTGTTGTTCTCATAGCGGCTATCACCGATGATACGGACTAGTGTAACTATAATCCAGCATATCGATATAAGACTCTGTGTTAGTGCACTAGAATGTGGCTAATGCAGCGATGACTCGATGATGCACAGAAGTGCAATTCTTCGACTTTTCTTTTCTGGATTTTAAATGGTAGCATTTTGTCTCTTTTGTGCTCAGACATGCATGTGGTACTCTTAGCGTTTTAGTTTCTAAAACTGTATCATAACTAGCTGTTCTAATCTGCAGCAGAGCTTTTGTGAATACTCATTTTGATTGGTGGGCCAGGGACTGTATTGTTCATGACAGCGGAAGCCATTAAAGTCATTTGACCAGCTGTCTCCACACACCATCAAGGTCTTGTTAGAATTGTATAATTATATTGATTTTGACGTGGAGCCTGAAGCTGCCTCTGCCCTTGCTTATGGCAGATGGCCAGGATCTGTTTCTTTTAACAAGAGAGGGGAGCAGGGTGACAGCAATCTGATCGCCTGGGAGGTAAATGAAGAACGCTCAGTTTGAATCTTTTTCTTGGGAGGTGAATAAGATGTACTTTTTGAGCTTTTCTTTTATTATTAGCAGTTATTGTGTCCCCGAGCAATGCACTTATCTGGCAAAAAGAACACCACGGATGAAAGTGTAATAGTAACTCCATTAAAGTTCAACATTTTAGAGACTGCGCTTCTTCTTTTCTTTTTTATTTCGACTGAGACTCTCATACTTGTTTGTTAAGTATAAATCCAGGGTGAGGACTGGAAGCTGAGCCCGAGACTGGTTCAATCCTAAAATATATAAAGTTGACAAGTTGAGGTTTAAGTTAAAGTTGCATGCTATAAATAAGGCGCAGTGAGTAGTCATGTCATCTCTTGTCTGCAGCCTATACTTCACTGTAAAACCACTTGCTGTAAAACCAAGCTGTTGTTTTCTGTGTATGGATTTAAAAACAACATATAACATGTTAATTAGTGACTTCCAGAAGTGCTGCCGTAGTCTTTATAGCTGAAAAGAGATGGGTTACTTCTGCAGCCGTTATGCTGAGTTAATTGTCTTAGCCTCATACTTAAGTGACAGAAAACAGAAGTAGCGTCGGTAAGTGTATTTGTAAGTGTATAAGTGTTGAACCATTCCTTTTAGATAGATCTATGTGTGGATAACTATGACCACAAGATGTGTTCTCACAACAAAACAAAAACCTCTCAGAGGGGTGATGACGCACGCATCACAGCTCAACCTTGTAGCTTCTTTTCTTCAAGAATATTTTTATCGATTGTCTGCTTTCATTATTTATTTCCCCCATGGCCTTTGCCTTGTCCTTAATCTGCAGGAACTGCTCCCAATAAACAAGTTTTCGGCTGCTCTGGTTGAAGTTGTCTCTAGAGAGAGAGAGAGAGAGAGAGGAATATTTTGTACACGTTCCAATGAGCACGATACTTCATCATTTCTTAATTTGAATCCAAAAATAAAATACAGAATATTACATTTATATAACCCTACTTCAAATAGACCTTGTGATCAGGACAGGTCGATACTGTTTCCAGTGATTCATGATCGGCCTCAAAAATCCTCATTCAAGCACCCTTAATTAAAACCATCAAGTATTCAGCCAAGCCATGCTATATATAGTATTTTATTTTTTCAGATGTATGAAAGGAAATCTTTTTTTTTTTGCTGTGTCATAATCATTCATACCTGTATAACCAATGGTTTATGATTGAATTGTTTATTAGAGCACAGAATTGTTAATACTAGTGTCTTACTTTTGTTCTTGAAGTGAAACAGATTGATACATTGAGCTGTAAATTGTACAAATTGTGCATTTTCTTTGGGTGAAAGCCTGAGAATGTTTGAAAACCTCCTACCACTGTCTCCAGTGGGAAACACTGCAATGATCAGTGCAAGTGTCCATCCTGGTAATGCTTTTTTTTTTCCACCTTGTATGTTGTATTTTTTTGTTATTTTAGAAGATTTTGAAGAAAGTACTGATGGCCATGCTGTGTGAGCCAGTGTGCAGAAAAAACAACTTATTTATCAAGCTGGGCTTTTGCTTCTTTGTCCTTTTGTTCTCATGAAGCACTTGAGTTTCTCTCTTCTGTAGCACGTTCACTGCCAGCTCTGATCTTTCTCATCCAGCATTTCCTCCCTCTGCTGTAAATAATCTTGTTCTTAGTCAAATTATCAAGCTTCTAAACACAGGTGGGACACACACTGTAGGACATAAGTATGATGCGTCAGCTGTTCATACACAAGCATAAATGATTTTGCGTGTAAAAGTCAGTGTTAATTTTAAACGACCTTGGATGCCGTGTGTTTTGTCTATTTAAAGCATTGAGTCTGTTTCAGAAGTAGTCATGCAAGCCATGACCCAGCGTGGGCGTTGGATTTGTACTCCAGTGCAAATTACAAACAAATTCATAAAGCTAAAAAATGTCACAAAAATGCAACACTAAACAGAAGAAGCGCAGGAAGTTGTGTCGAAGTCTTGCAGCCTTCTTTAATGCGATCGCTGTAGCCACCTCACTCTCTCTGTTCTCTCTCCGTGTTCAGGAGTTGATTCTGAGTTTATTTATAGACGCCGAGTTGTGTGGTAGATCTGCGCTATCTGTCTCCAAAGCGACCAACTTCTCACTTCCCACTCTCGGACGCAACAAAAGCAGCTGTGCAGAGAGAGAGGTGTCAACGTTGCAAGGACTCGTGCTCTAATCTGATTACCACAGCGAAAAATGTGTTTCGTCTAACATCTGTATCTGATAACGGGTTTGTGTTTGTCATGTTGATCCACGTCTGAACCTCTGTTTCTATAAATGTATTTCATGTGACTCAGATTTTCCTCCGATCTAAATTTGCTTGTGAAAGAGAGGAGCTGGGGCAATGTTAATGTTAAACCAGTGAGAATGTCGTGACTGATTTGAGAGGAAAGGCAGAAAATTTTATCTATACAAATGTTCTGCTGAAGTTCTGCACATGCACCAGCTGTGTCTAATTTCAGCCTCTTGAAAGGGTCAGTTTCTGTAGCTGTGGTCTTCACAGGCTCAAGTGAAGTGAGATTCACTCAGATCTTCACTAAATGAGATGCTTTCAAGATGGTTTGAAAAATGAATAACAAGTTAGAACGCGGGCTACAAAGACCATTTTAAGCAAAAGATCTGATCTGACTTTGAAGGAGGGAGACTCGCTGCAGAGTCGAAACTAATGCGCCCTGATGGTTTGTTGATATGCCGAATATAGCACGTTCAATCCTCCTAAGTACGCCTTGTCTCAAATGAATAACAAAAGTCTACCTCGTTTAAACGGCGTCTCCTCTTCTGTCTCTGCAGATCGAAGACATTGTCACTCACATCCAGGACGAGACTGAAGGTGTGCCCATCAGGACTGTCAAAAGTTTCATGACCAAAATCCCCAGTGTCGTCACAGGTAAGACTTTAAATCTGTACGTCGTTTGTCATTAACCTTCCAAAATGACCCGTATGAGCGTTTTTTCTGATCTGACGCCCCCAGATGCAAGTCATATTTTTATGATCTGTCATAATTTGTCAGAAAAGTGCAAACACAAGCTCTAAACCAGCATTGACAAGCAAGTTGATGCAAAACCAAAACAATGAGCTGAAAGGTGCTAAAATGCTCAATAGTTCTTTGTGTTCAACAGACTTTTATAAGATCTGCTTTGCAGTTTTGTTTGTTTTTAACAATATTTTTATTAGATTTTCACTCACTTTTCACATGTGAAGGACACAATATTATTCATTCATATTATTATGTAATAAAAAACAAACAAACGAGTAAATAAAAGCAAATCGAAAAGAAAAAGGAACAAAAAACAAAAACAGAACACCAGCTCAGATCTATATAAACAGGACTCGGGGGTTACAATAATAATGTGCAGTATGAGCAATCAAGAAAATCTCTGCAGCATGATATTAGAAACACTCGGCTCTACATAGTTCAAATAGGGTTCCCACACTTTATGAAATTGGTCTGTTTTAGAATGTAAGATACTCCAATGGCGCTAGATCGAACACCACACTTTGCCAGCCTTTAACAGTTGGTACTTTTTTTTCTTAATCCACTGCAATAAAATATTCTTCCTTGCTGCATAAGTAAGAATACAATACAGCCTTCTATTATGTTTAGTAGTTAAGCGTCGGCTTAGGAGGCCCAGTATGAGAGACACAGGGTCCATCTCCAGGTCTAAGCTGAATATCTTCTGCTTTGCAGTTTTAAACCACATGACCAATGTTGTTGTAGTTTTTCTGGTCCGGACAGTCACATCCCAAAAGTTATTTTTGCTTCTGCATATTGTAATTTATTTATTTTACCGGGTAACACTTTATTTTAAAGGTCCATAATGTCCAGGAGGTTTCCCAAATAGAGCTAGTGACAGTGTTTATTTGATGCACACAGATCAGGCGGTCATGCAATTGTAACAATTCAACGTCAAGTTTACAATCCGCACAGGATCGATGTCATTTTTCAGCTTTCGGTTTTAGGCCTTCCCAAAGAGCACAGATAATAACGGCAGTGAATGGTGATGACAGGAGTGTTGGAACAGCTAGAGCTCCAGCTGAGTCACACCCTTATGCCCAAAACACAATACGTGTTGTGGCTGTATTTCATTCTGGTTTCTGTCGAGGCTGCTGCTTCTGTTTCTTCTGCGGTGGATCACTGGAGAAAAGCTGAATAGCTGGAGGGAAAGTGGGAGGACAACATATGATTAAGTGTTTTGGAAAAGAGAGTGTGGAAACTGAATGAGTAATGCTGTCAATGTGCCCTTAAGCAAGGCAATCAACCTCCGACTGCTCCAGCAGAGCTGCGACCGTAGATGTCAATACGTGTGAAACTCAGTCAGCGTTCGTAAATCAACACTTAAAATAGAAAAAACATTATAAGCCAGGCGTACCTGACAGGTAATTGAAATCCGCCTGCTGGCTGTAGTCGCTTGGATTGATCATCTAAATCACTTTAACAGACTGGAGCCACAGAGGGAGGCTCTGACACGCCCCAGAACAAATGACGGAAACAAAGGAAGGCTATTAACACCCGTCTCTTATTTTCTCAGACTTTGCACTTATGGAAACTGCATTACTCTCAGTATGCCATAAGCAGAGCGTATCAATAAACACAATTACTACAGCGGCGGATGGATGCGCAGAACCAGAAGCTCAAATGTTTTGCAGCTGAGTGCCGAGGGCCAGGAAACTAATGAATGATGAAGGATTAAAACACCAGCTCCCTCGGGACTCAGAGAATACAGAGGGGATGCACAAATGAGATGCTACTCCATTTCCACTATAAAGTCTGTTTATATCATGCGAATCACATGAAATAATGTGCTTTCTATAAATATCCGTCTGTACCAGCTGAGATACATTCATCTATTATTTAGTAAGGCTTTTTGTATTCCTTTATTTTTCAACACCACTGCTTTATATGAAGCCAAATATGATATTTTTCTGTTGAAACTTCTGTTCATGTACTTTTAAATGCAGTTTTGATATTTATCGTATACCTTCTTGTTGTTTGTTTAAAGGTCCAACATTGTAGACAGGTATAAATACTGTCAAAGTATCAAAACACAGAGAAATGCACAATCGGAAACTGTGTCTTTGGCACTTATGTAAAGTTGTGATGTCACAGCTATACACTTAACACCCCTGACCCATGCTCAGTGATACAACAACAGAAAAAAACAGTGTACTTACTAAAGCTCCGGAGAGAAGCATCAGAGAGGACATGCAAAACTATAAAGAGAAAGTTTTAAAACCACAAATATAAAACCAGAAAACTGTAAACGATGGGACCTTTAATTGTATTCATGGTTTGTTATTCGCTTTTAAATTTGGTTTGAGTGATAAGTAATCAAAAAGTAGCTGTTTTTTCCATCTTCTTCAGTCTAACAGTCATTTATCTGTCTGACCTGATCCAGGTACAGATATCGTACAGTGGCTGATGAAGAACCTGTCCATCGAGGATCCAGGTAAGTTGAAAAATGTGCTGAATATGACTTTTTTAACATGACAACAGAAATTCAGCAGGCTACACAACAGTAAAGAGTCTTCATAGTTTAGATTAGAACAACTAAAACTAAGGATTAATATCAAAACATGGGTTAATGTGGCTGAACTGCACTGTAAGATAAAATACAGAGGTACATTCATCATATGTGTGATTAGGAATAATATTTTTTGTCGTTGTAGAAACCTAAATACTGCCATGTTTGGAAAAAGGTCTCTGCAGGTCACATTATCACTGATTGTTGACAGAAAATCCAGTTTTCACAAAGACACTGCTGTGCAGAAACACGCAGAGTGAGCAGGGAAATAAGAAATGTATGGTTTAAGGAAAATGCACTGCCTTGTTTGTTTTTTGCTATGGATTTGTTATTTGTTTGACCTGACCTGAGGCATGGTGGTGGGAGAGCAGCGGTTATTGTTGGTGCAGTAGCCCACAGCCTGGTCAGTGAGTCAGTCGTTGAGTCATCCGCTTCAAAACAGGGCTCAGTCCTATAGATGAATTTGAAATCAGAAGATTTAGAACACTAAGCTTTGATCAGAAACTTTAAAAACAGCTAATGTGCGAGCTTTAATTTGATTCTAGCAGAGATGATATGTAAAGTGCCGAGGAGTCCATAGTGATCCGTGCTCCTTCTGTTTTTCTCACAGCTGAGGCCATGCACATCGGGAGTCTCATCGCAGCTCAGGGGTACTTCTTCCCCATCTCAGACCACGTCCTCTCCCTCAAAGACGACGGCACTTTCTATCGTTTTCAGGTGAGCAGGAGCATCGAGCGGTAACAAAAGGCCGGCAGCCGGCAAACCAAGTGAGTCCTGTGAAAATGAGCTTTTAGGTACTTGATCTTAAAGGCTGGTGTCTGGGTCATGGTTCAGGTCCGGTTTAGGGTTACATAGAAAGCTAAAATAGGTAATTGACACAGCTGTTGAACCTCTTCTGTCACCTGACACCGAGCTGAATATCAGATGTTGCCAAGAGGAGCGCATTGATTTTTAAAACCATGTTATAATAACCATCACATGCACAGCATGAGGTCATAGCTGCAGGAGCTGAGAGCGGTGTTTTGTGGCAGCAGGTTGAGTTGAGTTTTCTCTAACAGCACTAGCAGGTCAAAGTTTTTTCCTTGTCCGGTGAAAATATCTCATTCATCGTTTCCTGACAGCATGGCGGTGCCCTGACTTTTCTTCTACCAGCTCCATCATTATCAATTCTCCAAAACTTTGGTTTATGACCTGCAAAACTAAAAAATTCAACAATTCCCATCAGCCTCAACTGTTCTTTGTGTTGAGTACAGAGCACAGCAAACCTCTACATGCTGAATTTGAATTGCATTGCAAGAAAGATTCAAGAGAATCTTTCTGCGACTTGTGAAATTCTGTATTTTTGCACACACAGTGAATTAAAAAAGCTAAATAGTCTATTAATAACCCCTAATCATAAACTGATTATAATAATTCTTTCTGCTATCTCCAATAAATGCAAATTGCCCTTTTATAAGAGACCTAAGCTCGGACTAATCCTTTCTTCATCCTGCATTAGTCCAGCGAGGTTAATCTGATTGTTTCATAAAGACCTCAATCAGCTGCTGAAGATGACTTGTTCTGTTATGAAATTACAGCACACCAATCTTGATCCTGACGACAAAAAGGGTCCTGTCCGCTGTCTACAGCTTTCAGTGCTGCGTCGGGATCCAGTGACCCTATTAAAAATGAATGCTGATCTGTTAAAATATTCATCAAGCGAGCAAGCCGAGGGAAGCAGGTCTTGGTCGGGGCTGAGTAGGCGGCTACAGAGAGAGACGGAGTGTAGTAGAGGAGTGCACTCATCACGAGACAAAAAGGAAAAGCAGGGCTTGCTGACATCTTGCTCCTCCTTCACCGTTCACAGATAAGACAAGTCACAGATTAATTATGCCAGACTCTTTTATCCTGAATTTTCTAATTAAAAAATAGGAAACGATGTCCTGAGCACTCAGACCGGCACCTGGCGAGATTACAATGATCTCTGAGTAGCATCTTCTTCTTTCCTATTCACCGAGTCTTGTTGGAGGGCCGAGTCCTCAACCGGAGCCGTAGGAGCAGTTTAATTAAACCAGGCGGCAGTGCACATTACCGCGCTTTGACCTTGCATCTCCTCCTTCAAAGTGAAGTGGAAGAGAAGACAAGAAGAGGGAGAGGGAGGAGGAGGAGGAGGAGGAGGAGGAGAGCTGTTTTACATAACAGAAAAGCTTCATAAAGATAATCACTGTTCATTAGCATTTCATTTTCTGGTGCAAATTAAGTGCAAGACAAAGAGAAACACAGGGAAGCAAATTCAAAACAATTAACGCCATGTTAAAATCTCCCCTCGCCGAGGCAACCCAACATGCTTTTTTAAAAACTTTGATTCAAAACCCCTGCGAGCTACGTCAAATAACAATCCTATCAGCATCTGTTCTGTCCCCGCCGGCTTTATTGTTTACTGCTCTGCCATTGTTTGTTTTGCAGCTTTCATCGCTTCTCGTCTTATTGTGTTGCTGCAGTACTTCCCACGCCTGTTCGGCACCCCAGGATGCCTCTCACTGGTGGGGAAGTTTTAAGAGTCAGCTGTTCTGAATCTGTTGAATTCTGATGATGATTAAAAAAACAAAACAAAGTATTTTGATTGCTCACAGCAGCGGTGAACGGCAATCACAGTGCACCGCTGTGTCTCACAGCACAACTGTCGTCATCATCGCTCCAGGTTTCCGTGTGGAAGTTTGGAAAGAATGCATTTACCTTTAAAATACTAATCCACTTCATAATCAACATCTTTGGCTCTCCCTTTTTTCATTTTGTTTTCCCACCAGGCACCGTATTTCTGGCCATCCAACTGTTGGGAACCTGAGAACACAGACTACGGTAAGAGCCTTTAAAGATAGTTGGACACGTGATAAATCCTCCTTGTATCTGTGTTTTGCAAAAACAATGTTTGGTTCAAGCTCATTATTCCCACTCCTATTAATTGAATATCCATAGTTGCCATTGCAGGGCACAAAAAACAACAGTTATTTCACAGATTCTCAGATTTCTAATATTTCAGTACGAAAATGTTTCTTGGTGCAGAGTGTCGGGTTTTTTTTGGTGCACTTCTGCAAATCATTAGAATACACAGCTGTAAGAGTTACCACTATTCAGACCTAATCTAGGGATCAATCTGGATCCCGCAACAGCTCCCTGAGTAACTCTGCTCCAACCAGTGTTGATGGTTTATACAGAAATAACTTTACAGCGTAGATAATCGCCTCAGTTTATTACTTTACATGCACCGGTTTAAAAATGACTTGTAGCTGAAGCTGTGAAATGAAAAATCAGTTCAATGTTTCACAATAGAGGCCACGTAAATATGACGGTTTGCAAAGGACCCATGCTGATCTTTAACCGTATAGACACATGGATGCCATATCGGACATGTTTACTTGCTCAAGCCCTCAAAAGTGTTTTTAAAATAAAGATCATAACAAAATAAGTAGTTGATCTTGTTAAGGAGCTGCTAAAATGATTTAATTCAATAATTCCATCCAGATATTTCAGGAAAATCTTCTGACTTATACCTTTTGAATACATGAATGTACATATTTAGCATGAAAGTAATAAACTTAAAGGACCAGTGTGAAGGATTTAGTGACATCTAGCCGTGCACTTGCTGATTGTAAACCCCTCGCCTCACCTTATCCCTCTGTAAGTAGAGCCCCCTAAATCTTTGAAAACACACTATCTGAATGTAAATCCAAATACATTCCACTGAGCCAATGCACTTTGTTGAAGAGGGGACCAGTCGAGGATTAGTCAGTTAACAGTCCACTTCCTGGCCTTCATCTTGTCACAGAGGCAGCCATGAGTTTTAGGGCTTAGTGCCTCTTCACACTCCACCTCCCAATCCTAAAGCTACAGAGAGGTGGACAGGCGTCCACTGAAACTGATTACACTCTCGTACCGTGGGAGGTGAGGAGAGGTGAGGCGAGGTGAGGCAGGCCTATAGGGGATGAGAGAGATGCATGGATGGATGAATGGGGTGAGCAGAATGTGTATACTGATAAATCCCAGTCTTCGGATCGTCTCTCCTGCTCTTTCTCTCAGCTATCTACCTGTGCAAGCGCACCATGCAGAATAAGACCCGGCTGGAGCTGGCAGATTATGAGGCGGTGAGTGCTGCGGACTCTTCCTCTAAACTATTGCTTCTTAGTATTGATCTGTGCGCCAAGCTTGCCGGCAAGAAAAACACAACTTCTTGAAGGTCAGATTTGTGTGTCTCTGTGATAATGTGACTTCTCAGAACGGAGCCAAACTTTAAACCTGCCGACGATATCTCACGATTTAGAATTAGATTTGTTCTAATGTCGCGTTTATCCCTGGGATCTTCGATCATGACATGTCTCCGTATCTCCATCTTCTCTCTAATAACAGGAGAACCTAGCCAGGCTGCAGAGAGCCTTTGCCAGGAAGTGGGAGTTTATCTACATGCAGGCTGAGGCCCAGGTCAAGTAAGTGTGCTCGGTTACCGTGGCAACACATGAAAGTACAATGCACGTAGTGCTGTCATTCACACCTCAGGTAAAAGATAAACAAGGCGGTATAATCTCAATGTGACCCCCCTCCTCCCTAATATCACGAGCGGCGAGCGTTCGCTCCATTAACCCTCCTGTAATGGAATTTCTTCCAACATTACCTGTCCAGTGTTATCGCGGCACCGTGGGCCCGCCGCTTTTGTTTCTGAGCAGGATGACATGATTTGTTTTCAGACCAGCGATGAAAGATGACGTGCTTTTGCAGCATTTTGGAAAATTGAGACAGAAAAGGGCGGAGAAAACGAAGACGGATGGCTGTCTTTAAACACAGCCCTCTCAGATTTATTTATAGACACGCACCGAATCCAGAGGCGAACATATGAGAGCGAGAACGATTACATTTCAAGACAGACACAAGATATTAGCAACACCATCCTCAGTGATTTATAAACAGATAAACTGTTCTTTTGCCTAGAGAACATGATTCCATGTTGCTTTATTACATTTTTTAAATGACACTGTCAGAGATTTAACTATATATCGAGGCGTTCCTGATGTTTTGCCAACTCCAATAACTCCAATCAGTATCAGAAGTCCAAAACAACACCACTACAACCTCAATCATTAACAGATTAATTGTAATTTTAATCTCAGAAAGTTTTGTAATTCTTTATTTGGATATCCAAATGGCCATTATATACCTAAAGGTACAATATGTATCAGAGCTGTTGTATTGGATGACATTAGATTGTAAAGACGTACCAGAGAGTATTCAGATAATTGTAGCCATGTTTTGTTCATAAATGTAATAAATATTACTCTATTAAAACTAAAATAACTCTTTAAAATTGCCATATAATATAATATAATATAATATAATATAATATAATATAATATAATATAATATAATATAATATAATATAATATAATTTAATATAATTTAATATAATATAATATAATATAATTTAATATAATATTGGATTATTAGGCTTTCATGTGTAAAAAACAGTTTGCTATTGCAGCTTATTTATTTTGGGTAGTTTATTTCAAAGATCTCATGTTTATGTAAAATCTTGATCTGTCAAATAAAGTTAATGTACATAAAGGACAAGCAGATTAGTTATTTAAAGTTAATGTAAAAAAAAAAAAAAAACTTTCCACATTTGCAGCTTATGATACATTTCTAAATAAAGACACTAGTGGAAGTTTGCAGCACTGATCAATCAGCATTGCACATAAAAATGAAATCCTTACAGGAGATTTTTTGTCCGCAGTGTCACATGGTGGACAGACAGATAACAGGTACCATGCCGAAACCTGTGAGCACATCAGTATTGTTAAAACTAAAACGGACGGACATACAGACACAATAATCTCCATCTCTCCATCGCGCCTTCTTATCCTCCCCATCCTGAGTTAGCTGCCACATCTTAATGCTGATGCCAGGAAAGCTGCGCGCTGTGTTTCTCACACTGACTGATCTCATCTGCAGGATCGACAGGAAGAAGGATAAAACCGAGAGGAAGATCCTTGACAGCCAGGAGAGAGCCTTCTGGGACGTCCACAGACCTGTGGTAAGCCTCTCTGTCTGTGCATGCGGAGATTGAAGCCGCCTACCTCATCTTCCATCTTCCATCCACATACTGTCTCTCTTCTTATCTTCCCACTTCCTGCCTCTCTTTGGCTTACTGTAAAATAATGTAGAAATACCTGAAATATAAATCCCAAAATCACCATTTTTATGTTTTTTCTCCAGCCTGGATGTGTCAACACGACAGAGATGGACATCAGGAAATGTAGACGCATGAAGAACCCTCATAGAGTTAAGAAGGTATGATGAGTGTGACACTAACCCTTTAAAGGTAGTTTCCTAAAACCTTCAGCTCACTGGAAATATACACATGAAGAAATACTATAAATGTTGGTTCATTCAAAAAATCTGGATTTGATTTTGTTCATGTTATGTAATCAGCTGGCAAACAGCTTAATCACATCCACACTGCTCATTTAATGAGATTTACTTTCATGCATGCAATTATTTTTTGAATTGCTCGATTTTTTATCCCTCTAATTTTACAACACCGTGCAGCGGCGGCTTTCCGTGCCTTATCTACACCACAGGAAATAATAAGTGCACATTCTGTCTCCCTGTTACCTCTCCTGTTCCTGTTCCTGTTCCAACGGACCAGTCGGTGTACGGTTTGGCGGAGGAGGGAACGCAGTCTCAGAGTCCCATACATACTCCCTTGCACCATTGCAGGAAAGGCACCAAGGAGGATGTGGAGAAAGAGGTGGGAGCATTATGCTGTAACCAGCATTTGATTTCACTGCAGCAGAAGCAGAGAAGATTGACAGCTTCTGCTACCAGGTCACAGAGAAAGTAAAATTCTCTCTGCCAACCAACTGAAACATTGTTTGTCTATTATAGTAATACAGAGGTAGCTGTTTGCCTGCAATCCATACACTGATATTTCATAAAACTGACACTGACTTCTGTCGTCTCCTCTTCCAGATCTTATTCCTGAACTCACAGCTGGACCGGCACCGTATGAAGATGTCCAAGGTTGCTGAAAGGTACAGGACGGTCTCTTTGTACGACATGTCTAAACTTTATTTTTTCAATCTTACACATTTTGTTATCTGAGAACGAGACCACCAGCTTTTCCCGTAACGAGGCGGACACCTCTCTGACCTCTCATGATCATCTATAATCAGCCGAATGACTTCTCTTTAGCTGTGTCTGTATTACAGTGGTGGCGGAGGGAGGTGATTTGGTTTTGACACCCCCATCTGAACCTGCTGTGGTGGTTTTAAGTTTGGAAATGCAGCAGTACTGAATGAAACCAGCTTTGTTTTGGTTTGGGCATGGATCGGGTTATAGGTTAAGTGTGTTGTGGTTTCTCGCAGGATTTCTCTGTTTCCCTCCCATCGGTTTTGCAATTTTGCAATAGGGCTCCATGGACGAGGCACAGGCCATGTCACTCAGCATGAAATGAGAAAAATAAGGGCTGCCTTATCTGACCTTATACTTTAAAATGGGGTCTAGAAACCAAGAATAGAGCATTGAAATGCTCTATGGACACCGCAAACATCTCCATCTTACAGTCCTGCAAACTTTATCCGCCATAGCATTTGGTATTTTCAGCCTGTCGTCATCGAGGATCCACATTTTAAGGAAGACTATACAAACGATACAAAGACTGCAGCATGTTACTGCACTAGAACTGAGATAATAAGTAAGTAAATAGACACAGTAAGCGTTAAAAGTACTAATATCAGAAGATGCTGGTTGTAACCATGGCAAGCTTTACAGGTGTTATTTTTAATGTGAGCTGGTCGCATTAAGCTGTACACGTGTTCTTGTTCTTGTATTGCATGGACATGTGTTTCTACTCCTTATCCCTCCTCTCTCCTGTGTTTGCTTGACTGACAATTGTCTGCTCAGTCAGTCAGGACAGACATTAGTTCCCAGCGGAGCAGAAAACTCTGATTACTGCTGGCTGCTGCACTGCTCTGCCTCTCTGACCCTTTAACCCCCTGACTTCACAAATGCAGCTCGGTTTAATTGGTGCTCCACAGAGCGGACGGCTTGGGTGTATTTTTACATTAATCACGTTGGAACGATAACATTCAAACCAACCGGCATCATAAATGTTTTAAACTGCTTCACATCAGGAATCATTTGTCAGTTATAATCACTTTTTCATTATTTGGGTCAGTAAGCGTATGAAAGCACGGCGGGTTGGAGTGTTTCTCTGACAAATCTCCAGCCTGTTACTCGAAGATTGAGCTGCTGTTGAAACAAGATAATTGCTAAACAAAAAAAAAGATAAATGTGTTGACTGAAGCGTTGCAGGTAGAAAATCACTGGCTGACATGTGGGTGTATGGCAGTTTGTTGATGTCCTGCTTTTAGTTTAGTGCCTGAGCTCGTCTCTGCAGTCTGAACAGTGTGTTTCATGAAACCCTTTTCTTCTGTGCATATGGAAGTTTGACCAGACAAGAAATATTGATTAAACCAGCACAGAGTACAGTCAACAAGCCGGGAAGGCAGGCTCTCCCAGGATGACACTTGTTACTCCTCTTTGGCTTGGAGGTGTCATGCTGAGGATGCAACCTACCTCTTTTAGGGACTCAAAACATATATTTTACTGATAACTCTGTTTGTTTCTAACTGTATTGGGTATATTATCTTAGTCAGTAGATATTCTTAAATCAAAAGTATTTTAGTAATTAAAGCCTAATTCTTCTTTTATTTTCTAAAACTTTGGTTGCAATGGATTATTTTCCTGCTGTCGCTCTCCAGGGTCCTGATTCTCTCCAGGCTCTGTGTGTGGCTGTTGCATACATATGTACTCTACATACATGGTCTAACAATTAGATGTCTTTGTCTGACATCCTCTATTTAATTATTCTATTTAGGTCATAGTATAGGATAGATTTTGGTAGTTAGTTTGCAAGCTTTACAGGCTTGATTTATTTCAGGTCAAAATCTAAACTTTTTCTCTCAGAACATTTTTCCTGCCAGCGAATAGGTCTTTAGATTCTGAATTTACTTCAGAACAAACTGGTTAAAGTGTCACTTTTGTCCAGCTATTCCACTCAAACTCCTTCTGTCTTCTGTCCCTCTGTATTTGTCTGTATTTTAGTCTGATAAGCTACACCGAGCAGTACGTGGAGTATGACCCGTTTGTGACCACACCGGAACCATCCAACCCGTGGACCAGCGATGATCCCTCCCTCTGGGATCTGGAGGCCAGGTACAAAACAGCGTTTTTTACAGAACAGTGAACATTTTTCTCTTCATTTCATAGTTCAAGTCACATATAATCTGTTAAACAGTGTTTAGAATATAAGGGATTGTAATAATCATGAACTTTTAATTGAATATTAACATTGTTGACAGGTTAAAAGTGTTTTCCAATGTGCCCTCAGGCATTTTGTTGTAATTGAAAATATTACTAGACTCTGAAACTATGTTGAATTATTGTGGAAAGACATTTGGCTTAACGTAAATTTCAGCCTGTTTGTGTCGCTTTGAATTTTTAGTCGAAGATATCCTCAGCTGCTTTTAGTTTGCTCCACACAGAGCTGTGTGGAGTCTGTTAAATGTCCTCGAGTGATGTTACTTGAATCAGCTGAAGTGTAAACAGAAATGGAAAATTCTTCCCCTTTGGTCTTGGCTTCTGACATTACGTCCATAGAGGCTGCTGAGCCCGGATCACATTGCCCAGCTTGCCCAGCTTCAGTTCTGGCCAGCTCTGCTCCCCATCAGCTTTATCTCGTGCCCCGAGGTACAGAGAGCTGATAGATGCACACTGAGAAGAAGCCTGATGTCGCTCACTGTAAGGGCAGGCTCACACAGGATGACAAAGTGCAAAGCTTTTAGGACCTCTTCTTCTCAGTGGTGGTCTAAAATGCCTAAACACTAACATCTCCTCAACACTCTGAGCTCTCCGTACAGGCAGCCTGGCTAACAATCTGAGCTAACATGAGCTAACAGCAGCATAAGGCAAACTCTGTAGAACAGAATTGATGCCCAGTAGTTTGTGGTGTGTGATCGTACCCAGAGCACAAAGTTAGTGCAAGAACAGACATATGGGGCTTAGAGTGGGAATGACGGAGACACCATTCACCTTATAGCCACAATATCTCTGACTGAACTGTCATTGGAGGAGTTGGATTGTGGGTAATGTAGGCTGTGAGAGACTTTTCATATTTTTTGATTCTTTATGGGGCGGTGGGTGGCGTGGTGGGTTGGGCGGCCGCCCCCGGTGTGGAGGCTGTAGTCCTCGCTGCAGCTGGCCCCAGTTCGGACGGCTAATTAACTGCGTGTCACTCCCTCTCTCTGCTTCCTGTCTATCTTCAGCTGTACTATCAATAAAGGCATGGAAGGCCAAAAAAAAAATCTTTAAAAAAAATTATTTTTGATTCTTTATGACGGTCTTACTTCACGTTAGTTCTGTAAAATTATTTCAGTTTTAATTCAAACTTTGCACATATGTATTTTGAATCATGACACAATAAACACGTCACTGTTGTAGAACTGGTCATCTAATAATGGTCCAGCACTGAATATTCATCCGTAATTATTTTGAATGATTCCAGCTCAGATAGACGTCATTCAGCTTACTTAGTCGATCCAAATTAAATAAGCCATCTCAGTTTATGTGTTGCAAATATTGGGCAATCTGAAATTACTGAGAATTATCATCGATGGAAATATTATCTCAAAAGTTTTTAAGCTGATGAAGCGGTCACAATCTCCCAACAGGTTGCACTATGCTCTGCATTCCTGGCCTGCCTGAATTATGCAGGAATTAATTAGAGCAGACGAATAATAAAAAAATAATGTGGCTTAATAATTCAGATGAATTGATTAATTGCAGGAAATGGAGAAAATATAAATTCCCCTGCAGAGATTGAAATTGGATTTTTGGATGAACGTCGTCGTAACGCTTAGCTTTCCAGACACATCAACATCAACCATCTTCAATCGAGTTTTAGGTTTTATTGTCTTATCCCTCCCTCTGTATTCATCTGTCAGCGCTTCTCGCACGTTTCTCCACTAATTCCCTGTAATTTAATCTCCTCTAATGTGTTTAATCTTGACATCCCTGCACAAGCTTCAGGTGGGCATTCATACCAGCGCTCTGTCTCTTTCCCTCCTTTTTCTCGCAGTAAGGAGCCCAGTCAGCAGCGGGTGAAGAAGTGGGGTTTCTCTCTGGAGGAAGCCCTGAAGGACCCGGCAGGACAGGAGCTCTTCCTCAAGTTCCTGGAGTCGGAGTTCAGCTCCGAAAACCTGAGGTGAGAATGCAAGATGCTTCAGAAATCATCCTTTTTTTGCCAGTTCATGAAAGCTTTTACATTTGTTTTTCTTAATGTGCCGCGCTCCAGAGAGTGAGAAAAATCATGTGGCGCACTGCGACGGCCCATTTTACATCGAGTATGTGTTGTGAATAAATGGAAGAAAGTGGCAGCTTTAAAGGAAAGTTTCTCACGCAGTAGACACTGACACATGGTTTTGTGTAAATTTAAAGCTGAACTATTTTGCTCATTTGTGACGTCGTGAGAAGAGTACAGCAGTTATTCAAGCTTTCAGTGCTCTGAGAATGGCAAGATAACATCAATTTCAATCCATTTTTGTTCCAACCTACAATTTCAGTCCACTTTCACACCGTAAAAATGTAAGGAAACAAATCACAAGTGAGCGATTTTCCAATTCCCCAAAACACAACAGAAAGAAAAGAGCGGCACTCACAGAAGTCTAAATGCTCTGAACACCAGTCAGACCAAACTCCAGTAGAGAAGAGAAACATAGAGCTGCATGAGCACCGAGAACAGAATTAATATAATATTTGTCTCCGATTAATTGTGCTGGTATGCGTGGGATCAAATCAAAT
Organism: Collichthys lucidus; assembly: GCA_004119915.2. Lineage (NCBI taxonomy): Eukaryota > Metazoa > Chordata > Actinopteri > Sciaenidae > Collichthys > Collichthys lucidus. The sequence goes on along the minus strand of CM014086.1, from coordinate 31,911,452 downwards.
CAAATCAATTTTATTTGTATAGCCCAAAGTCACAAAGTACATTTGCCTCGGAGGGCTTTACAATCTGTACAGGGAGTGACACCCTCTGTCCTTAGACCCTCGGTTCAGTGAGGAAAAACTTTCCCACAAAAACCTTTAACAGGAAAAAATGTGGAAGAAACCTCAGGAAGAGCCACAGAGGAGGGATCCCTCTCCCAGGACGGACAGACAACACAAACATAGTGTACAATTACAATGACTGACAGAATGACAATGAATGATAAAGTGACCACAGTAGCATATATGGTAGTAATAATGACAGTAATAATATGTGTAGTGGACGTCGTGCAGGATCACAGCAGCAGCCACGATCCACGAGAACCTGCTGGAGGACAGAACACAGAAACTTCAGGGAAGATGTTATGTAAAATGCATAAAAATAGAAGTTGAAGTATTAGTTTGACTTTTGGCAATACACACATCCACAATAAATAATCTGTTTGTTAGAGTTGAGGCTGCTGCAATCAGCTTAGCTCTCTCCAAAGTTCAATAATAATACTGCACCAACATACTGCACCTTCATACACGTGTGTGATCATCAACACTAGACACTGATTTAGTGTGTGATTTGTTTATCATCTTCTCATTTTACGGTTGAAAAGACGAGATAAACCCCTGAAACAAACACTCGCCCACGTTCATACACATCCACAGTGCCCACAGTGTCCGGAGACGACACACACACACAGCTGGCAAACAGCAGCATCAGCAGCAGCAGCAGCAGCATGGACCCTCACCCATATCCTATAAATCAACAGTGGAGGAACACCTCGCTGGTTTGTTAGAGACGACCTGGTCTGTGTGTCCTTTTGAGTTCACACGTGTGTTGTGTCACAGCACAGATATTAAATCCATCCTTCATTTAGACACACAGAAGCACAGACTATATCATGTTTGGGTCTTTTACACAGTAGAGCAACATAAAGTGGGTCCAGAGAGAAGGTGAGAGCTGTTAGGTACAGCAGAGATAAGACAAACACATCCAGACGATATGAGACGGAGAGCATCCGCCTCTCACCTCTTGGCCAGCCCACCAGTCTCCTCACCCCCACTATCTCTCTTGTTCCTCTCTTCCGGATCTTTTAATTGCTTTTTGCTTTTATGAGGGAGCTCTTGGAAAGAAGAGCACTACTGAAGAGGGAGAGAGCGACCGTGAGTGAGAAATATATAGAGTGGAGGCAGAGAAGCAGATCCCAGGGGTGTTTCTCTCAATATTGTTGAACCAGTCCACAGATCATTACAGATATAAACCAATTTTAGAGGCAGCCTCGCCCGTGGCTCTCTGCTGCCTCTGGTGTTTGACACAGTTCATGATCTGCTTCCTACCAGCTCTCTCATACTGGACATTTAGTAGATCTGAAAAAGTCATGAATAAATAAGACGTTTTCCTTACTGGATTCACACTTTATGTCTTTAAAGAGAATCGTTTTTCAGTTTTCACTGCGATCCATGTTCATTTAAAATGTATTTCTTTTATAAAATCCAGCTTTGCCAACTTTTTATTCTTTAATCTGAGAGATTTTATAGATTCTGAATCCTCCTCATGCTGAGTTTTCTCTCAGCTGGCAGCTTTTGATCTGCAACTTGCAGGTTGCAGCGTTGAAGATTTAAATCCATGTGTTGCGTTTACATTTTTCGAAGACTGTTGCATTGTATTTTATTCTAAATCCCACTACACTTTATGTCTTTGAACTAAAAATGTGCATCTAAACTGCACATATCATATCATATACGAAATCTTGAAGTCACTGATAGTGAGTAAATCCTTTTATTATTTGGGCAGTCATAAACAGACTGTGCATCACGTTGTTCAGACACTCTTTATGTCGACTCCTTATCCTGAGCTGAGTTTGATTTGCGTTGCAGGTTCTGGTTGGCAGTGCAGGACCTGAAGAGGATGCCCCAGCAGGATGTGTCACAGAGGGCGCAGGACATTTGGGCAGAGTTCCTGGCAGAGGGCGCGCCCAGCTCCATCAACCTGGACTCCCACAGCTACGAACGCACGAGCCAGAACCTGAAAGACCCCGGACGATACAGCTACGAGGACGCGCAGGTGAGCAAATCCAATAGCAGAAGGAATAGCAATGCAGTAGTGTAGTGCAGTGAGTCTCATTGGTAGATGTTTTTTTATACATATTCCTCATTTTGCTTTGGACGTACAGGGTTTGTAGTTTTAATGAACACACAGGAAAAGTTACTTTAAATGCCTTTAAAACCTCATTCATTCACACAATCAAATCTGTGTATAAATTAAATGCATGTGTAGTTACAATGCCATGCAGAGTCGATCCAAACCTCTTGATTCCCGCCAGCTGAAAGGTTAATCTGTGTGGCTGCACTGAAATTCACTAAAATGCATAAATAATCCGCCTGCTGCCTTTTAACATAATAAATCTACTGACCCTCTGCTCACCTATAGCCTGCTTTATAAGTTATAATATTGACTTAGTTGTAGTGTAGAAGGTGTATTTACCATCATACTGTACCAGCCCCTTCACTTTCCTCACCTAAAATCCATCTATATTATATTATCTATGCTCACTCGTCCTGTGCTGCATCATAGAGGTCATATTCTGTGTGGAAAAGTTGAAAAAAAACTTCATGGTTGCACCCCCTGCAGTCTGACAAAAGTGCTTGTGCGTACAAAAGAAAAGCACAATCACCTGGTTATACAGGACGCGCACAAGGAGAAGGCAACAACTTCATCTGTGCTATTATGAAACCGCACCGTGCGATTTTTTTTTCCGTGTTCAGCCGAACAGCAGGAACTCTCTATATATAACACACTGCATGCAAACAATGCTGCACCTCTAAACCTCACTGATTGTTTAATGCACGTAAAGACCGACCGTTTGTATTTTAATGGAGAGTTATGTGCAGAACTATTTCCTGACTGAGCTTCATGATAACCTGAGCTCATCAGCTGCTTTCTGTAGATATATAATTAACACGCAGGCATGAGAACTGTATCAAGTGTACATGGCAACCAGCATCACAACCACCTACAATGTTAGAGTGTGAACATAAAGATTTAAGAAAGGCTATATCGTTCACGCAATATTACCAAAATATCAACATTTCATTCATAAATATCACGATTCTCATCGATGCCGGTGCGTCCTGCATGCATGTCCACATAGGCACACTTCCTCTGGGAGTATACGGTAATAACAAAACTTCCCCCGCCTCCTCTCGCACTGCAGCGTTATTCATAATGGATCCATCACCCTTTTAATTCCTCTCTCTTCAGGTGATCATTGTCAGTCGCTCGCCTCTTCAGAAACTCCATCCCCACATCCACACTGTTGTCTCCCCCCATTTGTCTCTCTCACACGCTTCACCAATATCAACTAATGGGTTTATAGTGTGGAGTGATTTCCAGAGAATAAGCCGCGCTGGGAGATAGATAAGGTCGGTGGAGAGAATCGTTGGGGGGGTGTCTATCAAATTTCCTCTCGTGTTGCAGGCTTTAAAGAAAAAAGGATTCCTCCTGTCAGTTAGTCAATGTGCTCCGATGATCTCTCTCCCTCGGTGACTGCCTTGTTTAGTTTACACGCTGAGTGTGCAAGTTTTGGACGTCATTAGCACGGAGCCATACATCACACATCCTCCATCTCGTTTCCTGTAGATCCATGTGTCATCTCTCTCTCTCTCTCTCTCTCTCTCTCTCTCTCTCTCTCTCTCTCTCTCTCTCTTTCTCTCTCCACTCAGGATCACATCTACAAGCTGATGAAAAGTGACAGCTACACGCGCTTCCTGCGCTCCAACGTGTACCAGGACCTGCTGATGGCGAGGAAGAAAGTAAGAGTGTCATCTCGTCGTGGGTCAATTTCTGCACATGCTTTGCATAAAGTATAAAACTGTATGGTTGCACATAGCATGGACTGATTGTACTCATCAAGGTGGCTTTGTTAAGGCGACATAATGGGACATTATAAAGGGTATTTAGCCATGAAGCAGGTTATGCAGTGGAAGATGCTGCACAACATGAATTCAACTTGATAACTACTTTCGAAAGGAAAGCTTGTGAGATGCATGCAGATCTGAGCTCTACACACCGAGATGTTGAACTGTTTTTGTATTTTTCTTCTGACTCCTCAGCCTGAAACAGAGCAGGGCCGACGCACCTCCCTGGAGAAGTTCACTCGCAGTGTGGTGAGTATAAATCACTATGCCTCGCACCACCACGGCTGCATCACATCCCCAGCAGTCCCAGCAAAACTGGAGCAGCGGAGGAGGAATTATTACAGCTACCGCCCGAGAGATTATTAGACTTGATTCTTTATTAGTGTCGTGAAGGGTTTCTCCGACTCTCGCTCACTGTTCCAATAATGAAAGCTACATGATCAGTTTGTAGCGTACAAAAGTTTTAATGTGACCGTTATACAAACATTTCCACTGACGCCTCTGCGATAATTTTGCACTTCATTGCACTAATTGCTTGTCCGGCTTTGAAAAAAAAAGAATAGCTCGCAGGGATGTTACAGAGGAGATGCAGGATGAATCCATAAAGGGTTCACAGTGTAAAATCACACAGGATTGGGACATCTCTGTGCTCTGTGCTATTGGCTTCATTCATTCAGTCTATGCTGTGATTAATAAAACCTCTGCAGGTGACCTGCAACCTGCAAACCAAACAGCGCATCTCTTCATAGACACACTACACCAAAGGCCAAGAATCAATAAATAAATGTTCTACAAGTCTTACTGGGAAAGCTTTTTTCTTTTTTTGCAGACCACTCTCTCTTTTCTTTCATTTTTCCTCCCACACTGCTCTTTTAAATCCTCAAGAAAGCTTTTAACTTTGGACAGCCCTCACCTCCCTTTAACCCGCTCTCTGCTCCCTCCACCAGGGCAAGTCACTGACGGGCAAACGTCTGACGGGCCTCATGCAGTCGTCCTGACCAGGCGTGGATCAAGAGTAGAAGGAACCATACCCAGAAGAGCTGCTTACCTCCGGGAGAGCAGGTGGAGAAAAAAAAGACCCTGGGGTGTTTGGGTGTGGCCGAGGGAGGCGGATGAAGGGGCGGCATAAAACTAGCCCTATAGGCTGCTGGTCTGGACCGCCACCACGTTTTGAAAATCACCTCAGATCCGTTTGAAGAGGACTGACATCATGCAATAAGTCACCAGACCTGACACCAGGACAGTGCTGTCACAGCGTAGAGGACAAAACAATGCTACTCTTCTTTAGGAGGTTTCCACTCCAAAAAGCCCTGCTGCACCACGCCAGGCTTCGTCCTTTCTCTCTTTGTTGTTTTTCTCTATCTCTACACTCATGTTTAGCTGAAGAGGCTTTACTTTCAGTGATGTAAAACATGGAATGCTTGAATGCCGAGACTTAGATTAATGCCGTAGCTATCTGTTTTCTCTCACGTCATTCACTAGGATGATATAAGGGAACGAAGGGAGGAGGTAAACATCTGCACTCTCGACTCCATCAGTCTTCACACTGATGCCGGTCAGACTTGTTTTGATGGTGGAACAGGGTGGAGGTAGAACACCAACCATTTTTTAGAGTAAATGAGCTTTTTGATCAATCCAAGGGATGACACAAGATACACAACCTCTGTGTCCAACGGTGGTTTAGAACATGTGTTTACATTTGTCTGTTTTTATGCCTGTTACAGACTGACAGTTCCTGCTCTGGTACGTCATTCCTGGAAACAAATTCAAATTTTCTGGGAGCACTGGGTGTTTATTATTATTATTATTATCATCATTAATATTATTGGCTGAAATGAGAGACTGCCATCAGCACAAACTGTCCAACAAAATGTGTCACAGCACTGGAAAAAATATTTATTTCTTAGATTATCTCGCATGGAAAAAAAAAGAGAAATATTCATTTAATAGATTTCCACTGCCAGTCCTGTTGTCTATTTTTAGCAAGCGACCGCTCTGAACAGACAGACGTGTAATCTTGTTGTCATAAAAAGGTGAAGACGGGTTGCTCATTTAATAAGAAAGAAAGAAAACAGGTGTAACGATGATGACGGGTGTTAGGATTTATTCTATTCTTCTGAACATTCCACTCCAGGCAGCCACGATGAGTTTTAGTGAGCTGAACATTCTTCACCTTCATGTAAAGAGGACCACGATAATAAAAAGAAAAAAAGAGGAATGCACAATAAGGAGAGAGATCTCGCTTGTTATTATTTCACGTGTGTTTGTGTATTAATTCCTCCAGGAGCTGCAAAGACATTCACCTTTACGTCACGTGTCAAGTTTGCAAAGCAGTCCTGGAGCCAAACAGCAGCTGATGAACAGGTACATGCTCTGTGTTCACATACTGCCCTCTAGTGCACTGGGAATGTAAGTGAGTAAATGTGTCGACTGAAATATTAAAATCAGCATGGCATAAATAAATCACTAAATGAACTTTGACAGTTTAATAATTTTATATTAAAATCATAAGCGATATCCCCAAAGTAATTAATTTAAAACTAAAACCTCCAGTTGTGAGACTATGAAAATCAATTTGAAACTCATTTAGCAGATCCAACTGTGCAGTTTGTAATCCAGTCACACGCACGGCTGTAAGTGGCTGCAGCAGCAGCAGCAGCATCACCACCTGCTGGAGTTACAGTAAAAATGTATTCAGTAAATATTAAATTTAAAATAAACATCTCCTCCGTGAACGATTCCACGCGACACAGCCTCATGGTTCAGAAGTTTATTTCCAAAAAAAAAAAAATGCATTTCGACATTCTCACTAATCTGTTCAAAGAAGGACAGGACAATCTGAGAGATGCTGTCAGGAGTATAATTGAAACAACATGCAGAGCATACACTGCCAATACTGTCCTGCAGAAACCTTGTACCTTCAGTAACACAAGCTGCAGCCTGTGTGAATATTCCATCAATCAAATCGATGCATCAAATGTGGAATGTTAAAGAAATGTAAAAAATGATCAGGTCAAAATTTAACTGCTCGTATTCACAGCATTAGGGTAATCAAGTAGATTCTTCATGTAATTATTTGGATGATTACGTAATGACAAATATCATACTCCTCTTCTGGCTTTTGAGCTATTAGATGCATCAAATTGTTAAAAAAAAAACTTTTAAGAAGTTGCTGGCAACTTCTGTTGCCGTACAGAGGGCTGAAATAGGTATAAAATGTTGGATTCATATTTGGAGTCAGTGTTGTTCCTTCATGAAGAAGTGAACATCAGTGGAACAAGGTTTATAAAGGACAAATGTAGAAAATTCACACAGGAATATTAATTTTTCACTCTTTTGTTTCTTTAACGAGGATAAAATCATTCAAGGACTCCACATGTCCTGTTTTTACCTCAGCAAGAGAGACTGAAATACAATCACACGTGTCAGAATATAATTAATACTCTTAATAACATCATCCTTCACGTGAGCTGACGAACTATGAAAGAAGTTTTCAGACCTTGATTTGTAGATTTATTGTTTAGAGCCTTGCACTGTTCGTGCTGTCAGGGTCTGATACTGAAAGTACGATGGTGAACTTGAAGAATTTACTTTTTGAGGTTTGTCTGCACTTTGGAAACTAAACACTGAACCAGGTAACTTTGCATGTTGGTGGCCCCAGACAGGAGCAAGACACAAATGTTTCCTTGCTGCTTAGAAGTTTTTAGTCATATTTTACCACAGGTATGTTTACACAGCTTGTGGCAACATTAATTTCAACAAATGGGACTTTACATTAATTTTATTTTGTGATTCAGGCACATAGAATCTGATTACTGTTATATAAACACCCTGACGGTGTAGCTGGTGAAGTGCTGTATTAGGGGAAGCTCTGTGGCGCCGGTTAGGCAGCTACAGCAGGACAGGAGAGAGGCTGGACTCCTTTAATCTCTGGAGACTTGTTGAAGTGCACGTCCAGCGTCTTCGAAGCCTTGGTGATCTTCAGGTTCCTCATACAACCTTTGAAAGAAGTGCTGGTGGAGAGAGCTGCCTGATGAACTCCAGCTGAGACAGAGAAATAAAACAGTGAGTTGACATATATACCCTGTACATAGCACTGTTTGTGTGTTAGAAGGCGCTCGTACCAGGATATCCTCCGACATAGATGGGGTTGTTGGTGTCACATGTGTTGGAGCGTGCGTCGGGACTCTCTGCTTGGCTCGGCTTCCCGTCGACCACCAGCTCCACCTTGTGGCGTATCTTGTTAGCAGTGACGGAGTGCCACTGGCCGTCACAGAAGCCGCCTCCCTCTGGCATGTGCTCCGCTGTGATTCGTCCGGCTCCGTTGTCAACGTGGAAGAGCAGCTAGGTAGAGGGGAGGGAATACGGAAACATGTATTGTTGTCATATGTGCCTAGATACAGCATAAACTAATGATATCTGCACAATCAAACTTGGATTAAGATTTTGGAGGAGAGTTAGATAAAATGATTGATAGGGAACCACAAGCCTGACTCGCTAACATGTGTTACTGTATTTCTTTGTTTAATCAATACAGTCAACTATGTGACAGACTATTTCTTGGCTTAAACATCCTCCGCTGTTTCCCTGCAACTGTCCAGTGTAGGTACCAGATGTGTACGTCAGAACAAAGAGATGGCTCGCTTGTTGGCTTGTTTCATCACAAGCTCCAGAGAAAAACAATAAGCGTTAACGATAATTCAGAAGACCTCTTGATGGATAAGGAATATGGTCACTTATATGTAGCATTAGTTTTTCAGATAACTTTCCTAATGTCACCAAAAGAGGCACCAAAGATTAGCTTAGCCCACACTGAGAAGTAAGGAATTTTTGACATGCTGTAATGGATAATACATAGATTTTTCTGGAGATGATGATGGAAGTAGCTAATGAGTAAGCCATCTTGTGTCCTTCCTATTTTTATTTCCATGCACAGCCAATCAAAATGTGTTGTGCAACTGTAAACGCAGGACCCTGAGCACATCTGGTCATCTGACATAAAGGTGCATTTCCCAAAAATTATTGTTACGTACCTTGCCCTCGACGATTTCTAGTCCCAGTCCATCGCTGGCTTGGTTACTGACACCCAAAAGAACTCCATTGGTTTTGCTGGTTCTGAACTCTAATGCTATCGACACATCCAGACCCACTCTGTAAGAAGACACTAGAGAGAGAGAAAGAGATTATTATTCACTTTTATAACAAGAAAAGGCTGTTTTTTTTTAATGAGAACTGGGATGGGGGTTGCAGTACAGTAGCGGCAGCTACAGCATGCAAGTGGCTTGTCAGCGTCTCATCTCACCTGCTTTCAGGAAGCCGGTGCCTTCAAAATAGGTTCCCGTTTCAGTTGCAACAAAGCATCGCCCCACCATGTGACTGGAGGTGGGCGTGTCCATGTTCAAGTTAAAGTCCTCAGTGATGGCCTCAAGGCGACCTGCACAGAGGAAGAGGTTAGAAACCACTATACTCTGCCTACAAATAGATTATTGATGGTTACAAGTGTGTGACATACAGTCTGACTTTGTTACCTGTAGTAGGTGATTTGGTGCTGACTGGACTGCCCACCATCTTCAAGTTACGGATACATCCACTGATGCTGTAGAGGATCTAGAAACAGAAGAAGAGAATGATTGGTTAAAAACTCATTAATAATCTTTTAGGTTAGTTATTGTTGCTGTGCGTGTGTATTTGTATGTGTCTTTTTACCGGTCCTATTCTCTTGCTGGTGTAGTTTGTTGGGAATCCACCAACATACAGCACTCCCACCACGTCTAACAGGTCAGCCTGGTAAGAAGAAGATAAATTATTAATACAACAATCTTTAAACTCGGTCAACAAATGCACGGCTGGAAGATTTTTTTTTTCTTTTTATTAGTCTGCCACGTAACCTCTTGCATGTGCAGTCATATAGAAGAAAAGTGGTCAGCGTAGAAAACACTTACCTTCTTTGGACTGATCATTTGTTTACTGTATCGCACGTCGACTGTGAGTAGACCTCTCTGCTTGAAGCGACTCACGCGGATCTGAGAGGAAAAAGAAAGAAGATGAACAGACGCGAAGAGGAAACTGATAGACATAGAGAGAGGTAGTAAAGCAGAGTCACTACAGCCAGAAAGAAACAAGCATAAATCTACGTAAATTATACTTTAGGATCTGACGTTCTGGACGGCATGAAGCAAGGATGTCAGTCAGTAAATAACTGTATATGATAATCATAAGTATAGACAGAAATAAAGAGGACAAAATAAGTACGTCGAGAAGTTTCTATTTCTATTCTCCTGTTACAAATTCAGTTGAAAGTTTTGCCTGTATAGCAGGGACCCCCTACTACATATATTATATAAAATCACCCTGTTAAAGACCCTGGCTATACAGTGTATAATAAAAAATCTAAATGAATTAATTCTTAATGAATGGGTTTGTGAATCTGTAAAACAAGCATGGATGATGAAAGTCTGAACGGCTGTCCTACCTTGTGCCAGTTCCCATCATTGATGGAGAATGGGACGCAGCCCGATATGTTTCCGTGACCAAGATCATAACCGAGACAAACCTGTCCGTCCTTGATCTGCAGGCAGAGAAAGAGAGAGAGTGTCATGATGGAGGGATGACATTAACTTTGTGAAACAAACGAGAACAAATTGGTGAAAAGATAAAACACCTGTATGGCAACAAAGTCGGCATGGTTGATCCTCGCCATGTAGAGGACGAGGCCGGACTCCTCCTTCGTCCTCAGCTCGAACTCGATGATTAGCCTGACGGATACACAGAACAGTGACGGTGAACTTACAGTAAACAAATACTTATTAGACAACATGCTGTTCCCTTCTCTGCTCATCCATTAACAAAACTATCAGATCAACAGAGTACCTCAAATGTACACGAGCCCTTGCCTTGTCTCTACACTTGATGGGTGTATATCTATATGGGATTTTATCTTTTCGACGTTGTTATTTTTGCTGCTGTCAGTCTGTTTGCAGGATGGGTTCACTAATTCAATATTCATAGAGAAAGTTTCCCTGGATTTCTTTCTGACCTGCAGACATCTTATCTCGTCCAAACTATCACTCACTCACTACGGTTTTCCTTTAATTATGTAGAACTGCGCTCCATAGTGTGGGATCTGAGCAAAAACCTGACAAGATACATACAAGCACACCCACACGGTGTGTGTTACATGTGGCAGGCGTAAAGCTACATCTGCAGTGATGGAATGCAGCAAAATACATATCAGAGTCGAATATTGTAGTTTTAACTGAACTACATCCTTTTTATAGTTACTGCCAGTTAAAATCTAATAAAATATGATGTGCCATTACAGATTAAACTAGCCAACAGTGTATAAAGTGGTTCAATTGACCTCCACCTAATCAGTAATGATGATACACACTGAGGTAGTAGTAGTATAATTCTGTTTGTGTAACCTTAGAACCTGAGATGTATAGTATTGAAGTGGAACTTCTGGAACTACTTTTACTCGGATACATTTTTCATGTGCTGAGTCGTTACTCGTTACTTTTGTAACGTCCAGCCGGACACGTGATGAATGACGAGGCGATATTGAACAAACTGCATTTATTGCTGAACGGTTTGGTTCCAGGACTCGGTGACTGTCGGCCGGAACCACGACAAAAAACCAACTGAACAGTCCCGGTCTCACATCAACCTCGCTCGTGCGGCGTACGTCATACACCTGACTCACCCAGGTGCGCTCTCTCACCTGCTGCCCCGCCCCCTCGCTCTCATTCATTCAGATGCATTCACAGACCATGGGAAATCACAGAACTCTACCATGAACATTGTAACACTGTAACATTGGAAGTTGTGCCTTAATAAATATTTGAAACAATATAAACAACAGTACTTGTACTTTTACTTTCAGTACTTGAGTAGCAATTTTTTACATACTTCTACTTACAATACTTATGTACAAAACATTTTGAATACTTTAATACTTTTACTTAAGTATGGTGTTTAACGAACACTTCAACTTCTACTCAAGTCAGTTTTTTGATATAGCACTTGTACTTCTACTCCACTCCGTTACTCCAGTACTTTATACATCTCTGCTTAGAACGAACCCTTTATTATCTATAGATGTTGGACCACTAAGTTTCTACTGTAGCCCTGAACAGACAAACTTGTTCTTCACATCTTTTGTGGCCACTGTAGTTTCTCTTTTACAATGAGGGTGTGAAACCAGGCGGTTGCAATCTGCAACTTCACCACTAGATGCTGCTAAATCCTACACGCTACAATACAGGACTTTTAATCTGTCCTTCACTTTAATCTGCAACTATGGTATCAATTTCTCAAAAAGCTCAGTATATCTGCAGCTCTGCATACGGTCAGTACCACAAAACAAAACAAGATTTATTCTGAATACATACTTCTCTCTGACTTTGGTGTCGTCGAAGGCGAAGCTCATGTGGCTGTTCCTGGTCAGTCCGAACTGATAGGCCTTCTCGAGCGCTGTCGGGGCCACAGCTGATGCACATGAATCCTGGAGATCGGACATAACATGTCAGTTACGCTGACAGGCTTTCAACACTCTGCTCCCGTTGCCTCTTGTCAACAGGAAACCTTAACACCTGAGCAGAACACGTCAATCACACTAATAGGGTTTTTGTGCTTCTGGTCTGCACGGGGTCATCAAACACGGGTCGATTGAGTTTAGGAGATTAAATTGTAAGTGAGGTATGGGATGTGCAATGAAAATTCAAAAAAATAATTTGATATACTAAAAATATATATCTATATGTCATTCTATCAGTTACCATTCTACATTTCAGTCCCAACAAGTTGCAGCATATGGCTGTTTTCGTCCTTCATCACCTCAAATCGGACACTACTTAAAAAAATCGACATCCCTCTTTGATTCTCATAAATCTTGCCCATATTTTCTTGTGGTTTATGGTCTATGATTTCCATTTTATTTGTGTTTCCTTTTGGCAGCAGAGTATACCTGTGCCCCTCGATGTTTTAAAGGTTGCACTTCCGCCTGTAACCAGAAGGTGTCAGTGTTGTAATACAAGTGAAGGCGTCGTCAAACTCCAAACCTTATTCTCACACCTCTTCTCCTCCTTGTCCAAGTCTTCCTCTTCCCCTCCTGTCCTCCCATCTGTTTCTACTCTGTACCTCTCCACTCCTTTACTTCCATGCCCTCTTTCATCTCTCTGACTCACATTTTCTCTTTCCTTTCCTGTGCTGTCCACCTCACCTCTCATTATTTCGTACCCACCGCTTTTTTCTCTCTACAACTTCTCCTCCTTTATCTGCACCTCTTCCCCCGTCCTTTAATATTTTCTTCTTCACCTATCAGCTTAACTTTTCCTTTGCCCTTTACTCTAAAATCATGTCTCCCCCTCCCCGTCTCTCTCTCTTCTTTCCTCCACCCTAACTTCTCCTCTTCGCTTTTATCACTCCCCTGCTTCTCTCTTCCTCTTTTCACAAGGCTCGTCTCCACTGTTTTTTTTTGTTTCTTCTTCTACCCACATCTTTGCGTCTCCCCCCATCATTCCCCCTCGTTTTCTTCCTCCAGTCTCATTCTGCTGCCTCCCTCTATTTTCATACCACACTACTCCTCTCCAGTTTCTTTTACCTTTCATGTTTTTTCTCCTGTATCCTCCCCACTCCTCCTCCTCCTCCTCCACCTAGTACTTCTCTCTTATTGTGTCCTCCACTCCAATTTTCACTTTCTTCTCCTGTACTCGACTCTAAGACCTTTTTTTTTACCACTTGTGCTTAATTTTCTCTTTCCACCCTCCTCTTCACTTGCTCCTGACTCTTTCCACCTTGTCGTGTCTCCTCTCCTCCCGTCTCATCATCCTTTTTATGGCCGCCCACCTCGCATCACCTCTTTTCCTCGCTCCTTTCATATCTCACTGTCCTATCTCCTCTACCTTTACGTCCATTTCACCTTCATCTTCCCCTCACCTGTTCTCAACTCCTTCACCATTTCTGCTCCACCCTGCTTCTCTCGCTCGAATACCTCACCTGTTAAGTACCAAAGCTGCTTTGCCATACCTCCAGTGTCGGTGTGAGACAAAGTTAGAGAGAGAGAGAGAGCATTTGAGACGATTGAGTGTCTGTGTATGTATGTGTGTCTTAATCTCCCTTCCTTCTCTTGTTCTCTTTCAAGTGAAGACATTCCCCACACCGTGACCTTGCTTTGTTGCGGCTGACACTCACCTCTTATCGCGCTCTCTCCTCATATCCGCTCCTCCTCCTCAACCTCCCTCTCTCTTCCCATCTTTCTCAGTGTCTCCCCATCTAACAAAAGGGAGATGTCACTCGCTCGGAAGCCCTTTCCTTCCCTCTCCTTTTCATTCGCCTCCCGCTTCCTCTCCCCCGTCTTTCCATTAAGCCAACAAAAGGCGGGCGCCGCTCTGTTCAGAAACACTCTTCCCCCTTTTCTTTCCTCCTCTCCCTCCATGGCTGCACCTTTTCTCTTCCCCGCTCACATCTCTCCCCTCTCCTGTCTTCTATACTCTTTCATCCTCCTCTTCTTCAACCCCTCTCTCATCCCCTCTGCGTCTTTCCATTAAGCTAACAATAGGAGGACGGTCCTCCATTCAGAATGGCAAGCCTTTCGTTGGAGGTCACACCAATAGAATCAGAAGTCATTTAGTTGGGATTTTGTTTAAGAGAGTGTGTGTGTGAGCTTGTAGCCGAGTGTGTGTGTGTGTGTGTGTGTCAGCAGAGTAGCCACCACTCTTGAGAGATCAGTAGTCCCCGCTCTGCTTATTGTAGGCTTCAGAGAAGCTGCTCTTTTGTCCTCTGGTAGTAATTAGCTTAAGCTACGAATGTTTTACTGCTAAAGTCATGACCCATTTAAAAGCTGTGCAATATCCCTTAAGCATATGTCACCGGTCACTATATTGCTTGATAGTGTGTCAAATATAACTCCTTGAAAAACTACAAACGCTTAACTACAGCTGCATATCTGACATATCTGAGCTCCATCTACCAAAAACCTCACACCTCAACACAACAGTAGGTTTAAAAAAAAAAGAAAAGAAGGAAGGCTGTTCTTTCTTTTAATAACTAATGTCAAGAGCTCTTGGGCAGTAACCTTCAGCTGTACAAGTGGAGCTGATGAGCGGCCGTCGTTGAAGGCTGCTGTGTGGATGCACAAAGCAGCTGCTGCTGTGAAGTCTGTAGATGTTGGAAAGCTTCACTCGGGCTGACTTTCTAGAAATGTGTTAGAATATGTCGAAAAAGAGAATAACTAAGTAAGAAATGCACTTTTAATGGAAGATAGGAATCTTAACAGGGGGCACCGAGTTTAAAAGAAGCTCTGCGCATGTGACTTCTCCTTTAAAAAAATGTCAAGAATGAAAAAGTTGAATGAGAGTTCAATGATGTTATATTCGAAATTACAAAAAGGCACAGTGGTGAATGGACAGAGTCAGAAATGTCTGAGAAAGCCACTGCTGTTATTTGGCTGTTATGTCAGTGTGTGTGTGTGTGTGTACCGTGTCAGCACTGGGATCAGTGGGCGGGGCTGCAGCAGCAGTAGGTGTGGCAGCAGGTGCGGCAGGGGGCGTGGCCTCCTGCAGGTCAGCGGTCAGGGAGTGGGAAGGAAGCAGATTAACGGCAGCCACACAGCCAGAAAGGTGTTTCAAGTGTTTACACAGCTAGTCCAATCAGCTCGAAGCAGGCAATGATGTCATTAACATGAAGGGTCAAAAAAAAGCTAATGAAGCAGGGAGATGTTTTTTTTTTTTTACTCTGAACTGAAGCATAATTACAGAAGAACACTGAACAATATGTTGAGACTTATCTCCGGAGAAGAACAAGGCCTTTTTTTCTGAGTCAAAAACTTTTTTACTGTCGCATTTCAGTGTGACTGAAGGAAATTAAAGAGCTGTGATTTAAAAGTCTAATTAGAGGCAGTTGTCATGATATCATCAATCATCAAAAAAAAGAACTAAAAAACACTGAACCCTGTTTTTCAGAGGTTCACTCCAGCCTGCGACGTGCCCTCATGCAGCCTCTTCAACCTCTAAATTAGTGCTCACGACAATCTCGTGAATGAGAAGAACACAATATGCCGTGGCAGATGAAGAAGCCTCTTTATTCGAGCGCACGCTGAGACTGTTGTTTACTGTCAGCTGTGATTCAACTTGTGATCACTTCAGTCCGACAATGTCCTTTTTTTTTTTTACTTCTAATGAAAAATGCATGTTGCAACTTTTTCAAAACAGAATTAAAAATGTACTAATTGGGTAAATTGTGCTTCTGTGTTGTTTCGTGACGACATGCATCCGAACACAAACATGTTGGAAATGGACAACTGTTCCAAGAGTCGACGAGATCAGCATTAACAAAATACCCAGGAAACAAACATGATAAAGATAATTACTGCAGAATGTCTGTTAAAATGTAGATAGAGTCAAAAAGTACGGAAGCCGCAAAGGGTCATACATACATACATTTTATTCCACCCGTTTTCGTGATAACGAGATAATTAATTTGAGATCTCGAGAAAACAAAACGATAGTCTAGTGTATTAAATCATTGCAGGAAACATCATTAAGTGTATTTTGTATTTGTTCTTTTTTTGTCTTAAAACTCAAAACATCTTAAACAATCACTGAGTTTGAAGTACAGACAGTCAGTTTTGATTTTCAGGGTATTTATGACGACATCAGGCTCAGTTAGATTGCGCCTCCGATAAGCTGAAGCCTTGACGCACACTAATGTATATCTATAGCAAGGCGTAAAGCTGTGTCAGGCCTTGATTGAAGAGATATGTGACGATCGATATTATTTTGCTCCTCTGACATTGCTACACTAAACTGATGTTTCCTGCAATGATTTAATACACTGGACTTTCTCAAGATCTGGAATTAATTATCTCGTTATCACCGGGAAAACGGGTGGAATAAAATGTATGTATGTATGACCCTTTAGGGCTTCCGTAAGAGAGACGCCTGTGGTCTACTGTATATATCACAGGGCAGATGAACTTACAGCCCATAAAGCAACAAGCCGCAGAGTTATAGCAATGCTGGCACCGCTCCTCGGCTCCGTGCTTCATGATCGATGTCCTTTTAGAGGTGTATTTAACAGGTAACGGGGTAACTGATAAACTATGACTGCTGCGAGTCTTATAATATATTCAATATGTGGAATATATATTGCAAAATGCTGAGCCTCTTAGCATGGTAGCTGAATGTTAGCTGGCTCCTGTGTGGCTCGTAAAGCATGGACGGCGTGCACGGTTAGCCTCGCGTGGCGCCGTGGCTCTGCACGGCGTGACAGGCTGCCGGAGGCAGAGTTTAGTGGCTCAAGGCTAAAGGGACTATAAAGAAGAGTTAATGGGCTGTGCAAGTGCTATGTGATGAAGCGCTAAGCTAACACGGCGAGGCCACTGCTGCATTTCATCAGGGGGAGGAATGAATAGGTGTGTGTGTGTTTGTGCGAGTAACAGTGAGAAAGCATGAAAAATATAAATGTGAGTCTCTTGTGCATGTACGTGTTTTCTTTATGCACAACAGGGTCCTTAACAGTAATTTAAGCCTTTATATTATTGTATATAAAGACCCTCAGGTGTAATATGAATATCCCTTACTTACTCACACATTTCATGTATTATTAATGCTTTAACACCTGCTGAAAAATATCCATGATTAAAGTTGGGAGTGTTTGGAACTCCACTTACAGCAGGAGGACCTGGAGGTGGTGTAGCAGGGGGCAGGGGTCGGTGGAGGCCTGGGCGGCTTTAACTCCTCCTTCTCCTCCTCGGGCTCCTCCTCTTCTGGCAGAGGAGGTAAAGGTGGTAAAGGCGGCGGCGGGGCGAGGTTGGGGCACTGGCCGATTTCGGCATTCTCAAAGGACACGGGCAGGGAGAAATCTGAGAGACTGAGAGAAGGACGGGCGATTTAATTTTACCACGTATGCCTGACGTTTTGTGCTTGATTGTGTATTTTCACCAAGATTTGAGCATTTAATCTGCATTTAGTCTGACAAGATTAAAGATTAAGGTGCACACACAATTCACTGACAAGGTTTTCATTCTAAAAAAGGAAATATAGTAAGTAACTGGATATATTTCATAGGTTACATCATGGTTGGTGCTTCAAAAACAACCAAAAAATAAAATAAATGTACACAGAGCGATGATGACGCACTGCCAGATAGATGTACAGTATATTAGGCAGCAGCTACAGCATCGGGGTGAGCTGAGGTGAGTGATAGACAAACAGACACAAACATAAACACACAAAGATGAGAGAGGGCTGTAATTTGAGTTATGAGTGTGTTTATGATGTTGGACAGCTCTATTACTGCTGTTCATGCAGAAAGAGACGCCGGCTTTATCATCATCATCAACACCGCCGTCATCACGACCTCCTGCAATCATATTAACAACGCTTTAACGCAGCAGCCTATGAGGTCAAAATTAGGCCAGAAAACATCACTGGGTAAACATCGGGACATCGAGGTGAAGCTGCTTGGTTAAACAGTTAAACTGTGAAAGGAAACTAAAGTAAAGTAGATTAGTCAGTTTTGCTTGCATCAGTGTTTTAACGTGGTGGAAACACGAGGAAATATCAAAATCAAAAGCTGACTCTGTTCTTTTGCCCCATATTTATCTTGTGATGTCAGAAACATATTACTCCATGATGTATCAAAATCAAAACAAATAGTTTCAGGTTACATTGTTACCAGAGCTTTAGTAGAAGGAAGTAGCCAGGGTCACAGAGAACCTAGAATTTAGGTTTAGTTGTTATTACAGCTACAAAAAATGCGAAGAAGAGTGAATATTAATAGTGAATTTAAAAAACACCAACTGCCGCCTTAGATTACATCATTGCCTGTGTTACACTCAGTGCATAAACATCTGGCTGCATGTGTAGAGAGACAGGTGTTACGTACACAGCGTTGACCATCAGGTTCCATATACAGCCCTGGAACGGGATGTTGGCTCTGTTGGACGTCTGCTCCACCTCTGCAGGAATGCCACCGAGGAAGATCCGCTTCAAGCTCACGGGCTGATCGTTGGGAAGGGCTGCCTCTTTCTTGGCCTCCTCGTCCACCTGAACGGCAAAAGATCTGGTGGAGAGGCAAACCGAAAACATTCAATCGATTATGTAGAGCCAAGGCAGTGTTGTAGGAAGCACAGAATGAACAGATACAAACACCGACCTGCCGGGTAGCCTCTCTATGCGCAGCGAGTGCTCCCTGCCGTCGTTCAGTATGCCGAGCTCGGGTCGTCTGATGACACGTCGTGGACTGTGGCTGCCGGTGAACACCAAGACCTCCAGAGAGCCTTTGTTCAGCATGACCGAGAGGTAGGGCTGGAGGAGTTGGAGATGAACTTTATTAGCTGTGGAAATCTAAAACTACTCTCAGGACTCGAGAGCTGGAGATGAAATGGAGGAGGTAATATACACCATACATAGAGTATATCACACTTAAAAAAAGCCAATTCATTGAACAATACTGACTGAAAATGCAGAGGAGATATTAGAATGCATGTATTATGCAGCCTACTCAACACGGGCAAATGAAAAATGAGGAAGAAGCGAGAGAACAGGTAAACAAAACCATCTGCACTAATGTTAAAACTCTGGGTGGGTGTATTTTGAATATTTTTTTAAAAACAGTCTTTGTTTAACCAAGAAAACATTGCTGAGATTGATCTGTCTTCTCCGGGTCACGATTAAAAAACACAAAACACTGATTAATAACAGAAAAATAAAAAGTGGTACTTGAAAAACAACCTGAGAGAACAAGTTTCTTCTTGTTAGTAGTTTTAATTGTCTGTGACTGTTGTGAGTAAATGTCTGGTGAAATCTAATACATGAACCTTAAGATTTTTTTTTTTTTGTCAAACAATTAAAAACCACCTGTTTAATTAATGAATGTGTCTGGAATACATGCAGGTGGGTCGCAGGTACCAACAGTTGCACATAAAGGATCTAAATAATTAAAATCCATCAAGATCTTTCCTGTGCCATATTAGCACAGTCTAATAATACGTGCTCAGCTTAGATTAAACTTTCCACATCTCATGGATGCTGAAATTCTTAGAAGAGGAGAGGAGGAGAAAGGAAGGACAAAAAAATGAACAAATAAGAACTGAAGGGAGGAGAGAGACAAACGAGAGGGAGGAGAGAGTGGGGATTAAAAGAGCAGCGAAAAGTCAAAGGGGAAAGATGAGTAGGGAGGGATGCGAGGGGTATATAGGAAGAAATTGGAGGGAAATAAGAGAGGCAGGAGAGGAGAGGAAAGGATAACAAGAGATGAGAGGAACAGAGAGGAGAGGATAATAGGGGGAAGAGATGAGAGGGCAGAGAGCAAAACAGCGAGCGAGATAGAGACGGGGAGAGAGAGGAGGAGAGAGACAGACAGAGAGGTGCTAGAGAGCAGTGGTGCAGGGTCAGGCTAATTTGAATTTTAATTCACTGTGTGCCAGAGGGCGAAGTGGGAGACAATTTACCACCTGAAAATGGAATTTCAATTTGAGGTCGGGGACAAATTGAACTGAGATGTAGCTACAACATGCCTCTCGCTGTGCCTTCTCTCTCACACACACACACACACACACACACAGACGCATGTCACACATACAAAGGCAGATTAACACACACATGAATTTATACACTCGAGGAAAGAAAGAAAGAAACACACACAAACATACAAACATGAAATCAAATGAGCAACAGACCGTGGAGCTAACACGCATGCAGAGACCTGCACACGCACACTAACCCATGTGAAACGCACACACACACACATCTCACCTTCAGTATTTAAATCCGCTGGAGTTTTTACATGTATGATGATATTTTTGCTTCGGGTTTCGTGTGTGTGTGTGTGTGTGTGTGAGCGAGTTTTGCTGCGAGGTGGTGAAACTAAACCGTGACTGAAATCAGTAGAGAAAGCAGACACGGTGAAGCACGGGGTTTTTCTTGTTTGTTCAATATTTATGAACCTAATCTAATCTCTTCACTGTAGAACTGTTTTGTAACAACACACCTTGGAGCCAACAGAAGTTTATTTATGT
Source organism: Collichthys lucidus (assembly GCA_004119915.2). Taxonomy (NCBI): domain Eukaryota; kingdom Metazoa; phylum Chordata; class Actinopteri; family Sciaenidae; genus Collichthys; species Collichthys lucidus. The sequence goes on along the minus strand of CM014086.1, from coordinate 31,890,487 downwards.
TTATATATATATATATATATATATATATATAGATATATATATATATATATATATATATATACACTGTTTAGGAATTTTGCCGTTTTCAATTTGGCACAGCAGACAAGAGCTGGAAAATTTGTTCAGAGTTAGCAGCCTGATGTAAGCCCATTCATACCTCATAAGAACTCGCGTTTTATATTTGCCGGTATACTTATGAAAGAGGTCTGTTTCATGTACATGAACCAGTTTTGTTATTATCAGGCTTTAATGTCACAACAATACCAATCTGATATGACATAATTAAAAAACAAAAACAAACTACACTTCTGGAATATCTTTTGGACTCCTGTGCATTTTTTTTTCACAATCTATCAATCAATGACTGATTAGATCAAACAATCAATTAATTGAGAAAATAAAGGGCATGCTAATCAGTAACCGTTAGCTGCAGCAACAATATCAAGTGGCAGACTGCTGAGATGAGAGAACGTTACGTAAGGATAAACTTGTGGAGAGCTGCTCAGGACGTGTGAATCAAATTTAAAAAACAGGACAGGGCAGCACTGAACTGTAGCTCCAGTCGCATTTTTATCTAGCAGACTTTCTGGGGTTATTTCTCGGGGTATGGATGATCTATTTCAGACTCAGATCTACTCAGCGCTGCTTTGGGATCAGTAAGCTCTAGATATCCCGTTTTTTATGTGCTGAGAAATTCACTAGAAACCTTTAGTTTCATGCAGGAGGATGAGCGGCTCTCAGCTCCCCCTGCCTTGCCGATCATCTTTCTATGACTCCAAATGTTTCTTATATATTGTGAAGGGTTGAACTGAATATTTTCCCTTCCCTCCTCTTGCTCTCCCCCTCTTCTCACTATACTCGCTTTCATTTCAGCCTCCTTTATTCCATTTCAAGCTTCTTCCTCCGTCTCACCCCTCTTCTCTCTCTCTCTCTCTCTCTCTGTCTACTATCAACTCTCCCCATCATTTCATTTTCCCCCCTCTCTGTCCTCTCCCCCCCCTCCTCTGCTAACCCCACCCAATATCATTTCTCTTCTTTCTAGTTCTTCTCTTTCGCCTCTATCCTTCCTTTCACCTCTAAATCTCCCTCTGCTATCCCTCCATCCTTTTGTCTCTTGTCCCCTTCTCTCTCTTCCCCTGTCTCTCCGTCCCTCTCTAAAACATCCATTAGTCAGGGCCAAGTTGAGTTGATGGTGTTTTTAACCTCGCTTAACCTTTCTCCACACACACACACACACACACACACACACACACACACACACACACACACACACACACACACACACACACACACACACACACACACACACACACACACACAGCCTGCCAGCATAGTTAGCAAAAATAGATTTATGCGGCCAACAACCAGTGATGATGGATAAGCTAGAGGTAACCCTCTGTCCTCTTTCTCTCTTACACACACACACACACACACACACACACACACACACACACACACACACACACACACAGATACACATTATGCTAAAACACACACACACACACGTATGACTGCATGTGCAAACACAACACTCACACCAAATACACTGTGTTTCAAGCAGAGATTAAATAATGGATTTATTTATTAGTGATTAGGATCAAAGTGGGCAGTATCACTACACTGTGTGTGTGTGTGTGTGCATGTATGTGTGTGTGTGTGTGTGTGTGTGTGTGTGTGTGTGTCTATGTACTGAATGTGTGTGAGTTTTTTTAGCCATAAGACAATCTAATCAATACAGATGCCAACAAACTCAAATCTCATTAATATGCACTTATGGAAAGTTCATTCACTTAGAGGAATTGTGTGTGTGTGTGTGCGTGTGTGTGTGTGTGTGTGTGTGCGTGTGTGTGTGTGTGTACACGCGTGTGTGGTTTTGCGTGGTCAGCTAAAAGCTAAGAGAGCTGCTATACGATGAATCAATGGCCGCTATGTGTTCGTGTTTTTGTGTATTTGTGAATGGACATTATTGCATGTGTGTGTGTGTGTTCAGCATAAAAGACAATCCAATTAGCCAACGAACGCAAATCTCATTAATATGCACTTATGAGAATGTCATTCACTTAGAGAAAGAGGCGCAGCATTTGGGTGTGTGTGTGTGTGAGTGTGTCAATGTGTTGGACCCACCTCTCCAGACTGCCTGCGCCTCCTCTTGGAGCTCACCACGTTTGAGTTCCGGGCCTGTAGGAAATGACGGAGTAAACGGATTAACGCTTTGTCTAACGGGTCCCTTGGTTTCTAATCATTTCCTGGAGAAGGATTGATGGTTCTTTCTTGGGAATTTTCTAAGAGATGTACATAATCTGGGACAAACTGAGTTTTTACGGAAGCTAAACTGACTGTCTGATGCGTCTTTGTGGAGCATGAAACAAGTCATTTGTACCTTTTACTACAACTGATTTCATACCACAATAACAGGGTAAAGTTGTCGTAGCGTGTGGGTTTACAATTTGAATTTCCTCAAAAGGATATTTAACACTACAGGACTGTAAGATGTCAATCAAACTGCGAGTATGGAATACAGCTGTCAATAAAACCTCACTAAGTAACCTCTGCATCTCTGTGCTGAAATTCACAATTTCCTGATAATTATAAAACCAATAATAGTAATTAATCTTAAGAATGATAATTATTTATATAATTTGGAACTTATTAAGTGACTGTGTTCATTTTTGACACTTCTAATTAATCGGTTTTAATTCATTCTACTGTTCCCAAAAGAGTCTTAGCCCAGATCAGCCGAGTGCACAAAACGAACCTGCAGGTTGTGCGGCGAAGCTCCACCCACTGCCAGTAAAATGGTCCCGGTGTCTTCCAGCGTGCTGAACGACAGGCTGATCTCTGTGCCGACTGAAAACGACAGGCCGCCCAGCTCCATGTATCCAGGCTTGGAGAAACTGACTGTGTACAGGTTCTGTGAGACAGACGGTAAGTAGTTGCAGTTTACATGGATTTTACTTTAAATTCTGTTTTAAAAAAATCACAGATGACATTATCTGAAAAGCAAAGTCGAAGCAATAAAAGAAATTATGGTTCATCAAAACTGTCACCGGACAAAATTTTCTCTGAGGGTTTTCCTTTTTTGCTGCTCACACACGCTGTCACCCACTTATCATCACTCTGACCGTGGGTGCAAAGTGAAAATACACACACTCAACCCTGGGCCTTTATAATCCTTTATATGGGCTTTATAACTCTGCGAGCATGACTTTTTGTATGAATGGATGGCAATGGTGTTTAGAAATCATGGTGAGAGCCTTGTGTGGATTTAAAACTTCAACGACTCATGCAAAAACGAATTACACATAAGAAAGTGTCTATATATTAAGGCTGTACTCATCAATAACAGTGTGTGTCTGTAATTACTGTAATTTTCTAAAATACAGAAATGTATAATGGAGCAGAGTTAATGACAAATGAGTGAGTAACTGTAATCTGTAATACTGTACTGCAGATGTTTACATAATCCATTAAAACTAAAATTTGTGTTTCATAGCCTAGTTTCAGAAATACAATCAGACAGTGTGTGCGTTAAGACTTTAAATATTCTGTAAAGACATAGACCTGCCAGTCAGTGGACACTCTTACCTCTACATTACATCCTTTCGTGACTCCGGTGTAATCTGAGCTGCTGAGGAGATTATACGGCGTCCTGGAGACTTCGATCTCCCGAAGACACCCGGCATAACGCTTCAGAGTGATCTCTGGCCTATGAAGGATTTTAAATTGTTTTAGTGAAGAGCAAATATAGCTGAAGACTTTTCAAAATGCATGGAATTTCCTGTCTCTCAGCAGTGAAATATTATTATTTTTTTTTTTTGGAAAACAGAATTACTGCAGCAGTGAAGCTATTGCATCATGTGTCGGAAGCAGAGTGACGTCTGCACGTCAACAACAAGGAAAATTATTTGAATATGCCGTTTGTCCATGTTGTCCGTTAAAATAAGAATTAGATTAATTATATCTTATTTGTAGCATGGTTGATTTTAATGTGATGTAATGCATTGTGCAGGTTGCAGCATTATTCAAGAGGAGGGTGAAAAAAGGACTCTTAATCTTTGGCTGTGATCACACTGTTATTAGCAGCGTAATGCACCTTTGTAATTGTTTTCAGTGAATTAAGGGCTTTATTTTTGTAGCTCAGCAAAAACTGTTGCTCGCAGTGCTACGAATAATTGGTAGAGACGCTCAGATCTGCATCTAAAAAACACAGTTTGAATATGATTATGGGGATGATGCCTGTAGGGCAGAGTCATAAATGTGAGAAATTCCACTGAAATGTTGCTGAACAGACAAACGTCAAATTCAGATTAATAAAAAAGATAGAGGAAGTGATTTCCAGCCGCCGTGTGGAGGAGCAGGAGCCTTCAGGGGCCAGCCAAACAAACAAACACACTCACTGTGGGCCACACAGAGTCATCAGCATTGGTAGCCTCATGCAGTGGGCAATATATAATCAAATATACTACACGTCTGGTTCAGAAGATTTATTTATTTGTTCATTTACCTGGATGTCATGCTGTTAAGACAAAACGTGATATGAAAGCATTAACACACTTCACAAACATAGTTTTATTTCATGACTTATCTAAACTAGATTTGTCTATTCAACCTTTTGGCATATGGAGGATTTAATGACAGACTAGAAGGTGTGAACAGAGTCCTAATTGGCTGTGAAGAGGCGGATTGTACTTGGTAAACAACTAAATCAGAAAAACAACAACGCCTCAGATGCTTAATTTTGTAGAAATTAAGGGTGAAAATAAATTTTAGATCAGGAAAAAAACAGACAAACATAAATTAGAAACTTGTCTTCATCTTCAAAAACATGAAGGGCCTCACTTAACTTTGAAAAGCAAAGTAAATGACTTTCTAAATGTGCTTATGAACGTGTACCTGTAGTTTCCAATGGTAGGCAGGCCTCCAAAATAAATTTTCTGCTTTTCCCTGAGGTTCAGACCGGTAGCTGAACCCTGAGACGTCGCCACTATGTTCTCCTCAGCACCGCTGTCGATGTCCACTACAGTCACCGTGGCTTTTGTAAAGAGTTAAAGAAGACATGAGCAACAAGAGAAAAGACAGACAGAGATAATACACTTTGAAATCTACCTTCTCTGAATTCTCATCGTCGTTGCGTGTACCTTGTTTCTTGTTCCGTGCCATCGTGAGGGATTTCCAGTGTCCGTCATTGTGGCGGTTTTCTGATGTGGCACTGCCAACTCCTGACCCGAGGTCAAAGTTCATCTTCACCTTCCCCTCTGACAGCTCCAGGGACATGAAGTCTTTCTACAGAGTCATCAGGGGAGGAAATGACATTTGTCGTCAAACTAAAGTTTATCAGTCCTTATCTTTACATGGGTTATAATCGTCTTTGTTGCATGCGTACCATATCGTCCGTAGACAAATACATGAGCAGGGCCTCGGAGGAGAACGTGCGGAACTTAAAGGTCACGGTGGAAACATTGGGGTTCCACCTGGTGGGTCGTCCCACTGCGGCGTAGCCTTCACCATCCAGCTGAACTGTCCCCTCACCATTTGAACGCTGGGGGCTAAAAAAGGAGAGGTTTGAAATGTCACAAAAGACTAGCTACCTATTGGATATTAAACTCCCCACAAGAAGTATTGTAATTTATGAAAAATGTGAGTGTTTGTGTACCTGACAACACATCCTTTACAGTCTCCCTGTCGGTCTCTGTAGTTCCACAGCCCAATGGGTTTACCGTCCAAGAAAGTCTCCCCCATGCAGCCTGTGAACGTTGACGTTCTCACTGCGTCTGCTTTCTAAGAGATAGAAGGAAGAAAATAAAAAATAAAAATACAAATAGACAGATTTTTGAAGTTGTTATACACAGACAAAGAGACAGACAGATACCTTGACGGTGCCGAGTATTCCTCCTACAAACAGGTAGGCGTTCTGGTCGACGTCCAAGATGGTGAAGGCTGTGGGCGATGTGGCACTGGCCGGGGTCGGCATCATACCAGCCATAGTACCTTCCAGAGGATATATTGATATGGTGCCATTCAACCCATTACTGGAGACAGAGAGAAGCAGAAAGAAGAGGACGGGTTCGATGTTATCTGATGATTATTCTCCTTGCGGACACTTAGAATGACTGAAGATGCTCGAACGACTTGGAATCGGTTTTTATGAACTTCGATGCTAAAGATGAAAGATAGAAACGCGTGGTGGAACCAGTTTGTAGCAGAGGAACCTGGAACCTGAGCTGTACTGTGAAATTAATCTCCCACCCTGGAGTTTATTTTCAAAGCAGAGGCTGCGTTTCTGTGTCATGTAGGGGAACATTTTTAAGACTTATAGCGTGGGTGATCCAATTGGAAAGCACATTTGGGAAATCACGGTTGCAGGTGGGACGTCTGGAGAATGGGTCTTGTGTTGGACGGTCTACGGTCTGTGTACGACACCATTTCAGCTTTCACAGAGGAAAAACTGGATCTTCTAGATTACACTGTATGTAATGATGTGCCACAGGCTGTCAAGGCTGCAAACTCCTGATTTCCCAAGTGAAACAACATGTTTCCACTGCAGCATGAATGAAATGATGTCCTGTGGTTGTTAGGTTGCTTTATTTTTTCTGCAATGATTGCTGGTTGTTTATAGTGAGGGTATATATATATTTTATTGGAAATTGGTGCCACAAGTTCACAACATGACGATACAGCAGTAGCAGGAATGCAACATGTCCAATTAAAATTAGATTTTTTTTACATTTACATGTTAAGTCTTCTGACTATTGTACTGTATCTCTGTTTCTGTTAGCATCTCAAGCTCGACATGCATGCACGTCATAGTCAAGTAACAGAAAAATGGGAAGAAAACACAAAAGAACTGCTTTAAAATCTCATAATAATAAATAATAAAAATAAAAATATAAATAAGAAATGTTTTAAGTCCATTTCCACTTGTATTTATCAATACCAGGGTTTTCTTTAATTAAAAATAAACATCAGACAAAGAAAGCATGTGCTTGCATGTGTGTACAAACTTCTTACCGAGACGCCTCTATCCTGTGCCAATTTCCATCATGGATGGTGTGATGGGGATATTCAACACGGCCCACACCTGAACCAACATCCCAGAGGAAATTCACCTTCCCCTTACGCATCTCTAAGGCCAGGAAATCAACCTGAGACACACACACACAAGACATATGCTGCATATAACTGTACACAAACTGTTTAGCAAATATGGGAAGGGAGGAGACAGGAGGAGAGATTTAAAGAATAATATGGAGAATTTGATTTCAAGTAGTTCAAGGTCCAAGAACACTTCATCTTACATGTGTAAAATCAGGGACCTTATCCTTTAAATGTGATAGAAACATGATAAACATCTCGAAACTAATTCAACACTTAATGAAGATGGTTATGTAAATGAACTAGCTGGTGAAAGCAGCTTTGTCAGCAGTAGATTTGCCACAATTAGTTTCAATTAGTTATCTGCATGACTGTGAGCGACTGAACTGTCACAGCAGATATAATAGATCGAGTTTAGATGTGAATAGGGGCGAGGTATGCACAGTCCTTACAGGTTGTCTGACACACCTCTGGCTAATGTATCCACCTGTGCAAAGAATAACCTGGGAAACATTTTACCATTAAAGGAGCAGTGTGTAGGATTTAGTGGCATCTAACAATGTGAGCTAACCTGGATTGCAACCCCTTCGCCTCACCCTAAACCCTTCAAGCGTGAAGGGGAAACTATGATGGCTGTAACAACTCGTGAAGAACGTTTCTGCTATATTCTTTGAATAAAGCCACATTCTCACACACTGAACCTTTAACTCAAAATGGTCCATAGCAGACTACTTTCTGCTAAAAACTGTACGATGCAATGCAGAAAACAAGAGTTACGCAACAATGTTGGCAGTGATGCAAAATGACTGATTAATAAACGTCCAAATAATGAATATTAAGAACCTTATAGAGTACTTATCAAAGAGGGAATAGCTAATGAGGGAACAGTGAGGCAACTTCAAACCCAGCACTGGTCTATTCGGAGGGTACGAAGGCTGAAGTTTCCTCCATCTGTCTCCATCAGTGGATTTTCACTGGATCTCGCTGTATTTTGATTAATAGTCTTATTACTTATGTATGAGTCCAAAAAATTAATAAAGAGAATTTTGAGCATATGCCCTCATCTGGATGCTGGCTCTGACACACACACACACACACACACACACACCTCATTATTATTCATATAGTATTATTCACAATTAGAGATTATTAGGGAGTCGCATTTGAAGACACAAATGACACACACACAGACACACATAAGTACACACACACTTATCTCTCCAGTCTCTCCAGGGTAATGACGATTATTCATTAGCACAGATCACAGGGCAGCGTCGTTATTATTCAACTAGCATTACATACTATTAGTGAAATATCAGAGACACACACACACACACACACACACACACACACACACACAGCATTATTATTCATACTGGATTCTTCACTATTAGAGAATATTAGTGAGAGAGACAAACACACACACACACACACGCATGTTCAAGACTTCCCAGTCAGATGAAGCAAAGCCGTGATTTCTCAGGGGAAATCAGGCTAAAGCAGATAGCAACATAAACTTGTTGTTAATTGCATTACTCCTTAGGACACACACACACACACACACACACACACACACACACGCACACACACGCACACACGTTTAAGGATTATAAGTGGTACCTTAAAACAGCAGTGTGCTCCGTTTATACAGTCGTTGGTAGTATTAATTATTCTCATATTAGACAAATCACTCTCTGTGTGTGTTAGCAGGCAGTGTGGTGTGTCTCTGTGTATAACGCAGGCATTTTCAAGTATGATAAATGCGACACAATATACAGGACCTCAACATTGTATTAAATATGATTAATGCTTTAATATGAAACCCTAAAAAAAAAGTGAAACTGTCAACTGGATTTTCGATTTTGTCAGCAATAATACCAGAGCAGCACAGAGACAAAGTCTGACCATCCTTTCTCCCAGAGAACATACAAACATATTAGTTACCCAAGCAGACTTAATGAATGTTAATATATACACACAGCAATGCATTACTATCATGCAAAATGTATGCTGTTGAAAATGTGGATGAGAAAGTCTCTGATAAATCACAGTTAAGGAAACTATCGAGTTAATGGGGCCGACTCCTGACAGATGAGATACAACAGACCCAGCAGACATTTTGACATGTCACAGCAGGAGACTCACAGGTGTATTAATGACAGCCGCGTTCCACTGGTGTGTGTGTAAGTAAACAGTGTACTTACATATTTAGCTGAGCCCAGGTAGAAGAGCAGGTTATCCGGTGTGGTGGTTTTGACGTGGAGGGTGATGGTGTTGTACCTCCCTTTCCTGATATCGGGCCGGTAACTACGGAGACAGTCGCCACCTGATGACACTGAAACTTTGATCTGGAAAGGGGAAGAAACAGACGAGAAATTTTATATTTTATATTGTTGTTTATGGTTTCCTTTATGAATCTGTGTGAGCAGATGTTAATGAGGAACCACATTTCTGTTGTTTGTGTTGCCGTGCACTTAATTAGATATAACAAAAAAAGTGTTTAATGCCGTCCTGAAGCATGATCAGGCTGTACACGTCAGCGTCTTGACTAACTCACTGAGTTCGCTTGTTTCCTGGCCTGGTTGATCAGCTCCTTGATTTGCGAGATGTTTCTCCTCAGGTTGTCCTGCAGCTTTTTGATTGGCTGCAACTTCTCCAGCAGCCTGTCGGCCTCGTCCTCTAAATCTTTCACTTTAGCTCCTGCGGCGTGGACTGAGGAGAGAGAGAGAGAGAGATGAAGTACAGTGGTGATGCCGAACAGTACAGCAGGGTTGTTATCATTAATTCTATGCCGTGTATTATAGCTGAGAGAGAGAGAGAGAGCGTGTAAAGAGTGAGGATGGCAAGGATGAGAAATAATGGCAGCTGTGGAAATCGCAGATATTATTCAAAGAGGGAGGAGAAATATGGAGGAAGATGGAGAAGCCTGCGAGAGCCGAGTAATTAGCATAGCTCAGCATTCAAAGAGGATATTTTCTACATTATTTGTAAAGGCTGAAACTGGAAAGAAATTTAGACAGACAGAAAAAATAAAGAGAGAGAAAGAGATCCATGCTTTGCAATGTGCAGAGCTCTCATGCTCTATTAGAAGCAGCTACTGTTTACTGTATATCTATTAAAGATAGTCATAAAACTAATGGGTGGTGCTCCAATACTGTTGTTGTGGCATACAGTACAGTGGATGATATCGATCAATCCCAGGACACCACATTAACACAGAGCTGTGTTTAAGTGATGATTTAATATGTGTCAGCAAATCATTTAATAAGCAAAGTCTACAAATATCTGGTCATTTGTGCTGACGGGTAACATTACTCGCATCATTACTTGCTAATTACAACATGGTATTGGTGCACCACTTACAATGAGAAGGGTTTATATTAAGGTAAATGAAAAATACATACTGATGGCTGTGGGGATTGGAAAAGAGAGAGAGAGAGAGAGAGAGAGAGAGAGAGAGAGAGAGAGAGAGAGAGAGAGAGAGAGAGAGAGAGAGAGAGAGAGAGAGAGAGAGAGAGAGAGAGGGAGAAAAATATCAATTAATGTGGAGTTTAGGAAACTTTCCTTAGAGTCTTGGGAGGTTTTGTTTTTAGTTTGTTTATGAAACTAAAATTCTTTGGGAGGTGAAACACAAACAAATTAAGTAATTAAGGAAAAATAAGGAAATAAACAAACCAATTTTAGCAGGAAAAAGCAGTTCAGTAGCAAAAAACACTTTTCACAGTTCTTAGTGACTTTTTCCTAATGATAAATATTTAATTTCATGATAATTAAGCCCCAAAAATTTCACTGTAATATCCAAAAAACTTTTCATCAGCTTTTACTTATTACCACTGCTACTAGACTTTGTTGCAATGTAACTAGCCAAGAATAAAAATAACTTTACTGTTTTTCTCGGGGTCCTGGATCATCTGATTGGCTGTATTGACGGTGTCCTCGAGCTCGCTGTAGTTCCTCTGGAGCCCGTTGAGTTGCAGGTTCAAGTCCCCGAGGCGCTCCAGGACATCTATGGCCGTGGCGTTGGCAGTCCCTGCCACAGCCTTTGTGGCGGCTAGTTTAGCTGCTGTGTCTGTCAAAGAAGCGCCAAAAGCGATGCGTGTTAAATACATATATCAGTGGCACAACGTTAGAACATTTGGACCAATAGATGGTTTTTGTGCGGCTAATGTCATATGGAGTTGTAAAGAGATCCTGGGTCAGGACAGGCACTGCTGTCAGAGTATAGTCACTCACTCACAAACATCTGAATTCAAATTTAACACGTCGGGTTAAACTCGTCCATTTACAGTTTGTTACGGCTACATTTAACAGTTTCCTGCGTGTCGGTCCAAACACAGCCACGTGCACCAACCTCAGCATCACTGCAGTCCATTTCCGTGAGTACCGACATGTGTCAAATTCAGTTTACCAGAGGAACCGACCTCTGTCGGCACAGCGATATTGATCCACTCTCTCTTTTATCTCTCTCTGTGTATTTGTGCAGTCATACCGCTGGGGATGGCGTTGAGCGTTGCCATGGTTCCGTTGACGGCTTTCAGCAGGTCTTTGGTTTTGTCTCTGGCTGCTTTGACTCTGCCCTTCAGCGTGGCCACGTTATCTGCATTCTCTAGACACACACACACACACACACACAGTGAGGATGGTGGCGGTTTGATTTGGAGTTAAGGCTGCGTACTGATAAAACACTTACCTCACCTTTCGAGTAAGTAAGAGTGACTGACAGTAAGTCATAGAGGCAAATGAAGAGCGACACTGATGGCAGATAAACTGATTCAAATAAATAAATAAAAATATATCTTTTATATCATTACTGTAATCCATTTATAGACTACAGCTCTGAGTACTACAGTACAGTACAGTCTTTGTACACCCTACAAATATCCTTATACTGTCCAATAAAGTATATATTATATGTTATACACACAAACACATGGTTACCTTGGACGTCATTTTGAAGTTGTTTAGCCTGGTTCAGCAGTCTCTGACTTTTCTGAAGGGCACCTTGAGCTGCTTCCTTTACAGGGACCTCTGGACCTAAAGCCTACACACACACAAACACACAAAATCTGTCACATAACTTCACTATTAATGCTTTAATAATAATTTTAGATGCCACACATGAATTACATGTTTGACACAAAAAAGGTGTAGTAATCTGCATACTACCCGACTCGACTACTTTGCATTGCTAAATAATATTCTAAGAAAGCTGACATATTATCAAACCCCTCCTTTCACTCTCTTTCTTACAGCCTTTTCTCCTTTTCTTATTCTACCCTTTACCGCTCTCTTGCCAAAGGAAAATAATATTTTTTTTAAAAAGCAAAGGAGGGGGGTGAGTTGGAAAGAAAAGAGTAAAACGTTGCCAAAAATAGGCAAATAAGTGAATCGGAACAAAATGAAAACAAATAGAGAGGAGAAGAAATTATGGAATAAAGGGGAGAAGAAAATCAAAGACGAGGATTGTAACCAAGACAAAAGCAAATAAACGGAAAATGAACTGAAAAGATTTTAAAAAAACAACAACAACTGTGAAACGAGAACGCGGAGGAAAGAAAATGAAAAATGAATAAATTTAAAAAAAAATAAAAGAAGGTAAAAGAGCGAGGAGATTTCAGGTGTGTGTGGTCATGATAATGAAAAGAGGGAGAGGGTCGGAGGAGGAGGAAGAAGAAGGACGGAGAAGTGCTTTGATCCGTCAGCCATGACTAATGGAGAGCCTGAGCTTACATTACTGTTACTGCATGCACGACACACAAACACACACACTTGTGCAGAGAGTACACTTTCATCGTGTGGACAGCTATAGTGCTTGTGCTCGGTATTTACAGTACAGATGCAGGAGCTGAATGGGGGGTAGATTACATACAACATAAATACACCTGTACAGCTGGTGGAGAACATCTGCTGTTCACAATTATGTTGCACTCAAAGAGTGAGGAAATTGGGCTTGTGTATGTTTTTCTCATAATAAATTACACTACACTTACACTATAAGAGAATGACATTGTTGTTCTGTGAGTGCTCTCTCACGGGCTACAATGCTTGTCCTTGGTATTTACAGTATGTACACATTACCTGAGTGTGAGGTAGGTCACACACTCCCCACCCACACACTCTTGGTGAAGAGTATCTACTGTTTAGAGACTAATCAGGCACTGGGTGTTTTTCTCATAATAAATGATGCATGATAAGAAATAATACTGGAATAGGAATTTTATTTCAAGTCAGTAAGGTGTGCGCATGTTTCTGTTTGTGTTGTGTCCTCTTACCAGTGCCAGCGCCTCGCTCGCCCTCTGTTTGGCCGCCTTCGCTTCTTTCTCCGCCGCGTCCACGTTCGCTTTAATGTTGCTATAGGCCTTGAAGGCGGCTGTTGCATTGAAGGAGAGGTTTTTAGCTTCGGCCAAAATACTGTGAGGGGAGAGAGGACAGAGGAGATATGTCTATATCATTTTTATTATATTATTCTTTTTTTTATTAATAGTTATTTCTCCTTTTGGTATGTTACACACACTTTGTTAAGACACAACACTCCTGAGACACTCATGTGTATTGAGCTCAGTGATTATAGAGTCTGTTTGTACTCAAATTTTGCTTCTCGGGAGGCCGTAACAATTATTTTCATTGCTTAATTATTTCCTTTGAAATGTTTTTATTTTGTCACATTTGTCATTCAATCCTTGAGGCTGTAAAATGTGAAAAAGAATGGTACAAAATAAAAATAAAAAGAAACAAGCAAATCTTCACAGCTGAGAAACCGTAACCAGCTCATGTTTGATTATGTCATTACTCAATCTGTAAATCCACCCAATAATCACCTACTAGTTCCAGCTGTGTCTAGACTCATACACGTGTACGAATGCGTGGCGATGTGTTTTATATTCACCCATCCAAAAGGGCAGCGGATTCATTCAGCTGCTTGGCGTGTTCCTCTGCGTCGTGCACGTGATTAGCCAGGCTGCCGTCGCTTAAACCGTTGGTGAGGCGACTGACTTTGTTATCCAGCTGTTCATGAAGAGGACCCAGCTCTTCTCCCATATTCTCCAAGTCCTACGGACAGAAAGCAGAGGCGCGAGCTCACTTTGCTTAATGATGTGGGGACTGGAAAGAAAGGACTGACCCAATAAACCGAACAAATAGACAACATACTGGACAGTAGACGGAGGTCACAGGGAGCTCTACAGGTTGACTTTAGTACCTCTATCTCCTTGTTGATGTTGTCAGAAAGCTGGTTTGCTTCATTCAGTAGACGTTCTCCTTCTCCGAGGACATCCTGTGCTTCCTGCTTCACTCCGCTCACTGCCGAGCGCTTCCTCTGCGAAAAAACAAAAACAAAAACAGGATCAATAGCTGTGCAAGAACACCAGATGACTAATACATGTATTGCCTGTTCTAAAAAATGTCACATTTTATTGAAAAATACCCATTCAAGTGTCCTGACGCTCTGGTTATGTCATCACATTGCTTGTTGCGGATCAACCATGTTCGGTTCACATATAAGAATTCATGAAAAAAGCTTCTTAAACTATTCACCCGTGTGTTCGAATCCTTGAGTCTTTTTCAGTCAATAAACATAGCTCACAATGACCCCAAGATGAGCAGCCTCATTTCATGAAGGGTTTTTTTGTTCCCCATAATGCATACGAGCATAACAAAAGACTCTTTGTCCGTCTGTAGAGATGCTGTGCTTTTTGGTCTGAACTTAAATCTAAAGAAAAACTAGAGCAATTTTCCTTGAAATGATTTCCTAGAGATGTAATCATCAGTCAGGTAAGAGGGCACTGGGGATACTTAACATAACAACCCCAGTATGTTTGTGTGCGTATTCCGCTTTCTTCACTGCATAGAGTTTTTCTTTACGGAGGCAAAGACCGACACAAAGAAAGAGTGTACTCCGTGTGTGCACACTGCAGAATGCAGCCTCTAGGACATGTATCATTATCTTCCCAATAAGTGCTTGTTGATTTGCTCTGTTAGACATCGGCTCTGCCCACGAGCTTTCCTTGATGATGGATCATATGCAGAGGGCATTTAAAGAAAATAAAAAAAAAAATAGATGAGTGTGAGATGGTTAGATGCTCCACTCTTTGATTATTTATGAGCTTTAGGACTTTACAGTTTAAATACTGCAGTAAAACAGGCCTAACACCAGAAATCACTCAGTTCACGACGATGTCAACCAACTCACATGGATTATATTAATATAACAACGCAAAGTACAGACAGTTAATGCTTGATGTCTCCTTGTGAACAGTTGTCAGAGCTCCCAAGGCTTTTTTCTCTGATACAAAGATCAATTTGTGGGAGGTGCGAGGCCGCTGTTCTCAGCTCCTTTGTGAGCCTCTCCGATGTACGGTTACCCACGAGGGCTGTAATTTCCACATTATGCCTGCGCCGAGCGAGTTCGGAGGGCGACAAAGACGTGATTACCTGCGCGTGAACTTGAATGTGAGGTTGATGAAATACTGTACATGAGGAGTGTAGCAGCAGATATTTACAGTAGCATAAATAGATCGTCTTATTTCAATGGGTTCATTAGATATGCTGCAACAAGTAGAGTATGTCACATTTGAGTTGCTTGATTACGTATTATTGCTTGCAAGCTGCCATTTGTTCATTTACTTTTTTTTTTTAACTGTAGTTTCACCTGAAAAAAAAAAAAAAAACAGAACAATTCAGTTGCCACCCATCCCAGAAACCTCAGGGTCATCTTTAATCCAGCTTTAAATTTTTTAAAACCGTCAAAGGTTGCTTTTCCTAGATAAGAAATATCACCAAACTCAAAACCGTTCCTCTTCTCTGACCTGAAGATTGACACAAACGCCTTAATTTCCTCTTGGCTGGATTACTGCAATCCTCTTTAACACAGTCACCTTTGTCTCGCTCGCAGCTGGTGCAGAACGTGGCTGCTAAGCTGCTAACTGGTGCCAGGAAAAGGGACGACGTCGCACCTGTACTGGTGTTTTTAAAGCTTTGCACAGCCTGGCGCTCCAGAACACTTATAAGCTCCTATGCCCCCTTTCCAACCCGAGATACTCAGACCAGCCGCTCCTGCACATCAAGGCTAAAGAGGTGAGGGCGAGTATCCACAGTCAGAGGTTACCGTTTTAAGTGTTTCCCTTCTGTGAAACACCCTTCTGTTTTCTCAGGCCTTTGTGTCTCCTCAAGGTTTTATGGAACACTTTTTATTCTTTAATATTTTCCATCTGTCCCTTTACTTATTTATTTGCAAATGGAATAATGTCCTTATGTTTCCATCTGCATTTTGGGTTTGTTTATGCTTGTTTAGCACTAAATGTGCTTTATAAATGAACTTGGTTTGATTTAACTTGATTTGATGTGTGTATTCTTCCTTCTGTTGTTTTCCTTCCTTCCTTTCATCGTTTTCTTCCTTCCTTCCTTCCTTCCTTCCTTCCTTCCTTCCTTCCTTCATTGTTTTTTTCCTTCCTTCCTTTCGTCGTTTTTTCCTTCCTTCCTTCCTCCCCTCCTTCCTTCCTTCCTTCATTGTTTTTTTCCTTCCTTCCTTTCGTCGTTTTTTCCTTCCTTCCTTCCTCCCCTCCTTCCTTCCTTCCTTCATTGTTTTTTTCCTTCCTTCCTTTCGTCGTTTTTTCCTTCCTTCCTTCCTTCCTCCCCTCCTTCCTTCCTTCCTTCCATTATTTTTTTCTTTCCTTGATTGAAGGAAGAAAAAAAAGACGGAAGAAGAAGCGAGCCAAAAAGCGCGGTGGATAACACATGTGTGCGCGCTTTCAGGCACACTCAGTGACAGGCATAATAGTTATTTAGACCATCTATGATTAACAAATCAGTGGCCATAAGTATAGAAATGATTTGGCATTCAAGCACACTGCTTCCTGGCTGTGTTTGTGTGTGTGTAGCCATGTATGGGCATGTGTGTGTGTGTGTGTGTGTGTGTGTGTGTACCTCCAGGGCTGTGAGGTTAGCTTGGTTTTGTTCAGCCAGTGAACCAGCCTGCCTCGTCTTTCCCTGGGCAGTGTTGAGCAGATCCTGGGCCTCCTGGAGCTTCCCCTCATGGTCTGAGAGCTTCTCTTTTATCTAGGGAAGCAGACGGGGATGCATTAGGTTCATGTCATTAATTTAGGGACACCGAAGACAAAGGAGTAAAGATTAGAAGTTATAATTACCTCTGCTTTCAGGTCCTCTGTTGCCTGATGGGGGTCGCCGAATAATCTCTTCACTTTCTGATACAGCTCCTCTGCCAGGCTGGAAGAAGAGAGAGAGTATTTATATTTATATTTTGCTCATTTAACAAACTCCTATGGCTCACAAAGGTATTAAGTTAGCATATCTGAGAGCAACAATTCACAGAGGAAAGGAGTTATTGTGATGCGTGACCGAGCCTGTGCTCTGCAAAGACAATAATCACTCCACATGACTGAACGTCGAAAACGCTGGAATCGAATTGCCGATGTTCTTCTATTGACCCCTCAGGCTGGGTTGAATTAAACTGTGGCAGTGTGAAACATTTCAAACATCGTCACACTAACGTGTTTGCACGTGACCGGGTGGGCGGGTGAAGCAACATGTGCTGAAGTACACTGCAGCATCAGTGAGAGCTCGGCAGAGAGAAATCGGCAGAGAACGAGACTCTGATGAATAACTAAAAACTAACTGCTGCAGAGATGAGCCTCATCTGTTTGAGCGTCTGATGAAGGTATTACATCGACTGTTTATTTAGTTAAATGCAACAGAGAGCTGACAATACAACTACTGAGAGAGTACGGGAGCGACATAAAGGAACTCCAGTCATTAGATTATATTAAAGTCGCACTTCATCAATTTTTTACAGCTTTGCTGCTCAGTGAGCTGACTCGTGTGGGATCAGTTATTATGAGACAATGTACAGCTTTGATATTTGGCATCTTGACTCTGACCCTGCCACTGTCCACAAGTAAACACCTACAGGAACTGAACTTTGTCACTTTGAGTTCAAGTGTGCAGTTATCTTCAGATTAAAACAATTATGTAAGATTTTCAAATGAGGCCTTTCATATTGTGTCACATGACATGTCGTACAAACTGCGTCCTTAAGTAATCGGCTAATATGAGAATAAGGCATTTGATGTAAGGGGCTCGAGTCGATTGCCTGAACCAACTTCCAGCCTTCGCTTCATTTGATCCACCATGATCGGCAGCCTTTAGTTTATTCCAAAGTTTTTCTCATCATACTTGGAAAAACCTTGCCATTTGGAAGTATTTCAAACTATTTAATAGCCATATGTTTTCCATAGCGCCCCCTTAATGATCGTTATTTTTCCACCGTCAGCTTTAAGTAAGACAACAAGGATCTGTTGTCCTCCAGCTGACATCACCTTAGAGGACAGTTTCTCACACTTCAGGTATATGAAAGGTAATGATCGGGTTTGATAAAACTCTAATGAACCCTGTGAGGAATAGCATGAAGACTATTGAATAGAACTAGTTAAACCCAAACAGGAGGGGTGTTTAACCGTTATCAAACCGACTGCTACAAAATGACAATCATAACAATTCGCTGTGTGATTTAAAAATCTAATCTGCAGCATGTGTGCCAACTTTTCTGACTTAACGACATACCGAAAATATGGAAAAATATGAATACTTATATAAGTGTGCCAGCTTTATTCATTCTGCTCAAGCATCCCTTTAACATCTGTTGATGCTTGTGTTTTTCTCTGCTGCTCTGTTTGAAATCTCCCCTCAGGGTTCAGCCAAACAATCAACCGCAGACTGACAGACAAGTCATTCAGAGGCAGTGGCAAGCTCTCTCGGCGTCTCTTATTCTAATGCTCTCTCCCACAACAACTCCGTGTCCATCTGTCAGTTGTTCTGCTCTCCCTCTGTGACTTTTCTCTTTTCTCGCTGCTGCACGCTCTTTGTGCGCCTCTGTTTCTACCCCTACGGCCATACAATACTTTTAATTAACTCATCGACCTCGTCAACATTTACTGCTGAATGAGACAGGCGGAGAGAGCGGGGGGGAGAAACGAGGGATGAGAATAGTAGATTACTAATTCCATCAAATGTCTTCTTGAGAAAGAGAAACAGAGAGAGAGAGAATCACTGTTAAAACATCAGCAGAAATTCATAGCTTTAGGATATGTGGCAGTCGGATATCTGCGCGATGATATTTAATCCTGATGTCTCCTGTGTCAACAAAAAGAAAGGAAGAATAAAAAAAAATACATTTAAATACAAGGTTTTGCATAATTTAAACCCTGCGGTGCTGCAGGTTGTTGCTCGCTCTTTTCTACCACTCCAGCCTCCACGAGCGCTGAGCTCCATTCATTTCTGTTTGATATGAAAATCAATTAGACTCTAATTGACTCTTGAAACCTCTATAGCAGCGAGCACCAAGTCAAAGGTAGACGATCAATACAGTAGGACATTACAGATTGAAGACTTGGATACAGTTGACACTTGAGTAATCAGAGTACTAGGTTGCATAAAGTCAAGAAAATAATAAAAGCGAACGTGACAAATGCATCCAAATATCTTTTTTTAGCTTTCCTTAAGTCGTTTTGCTGGTGTAAACATATTATCATAATACACTGAAATATTGTATAAGTACTGTGTGTTGATTTATTGACTTGAATTGCATATTCCACTTAAACCTACTCCTCTCTTTCTCTCTCATTGTGCAATTTCAGCGAAAGAAAGAGTCTAGTGGGGAAACATGTGCGGAGCAACAAGCAAGAACCCGGAGTGGGATTGAATCCCAGCAGGGGAAAAGTCAGTCTGAGATACAAAAAGGTGAACACAATAGCATATGAGTACGTGTGCACACATAAAAATTACATGAATCTCAAAAATAAAATTAGGTAGGTGTGGTTCCATGCAAACAACAATGGTTGGAGTGAGAGTAGTGGTGGAATCAACCAAGCGGACTTAAAGAGTAAACACAAAAACAACAAAACAAAAAGGGGGGAAAAAAACAAACAAAAACAAAGATGCTCATTTTTTCCTCTGCATATTTTTCACTTCGTTGATCAAGAAATTTTGCTGCTTCTCGTGCATGTGTGCGTGCTCACAAAAGTCTGAGAGAGGAATGGTCGATTTGCTAACTTTTCTCAAAATCTGTATTTTTTTTGTATGTGTGGGAGAAAGATACATGACCTGCGAGCATGTGTGTGTGTGTGTGTGTGTGTGTGTGTGTGTGTGTGTGTGTGTGTGTGTGTGTTTGTGAGTGTTCATGACATGTGTGTCCGTACTCCATCTCCTCCTCAGCGATGCTCCGCTTCCCTCCCAGCTGTCGTTTTCTCATCTCGGCTAGCATGGCCTGGATCTCCCCCTTCATCTCCTTCAGGCTTTTGTCCGGAGTTCCATCTCTGCGCGAGAGAGTCTGGTTCAGCTCGGCAGCCTTCAACTGGAGGTCTGGACACACAGAAAGGCTGCTGTGAGGATGCTACAGATGGACAGATTCAGTTCATGTTAGTGCAGTCGATCACTAAAAAAAAAAATAAAATAATAAAATTACACCCGCTTTAGTAAACTTTTTGACCACTCAGGGGTAGAAGAGCTTCAAACTTCACTTTTTTTTTTTTCCAAATCTCGATCTTTAACTGTCAGATAATTGACTTTCTTCCTCAGCTAGTCGCTACCTTTGTCCATCTGCTTGGTTTGTGCTGTGAAGGTAGTGTACAGTGTGATTTTGCAACATTTGTGCAGAGAGGAGCAAAATACAGATGCTCGAGGCAGAGCTCCAACGAAACGCTTGCTGGGTCAGAAGTCCAAATGAAAAAAAGGCAATGTCCACAAAAACAAACCAAATATTCAAAAACCACACAGGACTAAACATCAGGCTCTTGACACGGGGTATAAAGATGAATTAACAGTGAAACAAAGGAACACAGACTAAACACACAAGCGAGGGCTGGATAACAAGGCACAGGTGAAAACTAATCAGGGACAGGTGAAACTAATCAGTGCAGAACAGACAATTAAATCTGGTGGGAGACGCAACAAAGGCAGGAAGTGAAGCTGCGGACATGAGGAGCGGGGATTATTACAAAATAAAACAGGAAACGCTAAACAAGAAACCCAAATTAAAGACCGGGATTTGGCAGCAATTGGCTCCTGCAAGGGAGGGTTTAGAGTGAACCATCGAGTAAAACCACGACACCTAAAACAGTGAGCTCAAATTACACATACTGTACATGTATACATATAGTATAGTTATTTCTTTAATTGTTAATATAACAAGATTAAGAGTCTACGTCCATGCCAGTAGTTCTCAAATACTAATTTTAACAAAATAAAAGCAGTATAGTATTACATAATTATCTACACAAAGAAATCCTACACAGATATAGATATAGTGCGTACACACACACACACACACACCCACACCCACACCCACACCATTCAAAGCCAGTCATTTTTGGCAAACTTCATGTTTGCGCTGCTTTTATCAAATTAAAGGCAGTGAAATCTCAAACCAATCAATGATGAAACTGCACTAAAACACTCCAAAGCTCATTTAAATAATACTCAAACTGCTGGAATTTAATGAACAGTGTGTGTGTGCGTGTGTGTGCGTGTGCAAAAGCAGAACAGAAAATGGTAAAGAGTGTGTTGTGTGTTTGAGTAATGTGCAGCGACCCGTTTGTGTGTGTTACAGTGTCTACAGCGACGGCTTCTCTCTCATTTGAAATGTAAACGTGGTATGATTAAAGCCAGTTGGAACTTAAATAGTGTGTGTGTGTGTGTGTGTGTGTGTGTGTGTGTGTGTGTGTGTGTGTGTGTGTGTGTGTGTGTGTGTGTGTGTGTCTGTGTGTGTGTGTGTCTGTGTGTGTTTGTGTGTGTGTGTGGGTGGGCTTTGTGTGTGTTTGTGGCAATGCAGAGTTTACTCTTATTTCAAATGTAAACATGATGTGATTAGAGCCAAGACAGAACTAAAGCCATCATGCTAATGAACAGCTGTACTGCATGTGTGTGTGTGTGTGCGCTGCATCTGTATGCTTGTGCAGTGAGTGTGAGTGTGAGAGTGTGTGTGTGTGTCGCAGCCATATAATTACATAGTGGGATTTAAAAGCCAATTAAACACTTAAAACGTGGATGGAATCATATTATGGTATCTAGTAAACACGGGCACACACACTGAGGGAAGTGTGTACAGTACTTTCCTGCCTCATTATGCGTGTGCGCGTGTCGGCGTATGGTTGTGTGCGCGCGCAGAGTTCTATGAATGTGTGTACTTCTACGCCAGTGTTTGTGTATGTGGTGTGTGTGTGTGTGTGATAGCCACTAATTAAGCCTCTAATTGCTACTCTCAATCATCCAGTGAGCCACGACACACTCTCTTTTCCTCTCGCACGCGCGCACACACACACACAACCATAATCACACTGTGATTAGGCAGAGGGCCAGAGAGCTAGGAGCAACAACAAGGAGAGGACAGTTTCATCACAGACATCCGCACTGTATTGGTTTTGTAACTTTTCTTTTCATCCCACAAGCCTCTCACGATTTTCACTCTGCCTCCAGTTCTCTGCTTTTCCACGTCTCTCTATCCACCAATGAGAATTTAGCATCTGTCCATTTTTTTTTTTTTGCCCTTGCTGCACAGATTACAGCAGAACATAGCAAGAGAAACAGTTTTTGATGGAAGCCTGTTCTGTTTTAGAACAGATAATGTGCAATCAAAGTCATATACATACTTATGGTCTGGTGTGTGTTTAATATGGACGCCTGTCAGTCTGTCTACACTAAAAGATCTGTGTGAAACCGTCTTTATGTCTGAGAGTAAGCTTTGTAAATTTCAGTAATCTCTAAGTCTGTTTCCAACTTCAAATCAATTAACCCTCGTACAGTAAATACCAAACACCTCAGGCGTAATTAATATTTCCACCAACAACAACAGTCTGAGAGCAGCACCTATTGAAAGACTGGGTAAATGTAGAGGATAACACACTGGACAACAGGTTGTGCAATTAGACTTTTTCTTGGATGTTTTTGTACTAAAACAGAATTGATCAAACAAACAGTTTGTTGAGTTATGCTGTGATTTGTACAGTGAGTGGACGAATGCTACATTTTCAATCATAGAAAGATGTCAAACTTAGCAGACAACTGGACAGTTTGAACATCCACAACAGAACATGTGAGGAAGTGGATCTGGAGCGGAGACTGCTGTTTAAAAAGTCAAGAATACACTACTTTGTTTTTTACATGAAGTTTGGTGCCACTCCTGACCAAAGACGGCTTGAACAAGAGAACTGCACAACCCACAAAACATTATTTCCCATGTGGAAGTCCTCTGAGGGCCTGGGATTACTGCACAAAGCACTGAAGCTCCATTTAGACTCCAGTACTCTTCCTGACTGACATGTAACAGGAGGAAAAAAAAATCACAATCACAAGCTGGTCACACAGCCATTGATACGGGGGGAGGCTGAGGGAGGAGGCTCTGCAGCTGCACCGACAAAAAAAAAAAAAGATACTGAAGCTGATGTGAACGACTATCTGCTAGTTGCACATGCAGGGAGAGAGAGCGAGCAGAGTCTGTATGGAGTCAACCATCTGGAGTGTTAGCGCAAAGTTCTGCCTCTGAGAGAACGTTTGAAATCAGTGGGAACATCACATCCTGTGGACTGACACCCGATCTTTGTGATGTGTGGTTCAATAAAAAACATAAAAAGCATGAAGAAATTTCAAAATTCTCTAAATTTACAGGTTTTGTAAGTGTTTAACGTTTCCCTCACATTCATCAGGTGGACACAAACATCACTCTGATAAAACACTGAAGCCTGGCGGTATGCACACATGCTAAAATCTGTGTCAGAGCAAGTGTTTCCCACTACTCGACTGCGGCACTGCGTGTCTCTGTCGCCACACTAGTTAGAACACACTGAGTCTCTGCGCCCCATTATCTTGGTGGGTGACTCTTTATCACCACGGTTAGCGATGCTGCAGCCTGGCTGGATCCGTCTTTATTGTTCAGGGGGAAAAAGCTTTGCACCGGCAGCTTGGCACGGAGCGCCGGCAGCTGGCTGCCGGCCCATCAGCCATTGTGTTTAAGCTAAGTTCCATTAGTGGGCTAACAAGGAGGCAGAGAGATGTTCTGGTGGCTTCACTTCACGAAGGTGTCTCTCATTTAAAAATGTGAGCCTGACAGAACGGGATCTAGTGCTACAAAGTCTCTGCTGTCTGACTGAAACTAGTCTAAATAGTAATGACGCTTCTTATTGCAGCATTTCTTCTACATCCAATTTACATCCTACCTTTAAGTCTTTCTGAAATATGCCACATCTTTATTTAACTGCTGCTTTTTAATCAGTGTAATTATTCATTTCATTAGCCCTTTTTTCATCTTTCATATTATATATATATATATATATATATATATATATATATATATATATATATATATATATATATATATATATATATATCCCGTTCTCCTCTAATATAATAAGCTAAATTTCCCACAGGGATCCTTTACATTTAATACAATGTAATATAATGCCATGTACTCTAATGACGAATGAAACTGGTGGGATAGCAGACAGATAAATCCAGAAATCCCAGTTGACAGTGTATGGAGGCAGTTAATGGAAGCGAGGTGGTGTTGGTTTCTGCTACCTTTAGCTCCCAGCAGTGTATCCCTGATGAACTGCTCCAGGTCCTGGGTTCGTTTATGAATCCTGTCAGCATCATCCTCAACCTGCTCTCCGTCAGCAGACACCTTAGTGGCCTATACAAACAAACACACACACACATATATATAAAATAATAAACAAGTGTTGAATAAGTGAACACACTGACTTCTGTCTAACGAAGGAAGGGAGAAGACAGAGGGATGAGACCTTGAGGGTGTCTAAAGAATGACAGAAGATGATGGCGATACATACGCTCCAATCAATATTAGTGACGGTGTGTGGTTCAGTCTGTTTACCTTCTGTTTTTCCTTGTTCGTTGTGTTGTGTGCGCTCACATGCCACAACATACACAAACACAGAGAGGGATGAATTATTGACATAAAAAGAAAACACAAACTCACACATTAACCCTCACACACACACACACACACACACACACACACCACTAGCACGGGAGATGGATGAATCCTTGACAGACATGAAAACACTGAATCCAACACACACACACACACACACACACACACACACACACACACACACACACACACACACACACACACACACACACACACACACACACACACACACACACACACACACACACACACACACACACACACACACACACACAAAGAAAGAACAGGTAATTATTGTTGTGACCTGACAAGTCCATGCTATATCATTTTAGATGTGTGAGTGAGTATGCGTGTGCGTGTGTGTGTGATGGGTTGTGGGTGATAGCATTGCTGTCAACAAATGTCAAGGCCCTGGTTTCTAAAAGGATGTAGCTTGACAGCGAAAATGTGAATATTGTTTTTCTCCACTTGGCACTTGTGGAGCCCCTCAACTCGCCTTAGCAACATAACTGCAACTCCAAAGATTGTAAAGTAAAAACTAAAAGTTTAAATAGACATTTACTAAATATGTTTCATTTAAAAAAAAACATTGAAATTGTTGAAATACTTTCAAGCATGCATGGATTCCTAAATACCAGTCACAGGGCCAAGGGCCTAAGTGCTTTCATATTCTGTTATTATTTTATTAGACTGAAGGAATATGCGCCATAAAAGTGAAATGAAACATGCTACGGATTGACATTGAATTGTTAATCTCTGGAGTTTTCGACCACTACTTCTCATATCTCACCGACGGTTATTCTGCTGATTTATTGTTGGTGGCATAAACAAGTAAACAGATATTTAGCTTACGAGCATGAAAACTCTACAGGTGACGGCTTTATTTCCTAATCCCAAGGTCCTGTTATGAAGAGGATCAATATGCCAGAAAACTGTTCCGGACCTTTCATTAGATCAGTTATGCGCTTATGTTACATTTTGCTAAATTAATTTGTGTTTGATAAGATTACCACGCTACAAATGTGTGGCCATGTAGTGTTTGCATATTGCAAAAGGAACAGAGCGTTTCATTTCAGCCCGAGGCTCCTGACAGATTAACCCAGGTCTGGTGCCCCGGGGACAAGTTTTTCATAATTTGTCCATGATTAATTCTTCGGCAGATTAAACAATGCCAACGCATTTCATATTCTGTTTTCTTCTGCTGGTTAACTGATTACTCTGACAACATGTCGGAGTGTCTGAAGTAGTTTCTGTGCTGCTTTTATTGTCAGTCAGCATGCTGAAACTGGCCACCGGCACAATGGCTCCAATGCACAGCTTGCTAAGGAAGTTTGCGTCTTTGCTTTGTATATAAATGTTAAACTATGATCTCGGTCTGTATTTGCTCCATCTCGTTATGTTAGAGACGGACAGAAAAACACGGGTGGAAGAAAGATAAAGGGAGAGAAAAGAAGGCAGACAGCGACACAGACTACTAGAAAAACACGAGTGTCTGTACCCTGCTGTGCAGCTGGTCCATCTCAACGACCAGTGATCCCAGGTTGGAGTCGGCCAGCTGCAGTAATCTCTCTGGAGCTCTCTGAGGTGACAGCATGTGCTGCAGGAGAGAGAAACAGAGAGATGAAGGAATTACACAGAGAAATGTCTGACACATTGTGGCCCAGGGCTAGGCTTTTGAACTGCCTGACTCTGTGCTGTAGAGCTGAAAAGACGAGGATGAGCAAAGCAGAGCAGGAGGCAAAAAAAAAAAGATTCAAACAGAAAAACAAACCTGATAAAACTCAATATATTTTAATTGTGTCACAGCAAACAGTAATAACATAGTTCAACAGTGGGAACAAAGTTATGAGATGCTAATGAAACGGCGGCTCATAACTACTCACAATATAGTGGAAACCTGGTTAAATGTTAATCAGGTTTAACAGCTCAGTGTGCATCATGTTGTCGACGATGCAGAACAGAAATGGTGATTTGTATCGGAGGAGGAGGTAATTAAAGAAAAATGAAGATGTGATTCTGAAAACAAGCTCCATACAGTGAGTGGCAACTACCCGTGGCAACGAAACACACGAATAATGTAAAAGGCTACAGGAAAACATGGCAGTCTCCGCTGAAGAAGACCTGTGGTGTATTATCAGATTGTCAAGTGACACACTAATAAATAGGGATGTAACGATGCATCGTGACACGATTAAACATCGGTAAAATATGCGCGACATTTCGCAGCGGTTGACAGAAAAAATTAGTCGCGATTCTTCGCGAATGCGAGAGAAGTAGGATATGTTCTTTTTTTCTTTTTTTAAAAATTAGAATTAGGTCACGTCATCTAAAAAAAAAAGGCACTGGTTGGTGATTCATTTGTTCAACGTCAGACGTCACGTGACTTACGTCACTACGTAGGTACGGAGCACAGAGCGAAGGAAGACATGGCAACGGTACAAAATAGCTTTGAAACAGAGGACACACCAAGCAGTTTGAAATCACCTGTGTGGAGCATTTTGGATTCCCTATATACACAAATACACCCGTGAAAAATGGATAGACAAAACCAAAACGGCATGTAAATATTGCAAGAGACCATATAGCGGCAACACGAGCAACATGCAGCAGCATATCAGCCGCCAAAGTAATGTTACGCCACCTCATGATGACCATGTAAGTTGCCCCTTTTTATAAGAGAACACAAACACAAAAGAGTTTCTGTAAATTAAAAAAAAAAATCATAATTTGTCTGTAGCTCATTTAGATTAAAAAAAAAAAAGAATCGTGAAAAAATCGTATCGTGAACAAAAAATCGTGAACCGAATCGAGTCGTGAGTTGAGTGTATCGCTACATCTCTACTAATGAACTATTGACAACTAGTTCTACATATTATATTCCATTTCTGACATATTCTGTAAATAAAGTGCTACATCTGAAACACTGGAACTTTAATTTTATTGGAAGTATCAACATCTTTTCAAATTCAGACATGAGTTAAAAATAAATAAATAGAAAACATTGTTTTCAACCAGGCAGAAATCTGATGCAGAGATTTTACCTTGAGTTCCTCCGTCATGTTCTCGAAGCGGTACAACATCTTATACGGTGGTGGGAGGGGCGTGGTCAGAGTGACATCAGTGATGATGCGATACAGGCGGTCCATATCGCTGATCAGCAGACCCGAGCACTCATCATCACAGGCTGGAGGAACAGATAGAAAACACAGTGAGACTCAGCTAGTGTGTAATGAGGCCGACTCAATCAACGAGAGAGGTGTACAGATGTGTGTGTGTGTGTGTTTGATGAGAGGAAAATAAAGGAAATGTGTGTTTCTGTGCTTTATTCGCAAGCACACACACATCAGTGTGTGATCGCGGTGACTGCTTGTGTTTTTTGTGTTTAAGTGACTCTGGCATCAGAGAGACAGGCCTGCCGATGCATGAAATTCAGCACAGAGAGGCAAAAAAGCACCTATTACTGTACGAGCACACACTTCGGGCTAAAAACACACACACACTAAAAGCAAGCACACGCCAGGGAATTCACTCCACGACACGAGCATACGCATTTTCCTGTATCCTGTGTGTGTGAATTTCTCTTCTCTCTTATAGCCCGGGGCTGATTTATTGCAGAAATTAAAATTTCTGACAAGGGAAATCAAAGATGAATAAAATAAAATAAAAACAGTTTCTACTCTATCAATCTCTGACAAAACCAGAAACACACAAATACACTAAAGCATTAATGCAGGCACATGCATACACACAAACACACGGGTACAGTAAGTGTACAGTTTGTATGTGAGAGTGAATACCAGCTTGTCAAACCCGAGCCATTCAAGAAACCCAGTGACAAAGTATCCGCTGACTTCCACACAGCTTGAACCACGCGGCTACAAGGTGCGACTGCAGACAAAAAGCCTCACTTCCATCACTGTCTGCTCTTTGTGGCGCTGGTTGGTTTTCCCGTCTCTACAATGTTTTTACAATGTGGTTCTCAAATTAGCTTCTGTCTCCTTTTCTGAGGAGTTTACACAAGATTGAGACGACTTTGTGGAAGTTTGAGAAGATGTTTCACTTCACGGATTTGAGTTTTGAAGCCACACTTGTCACTGGACACTCTAATTCAACACCACAGACTTGTGGTCAGAGCTGTAACAAGTTAACCTGTGGTGCCGCCCAGAGAAGCGAGACGCCCCGCAAAGGTCTGAAGTAAACCCCAGTGGATGTTATATCTTAGGCTCGGCTTATCACACACTCATGCACAACATACAAGTTTAATAATACACACCTGTGTTCCGTATACAGTCACTTACAGCTGTTTAAAGTTTGGTTTAATCTTCAGGATCATCTAGGAAATAGTTTTTGAGTCCAGCTGCAGGCAGGGCTTCTCTCGTACTTTGTTGTTTGTTTTTGGCATCATGATTGTTTCTGTATCTTTTTATGTTTATTGTGATCCAACCTGCATCATGACAACATCATGAGTCCAGTAACTTTTGTCCAGGTTGGCTTGTCGACACAGTGTGTGGGAAAGTAAATCTGCCTTTAGGTTGTACTAAAGTGTAGCTTAGCTCGATCATATCTAGACATTATGCAGATACTAAACACAGCACGTGACTGGGAACATAACCTCTCAGGTGAATGACAGTACCCATGATAGTGCATCTTGAAATTTAGCTGTATTTTAATGCAAATGATGTTATTTGGTAGACGGAGAGAGCTACCTGAATATCTCTCATTCAACACCGCCGACTCTCAAACTGCTCGGTTGTGTCTAATAGAATGGGAGGAAGAGCAGAGGCGAAGCGCAGAGAGTGCAATCACTCCTCAACAGGTGAACAGCCGTCTGATGGCTCCACTCTATGTAAACCATCAGGACTTGTGATTATGTCTGGACGAAGAGGCAACCGGCGCGGAGTCAGGGTGCACTGCAGCCCATCGCGCTGCCAATTTATGAACACACGTTTTGTGTCTGAACACATAAAGACCCGAACAAGCAATTTCCTCTCTGACCTGACGGCGGCAATTTCACATCCGCCTCCGTCTTTCGACCTTTTTCTTCTATATTCTCTTACCTCTAGACATGCTAATGGCATCAAATTGGCCCCCGCCATTATGGTCATATTAAGTTTAAATTAGCTCCAAATGACACTGAAATTATTTTCTAAATGACTTGAATTAGACTTCTGCCACAATCCTCCCGTCGCCCTTGGCAACAGGAGGAAAGGGGGCTGCTCATTTGCATCTCCTCGCCAAAATAAAATAAAAGTCACAACATCAGGTGCCGGGGTGATGGGCCACGGGAGAAAATGGAAGACAATAGAAGAAAGAGAGAGGGTGGTCTGTAGGTTTACGTTAAATAAAGACTGAAATCATGATCCAGTGTAGTAAAGTTAAGTTCTTTGGTTCTTTTCCTGCATCTTCTGATGCTACTGTCAATTTAAATTATTGGCACTAAGACTCCTTATTCTTTAGACGCGTGTCCAGTAAAACCTGCAGCTGTTTTAATCCGCAGACACAGTGAATAAACAAAAACAGATTAAATAAAAGTGTTAGTCTTACAGATGATCCCAGCTGGTCCACACACATGCCTCTCCATGCACTGGTCACACGACGTCCCAGATGCCCCGACCCTGCAGCGGCATTGGCCTGTGACAGGGTCACATGGTCCAGGCAACGCCCCCCACGGGGAACACTTACACTCCTCGCAGCGGCCGCCTGGCATCCGCGGGTTACCATGGTAACCGGTAGAACACCTGGACGGGGAAAGAGTTTTTGAATGAAGCCTTTGCTGCTAAAACACTTGTCTTGGGAACATGATTCAATTGAAGTCTGTTAAAATGTCTTGATTAATTAATTCTAGGAATATCGTGTGTGTGTCTCACCTCTCACAGTATTTACCCTCATACCCCTCAGGACAGGCGGTGCATCGGTAGTCATTGATTCCCTCGTCTACACAGGTTGGACTGAAACTGGAACACAGAAAGAGATTCAGACAAATTTACATAAACATATCACAGAGAATCACAGCATGATGCTATGATGATAAACACAGAAACTTTACTTGTTCTCCGGGTTGGTGAGGGGACAGGCGCAGGGTTTACAGTCGTCATGGAAACCGCGGACCACACCGTAGAATCCCGGAGCGCAGCGTTCGCAGCGATCACCCTCCGTGTTGTCTTGACAGTTCTGCCCACGCCAAGACACACACATGGAATTAATGTTACACTCGTGAGGACACTGCAGCTTCTTGGGTTTAAATGTATGTAAACAGGAGAAACCTCTCGTCGGATTATTAGATATAAAAAGAGATGCGGCCAGCCACACCTGATGAAAATGTAGAAATACTGTTTTTGATGATGACCTTAAACTTGATGTGAACATTGAATCTATTGTACAATTGAGAATTCACCCTACTCCTCAAACTAAATTAATTTTCTGTCAGTCTCGTCATCCTCTGTCGTTTTTTATCAATCTTTTGAGAGTCTCTTGACATTTTCTGGTCATACAGTGAAGGACAGGAAAAGTCTGAGTGCTATTGTTTAAATCTTTTCTAAAGATCACTGCAGAGAAACAAAAAGATCTCAATTCTTTCTATGAACAACAAGTCCTCTGGATTCTGGATTCGAACTACTCAAAATCATTCATTCCCTGTCGGTGTATGATTTACCTGATCTTCTTTATTGGGCTTAGCAAGTTTATTTATCAAATGATTTATAGATTCTTCCACACGTAGCTCCGTTGTATCATCTACTTGTTTGTATCCACGGTGTGTTATTGTGTTTTGTGTAGCAGATAGAGGAGCTGTTGCGAACAAATTGCCCCCAGTGGGATTAATAAAGTTGCTTTGAATGTGACTGCCATTCATTCTCAGACCAAACCACATCACGACACCACAACCCTGATGTGTAGGTGTTAAATTCCCATCGTCCTCCAGCCGACTTCTTGCTGTGTGTGTGTGTGTGGCTGATTTTAAATGCAGAGCGTGATTATGTGAGCATAATGTAGGCAGCTTTAACACAGTTACAAAAAAAAACTTTGCTTATCCAGTAAGACTTTCTTTTTTAAAAAAAAAAAAACAAATTTTCAAATTAAATTAACAGCAGTTAAGCTTTTATCTGCATGTTGTATTTGAATATCGCCAGTGGAACAATGAAAAATTATTTCTGCATATTTCAGATCTTCTAATCAAAGATCGAGGGACAATATTAGACACCGTTGAGCTGTGTACAATCTCTTGTATGTGTCTACTTGTCTCGATTCGACAGTAGACGTCAGACGGGGGGGGTCACCCGTCATCCCCTCCTTGATTACTGACAAAATGGCACTGGGGAGGCTTGTTTTTATTTGGTGAGTAGTGATAATTATCCTGGCACCACTGGTTTGATTTACACCAGACATCAGATGAAGAGTCTAAAAAAAAATAATTAATGACACACTGCTATCATTACCCGCTGTCACATTCTCGGATAATAGTAGCACTTTTGATCAGTGTGTGTGTTTCGCTGTGAGGTGGCAGATTCAAAGTGTTTAACAACGTGCTGACAGGAAGGTAAATTCAGTTCAACTCATGTCTGAGAGTCTTTTTTCATACAGATGAAACACGGTCATCACGTGGCTTTTGTTGTCCAGGAAAAATTCGGATTGAGCAGTTACAGTCCTAACACGCGTTCACACATTCGGACAGTCACTGGGAGGGATGTGTGATTTGCAGCTTCTTCTGCGGAGCATCTCTGCCGGAGCAGTGGGGAAAGTCATTACTCATTTCTTTTCACCACCCACAGTTTTCTGAGGCATTCTAGGGGCCTTCACATGCACAGAAATATCTAGACTGGACTATTTTCTGATAGGAAATGTAGTCATCCACATGCGGCTAATGAATGCGTTTTTTTTTGGACCCGGTCCCACTCCACTGCATGATGAGGTGCTATGAGACCTGTGTGCATAGCAGCGGCCTGGCTAGCTGTGTGCTGACAGGTGCGATCTCACACGTCAAAGAGTTTAATAAGCTTCCTTCCTCAAGAGCCGGCCATCTAAAATACTCATTTACTTTGCAGGATTTCACTCACCTGTTGTTATGAGGAAAGCCACAGGGGTACACTGACACACACAGCCATGAATATATCCAAAATATTTTCATGTCTGGAGATGTTTGTGTTCATTTTCAGCTTATTTTTGGCTATGCTTATTATACAGCTTTAACACACACACACACAAACTTGTATTCTGGCAGATAATATGCCAAAATACTGTGTTTTTGTATAAACGCAGCCAATTTCCACAATAGGGACACACTGTACACACACACAAACACACACAATGTAAGCTATGTCACCTACTGTACGCAAACACAAAGCTCTACCCTCCTCATATCCCCCAGGGTTCTGTCTTATGTGTTCGTCTTGTTTGTTTGAAAATGGGAAACTTCAATCAGTGTAACAGGAAGTCGCCTCCTAACGAGGCAAGTCATTTCCATTAACTTCCTGTGTTCCTCGTTACCGCTAATCACCACAGAAACAAACTCGTTTAGCATTTTCAATTTAGCCGCTCGGTTAGAAAATGCTAATGACGCCGTTATGGAGAGCGAGATGGAAACGGGCGAAGGGGGGGAGGAAAGAAAAATGGCTGGGAGGCACAGAGAGAGAGAGAGAGAGAGAGCGACTGAAATCAAAACACAAGAAGACAGGGAGGGGGGAATTGGAAATTAGAAAAAAAAATAGAGAAATTAAGGTGAGGTTTGAACTGAAAATAAAAGACAGAGAGAAGACAAAGGATGAGTAAATACATAATTGAGGATGAGCGGGAAGAAAATTTAAGGGATGAGAATACGAAGAGAAGGAAGTAAGGAAGAAAGGAGAGAGGAGAGTAGGTGAATAGCTGAGAAAGAGAAAATAAAACAATAAAAAATAATTAGAAAGGAGAGAACACCGGAGGAGAGACGACGCAACGTTGCGATTTAAATTGGAGCAAGACTATTGTCAAGTGTAAAGGGAGCCAACGTTTGTCCATCATGACTGCACTGGTGCATGAAACTGAAACTGAAAGGACGTTTCTTTAAGAATTTTAACAACTGAGTCTGACTTTTTTTATTATTATAAGAAGAATACAATGTCCAATTAAGTAAGTGACACTTATATGAAAGTTGACATGGCACTCCACCAAAAGAATGAGGCTGCATTCGGATGTTTGGCGGTGTTATTGGTTTACAACTCCTCTTTCCAGAAAGGACAGTTGTAATATTGCTGCAGTTATTAAATGAAATAAAGTAATCGTCATATTTCATTATGTCCAAAAAATAAATTATATTTTTGTCCATTTTCTGCAAAGGGACTTGTGAAAAAGGAGCTTCCAGCATCTTTCAGAGTTTGTGGTATTCTAACCACATCGAGCCATGTAATT
This sequence comes from Collichthys lucidus, assembly GCA_004119915.2. Classification (NCBI taxonomy): domain Eukaryota; kingdom Metazoa; phylum Chordata; class Actinopteri; family Sciaenidae; genus Collichthys; species Collichthys lucidus. The sequence goes on along the minus strand of CM014086.1, from coordinate 31,856,061 downwards.
AAACGGCTCCTCATCAAATGACTCTCAGCTGAGTTCTCTCTATAAACAGTCGTGTTGCCTCAATCTGCCAGGGTGTCTGTACAGATCAAATCTCAGTGATGACCTGTGGGCGGCATGTGACCCGCTGCTCCCTGAGGGTCAAAGTCTTCAGATGGGGTGCATACTACAGAAATGACCAGATTGTGAAAAAGGCTGGAAGTGACTAACTGGTTACAGGATTCATCACACGGGTCACCAGTTGGATCTATAGAAGACACGCAGATACACGATCACAACAACCGCTTCACCCTCTGCATCAATCATTCATCAGCTCAGACTTGAATCCGCCTGTTGAATATATTTTCTGTTAATGCAGGTGAGATTTCTTTACAAATATATATCCTAAGATGACCTTCTCCCCTCGTTTCTAAAAGTAAGGATGTAGCTTTGGGTCAGATCCAGGGGAGAGGAAATTACACGAAATATGAAAAAGCCTGGGGTCGTTAATTATTGCACAGCTAATTACGGCGGCTGACATTCCTCTCGACACACACATACACACACACTTCATTCTCTCTCTCTTCTCCAAAAGCTACCTGGCATATGGCTGTATGAGGGTCTCCAGCGGCAGCACACACACACACACACACACACACACACACACACACACACACACACTCATTTACCTGGCATATGGATGTCTCAGGGTCACAGGTGGAAGAGTGCCCACTGCATTGGCACTGAACACAGCTGCCCATACCGGCAGCAGTGGGCACCCTGGACGCTGGAGCAGATGCCAGGGTGCCGGCGCGAAGGCGGTAGAATCCAGCAGCACACTCCTGCACACATGGACGGACAGACAGACAGACAGACAGACAGACAGACAGACAGACAGACAGACAGACAGACAGACAGACAGACAGAGAATAAGACAGATAATAAAAGCAGTGATTTAGCAAAGGTGAAAGACATAAAGACGAGATTGAGGTCCTGACAGCATTTGTTATTTGTTCCCACACTATGCGTGATACTGAAACACACACACACACACACACACACACACACACACACACACACACACACACACACACACACACACACACACACACACACACACACACACACACACACACACACACACACACACACACACACAACTATACGCATGGACCCACATAATTATCCCTAATTGTTATTTCTCTGGGCAACTGTTGACCACTCTCTCTCTCTCTCGTTCACACACTCACACACACACAATTAAGAGTTATTCCCTTCAGTAACTTTTGAACACACACGCGCGCACACACCCTTACATACCCCCTCGCCGCACACACGCAGACCAGCAAGGTAACTCTCTCTCCCTCTCTCTCCTGTTCAGTAATAATTAATGGAGTCCATTTAAAGAGCCATCTGTTCCCTCTGCTAGCGCTAAACGCCCGTTTAAAAATACTTTATTAACAACGACGGCAGCTACAAATAGAATGCCCATCTGTCAGCCGAGCCCTCCACGACCTGAACATTTCAGGTTTAGCTACCGTTTGCTTTTTGGCTTCCATTTGGCACTTTTTCAACAGTATCTGTAGCTTCTAAATTATGTACACAGATTTTTTATTTTTTTTTGCAAGGCAATCTAGATGGCCGCTCCTCGGCACTCAAAGTAGCAGGCGACAAAGTGAAACAGAGGTTGAAAAATATAGTTAAAAGTTTGCTGGCAACTCGTGTATTCCACTGAGATTAACGCAATAATACCTAAATGACTCTCTCAGGCGCCGCCATCCAACAAGAATTGCCCCCAGAACTGTTTGCCTCCGTGTATCATAAGCTGTCTCTACCAAATCCTCATTAAACTAAAGATTGAGTCACCGCACTATGCTTTCTGTGGCTTAAGAGAAGGAGCCGGACGCAGCTGAAAGTCAATTGCTTTGACAAAATCACAGCTGAGTGAAGAGACGCTCAGTGAGGCTTAATCCCGGCTAAGCAAAGCAGGAAAAAAAAGGGGAAGTGAAAGGGGACACAGAGGCTTAAAACTCTGAAGTAAATGTAAATTGGAAACTTGTGAGATACTATTGAAGGCAGAGTGTGTGACCTCCGTGTTTACATTCTGTCCGTGTGACGGCGGCAGACAAAGAGCGTCCATCCCTCGGAGCGCCGACAGAGTTCAGCTCGCTCTGTGAATTAATGTTTGTGGTGTTAGAATCAAAACGTTGGTTTTGAGGTTGCGCATGGCGTGTCAATATTAATCCGGGTCATTTTGTTTGTGGAATATTTTCAATGTAATGTACTACTTGTATGAATATCGAAGACGTTACGACGAGAAAACAAAAACACATGTTCATGATGTAGTCTGCCTTTGGCTGTTTTTTTAATCACACTAATTATTACAAACTAAGTCAGTTACATGAACTTAAGTGCTGCATTTTTATGTTGATCTTCTTGATCTACTTGTCTTGAAGTTTCTACCGACATATTATTTGTTTTTAACATAATTTTCGACCATCCATCCATCCATCCATCCATTCATCCATCCATCCATCCATCCATCCATCCATTCATCCATCCATCCACCCACCCATCCATCCACCCATCTATTTGTCCATCCATCCACCCACCCATCCATCCACCCATCTATTTGTCCATCCATCCATCCATCCATCCATCCATCCATCCATCCATCCATCCATCCATCCATCCATCCATCCATCCATCCATCCAACCACCCACCCACCCATCCACCCATCCACCCACCCATCTTCTGTAAATCCCAATCCCAGCTGACATTGGGCGAGACATCGTGTATACCCTGGACAAGTCGCCATAAAGACATACAACAATTTACTTGCATTTAGTCACCAATTAACCTGCGTGTCTTTGGACTGTGGGAGAAGCAGGAGTACCTTGAGATGAATAGGGAACATGGCACAAAGGGAAAACATGCAAACTCTACTGTGGCTCAGAGGCAGAGCGGGTCGTCCACTAATCGATCCCCGGACTGCATGTCGAAGTGTCCTTGGGTAGGATACCGAACCCCAAATTGCTCCGGAAGGCTGTGCCATCGGCGTATAAATGCCTAGCTCCTAAAACTGATGAGCACTTTAGTAGCCACTGCCGTCAGTGGTCCAAAGACTAGAAAAGTGCTATATAAGTACAGTCCATTTACCATTTACAGAAAGAGCCGGGGCTTCAGAGCGCACTGACATGTTTTTTTCTCAACTGTAAAATGTTCTGCTCGTTCTGTTTAAAGTCACTTTTCTTTCAATGACTGTAGACACATTTCTCTAAAACCACGAACAAAAGATTCAGAGAAACTTTAGTACAGTCACTTGTGCATGCTGTGAAAGTACGTACCTGCTGACTGCCACAACAACTGATTACCTGTATCAAAGTTTCCAGAAACACCTTTCGGAAAAGTTACCGTGTGTGTGTACTCGTGTGTAGTCGTGAGCTCACCTCACAGGAGAGTCCAGAGTATCCGACTGGACAATCGCACTTTTCTATCTGATGTGCATTCTCGCTCTCTTTGGTTGGTGTGCCTTCCTCGGCCACTGTGAGACTGATTTCTGAAATACTGGGAGATAGATAAGTCAATGTATCACATACGACATCCAGAGTGAACTATGATCATAATTTGCAGCAGGCTATAATGTTTCAGCTGTGGCAATGATATCTAATAAAGATTATACAGCATGAGATACAAATGCAAATGGAGGTTTTCCCACTGGTTATCCGTTATTCAGCTATCAAACTGCATATTTAATGTTGGACCACACTGTGTGGGGGTGCAGGCCACTGTGTGTGTGTGTGCGTGTGTGTGTGTGTGTGTGTGTGTGTGTGTGTGTGTGTGTGTGTGTGTGTGTGTGTGTGTGTGTGTGTTTTACCGGCTGTGTCTCATCAAGTTTCCATGTGATGCCTTAATTAGGATGTAGTCCACATAGAACAAAATGTCCATGAAGTCCTCTCGAGTCATGGACCGACCATCTGCGTACTTCCACTCATGCTGTACACACACACACGCACACAAACACTAAATACACTGACAAATCAATTTTACGACTGCAGTCTATTACCGATGTAATAAACCGAGCCTGTTTGTATTGACAGAAAGAGCTCGCCAAAAATAAGTACAATCTAGATTTGTTGCTATCGAACAGAGGTTATTTCTGAGAGTCATAACACAAATATTTCTTCCATTAATTTTTCTCAATATCCCACTTTCATCCAAAAGCCTCACTGCACCTCTGTCATGTCGATCTCGTGGCGGGTGAGCTGACCGATCTGGAGTCCCGGGATGTGGCGCGTTATCAAGACATTGCGGTTAGGACCCCCCTTGATGATGACCTGAGGCTCATAGGAGGAAGGACCGGTTTCATCTCTGGCCTCGTAGTACACTGCGTATTTCAACTGGCCACCATAGGCTGTGATCTAAAGAAAGACGTAAAAGAATTGGTTACCGAGGATGTACTGATTTCACAACTACCATTTACTTTCTGGATCCGGTTAAAGAATTAAAAAATGCTGCAGAAAACTGTATTTCTTAGTCGACTAAAAGTGGACACGTCACAAAAAAATATATATATGTCAAATTAACACAATCAATCAGAGAAGGGAGAGCTCCTACCATAGAGCCGCTGAACTGCTCGGGCAGTTTCCAGTAGTACGGTTCAGAGAGAGTTGAGGCGATCAGCTCGGAGTGAGCCAGGATCTCGGGGTGCTGGAAGCTCACTCCTCTCCTCGTCTCCATGGTGTTGGATTTGTCCACCAGGGGGAGCACCGTCTGCTCCGGTTTCAGCGTTAACTAGGACACAAAACAGTCAGGACAATATTGATGTGATGGTGTGTTGATCCCAAAAAACCGAACAGACACTTTCTTGGAATCTGTTCGTACTGTATATAAGTACTACGATGAGTTTAAATGGCGTCCTGATGAAGCTGAGTCAAACAACGCTCCACCCTGGTCATTTTCTAACTTTCACATTTTGTTACAGACAATCTTTCATCTCTCATCTATGGGCGCAGAAGGATTGAGGAATATCCTGAATAATAAGGATTTGATTGGAACATGACCAGATGCCTTCTCGTCTCCAAATACTGTCAAGTCACATGTTTTACAAAAAAAAACATCTGTCATGAAAAATATAGTATAGCACAGAAATTCTTGTCATTTCAAGTCTGAGGATAATCATCTGCTATTAAACACTGGATGATCTTTACTCTTCAGCTCAGTATGATGGCATTTAGTAGCGATCCTGCTGCTGGAGTCACAGCGTGTCTTGTGTAACCAAACACCTTCACTCCCTCGGCTTTAGTCCTGAACAGCTTAACGTGTGATTATGCATGTACCTGCACAAATGTGTGACATTTCAGATATGGTATTAAAAAAAAGGCGTGAACAAAATAAATCAGCTTTTTTTATTCTTTTTGCAGCACAGAGTGACCTTCCTGCTATCTATTACTTAAAGCTCAGACTGTAGTGGAACCTTGTTTCAATAAGAGGACCCAGGTCAAGCTGGTAATAAGACGATCGCCGTGCCAACGCTTTCTAAAGTTGACACGGTTTGGATTTCTCTAATAGGTAACGCTGACGTTTGCTGCTTTTTTTCAGTTGCTTATTGATTATTTTCCGTATTAATGGTCAAAGTCGGTTCACGTTAACGTCTTTGCATTCGTAATATAACTTCAATCTGATGGTGTGTCTCTCTCTCTCTCTCTTCCTCTCTGCTCTGTCAATCACATTTCGAGTTATCACTCAGGCAGCCTGGAGGAAAATCCAGCCCTTTCTTTCTCATTCTCCACCGTCTCCTGCTTAATGTGTTGATATTTCAATATGATTTGAATGATATCAGGGTTTATTATTGACTGTGAGGGTTTGTGGCTGAGTGGACCAATTTAAAAATAGATTCATCTGCTCGCGTCTGGATCTTTCTCCTCTGCCTGTCGCTGTAGTCCAGCGGCGCTGATATGCTGATATTGTGTGAAAAAAAATAAATATCTGAGGCATTATGGAAGAGCGCTTTGCGGTTGAGTGGACAGAATCTGAAATCTATAAAGTAACTATGGCTCGAGACACGAGGCAGTTGCACGTGCTGTGGGAAGTTGCCAATTTCTGTCTCTTAAAAATCTATTTAATTCTGAACATTTATACACTGTAGCTAGTTTCTTCATTGCAATCTATTTAATAGAAACCCTAACCGGAACAAAGTCAGAAAAGGATGAGTACATGTGAGCTTTATCAATAAAAATAATAATTAACTACTACAACTTGGTTATACTGAGATATGGAAATGAGGCATGGGGGATATTTTCACTTTATATGTATGAGATGCACCTGGAGAGGAAGAAAATCCTTGTAGCTTGTTAGTGTACAGAGTGAGAAATGATGGATTAATGGATTGATGGATGGATGAAGCCTCTCGCCACACTGGCTGGCTTCATCTATCTGATGAAGTTACAGATTTCTAAGATTTAGAAATGGGTGCCTGTTATGTAAATGCTTTTTATTTTTATTTATGCCATTCAGACAAAACTTTAAAGGAAACAACTGCAATGCACAATTTTGCACCTGGTTGGTGAGCGGGAGCAGTGACAGCAACACATTACATAACACATCACATACCCAGATTGCAACTAGTTGGATTTTTATAAAGTCTGAAAGCAAAAAAAAATACATGAAACATTTTTTTTAATGCAAATCAGATTCGAAGGTTGTTTGAAAACATATTTCTACAGACGTGACTCAGTCCAAAAGATCTGACCACTCAGATCGGATTTGTCATTTGTCAGGGTTCCCACACCTTTTTCATGAACAAATTCAAGCACTTTTCAAGCACCTTCAAGCACCAGTTTTTCCATTTTTTCCAGCATCTTTAAATAGGTAGCCTAGTTGTGTTTGCCATGATGGTCATGGGAAGCGCAGCGGTGCCACTGTATGTCATAATAATATGGGTCTAATTAGCATTATTTCATATGGTGGTAGATTGACTGTTTTGATTTTTAACTAATTGTGAAATTTCAAGCATTTTCAAGCACTTCACAAAAAAATCAAGCATTTTCACAACCTTGAAAACACTGAATTGAAATTCAAGCATTTTCAAGGAATTCAAGCACCCGTGGGAACCCTGCATTTGTGGTTGCTTGAAACGTAACACGCATCCAGGAGTGGTGGAGTCCGTCAGAGCAGATTCTCTGCTGCTCATGTATGGATTTATAGAAGCTCTTGTAATACGTCCATGCTGCTGCTACGGAGTGCGATTGTTTGGAGGGTGAGCTAATAGATAAACACGTCTCACGCTTCTGCATCGGAAAGCTGGTTTGTGTTATTGACTGCACGGCGACTCGTGTAGGCAGGTTAGTCTGAACACCAATCTGATCTGATCACCTGCCAATAAGACTGCACGCAGTCTGATCTGAGAAACAAATCTGATTCACCTGCAGCTGTTAATTCACTATTTGTATTTATTTCTACAGCTAGTACCCATCACTCACCTCTGTCCTTTATCTCTCAGCTCAGCACTGTGCGACTGCTGAAATCACCAGTTAATTATCTAATACGAAAATACCAACATTTGCCCGGGGGCAAAACATTTCTCTTCTTCAAGAGTCGAGTCCTCTTCATATCATATCAGAGCCTGCATCTTATCTCGGTTCTTTATATATTTCCCTGTATTATATTAGTGCAGATCTTCACAGCAATATTTAACAACCAGTAAATAGTCATTTAATCACACACACACACACACACACACACACACACACACACACACACACACACACACACACACACACACACACACACACACACACACACACACACACACACACACACACACACACACACACACACTGTTCTCCCATCAGAGATAAATACCACAAAAAATGCTGTGTGTGTGCCTCTTCCCTAACCTCTGTGTAATCCCATGTAGTGTAAGTTTGTGTATGTATGTGTACTGTGTATAGTGGCTTGGTGTGTGTATGGCGTCGAGACATAGCGTGTGTGTGTGTGTGTGTGTGTGTGTGTGTGTGTGTGTCCCACTCCACTCAGTGTAATCTCACGATTCAGTGGTTCAGAGAAAATCTCCCTCTTTCCAATAAACTCTATTTTTTCTGTCTGTCTCTGTCTCTCTCTGTCCAGCTCTCCTCCTCCTCCTCCCTCCCTCCCTCTCCGTCAACAATAAATGAAGTGAATGTTTGTCGTTCAAATGAAGCCTCTCGCCACACTCCGTCAGGAAAAAAAAACTATGGTTGCCACGGTAACGCTAGTTTATCGCAGATGGCAACCGTTTCTGAGACGAAGGGACCTTTTATTAAAAATGGGCTGCCGTGCTCTGCGATCGATTGCTAAGCTGCCGGGCTGACTGTTTGAAGGTGTCTGATACACTTAAATACCTCTGTCTTTGACTTACAGCTGGTGTCCACTCTCGTTATTCGTTCGTTTCGTATTGAGCCATCGATACACAGGCCAAGCTAGCCGAAATCTAAAGCCTGGCTTCCACACTTTTCTACAACGACTCTGTCAGCTTTTGTCACCTCTGACCAACAAGAAAAGTAGTAGCAGTTTACCAGACAGCATGACTGCGTAGATCACAATGCCGCTCTATCTTTCTTCTTCGGTCCAGATTGAAATATCTCAAACAACCACTGCATGATTTGCCACGAAATGAAACATTTATAAGTTCCTGCAGGATGATGCCTACTGACTTTGATGGACCACCCTTACCCAGAGAAATATCTCAATATCTATTGGATGAATTGGCACAATATTCTAAAGGCATTTGTGGTTGTAAGTGAAATGTCTCCCATGGCAATAGGGCTGCCGCTTATGTTCAACATTTGTTTGAACGTGGTGTAATCGAATATTCAAACTTTCATGACCTGTTTACATTAAAATGTATTCAGCTTATAAGCACAGCAGAAGTTTTCCTTGTGATCCAGCAGACAGGGCTCCACTTATCTATCGCATGCTCTCCTGACTTATCAGCCAACTGGGTCACCAGTAAGCGAAGCCACCCTGATCTGACTACCAGCACGTTCTCTTTTGGTTCTACATCGTGGATGACAGAGTTGTTTGTCGACACACTACAGTAAAGCCTGGATTTATTTCTCTAGGGGAGGTGGGTAATTTTTCACCCCAACCTCAGTGATAATTACAATTATCTACTGTTTTTCAGCAGAGTGCGTGGTCCTCCTGTAATTTAAAGCCTGTCCAGAGCAGCAACCTTGTATTTTAAAGTGGCTCTCTGCGTTTGTTACACAAGAGAGCAGCTTATTCTTATGCAGCATATAGGCCTGTTTGAGAACTAATGTGAATATGAAACCATGAGGACAGCTGGCCCGCTGTAATGTCAGCACTCCAACATTACTGGTCTCTTTTGAGCCACATTTTTAATCTACATTTGTTTACATCTTGCCAAATTGGCCACATTAAAAGTGTGCTGAATTAGCTGTTGGCAGTTCCTGTTTGCAGTGTACCCATGGATGTACAGCACAGACGACTATCACTGGAGCGATTTGATCCTGAAGACAGAGAGACTTCTCGGGAAAGTTCAGGCAAGATTTCTAAACAGCTTCTTTGACATTTTGGACAATAATACAGAAGAGAATGTGTTTCCTACTGTAACCTTCCTCGAGGCAGAAATGACACAGAAAGCAACATTTCTCATTACTGAGAGTTTCTCCGGTATCTATGATCTATAGAAATCATCACATAATGTAGCCAATACACACATACAATGCATACAAACGGCTGTTTGAATGATAAAACCATGTTTGAATCCAGCCTTGAATGATATATTCTATAATAAACATCTCAAGAGTGTGTATCTTCTATCATCTGTCTTCCCACCTTCTTTATTTTTCTATATTTCTAACTAACAATCTTACTTCAGTAGCATCTTTATTTTCTACAGGGCCAAAAAAAATCAAGTCAAATTAGATTCATTAGACTTTAAATATTTGAAAATACATAGATAATGATTAATGAAGAACATGAAGCTTACAACATTGACATAATGCAGAGTCAGTTGTAGGCAGCCAGCTGTCAAATGTGTCGCCTCAGCAAGGAAGTTGGCTCAGACGGCGTGTACGGACAAACTATACAGACCGCGGACTGCTCTTTAGGGTTACTGGTGACATCATCAGTGGTTTGGGACGATGAAAGACGGAGCAACATTTCATTTGTCACTTTAGTTAATCAATATATTTAACGGCCAAACACTCACACCTGCCTCTGTTAAACAACAAACAGTGAAAGGAACATATACAGTAAAACAATTTAAGATATTTCTACTCACCCACATCCTGATGAGCCCCTGTGCCTCTGTGCAGTACTGCGTCAGTCCGTAACAGTAACACCTGCTGCAGCCCAGCGGGTTTCGCACCGACAACCCAAAGGTTTCCGGCTTACAGCGGTCACAGTTGTCTCCTTCCACGTTTGTCTTGAATAACAAACAGAAGGAGACACACACACACACACACACACACACACACACACACACACACACACACACACACACACACACACACACACACACACACACACACACACACACACACACACACACACACACACACACACAGGTGAGTAAGCTTATGTAACATCTTAGTAACAAAACTGTTTTAGTAGACACACGGTAAAGAAATAAAGTCATGTGACGACTTTGAAAGCAGCTAAATCGACCCGGTTATGAGAAACACAATGTAACTTTTTACGTTAATAAAGTGATACTTCTGATAGTGATAGGCTGCACTGAGACATCACGTATTTTAGCGATTAAAATATACACAGAAAATGCATTTTCTTTCACTGGGCTAGAAATAAACATCTCTCGCTGCGCTGAATTGTTTACATTTGGAGTAAATAAGCAGAAAGCTGACTGGTCTAAAACGGGATTGTGGACAGGTCTGTGTATTAGGCCTTCTCTCTGCTAAGAAAAGGCTTACAGCGCTGTCAACGAAACATCATCCAATTAACGCTGAGTTCTGTCAGAAAGTCCTGCGGGTTAGTGAGAAAGGATCTAGAACAACAGAGGAATGTGAAGGTAGAGTGAAGAAACTTGGAAACATCAACTTTAGTGCTCTTTATTAGTAGCGTTTGTTTCATCAGGAGAAGATTGTTGCTTCATTCAGCTAATTGATTTGTTTTAAATCAATAAAAAAAATAAAACAGGTCAAAGAAAGTTACCGAACAGAGAAATCCTCACATTTGAGAAGGTGGAATTGGTGACTTGTAGGATTCTGTTTGTTAGATTACTCAAATATCAGAATACCAGCACGAGTTATTACATGATACATGATACTTGTATGTTATGATCTAAAACACTGAGGATGCATTTTGATCTCGGGCATCTTGAATGTCGCATCTTTGATTTTAGTGATATCTGATGCTGCTAAAGCCACGAGAAAACGCAGGTACATCACATATTTACATAGATTGAGAGCTACAGACAGACAGACAAACAGACAGACAGACAGACAGACAGACAGACAGACAGACAGACAGACAGACAGACAGACAGACAGACAACCAGCATAACATGTTACAGACAGCAGATATGACAGAGAGACAGGTGAATGATTTGAGTGACAGGCAGTCAACCTCCTACTCGTTCAAAGTGGGGATGACACCCGGTGATCTGAAGCCTCATTACAGACCGTGAATCCTGGGTGTGTGTGTGTGTGTGTGTATGTGTGTATGTGTGTGTGTACGTTTGCCCCCAACATTTTGTTTTAGCGTTCTCCGGTCGAGGTGGGATAACGTGCTCAGCAGTGACAGCAGGGTGTCTACGGTCTGGGTGTGTCATACACTGAATATGTGCACGTGTTCACGCGTGCACGTGCACGAGTGCGAGCTGTGACAGCAAGCTGTCGATGAGAGAGGTGTGTGTGATCAGCTTGTCGGAGGGATCCTCACAAAGGTGTGAAATACATCTGCTTTGAATGTGTTTCCATGGGTGAGTGTGTGAATTTGTTTGTGTATGTGTGCGTCTGTGTCACTATGACACAGATAATGTGGCAATTATGCATTTAACTTATTTATAGACAACACAGAAGAAAAAGCACAATATGTGGATTTATTTAAGTATGTACAGCATGTATTTACTCATCTGTCTACCTATGTGTGTACCAGCATGTGGAGGCCGCCACGCAGAGATGTCTGTCTTATATTTACTGAAATATTTACACACTAACACAAATATAATATAAAAAAGATACACTTTCAGAGAAACCGTGAGCATTTACATTGATCTAAACTAACATCTCCTGCTAGGATTCGCAACCACAGATAGTACAGACTTAATGAAAATCACAGTTGCTCGGCTGAACGTCAGCAAACATTGTATTGTATTGTAAAGTGAGATAAACTCAGTAAATCTGGAAAACATCCACTGAGCCTGATCAGATCCTGTATGTGTTGTATCAATCAGCAAATGATGTAGTGTTCAGATGATGATGTGACTTTTTAAACTAGTTCTGCAGAAATGTTCAAAATGTTTTCAGCCCAACTTCCTTCTTTTTTCTAGTTGGAAACAAAAGCGAATGACAGCCCAGAGTTTCTTCATATGCAAGAGTGATTCATGTTGAAGCAGAGACCTGTCATTAATCTAGTGAAAATTCACTTTGTAAATAAAGCTGACAGGCAGAAAAGTGAATAAATAAAGGTGTGCATTGTTGCGAGTGTATGCCGTACCTTGCAGCTGCACTTTCCAGTTCGGTCTGCGCAGGCACACACTTGTCTCTCCAGGTCGCAGGTCTGGCTGTCCGATCCCGAGATGCTACACTCGCACTGGGTGCACTGTGGGGGAGAAATGTGGAGGCAGACGACGCCAAGCTTTGGTTATCGACAATGTAACAGGCTGCAGAGAGGAGCCAGCAGAGTGTGTCCTGGCTTTATGCTTCACTAAACCATTAAACTTGAAAATGAAAATGTTGCCATTATTCTCTCGCTCCCACATCAGCGGAAATATCGCTGAAGTTCAGACAAACAAAGTTGTCCAGTTTTCTGAACTGAGTTCCAAAATAACCTTGAAATTTCTCTGACTTCACACACAGGAGAGCTGTTTTTTAATTCAGTTTCCAAACCATTTCTCTTCACAATCAAGCAAAAAAATTAAATAGGATATTTGATTGTGATTGTACGAACGTTCGTTTTGAAGTCTAATTAAAAGAAAACCTGCTGCCTTCAAACTGAGAAGACAAATCACACTGACGGCCTTGGAAAATACAAGGGTAAATAATGTCACTACTCTGAGTTATCCCAGTTTCCTGCAGTCTCTATCTGGCAGATATATTATTTATATTTTATGTACGCCATGTTGTTCATCTACAAGTGAGGAACCTCAGTTTACAGATATAAATATATATATATTTTTTTGCATGCAGATGGTGTGATGACACGATTAGGCCGTGGACGCATCCTTTTATGAAGTCTTTTTATGCTTTATAAAATCCACAATAACAGCGTTCTCATGTCTATGAAAGTCTCTCTCCCTTGTCCTAGTAGAGTCACACAGACTCTAAACCACCCGATCAGATTCTCTCCGGTGCCTCCTCTCTTATCGCAATAACAATAAAAAGCACACTTTACGACAATAATAGTAATATTAGCGGCGTCGATATGGATCATTCACCTGGGGGAAGTCTCTGTATCCAATCTGGCACTCATTGCATTTCTCTCCTCTGAAGGAGTCCTGGCAGAAGCAGCAGCCGGTGTTGACGTTGCACTGCTGGGTCACTGAGCCGATCACGCTGCAGCCACACTCCTGCAAACACAGACATGAAGACGGAGGTTACGCTTGTTGCTGTTATTGGTCTAAATGCTTTATTCAGACTATGCTACTCATGCTATGTTTCAGCTTCCAAGCTGCAGAATGGAACATATTTGTTACTGTAAGTGTGATTCAATAAAGAGCCAACAACAGTCTTTCACCATTTATGTGTTGATTGTCAGTAATATTTTATTTCTTGATGTTTGTTTTTGGAGTTGAAAATTGATTTTTTTTTCAGGTCTTTATCTCAGTGTGCAGGATTTAGTGGTGGAGTTGCTGAATGCGACCGCTTTGCCTCACCGTTGCCTTCCTAGTGTCGTATATTCGGTGGTAATACAGTTAAAGATGTTTGAAGAGAAACTCCGCCGACACTGTCTTAGTCGTATAACAAGTTTATTACAACAAGTTCAGCATCGTAACAATTAAAATGTACTTGGAGAGCTCCTGGCCGAATGATGAGAGACTCTCTCGATCCATGCAGGACAAACCCTTATATAGCCCCAAACCATACCTATGGCCTGACTCCTTATCAATCCATATGAAAAAGTCTTTGTTCTAACTAAACATCTGGCAGTGGCTCTCCTCGTCCCAATAACCTCTGACCTAGGAATGGTCAAGGTAACATCCCATGACTAAACAAATATCTTCAAATAAACCACATGTCTACAACAGCATCAGCATCTGTATGTGACTATGCATCTATGTGCAGACACCTCACTAGAAAGAGAAACTACAGTAGCTGGACAAGGTGAAAAATGCAACAGGCCTCATCTACATTCAGTGTTCGGCCAGCAACAAAAACAGCCGATTATACGCTAAAGAAAACATTATATTCAGTTTCTTCCCTTTTCTGTATATAGCGCCCCCCTGAATCTTACACATCTTTTATAAATGAAACATCTCACACTGAAGATGTGTGTATCTGTTTTGCTCGGGTCTAGTTTGTTACCTGTTCAGTTGCGCTTCACTAACTGCTCTGTCCTGTATCTGCTTTGCTGCGTTTTACTTTGGTACATTTCGTTTGCTCGGTACCACTTCCCCCTGATGTACTCCTCTGGCTCAATCCGTTGTTAAACCGAGACATACAGTACTTTCATGTTCACGCCTCTAATTGCTAATAGTGTACTGCTTCTTCTAATAGTTTACTGTTATTGCTGCCTCGCGGCTCCTTTGGTGAGATGGTTTCGGTGCGAGACAATTGCTTTTTTAAACACTTTGAACAAAGTCGTGTTACGAAAGCGAGAGAAGGAGAGGAGATGGGGATGATAGTCACAGAAATAAAAAGGTGATAAAGAGGAGGGAATACAAAGAGAAGGCTGTGCAAACAGAGATAATAAAAGAACGTATGGGTGGAAACAGAGCGCACAGAAACGAACGAAGAGAGGACGAGACAGTGAGAGCAGGTGAAATGAAGCTATAAAAGAAAATCAGAAAACTGTGACTAAAACTTAAATACTGCTGATTTTATGATTTGTGTTTACTTTGCAATAACAAATTACAGTAGGCACATGTGCAGTAAGCTTTTGTCTTCAATAGAGTTGCACGATACCCACGGTATACCCGGTACCCCGCGGTACCAAATCATACCCGTCGCTACTATACTAGAAATTTTACATGACGGTACTACCGTGGATTACTATACTACCGGTGCCAGTCTCCGCTACATAGCGGGGGCCTCTGCCCTCCTCCCGGCTTCTCACTGCATGCTACTCACTCGTAAAAAAAAACATGGCATGCGCTGCAACCGAACTACACAGCTGCTGAATGATTGGCTGTTTGCCTGTTACTGGTGACGTCCAGGGATGTGATAGGCTGTTGCACGCTGGGTCCGCCCGTCTGTTAGCTGATTGGCTGTTCGCGTGTTTCTGCCGGCAAGCATGAACTCCATGAAGACAGATTTCGATAGAAACTCGCTTCAAAACAAACAACAAGCTAAAGTTCTGTCTCGCCCAGACACGAGACAACACACTCACCGTGGCAGAAGCACCGGGCCCGAGCAGCGAGTCTGCCGTGGCGTCTTCGTCAGTGGCAACACTAATTTTGCTTAAAAAACAAACGTTGTTTCAAACTAACTTGTACAAATACATTGCAGTTTATAAAGATAATAATAATAAAAAAAGGCCGCAGTATCGCGGTATTACCCGGAACCGTGATACTTTGTCTGGTATAGTATCGTGGTTACTCATTTTAGTATCGTGACAACTCTAGTCTTCAATTATTTCATTAAAGTATAATCACCTAAAATAGGAATGATGTATTTGTTACCTTAGAATGAGACAGAATGGACAAACTAACACTGACTGTGGACAGGTGAGGGTGAACAGCACCTGCATCGCTGCTACTAAGTCCTCTGAAATGCCACGTACACTACTAAAGAGTCTTTCTTGTGTAATTGCTTTATGTACCTTGCATCCGGTGACGATATCATGGCCCCAGTGGTTGGGAGCACAGCGGTCGCACCTCTCGCCGATGGTGTTTGGAGGACAGATGCACTGTCCTGTGTTGGCGTCGCAGTTATTCCCCACATGACTGCACTGACAGGCTGTAGGAGGAGAAAGAAAGTATGTTTTACATTTATTTTTTAATAAACAAACTTACAAACTGATTATTTCTTGTCAAGAACTCAACGGTGACAGTTTTGCTTTCACACAATGTCTGAGGACATGAAAGCTTAAACCTGAGGGGAAACGTCACGGTAACAGTGTGTACTAGTTGGACTGTTGTGGATTTCTAAAAGAGAGAAACATCATCTTTATCATGCCGTTATTCAGCACCTTCCACAAAAGTAAAAGAGAAATGGTTATTAGATTGATAATCATGTTAATGTTATTTGCATACTGAATTATGTGGACTGGCCATCATGAGGGGCGGCAGTAGCTCAGTCCATAGGGACTTGATTTGGGAACCGGAGGGTGGCTGGTAGCTGGAGAGGAGCCAGTTCACCTCCTGGGCACTGCTGAGGTGCCCTTGAGCAAGACACCGTTCTGCCCATCACTCCACCATCTCTCTCCACATTTGCATGTCTATGCCCTTGTACCTTTTACTGCACGTGTGTGTCTGGGTCATGTCAAAATAAAATAGACTGAATAAGAATTTCCCCATTGAGGGATTAGTAAAGTATATCTTCTTCTTCTTCTGCATGCAATAATACGTTTAAACACAGCAACTTCAGTTAGAGTTACTGTGTAAAGACTGATGAAACACCCATAAACTCATCTTGTATCATGTATTTAAATTTATTCACAACCAATTAACTTACTCCATCAGTGCCATCTCCGAGAAAACACAATTGCCAGTGCCGTGGTACTTCTCTTTCTCGCTAAGTGCACTGGTTGAACTGAAATGTTAATGCTCAGTAAAGGTCACCTGTACAGGAGAGGTGTTAATATTTTAACTGATTTTATGTCGAGTGAGTGACTGATTCATTCATGTTAGTAAATATTTTCTTCCTCATCTGTTACTCATGGGACATTTTAGAAACCAGGTTTGCCCACGGCCTGAATCATACTCGTATTCTGACTCCCCTGGAACATGAAACCTGACCGCTGCACCGTGGCAGTGATCTTAAAGATGAATCAAAGCAAATCATTCCCAGTCTTATCTGGTCTTTCTGCCTCATGACTGGGCTTCTTGGCTAACGTTTTACTGTTCTCTTCTTGGCTGTCAATAGTGGTCAGCGTCAATAATATATTGCATAAGGTAGATATGCTATAAAAGCTATGTGCTCAGGGTGCGTGGATGCTTAATCCTGTTTTTGGGCAGTGCAAGTTTGCTGTACCTGCTGTATGGGTTGCCAGGTTGTAAAGGATGTGATTTTATAATTTCAATAGTTTCCTTTATTTAAAAAAAAAAAGACTGGTCTGGCATAGAAAATAGTATTTTAGATGATGTAAGACGCCCTCAGTTCTTGCAGCTAATTGCTTTAAGATGGACATTTTCAGTTTCAGCACTGATACGTCTTTTTTGTCAGCTAGCAATAATAACTACTACTCTGAAGTGATCTGACTATTGCGTTAGTCTAAGATAGGAGTTGTATGTTGAAGTAACCTCTGCTCAGAGTTTATGAACATCAGCCACCACGAGCTACTGCCCGTACCAGACAAAGAAAGCCTGTTGCAGCAATCTCTGAGTATATTTGCAACTTCAGGGTGCAACTTTCCATTTGTAAGAGCAACAATGTGCCATTCATGCTTTCAAAGGGAAGAAATCTCACTGCAATCTATGACAAAAACAGTGATGATCAATAACTAGTGCAAAGTGAATTAGCGAGCGATTCAAAAGGATGTCCATGCGTCGATAATTCCCTTTATCACCGGCAGATTTGAATTTGAATGGAAACTATGGGAGAACAATACTTTCAATGCAACCTCCTACTGCTCTTCATAGAAACTATGTGTAACTTCTTTGTTCACACGTTTACAAAAGCAACTTTATCTTTATCCAATAAATCATGTACACACACACGCGGCTGCTATCGGAGGAATAGTTTTCAGTAACACTGTGGAAATTATATCAGCTGGAACATTCGTCATTCTGTAGCACTGATGATGATGATAAAGGGAAATATAAAAAGAAAGATTAACACTAAATAAATGGAATTCTATAAACAAACAATCATTTGCATTCAACCGGCAGTCGGACACAAAAACACAGATTTCCCTAAAAATGAGACTAAATTTGATTGAATTCTTTTAAACACTCACTTTAAACATTCTTCACATATGGTTATTATCAGCGGTTTTGTTTGTTCACCAGCCAAAATGAATAATACATATTTTAGCTCCATAATTTATTGGTCATATCAGTATTATTCTGTGTGTTCATATCAATCAGGAGCTAGTTTCTCTTGGCAACACTTCATCTTCCAGTCATCTTGCAGACACAGTAGTTGGTCTTTACTTTATTACTTCCCTCCTTCAATCTTTCATTTGTTCCTTCTGTCATCTGAATGTATGTATGTGCATATATGGACGGGTGCTTTGTTTGATGTAGCTCCAGCTTTCGCCAAGACGCATGTACGTTACACTATTTATAAAATAGATTATAAAGTCATATTTGATCATCAGTGATTTGTGCAGAATAGATATAAACTGTCCATGTGACACCTCCACTGACAAACTGTATTCATAAATATGAAGCAGCACTCCAATGATGTTGTTCAGCTTTGAGAGTGTGTCCATGCTTACGTGTGCAGCCGCCTTCCTGGAAGTTGAAGAACCCCCGTGAGCACCGGTCACATTTTGGTCCGGTGACGCCCGGCTGACACCGGCACTGACCGTTTTCATCACAGTCGAACGACTTGGAGCCGAATGAGTTGCAGTGACACGGGACGCATCCTCCGACTGTGGCAATGCCGTGAGTCTGCGGCTGAAGAAGAGACACACAGGCGAGACAAGGACAGAGGGGTTGTAAAACGGTGTTTGTGAGTAGGTCGGTGGAATCGGGGTCAAACACACTCAAGCAAGTCAGGAACAAGGAGAATGTAATGACACAGAATGCAAGACTTGCTTCACTTTATTCTGGGTTAAAGAGACAGCAGGAAAGATGAGGAATAATTATTTTCTTTTTTAAATTTATTTGGGAGCTAAATAAAAGTGATTATGTGAGAATGCCTCCTTGTTGCTGCCTAGGAAAATAAAACAGAGTGCATGTCGGTTCATCAGACTGGACCCAGACATTCACAAACTGCCCCTTGAGAGAAAAATACGCCAGCCAAGAGAATTTTAACAAATCTTCAGAAATGTTGCCAGATAAAATAAATTATATAAATATGTATAATGAATAAAGCACAGCAAAAAGATTAACAAATATAAATCAGCTTCCTGAGTGAAGAATGTGGCACCATGATTTGCAGAAGAAAAAAAAACAGCAACCAAAATGTTGATTGATTGCTCATTATGTCAACACAGCAACAGCCATGTTAGTAAAACCCAACACACCTTCACTTCCACACACAAACTTCACACCTCAAACCATCATGTCCATAATCACAAAGTGTGTGATGCGTGATGAGATGTTAAAAGTGTTATAAACCTGTAACACAAACATCTGTACGTCCACGTACAACAGACCCATGCTACTTAAAACACACCACTGTCAATCACATGCAGCGTGTGTTACCCCTGTCTTAGGCCTGTACGCCCCCCTGGCACAACCCCCCGTGCGGGTCGACCCTCCCCATCTCTGCTGCACCGCCTCCATGGATACGCGCTCCACCGGCCTCCGTGTTTCCCGCCTCTCGTAACCCTGGCGACGCAAGTCGCAGCGTCGGCCCACGAAACCGGGGCGACAGATGCAGCGGCCCTCGACGTCACAGCGTTGGGAAATAGAGCCGTGAGGGCTGCAGCGACAGGGCATACACTCCTGCCGCTCGGCATCCCACCAGCAGTTAGGCTGCACCAATCACAGCGCACAGGGAGCCGAGAGGGGTACAGTACAGTACAGAGAGGGGACCAATGAGAATGAATGAGCAGGGAGAATAAAAGCAACAATCTGAAAGTACAAGAGCTGAAAAAGTAAGTAGTAGTTATACTGGCAAAAAACTGTGGATGACCTTTATACGACAAATATCATGAGCTTACATTTTAAACCAAAAACCATTTTGAATGGACATTTCAATACACTTCATGTGTGGCTTTACCTATGACAGGAACATTGTGAAATATACAGACTGAATTCGGCCAGATAATGAAGAGTTACAAGGACATGGAGGGCTCTAAATTTCTTTTTTATATCATGTGTAGTGAAACAGTAAGAGTGTAAATATAATTTAATACCAATAAGGTGCAAATCCAAAATGTGATTCTTAGTGAGGTTCATATAGATATGTATGCAAAAGTGTCATGAAGTTATCTACTGTATGTGCAACATTAAATCTGAAGTTTGATAAATCAACTTTCAGGTGCCCACCACATCTGATGAGAAATATAAAGTGCAAATACAAAACAAATAGGAGTCCTTATAATTGGAAGAACGAGAAGAACGGTAGAATTAGTGCCACAAATGGTATCGTAGTGTGTCTGTATATGTAAAAAGGCAACACGAGAATGCAGCCGACACATATTGGAAGTGACTGTAAAGATTATTGGCAGATCTGTCGAAACACTTACCATGCACTCGTCGCACTGTCGTCCAACCACATTTTCTCTGCACTGGCACTCTCCAGTGTCCTTATTGCAGACCTCAGATACAGAGCCATTAGTATGGCACTGGCAGGCTGCAAGAGAGTAGGAGTAAGAGGAGGAGGAGGAGGAGAGGAGATCAGTTAACGTTTGCTGATGGAGTTATTTCTACATGGGTATGTATTATAACAAATATTGGTTTAACAATAACACAAGTTGGTGACTGTGTTTACGTCACACTACAGTAGACTGGATAAGAGCTCAGCTCCAGCTTAAGGTCTTCCTCAGGATTAGCTGTTGATATGCGCTTTAATATCCTATGAGAAAATCTTCTCATCCCCAAATAGATTCTTCAGTCTAGTGGGCTGACTTAGTTTTGCCAGATTATATTTTGGGTATATAAAAAAAAGTGACAAAGCAAGAAGGAAACAATATCGCATTTTTTTATTTATTATTTATCTGTGAATGTAGCGTTGAAGCGTTTGAGCTGATGAAAATCTTAAAAAGCAAAACGCAGCTAGTGTGTCCTCCACCCAGACAAAGCTGCACTCACCGGGAATGAGTCAACCTCTTCATCGGCTTCAATTCAGCCACACTTTGAGTTTAGGGTGAACACAAAGGCAATACAATATAGTTAAGCTCCTGGTGCATGGGTGGACAAACTGTCAACAAGAAAGGGAACTGTGGTGATTCATTTTAAAGCTAAATTCTGAGACCTTGCAGCTCTCTCGCTCTCATTTCTGACCATCTCTCTACTAAACAGCACTATAATACACTAAAACTGCAAAAGAAGATTTCTCTGGCATTGAGAATGATTGCATAACATTCAGTTCTCGGCCTTTGTCATGTGTGTGCAGTTCTATATGCTTCCTTACAGAAACATATCAAAACCTATTCCCATGTGTGACCTTCTCTCTCCATCTGAGATACATTACACGACTTCAACATTACTCAACTTTATAAACCTACTAGAAAAAAAAAAACACCCACACACATGCACGCCAATCAAGCCATTAGATATACAATTAAAAGCCTGTACCATTGCAGCTCCCATCTGGTGGGTAGGCTGTCAGAAGCACACAGCACAAACATACACGTAAAAAACACATACACCTTTCTGAAGATATTAGTAGTACACGTCACATGGACGCACACACGCGCACGCTCGCGTACTGGCTTGTTTTACCTCCTGCCATCACTACTGTTAGATGTAGAAGAGACAGAAGAACAGACATGAGTGTGGGACGGGATAGTGGGAGAAAGAGAGAGGTACAACAGATGTCCACACACAGAGAAACATACATTGATTTCTACTTCACACACAAATGCAGAGAGGCACGCATTCCCTCCCACACACACACACACACACACACACACACACACACACAGATGCACACGTCTGATTAAACATACAAGAAAACATGCACATATACGTCCGACTCTGTTTCACACACTCCCTCTCATACACACACACACACACACACACACACAGTCTCTCACCCCCTAGCTTCACCCTTCGGGGACCATCTGGACTCCGTTCTGTCGGTTGCTACAATGCGAGCCTTGTTGTGGGATAAAATGTTGCTTTGTGTCGTGGGATTATTTATTTATTTATTTATTTGCAGTTTCTAGCCTTGATGGTGGAAATAACTATTTTTCCCATCAGTCTGTCATGTAAACAAACTGCATGAGTAGCTGTTGTGCATCTATTCTATATCATCAGCGCTATGGTGGTGCCCTTAGCAAACCCACCCAGGTGTTGTACAAGGTGCAGGTCGAAGCTGAAGAACAAGATGAGAGTTGTAGACAAAAAAATAATAAGTAATAAATATAAACTGTCCATGATCAAGGTAAACAACTTGCTGCAAATATGGTGTCCAGAGGGAAAATGAGAGAGCTCGAATGTATTAAAACGTCAATTATCTTTTAATATTTAAGTTTCCTGTTTCATTGTTTGATGTAATTAGAACTAAATTATGTTGCATTAAATGCTCAGTTTGTAAAAGACCCTAAAATATCTTTAAATGGATGCTTGATGTGGTGTCCTACTGGTGTTTGTTAGTTACAGTCTTGTAGTTGTCTTACAGATGTTGCTCCCCATATCCTGCCCAGAGATTACAGATGTGACGGTACAGTTGAGAAACTGCACACTGTCCCAGTCAAAAAAAAAAAAAAATAAGATAAAGGATAAAACCAACAGCATGTGAACAAATCCAAAGCTTGCCTAGTTATGGTTGCCAAGCAATGACAGGACGATCTCCGTTGAGTGGACGGGTTTAAAAAGAGTCAAGTTGTTCAGTGTTTTGTCCCTTACGTCAGACCATGTAAAATATAAAAAATGTGTATTAAAAAGTGGCATCTGCTCACATGCAGGGCGTGTGCTTTACATGGATTATTCCCTGAAGTGTGAAAAATACAAACATATTTCATTCACCGTCAGCGATGACGTTAAAAGTTGTTTTTTTAAGGTTGAGTGCTAAAAGAATCTAAGATATAAGAAGCAGGTCGTACAGATTCAGTTTATGATTCTTTATGACTGTAATGCTACATTTAACTGGGCTTGGGCTCAAATTAAAACAGTTTGTTTTAGTCTTTTAGGTGGGCGGGGGCTATCAGTCCCATAAAGAACCAGAAGCTTGGCACAGAGGACTGTGGCAGACAGTCTATTAAGAGTGGTAAAATTAGAATCGTGAGATCCCCAAAGAGTTTATTGATCTGCTGTTTGAAGCCTCTATGAAACATTCATTAAGTGTCAGACACACAGGAAGCATAATTACATATTGAATTACTACGCACACTTTGTTCCAGCCACTGGACAAATTTGGACAGTCCAATCCACATATCTTTTCCTCAACTTGTAAACGACTTTTTCCCCCGTGTGAGAAATGGTCAGAGGAGTTAATTGTCTTGAATTTATTCCTCAAACAAATCGCTCTGTGGTCAAGTTTTGCTTGTGAAAATCAAACTGTTCTCCATTTCCCTCCCTGCTGGGTAAAACTGAACCGCTATTAGGAGGGTGGGGAGACACAAAATGGCTGCAGATGAGAACATGAAAAGAAAAAGTAAAGGATTTTTACAGTCTAATCGTGCACAAATGGACTCGGCCTGAACTCTCCTGCTCCACTCAATAAAATTCATTAAGGCTGGGAGCGATAGGGAGAGAGTGTGGCAGGACTGACAGAGGCGGAGAAAGAGAGAGACTTGTGTTTTAATAATTCCTGGTGGTCATTTGTACAGGGATCAATAACAACCCCTCCGACTCCCAGACGCGAGCCGCCGATCAGCACTGTAGGAGAGCGATAGATCAGGCTGATTAATCAATAACCATTTAGCTGGCTGGAGAAGGGAAACAACTGCAGAACAATGAACTATCAAATACGCATTAATACCGCCTGTCGGGCCTGTCTACCCGCGTCTGTCTCTTCGTCGGCCTTGCCTGTCTGTCTCTCTGAGTGAGGTGTCTATCTGCCGAGCCGTCCTGCAGTTTCTTCGTCGGGTTTTGATGAAGACTTTCACAAACAAGCGCCATCTGTACGCCTGCCATCTCTCTCTGTCTCCTTTCCCTCTTGTCCCCCTCTCTCGCTCCTGTCTTCTTTACAGGTGTAGTTTTTATTCTCACTCTTAAACACAGCTGGCAGTCAGTAGGCCGCTCCGACATCACACCTCCTACCAGCACAGCTGCCTGCCGAAGTACAGTCACACACACACACACACACACGCACGCACACACACTCCAGATGGTGTACTATCTACTAAATGTTTCAGCGAGAGGATTAGAGGTATCATTTAGCTCAAATTGAGTTTCATAGAGGAAATACTACTCTTCAGTGTGTCGCCCCTGCTGAGACACTGAAGCTGCATATTGGCTTTTTTTATATAATGATTTTTTTTCGAGAAGTGGATGATGTTTTTCCCTCTTGAAGTCTCTATGTGTAGAACTGGTTTTTAATCTGATTACGGCACTTTAAAGCCGATCTGATGACATAGTGTCCACAGACAATATCTGGTTTAATCAATATGTTGCTTTTAGAGTCCAACATGTTCAAATCTTAGAGGCTTGAAGGTTCATACAGTGTCTGAGCTGCCCCCTAATCAAACTCATTAATTATTTGATGTTGATGGATTTTAGGACTATATATCTGTTAGGATACATTTGTGTTGCAAAGGTTTTATGTCCTGTGTGTTAGTTTGACGTGCAAACATCTGGTGTGAATGTTGGCGGAGGCTCAGGACAGATGTTGTTCCTGTCATCCTAGCATAAGTAAAGGATCGGGGTCGGAGGGCGACCCTAAATGCTGATTAGAGTGACAATGGAGGAGGTCCAGAGAAATGTGAGAGTTTCCAGATGTGGAGTTTGCCAAAACTCTATTAAGGCTCCATCCATGGACTACTTGCAGCTTTCAAACTATAGGGACAAATCTACAGAAAGATCTACATGTATTAATTGTTGTTAGTCGGTCGGTTACTCACGTTGGCAGTTTTTTGCTGTGATGGCGTCTCCGTAGTAACCCTCGGCGCAACTGTCGCAAGCTCCGCCACCATAACCTTGACGACAGCGCAGACACTGGCCTGTGATTGGATCACAGCTGCCGGGTACGGATAGGTCCAGGTTGCTGTGGCAATCGCAGGGTTGGCATGAGCCGCCTGGCACAGCGGGCTGGCCGTAGTATCCGTTGGAACATCTAGGAGGCAGCAGGGAGACGCAGACGCATTGAGAATGACTGAAACAGCTTTGTGTCCTTATTTTACAAACAGATATTCAAGCTATCACCTGAAAGACGCTACAATTCAAGGATAATTCTACACATAGGGGGCAATAAAAATACATCAACAATAGATCCCCGTCCCGTTTGGTATGCTTTCAAGCTGTAACATCAAGATGTCCTCCTCTTATTGTCATTCAGGGAATATAATTTCTGTTTGAGGCAATACTGCATCAGATCCTGAAAGAGCACGCACTGTAGTGCAATAATAATATCTCTTGAAAATACAGTTTTGTTCCGCATTCATGCACTAAATTACACCACAAAAATTTTTTGTTTCTTTTCAGCTTTCAGGTCTGCAAGAAAATGTGCCGCGATTCACCTCGTCCTCTTTCTTTGAAATGACTCAGTGATTTCAGCAGATAAATATTGACAAAATTTCCTCAGCTTCGATCTTCTATGACAAGAGCAGAACAATAAAAAAAATTTAATTACAGAACACCTCATACCGCAAGAACTGAAAACCAATATCCAATCACAAAATCAACAAGATAAATCCTTGGGAATTATCAACATTATTACTGCGTGTCTTTGACCAGTGAGACTGCATGGCTGAAGGTACCAATTAGTATGTCTAATAATTCATATTAAATATACACTCACATACACATAGATGCACGCACAAAGAACTTGAGGGCAACACAGCCAACCCAAACATCAAGTTTATAAAAAAAAGATTTAATGTGTCTTCAGGCAGTTTGTTCCAGGACAGGTTATTTACATTTACTGGATGCATTTTATTGAATATAGTCAAAAAACCTGAAGCAAGAAATATCTAAAAGCGACTAACAATAATCTTCAATCAATGTGATGAAGCAATATACATGTTTTTATCTCCGTTCATGCATATTTTATCTGCACAAATGTACTAATGTTTTGTGGTGTCCTTGGAAGCCAAATGTTTTCAACAGAACTGGGAGGGTAAATATATTTTAGAATCCTTTCATTAGCAAAAATAAAATAAAAAGAGACGTCCTCTTTGATTGCCGTCATTCATGGAAAAGAAAAGATTAAAAACGGTTGTTAACATCCTCTCACCAAGCAGGCAAGGACAAAGGTACCCAAATGTCACACCGTTCAAAAGGTTTTTATTTCTCCTTTTCAGCTGCTTTCACTTGATTAATAATAAAAGGGAGTTCAGATGCTGCAAAATATATTAACCTGGGACCGCTGCGGCGTGTCAAAAGCCACTGAAACCAAATAAAAACAGGCCTAAGCTGAAATAAAAGCTCTACAGGCCGAAAAAGGGAACTGAGATGCAAGAGAGGAGAGGAGAGGAGAGGAGAGGAGAGGAGAGGAGAGGAGAAGAGAGAGGGAGAAGAGAGGTGAGGAGAGGAGAAGAGAGGAGAGGAGAAGAGAGGAGAGGAGAAGAGAGGAGAGGAGAGGAAGAGGAGAGGAGAGGAGAGGAGAGGAAAAGGAGAGGAAAAGGAGGAGGAGGAGGAGGACGAGACGAGAGGAGAGGAGAGGAAGAGGAGAGGGAAGGAAGCAGAGAGGAGGAGAGGAGAGGAAGACGAGTGGAGGGAATAGGAGAGGAGAGGAAGAGGAGAGGAGAAGAGGAGAGGAAGAGGAGAGAGGAGAGGAGAGAAGAGGAGAGGAGAGGAAGAGGGAGGAGAGGAAGAGGAGAGGAGGGAGAGGAGAGGGAGAGGAGAGGAGGGAGGAGAGGAGAGGAGAGAGGGAGAGGAGAGGGAGAGGGAGAGGGAGAGGAGAGGGAGGAGAAGAGAGGATTTCACATTGAAAGAGAATTGAATTTAAAGAAGGAGGGAAACGAAAGGACAGAGAGAGAGTCAAGAGCTGCCTGCCGTTATTACCACTGACCCTCCTTGGTACTCAATAGAACTGGTTTATTAGCTTGTGTGTGTGTGTGTGTGTGTGTGCATGTCGCTGAAGTGTGTGTTTGTGTGTATTTGTGTGTGTTTGTGTGTGTAGTAGTACAAGTGCATTCTTCTGATCAAGTGGAGAATCGCACTGGCAGCAATCTCACTTCTTGGTAAGAGAGAAGAAGAGGAGGAGGAGTGTGCGTTTGTATTTAGCTTTATTTGCAAGATGAATTCACACTTTGAAGCGTCTTATATTCTTTTCTGTCAGCACACTGAGAGTGTGTGTGTGTGTGTGTGTGTGTGTGTGTGTGTGTGTGTGTGTGTGTGTGTGTGTGTGTGCGTAGTTACTTGGGCCTCAAGAGGAAAAGAAGGTATTTATAGTAGAGAGTGTTTGAAGGAGATATATTGGGGGGGGTGAGACACCTGGTCAAAACCTTCAGAGTGTACAGGAAGTGGACGCTGAGCACAACTGGTAGAGAGTTCCAGAGAGAAGGAGAAGGGCCGGGATCATAAAAGTTATGTTCTTTTACTTTTAGTGTTTAAATAGGGCGTCTGCACCGGGGGGACAACAAGCTCTGCTCCTCCCTTGTACTTTTAAAGCCTCCCTCTCTGTGAAGGCTACTCTCCACATCCTGTTAGAAGTAGAAAATGGGGCCAGCTTGTTTTTTTGTGAAGTTAAAATGTATTTTGAATAAACATCATGTGGTTACTTTGCAATTTATTTGACTTTTTTGGCGTATTACGGCAGGGAAATATGATCGAGTTAGGTCTTGTTTTTGTTTCGCCGCGACCGGCTTTTACAATTTCCAATAATCAACCTGGCTGCCACCTGAGGCTGCCAAGGCGTAAAGTTCCGTCACGCAGTTTTAAATCACTTCAAAGAATAATTATGGCTCGCCGTCAGTGAGTGGAGCAGTGGAAGTATCAGCACTTTTCTCAGAAAGGAGCCATTTAAACGCTCTGCCTCTCTCTGTGTTAACATGCTAAATTATCTACCTACCTACCTGCCGTTGCTAAAAGACTTTTTAAATTTTTAAATGTGCTAAATAATTTTTTGTTATAACACTGCTAACTAAGAGCAAAGAGCACAAAAAAGTTTTGGATTGTTACCGATTTAGTCATGAATATTTAAAACTATAGAGAAATACTCAAGTTATAAGGAGTTTTTAAATATTCTTATTTAGCTGCCCG
The DNA here is from genome assembly GCA_004119915.2 of Collichthys lucidus. NCBI lineage: Eukaryota > Metazoa > Chordata > Actinopteri > Sciaenidae > Collichthys > Collichthys lucidus. The sequence goes on along the minus strand of CM014086.1, from coordinate 31,827,433 downwards.
GTAAAAACTTTATTTGAAAATGTTTGATTGCCACCTTTGTTCCTGCATCTGCATCTCTTTGTGTTGTACTGAATATTTGAAAAGAAAGACAGACAAGTGTAAATCTAAATATGGGAAGTGTTCACATCTCAGACATTTGTCTTTTTTTTTTTCTTTTTTTTTACACGGCAGCAGCAATCTCTCTCCAAAAATAAATAAATACCATTTTGAAAAAATACCATGATGACTACTTTTCTGTCATTAATTTTGTGATTGCAACTCACCATATTACATATTTTTGCACAATACTTGTTCTGCATGATTCAAACAAGGCTTGTGAAATTATATATTTTAGTGTTTTATATTTGAACTTGAAATAACTAGTACTACTGCTGTATTTCCTCTAGTCCGGCTGAATTAACCCTGCATGAAAACTATCAATAACACTACTTCATCCATGTTCTTTCTGAATTCCTGATCAAACTATTGACTCAGCTTGAGTAAAAAAAAGTACTTCAGGTAAAATCAGTCGTGTCGTCCAAAGGGAGTGTCATGTCATGTGACATAAATACACCTGTAAAAGTAATACGATCCCCTCCAGACAGAAGAGCGATCGATTAAGTGCTTCATACGCATACAGTCCTAACAGCAAGACAGTGTTGATTCACCAAAATCCTGATGAATGTGTAAAACCTGAAGCAGCCGTTAAAAGCCCGATGATGTACTGCCAGAGCCCAGATAGCGCTGAATGGCAGCTTACAGCTCAAAGTGTTTTAGTGGACTTATTTGTTAGGCAGCGCGCATTAAACGGCTTTCAGCGAAATTCTAAATGGCTGTTTATGGACGGGAAATTGAAAAGCAGAATCACTTAGCAGTGAGTGGATAGTCTATTAGCATGGGAGGGAATAGAGTAGCTTATTCCGTTAAAGCCCATAATACAGACAAATTGGCACATTACAATTAATTACCACTAACAACAACAAAAGCGCCGTAGATAATGAAGTGTAATGGCAGGTAGTGCATAGCAGGTATCAATTAGACTAATACAACAAGAAAACTACCCGCTGCTGCTTACCTCCTTAATACTGTCATTTGTAATATAAAATATTATTTCACATTATTTTAGCTCCTATACGCTCTCGCTCTTAACGCAGCAGCCAACAGTGCCTCCTTCTTTCTCCTCTCCGTTTACCAGCTGTCCTCTCTCGCTGACTGGAGGCAACATATGGCATCACAACGGCGCAGACACGACCACGAGTGCACGCACAGATCTGTATATTCAATGATAGACGCACACATTCTATGCACAAACATTATCCGTACATATTTGGCAATCTCCCCAGAAAATATTGTTATTAAGTCTTTTAGTTGCAACTGCACATTTGGATGGACATCGGGGCGTACTTTAGAAAGAGAGGTGTTAAACTTCCTTGGCTGGGTTGCCGGGTGGAGACGGACAAAGTTGGAAGATGGACTGACAATGAGTCAGTTTGCTTTCTGGTGGCAAATGAGGTTTATAAAAAGACTAAAAGGGCAGACAGAGATTGTGCTGTGGACAGCATGGCGAGGCATGTGGACTATGCATGGCAGCGAGCTGAGGCCCTGTGTCCACCACCAGCTCTATTTTAACTGGCAACACATAGCAAAAGGCCTGGATGAAGTGCAACTGAACACCAATAATGATTATCAATGGAAATACCCGGCTAAACATGATACAGCAAGACAGGAATGCAACGTGTAACCAGCCGCGTTTCATTTGTTAAAGCAGGAAGGAGACCCTGCACAGGAAGTGATGCACAATCTGCAGAAAATCATCCATAAAGTGCTAACTAATCTAACACTTGTCTCTCATAAATGAGCAAGCTAAAAGAGGAACAGCCATAAGGTTATTTTAAATTGTAGGTCAGGCTCCTCGTCTTCTTCGTCTGAACAGATCGTCGTCTTGTCTCAGTTTAGAAGGACGTTCAGGTTTTTTGGTAGCACAGGCACATTTTTCCTGACTTTACTGAGAAAAAGACATTTTTATCTCGTCTTAGGATAGAAATGTAGCTATTACAGAACTGTTCAAACTGAAGGATTGTGAAATAAATGAAGATAGAACAGATCCTGTTCTGAATTAGACTGCCAAAAATGGAAGCGCCACGGTTGTTAGGTCTGTGTGGCAATGACAGTAAAGACGGGGACGATATGAACACTGAAATGTTATAATTTAAATCTACTCTAGAATATGATGTAATACAATGACGCTTTAAATTTCCTCGTTTGCTACGTCTGCAGTCCTAAAAACTCAAATCTCTCAAATCTTTAATCCTGAGCCGATAACTGGGAAGAAAACTTCCCAAAAAAGTTGTGATTTCCTCTCCTCTACAGACTCATCGAAGCTAAAACCGACCTGGCTATGATGGACAAAAAAAAAGACTGTCTGTATCCTGTCCTGTACACAGGTATGAAAGCCTGTCTCATGTACATTTGAAACAGATACAGGTACGACGAGATGAGCACCGAGTTTGCGCGTATCGTTAGGATTTCGATTCGAGGTCTGAGATAGGAAACAGCCACAGCCATAAGTTTTAGTTTTTAGATAGAGTTTAGATTTTTCCTATCTCTGAAACTTTCTGTAATGAGGTCTCAGGAGCATGAAGACTTGTTTCCATTCAGTCACCACTAGTTCTAGTTCTCTATAGTCTAGTCATCATCATCCATCACCAATATGTTGGCTATACATGAAATTATTTGACATTTGGATTAGTTTCTAACAAGACATCCTTTGTACAGGGTTCACAAAGGATTTATTGAACATAAATATATCTGTTATAAACCATTATTCAGTTTCAGCCACTTATTATCTAACCTATTATCATTAATAACTATAGACCTGGTT